>CM065302.1:24919041-25562969 GCA_032871835.1 Dipteronia dyeriana | reverse complement strand
GAGGAGAAATCGAAGCTTGAATCAGATGAGTGTTTAAACGTTCTGATGAGCTGATTTGATTTTGGTAAATGTCATGAAAGGCTAAGGACAAAACAGGAAAGTTGGGGTAAAATTCATTAAAAAACACCATAGCACGTTTCCAAAGCATAAGCTGATTTCCAAATGTATATGTAGCTTCTCAAAAACTCAATTGGGAGAAGTTAAAAGTGACCAAAAATTCTTCCACACAATTTTATCAAACACCCTATCTTTAGTCCGAAATTACTTTTGGCCCCAAAAGCAGCTAGGGAAGCATTGCCAAACTTGGCCTTAAATGCATTCATTTACCATGTGTTGTGAGACATGAATGTCATACATACCCTCTCGCTCTTGCATATTTAACCGAAGGTGATTCTTTTGAGTATTGCTCCAAAGTTTGTGAAATTTGTAAGACACAATGAATGACGAAACTTGTTTTCTATTGCCACAAATGCTCTTGTTTCATTCACATTGAATGTGCCATCTCTAAGGTAAATCTACATTAATTCATTGCTATATATAATATATAGTTACTGCATAGGTTGCCTAATTTTTCTTGCTTATACAATATTTGTTATATGACCTTGCCGAATCAAATTGTATCATAATATTAGATGAAGAAACCATGGCAAAGGTTTGAATAAATAGTAGCATTGCCAAACCAAATTGTAGTCTAAATATACAATTCTTACAACAAGAAAAATGAAATTGTAAATTTAATTATCGTCTTCTAAACTTATTAGTTTTCTCTCAGGATCCCAAGTGTATGATACATTGAAAGAGAGAGACCGGAACAGTTCAGGAGGAGAGTGATGAAATGCAGGATGTTAATGCATAGAAGTGATATAGAGGACTGTGTCTTAGCGGAATTAGACAAAGGAAACAAAAATATCACGGAAGAGATTGAAACATTAGCATCAGAACATGCCGACAAGTTGCATAGTGCTGCTAAATTAGGGAAAGGAATTCTGGATGTCAAAGCAAACAGAAAGGCATTAACTTCACAACTTCAAGCCTTCTGTTAGAAATCATAACATTGTGTGTAAATGTTATGAATTTTTTTTTGACAAAAAAAAAATGCACTTACACAGCGATAGAGGCTTTTCAGGCTTTTTCGCAAACACCTTGTTCATCTCATCAAACACCATCATCAGTTAAGGATCAATATTCTAACAGAATTCTGTATCTTCCATGGCAACCTTGATACATTAAATACCTCAATGTCAGCAATTGATAAAAATTAGTTAGAATTAGAAGTCTACTGGTCTCTCAATCAGACCACTATATATATATATATATATATATATATATATATATATATATATATATATATATATATATATATATATATATATATATATGAGAGAGAAAACCAAAAATAGCCATTGAAAATAATAAACTTTCGTCGGTAATCACTTTTAAAATTTTTATCGTTAATAACTACTTTTTAAAAAAATCCACTTTCGTCGGTAATCACTTTTAAAATTTTTATCGTTAATAACTACTTTTTAAAAAAATCCAGTGTATGTCCATAAATTACAAAAATACCCTGAATTTAATTCTTTCTTAAAAACTGGAAACATACTTGAAATCATGACTAAAATCTGGAACCAAACTTGAAATCATAACTAAAAGCCTGAAACTTGAAATCTTCCCTAAAAACATGAAATCTTGAAACTTGAAATATTGACTAAATTAGAATGTTGAAACTTGAAATCCTAACTAAATTGAAATGTTTTGGGTTTGTAGGTTTTTTGTTTTATCTTGAAACTTGAAATCTTGACGAAATTAAAATGTTAAAACTTAAAATCTTGACTAATTGAAATGTTAAAACTTGAAATGTTCTGGGTTTATAAGTTTTTCATTTTCTTCCCCTTTTTTCTGCAGATCACATCACCGGCATAGGAGAGCTTGATAGTGCTGTTGGACGATCGTGAAGCCCAGAAGATGGCACACCGGCACACCGGCAATCCGGCGTTGTCGCGAGAGAGAGAGGAGAGGAAAGAGAAAGAGAGGTGTGGGAGAGAGAGAGAGAAAGAGAGGAAAGAGAGGTACATGAAGAGAGAAAGAGAGGTTTGGTGAGAGAGAGGGGAAGTCAGTGATGATTCACCGGCCTTCGCGATGGTGCCAATGATGATTCATCGGCACATCACCGATAGGGAGAGAGAGAGGAGAGGAGAGAGAAAGAAAAAGAGAAAAAGAGAGAGTATGTGTTTGGGGATGGTTTTTATATGAGGGCATTCAAGTAATTTCTCAAAAAAGTGGTTATTAATGAATAAATTTTCGTTTGTGGTTAAAAATGAATTTTATATTATATGTGGTTAGTTTTAGCAATTTCTACTATAATATATATATATATACATATATATATATATATATATATACATATATATATATATATATATTGTTAGCAAATATTTTTTTATGTATTGTCCTTTGTATCTGTCATCGATTGAAGTTCATTAATAAAATTTAGTTCAGATTTACATTTTTCCTTGAATGTTTACAATCTGTAGTGGGGTATAATAATCATCATTGGCAATCTAAACTCGTGAATTATAATTATTTGATGGGTTCGATATTAATTAATTCAACATTACAGAAAACAATTTGCTTGGAGTTTGTAAAGAATGAAAGTTAACAAAAGGGGCTAAATGAAGCAAAGTGCTTCACGCCGTCCAATTGCATGTAGTGGTTGCAAGTGTTGTAGGCCAAGAGAAGAGCTACCGATGTGCATTGCGCTGTGGCACATCGGCAATGACAGTCGTCCACCAATATGAAATCGTTCTCTATTATGTTGTGGAGTTTGACAACGGTGCCACAACGGTTGTCAATGAATGAAGAAGCTTTGTGATTCGTGACAGCAGTGGGACATCGACTCAAGACCAGTAGGTACACGCTGTGGGAGCACCATGGGAGGCACTGTGGAACCTACAATGGTCGGGAGAATTTTCATGAGAAATAGAAAATCTTGCGTAGAGAAGTAACTGGAAAAGGAAATAAATTTCAATTAGGATTTGGTCAACCCTAATGCTCCCATATAAATAATACCATTATGTAAAGTGCATAAAAAATATGTGAGAAAAAATTGCTAGAGAAAGAGTAATTGTAGAGAGACTAAAAAGGAGACAGAGATTGTAATCAACTCTAAAAATATTGGATTGAGTGGGTGCGCTCAGTGGACGTAGGAAAATTGCTGAACCAAGTAAAATCTTTGGTGTCGTCTTTTTTTTTCTTATTGCTTTATTATTAATTGTTTGTGATTGGATTTATGTGTGTGTAATTTTTCTCAAACAACAATTGGTATCAGAGCCAGGTTAGGGTAGATTATTTTTCACACAAATCTAGATTTTCTCGAGGTCATCGATTTCTTCATAGAGATGGAATCAGAGAAGGATACACATGAGATTGAGAAATTCAATGGGTCGAATTTCAGTTTTTGAAAGATGTGAAAGGAGAATTATCTGTGTCATAAGGATCTGCATTGGTCGATAAAAGAGAGATCGACCAAAGGATATGGCCAATGAAGATTGGGAAAAGAAACGGAAACTGAATAATATGGATGATGATGATTTTGAATTCCTGGATCAGGAAGCGTTGAGACAAATTCGTCTCAGTTTGTTTAAGCATGTCGCTTTCAACGTAAAGGATCAATAGACAACCAAAGATCTAATGGATACTCTATTATACCTATAGGAATAGCCTTTTGCGGTAAGGAAGGTCTATCTTGTCAAGAATCTATCAACTTTGAAGATGGTGGAAGGTCAGGATTTTAAAGATTTTATGAATCAGTTCAACGAAGTGAAGGATGGGTTATGTTCTTTGTCTATGGATTTCGATGAGGAGTTTATGGCAGCATTTATGCTCACCCAATTGCTAGAAAGATAAAAGATAACAAGTCAGGCAATTGCTAACGCGTTCGGGAAAGAAAAGTTGAACCTCTAACAGGTTGTGAACATGATCACAACCGAAGAGATCAGGTTGCATGAAGAGGGATTAGGGGCGTCTACTTCTTCAACACTGAATTTAGAAAGTAGGGAAAGAAGAAAAAGAAACCGGAACACAAATCAAAGGGGAATATCAAAGTCAAAAGGAAAGTCTAAATCAAGGAATGAGGTTAACTATTCGAGAAATCAACAACGAAGCAAAAAGGATGTAGAGTGCTGAAATTATGGTAAGAATTGCTACTTCTCGTATAAGTGTCGATCTAAGAATAAGGATAAGGGCAAGAACAATGCAAATTGTGTATCAGAGGAGTTAGATGATTGCCTCATCTACTCATTGAAAACAAGACGGGGTCCTGGGTCATGGATTTGGGAGGGAACGTATTACCATGCCACACATCACAGAGAGTTGTTCAAGAACTACGTCTTTGAAAAATTGGGTCAAGTGTATTTTGATGAAGATCAAGCATGCAACATTACCGGAAAGGGAGATGTAAAGATTCAGCTACAAGGGTCAGTTTGGAAGCTTGATAATGTGAAACATATACTAGATTTGAGGAAGAATTTGATCTCTATTGGACAACTGGCATTAGACGGTTATGTGACGACTTTCACATGTGATAAGTGGAATATCTCGAAAAGAGCTATGCCAATCGCCTGGGGAACTAAGAATGAGTCTCTTTACATGACTACAGATGGGTATGGTTTGGTTGCAATGGCGAAAGGTAGTGTGGATCTGAATATGTGGCACCAAAGATTTAAGTACATTAGTAGTCAAGGGCTGAAGTGTCTGCATTCGAGAGGTAAACCGCTAGGATTAAAATCTATCGAGGTTGATTTCTATGAGAGCAACATTCTTGGGAAGCAGAAGCGAGTAAAATTCAAGAAAATCGAAATAGTACCGGTAAATGAGAAGCTGAAATTAGTGCACACCGATGTTTAGGGTCCAACTTCAGTCTCGTTAGCCGGGGGTAAACAGTACTTCATCACATTCATCGATGATCATTTTAGAAAAGTATGGGTTTACTTCCTAAAATACAAGTCTAAGGTATTTGATATTTTCAAGAAATGGAGAGCTAGGGTTGAAAACGAGACAGGTTTGAAGATCAAAAAGCTACATTCAGACTATAGTGGAGAATACGAAGATAATGAGTTCAAGAAGTTTTACGACCAGAGGGGGATAAAGCTCAAGAAGACAGTTCCTGGAACCTCACAGTAAAATGGTATAGCAAAACGGATAAACATGACATTGACTGAGAGAGCCAGAAGCATGAGGTTATATTCATGGTTGCCGAAATAGTTATAGGCAGAAGCAGTCAATACAGTAATGTATTTGATCAATAGAAAACCATAAAAGCCCTTGGGCCTTGCTATACCAGAAGATATCTAGATTGGAAAAGAGGTAAAACTTTCTCATCTTAAAGTGTTTGGGTGTGTTTCTTATACAGGTGATCATGTGAGAAGTAAGCTAGACACCAAGTCACTGAAATGTACTTTGGTTGCTATGGAGAGGATAAATTCAGTTACAAGCTATGGGATGACCAAAATTGCAAGATGTTTAGAAGTAGAGATGTTGCTTTCATGAAAGGGTCATGTACAAAGACAAGAACACATAAGTGTCTGAACCGAAAAAGCCAGAGTATTTTAGGCCGGATGATGTCAAAAAGTGGGATCATGAAACATATTAAGCGGAATGATGAAGAGCAATGTGTGCAACCCTAGGCTCAAAAACCTATCCCACCTAGAGATGTTCAAGTGACACAGGATCAAGGTATATTGAGAAGATCAACTCGAATTTCTACACGAAATAGGACGTACTTGCAATACATGTTGTTGACCGACGCATGAAAACCTGAGTGCTATGATAAGGCATGTCAAGTAAAAGATGGGAGCAAGTGGAAGCTTGCAATGAAGGATGAGATGAAGTTGTTAGTATCTAACCCAACTTGGGAGTTAGCAAAGTTGCTTGAAGGAAAGAAAGCCCTATAGAATAAGTCGGTGTTTAGGTTCAAAGAGGATCATGATGGTTCAAGAGATACAAGTCACGACTAGTAGTTGAAGGTATTGACTATTCTGAAATTTTCTCTTCTATTGTTAAACTAACTTTAATCCAGTTAGTGTGGAGTATTGTCCTAGCAAAAGGGTTATATCTGGAGTAGTTAGATGTGAAGACTACCTTTCTTCATAGAGAATTGGAGGAAGAGATATACATTAAGCAACCAGAGGGGTTTGTGGAAGTTAGCAAGGAAGAGTTGGTATATAGGTTGATAAAAAGCTTGTATGGTTTAAAACAAGCTCCCCGACAATTGTACAACAAGTTCGATGGGTTTATGCAAGGTAATGGCTACCTGAGATGCAATGCTGACCACTGTTGCTACTTCAATAGAGTTAAGTCAAGTTTTATTATTTTACTACTTTAGGTTGATGACATGTTGCTACCTGGTGCAGATTTAGATGAGATTAACAATTTAACGAAGAAACTCTCAAGTGAGTTAGAGATAAAGGATTTAAGTGTAGCGAAACAAATTCTTGGAATGAGAATACGCAGAGACGAATAGGAATGTACATCGAAGCTTTCACAAGCAGAGTACGTTCAGAAGGTGTTATAGAGATTCAGCATGAGTGAGGCAAAGCCGGTGAGAACACCTTTGGCTAGTCATTTCAAGTTGTCCAGGATCATAAGAGAATGACTTTATGGCTAAAGTTCCTTACGCTTCAGCCATTGGAAGTCTAATGTATGTCATGACCTGCATAAGACAAGATATTTCCCAAGTAGTGGGAGTTATGAGCCGATACATGTCCAATCCAAGCAAGCCATACTGGGAGGCGTGAAGTGGATCCTAAGATACCTGTGGAGTACGACGGAGAGATGTCTAACCTTTAGAAGAGATGAACTCAAGCTAGAAGGTTATGTGGATTATATTTTACTAGAAAGGTGGATCATAGAAGAAGCACCACTGAATGTGTTCACGACGGCTAGTACCACGATTAGTTAGATGTCCCAGATGCAGAAGAAAGTGATAATCTTTACAACTGAAGCAGAGTATGTGGCTATGACAAAAGCAAGGAAGGAGCTAATATGGTAACAAGGGTTGTTAGCTGAGTTGGGATTCGGTCAGGTGATGAACGTGTTGCACAGTGATAGTCAGAGTGCAATACACTTGGCCAAGAATTCAACGTTTCATTCTAGGACCAAGCATATAGACCCGCGTTACCAATTTATTCGGTCGTTAATCGAAGAAGGAGTGTTTAAGTTAGTGAGATTACAGGAACTAATAATTCTGCTGACATGATAACCAAACCAGTCACTACTGAGAAACTGGAGTTATGAGCAATTTTAGTGGGTCTTTAAGAGTGAAGACGTGGGGAATGAGCGCACCGTTATTTATCCACCAAGTCATAAAGTAATTGCAAGCGTTGTAGTCTAAGAGAAGAGCTACCACTATGCATTTCATTGTGGCCTTTATAGAAGCAATGACAACGGTCCACCAACATAAAGAGCGCTGTGGAATTTGACAGCAATGCCACAATGGTTGTCAATGAATGAAAAAGCGCTATGATAGTGCTGTGATTTATGACAGCGGTGGGATAATAGCTCAAGTCCAGTAGGTGCATGTTGTGGGAGGCGCTGTGGAACCTACAGTGGTCGAATGAATTTTTACAAGGAATAGGAAATCTTACACAAAGAAGTAAGTGAAAGAGGAAATAAATCCCAATTAGGATTTGGCCAACCTTAGTGCTCCTATATAAATACTACCATTATGTAAAGTGCTTAAAAAAATATGTGAGAAAAAATTGCTAGAGAGAGAGAGAACAATTGCAGAGAGAATGAAATAGGGATAGAAAGATTGTAATCAACTCTGAAAATAGTGGTTGAGTGCGGTACGCTCCATAGACGTAGGCAAATTGTTGAACCAAGTAAAATCTTTGGTGTCGTCTTTTTATTCTTATTGTTTTCTTATTAATTGTTTGTGATTGAAGCTTTGTGTGTGTGCGATTTTTCTCAACAAAAATTATATATCTCTTTTATTTGCAATTTCATGACATGAGAGTGACAAGATCGATCGGGTGTGCGTGCCTATATTTCGAGATTGTGGCATCAAAAACATAAAGTAATCTGATTTCTTTTGATACTACAGAGACGTACAGTTGTCACTGAAAATAAACTGTATTCTTGGTTTACATGTATGCCTATCAAAAACGTAAAGACCTATTCATTGCAACTATTTAGGAAGAGTCTGACAAGCTGTCAAGGGACATAAACAGAACACCTTTACTATAATATCCGTATTTGAAAATATATATTGCATGAGATGAAACCTAAGCTTATAAACTTATAAGCACCAATTTGATAGTGGGAATTGAGTGTCGGTGCACTCAACAAATATAGATTTACATCAAATCACGTAAAATCTCGTGTCTCTTTTTTTTTCCATGTTATCATGTACTTTGATTAATTGTTTGGGTTTGTGTATTTTGTAAGAGTTTCATTGTAACAGAATAATATTGTACTTTTGTAAAATGTGAATTTTTCTGGCCGGCATGAGAATTACATAAAGTGATAAAGTTGTTGGAGTAATTTGATGGTGTGTAGATTCTTTAATTCTAATGTGGTAAATCTAAAATTAAATTGGATATTTTTCCATTTCAATGTGAAGTAGACTCAAATCTAAGAAAAAAGAATTATAGAGTACGTGTTGTTAGGACTTGAGAACTGATTTTGAAAGGCAAAAAGCTCCTTGGATAGATGCATTCAAGGATCCACAAGATAACTTATAGTACAAGAAGAGATTTTAAGAAAGGCAATTCTATATTTGGACATTGAGAAAAGTGAACTTCTTCACTTATCAGAATAGTCAAGAAAGACCTTGAGAAAATCTCAACATAATGTCACCTGATAGACAATAAGGCAGTTCAATGATTTGTTGGAAGTGGTGAGTTTTAAAACTTAGGAACTTTTAGGAGGTGAAGATAAAACATGGAGAATTTTAGTGGAAGAGAACTTTTTGTTATTGTTTCTCAATTTTTTGGCTTGATTCAAAGTGAGGAACCTTACCCCTATTTATACTAGTAGCATTTCCTTAACTAATTTTTAGGATTTTTCCACCACATTTAATCTAATGGTTACAATTAAGTGTCAAAAATTCTCTTTTAAATTATCTATGATTCTAGAATTCTCATCTAAAATATCCATTACTCTAGAATACTCTTACATTCTAGAGTATTCTTACAACTATCTAGATTTTTCCCAAATAATAATCCAGAACAAACTTCTACAAACTAGGCCTATTGAGCTTAATTAATTGGACAATTATTTTAAGCCCAATAATTTTTGGATCAAATCAAGTTTAATTCCCCCTCTTAAACTTGATTTGTCATTCCAAGTAAGCTTCTCAACTTGACAAAGTCTTCATGCTTGAGTGGCTTAGTGAAGATATCCGCTACTTGATCTTGAGATTTTACGTACTTCAATTGTACATCCTTTCTTATGATGCAATCTCTTATGTAGTGATAATGTGTATCAATGTGTTTTCTTCGATCATAGAAGACTGGATTTTTTGCTAGGGTCATCGTTGATTTATTTTCAACCATGGAGTTCTCAACCAAATCGCATGACACACACATAATGTGGCAGCCATATATTCTGTTTAACAAGCAGATAGTGTGACTATCGACTGCTTATTTGATATCCAATTTGTTATTAGTAAAATTTTGCTAGGGGTCAAAGAGAAAGTTTCCACTCTCCTAACCCGAATCAAAACCCAAATTCGACATTCATGAGACCCTGGGCATACCATAAAGCTACCCCGTAGAAGCATGGAAAGATCGCTGGGCTTTGGGACTATCAGGGACGAAGCTAGGCACGACCTGGTCGAGTCCTCACAAGAACACTGGAATCTGGGCTTCTCGAGGCCACCTATCTATGAACCTCGATTCCTAGGATCGGACTCCAAAACCACCCCGTGAAAGCTAGGAAGGATCGTTGAGCTCAAGAAACACTCGAAGTAAAGCCCGACAAGCAAAGCAAGCTCCCACCAGGTTAAGGCTCCCGGAGTTCTAGCTTAACTCGTAGCCTAAAAGCCAGAAACCCAACAACCTCTCCAGAAGTCCGCTGTCCCCTCCACTATACAAGGAGAAAGAGGACCTCCTAGGAATGTCTATAGGAGTGTCCATCCCAAGCTCCTAAAGACAGAACCAAATCATATATCTACCTCGCTCTACCTAACAATGAGCGGCTAACGCGATGACCTCCATGAAGAACCATGCCATGAATACATACAAGATCGTATCTACATTATAACGAACATTAAATTCTATATACGTGTAAGATAAGAGTTTGTTTCCAAAGAGGAAACAAACTTATCTCCACCAACGATAACTTTGAGTCTATTATTCACTCGAAGTCAATAACTTTCAAATAGAGGATCCCGCCAGATAAGGAGGGAACAAGTTCAGGGAATCAAGGCGGGAGATACACCCGTTCAAATTAATTTGGCCATGTATAAATATACCTACGTATTCCCAAGAACAGGACACGAAAAAAAGAGAGGAGGAAGAAAGAATAGAATCGAGCCTAAATTCTATGATCAGAACACGGCCTTCATGGTATCCACTATTCGACAAGCACGAAATTGCCACCTTTCTATGTACTAGAGAGATTGTGAGTGTATATGAGAGATTTCTGTGTATCACAAGTGTTCTATAATAAAGCTCTCATTTGCTAGGGTCATTTAAACATTCGTTTCAATCTAAGCAGGTCAGGTATCAAAGGTACCGACTCCGGCCACCACCTCCGTGGGAAGCCAGGTCGCGTTTGACCAACAAGCAGCGGCCTTCGTTGAAAACGTCCACCTACGGTTGCTCGTATTACTGTCCAGCAAGCAAACCTCTGCGATCAAGGGGAACCAAGTAGGACCGGGACTAGGAAAGCCACATTTGATTGCCTGTGACCAATCGCTTCAGAGCCAGCTCGTAATAGAACGGGACTCCAACCCACGAACCAGGATAGGTTAGAGCTCATACCCCCCGTTCTCAAAACGTTGCCAAGCTACCAACTCAGGCAAGTCAAGTCTGCGGCGAACGTCCCTCCCTGAGAGTGACGAGAGTTTTTTCATCCAACTACTTCAAGGAGAGGAGCCCAAGCAAAGGAGGATGAAAGCCTGCAAAGCCCACAGGCTAACTCCCTCCGAAGAAGAAATCGGGTAGAGGTCGCCAGCTCGTAAAAGGGGTCTAACAGTGAAGAGATCGAGGTCAACTCAAGGAAATCCGAGAGGAAACGCCTAAGAGGCCAGTTGGCAGAGCTTTAGAAAGAGGTCCAACAGATGAAGAAAGGGGAAATACAAGGAGGACAAGAAGGACCCTCTAAGTGAGATGAACGCTCCCTTTACCAGAAGGATCCGGGATGCAAAGCTCCTGCCAAAATTTAAAATGCCGACTGACAGATTCTCCGGGACTGAGGATCCCTTGAGCCATTTGGAGAGCTTTGTTCAACCGATGGAGGTCCAGAACACGACCAGGGCCACGATGTGTCGAATGTTCCCAATGTTGGAACCCCGTTCACCGGTTACACAGCGGAACTAGGTTTTAATTTTTTTTTATACAAATCATAATCTGTATCTGGGACCAGTGAACTTTGGATCCTAAATATTTTTCGGAACTAATACATACAATTTGTATACACAAGAAAATTGTATTCAACAAAAATCTGAAGAAGAAAAACTTACCAACGTTTGGAGGCTCCTTCACTTTTCGATATGCTCCTGTCTGAACCACTCGATCTTCCTCGCTATCTCCCGGGACTGGCAATTGCGTGTGGGCGCGTCACAGTCTCAGGAACTTGAATGGAGGATGTATAAATAATTGAAAAAACTCTTTCTTCTAAAAGAAAATTAACTAGAACCATTCTAGTAGTTTATATATATATATATATATATATATATATCTATTTATATATATTATTTTCTAGTATGCGTTAACAGTGCACGAAATCAATATATATTATTCTTCTTTACAAACGCACACAAACTCTTTCTTGTTTCACGCCTGCACTTCTTATCACAAATATATATATATATATATATATATATATATATATATATATATATATATATATATATATATCGCATGCTCTTTTTCACAAACCCAAAGAAAAACAATTGCATCTTCTCTGTATCTTTACACCAATTATATATATATAATATTCTCTTATATATATATAATGGTTTGTATCCTATAAAAACATTTATATATGTACACACACCAATTTGCATCTAGTGCAATCTCTTGTGTTATAATTGATATATATCATTTAATTATCCTTTTTAAATATATCTAATATATTAAAAGTGATAATAAGCATTTTAAATTTAAACTTAAATTCAAATACTTAGATAAATGATTTAGTAAAATAAAATAATCATATTATTTTATATTCATCTAAATCCATATATCAACTGACACCCTCCAATTAATAGTTAATTAATAATTCATAATTATCAATATAATTAAATAATCTAATTATTTAATTAATTTAACTATTAACATTCATTCATTAAATAATCTCATTATTCAATTAATTCCCGAATATATACGTGTCACTTTTGTAACACAATTAATTGGACAATCCAATTAATTAACCGTGACCCTTGTTACCTAAATCGATCTGACTAGCAAGGGGACCTAATGGACCCACAGTATTTTGAGCTCCAATAATCCTCGGAATCATTAATTAAACTCTTTAATTAATATTATTTGATTATTAACTCCGGTGTTATTCCACTAAAACCCCGAAGCTGCACTGTCTCAACTGCTGATGCTTTTACACATACCGATACAACTCGGTGTCCCTCGATATAACTATTACACATGGTGTGATCCTCCACAGTAGTTCATAATTAGAACTGGATCATAATGTCCATTATACCCCTCTAATTACATATATCCTTCAAGTACCGTTGATTCTATAATGAACAATAAATCCTATTTCCTCATGGAATTATGAGAGCGCTCATATTGTCCTAGCCCCGAATCAACCCTTAAGGGAACTACCATCTACTTCTCACAAGAAAGAGTGGATTCCACTATTGTGTACAAACCTTTCCAGCCACAAGCCAAACGGAAATCCCGACATACAGAGCATATTGATCGGGAACTGCATCCGACCTCACCCATGGTATATCAAAGACCACGATCTAACCTGAAGGAGTCGATAAGACACTCAGGATTAAGATCACCCATATATAGCCATCATTAGTTGATATATATGAATCTTATCGGTAAACGGATCTTGGTGAGAGATTCATATAGATCATGGCACAGTCATATATGATCACATCATACAAGGTGCCTCAATTCCCATATATTATAAGAATAATTCAGGATAGAATCATCGTACATTACAGAATGGACCGCAGCTATAGATTAACCACAAATAAAGTACCCAACTTTATTTGCTATCTATAGACTCTTTAGAATGCACGTCTCTTACTGTATACATCTATATATGACACTCATATACACAGTTCGAGATTACATCCGGCATTCTTGGATGTTAAATATATATGCACAAGTTATAAAATAAATAACACAACATGAATGAATTGAACTTTTCCTTTTATTTATTTCCTTTTATTTATTTCATAAATCCATTTACAAATTTCATCTTTAGGCATAAATCCCAACAATCTCCCACTTGCACTAAGGCATGTGAGGCATGTCTCATAACCCTAAACCATCTAGGTGACCCGAAAACACTTTAGCTGGTAAGGTCTTCGTAAATGGATCAACATGATTGTCTTGTGAGGCTGTCTTTGTGACGATCACATCTCCTCTCTACACTATTTCTCTAATGAGATGATACTTTCTCTCTATATGCTTCCCTCTTTTGTGGCTTCTTGGTTCTTTGGAATTAGCCACATCACCACTGTTATCACAATAAAGTATGATGGGCATATCCAAAACTGGAACAACTTCCAGATCACTCAAGAACTTACAGAGCCGAACAACCTTTTTAGCAGCTTCACAAGCGGCTACATATTCGGCTTCCATGGTGGAGTCAGCAATGCAAGATTGCTTGATACTTCTCCACACAATGGCTCCACCACCTAGGGTGAATACTGATCCAGACATGGATTTCCTAGAATCCCTGTCTGACTGAAAATTAGAATCCGTGTATCCTAACGGGATCAAATCCTGCTTGGAATACACTAGCGTATAGTCTCTCATTCTCCAAAGATACTTGAGAATTGTCTTGACAGCAACCCAATGATCCAATCCTGAGTTGGACTGGTATCTACTGACTACTCCCACTGCATAGCAGATGTCCGGTCTTGTACATAATATAGCATACATGAGACTACCTACTGCCGATGCATAGGGTACACGTCTCATATCCTCAACTTCTTGAGGTGTCTTAGGACAGTATTCCTTAGTCAAGTTAACTCCATGCCTAGAAGGTAAATTACCTTTCTTGAAGTTTTGCATTGAAAATCGCATAAGAATCTTGTATGTATATGATGCCTGAGACAATGCTATGAGTTTGTTCTTACGATTCCTTATAAGCTGGATCTCAAGAACATAACTCGTCTCTCCCAAATCTTTCATTTGGAATTGTCTAGCCCCTTTACATCAGACAACACTCCTATATCATTCCCGATGAGTAGAATATCATCTACGTATAGGACCAAGAAAACTACTTTCTTATCAATGATGCGCTTGTAGACACAAGGCTCATCGACATTCTGCTCGAAGCCATAGGTTTCAATCACATCATCAAACCTGATGTTTCAAGATCTAGATGCTTGCTTAAGCCCATAGATAGACCTTTGTAGCTTGCAAACCTTTTGCTCTTAATCTGGAGAGACGAATCCCTCTAGTTGTATCATATAGATGCTCTCATCAAGATTGCCATTCAAGAATGCAGTCATGACATCCATTTGCAAATTTCGTAATCGAAATAGACAGCAATGGATAAGAGAATCCTAATAGACTTAAACATGGCTACTGGCGAGAAGGTCTCTTCATAATCGACTCCCTCTTTCTAGGTATAACCCTTAGCCACTAGTCTTGCCTTGAAGGTTTCTACCTTCCTGTTTACTCCTCTCTTTCTCTTGTAGATCCACTTACACCCTATGGGTTTTACCCCATCCGGTAAGTCTACAAGATCCCAGACTGAGTTAGAGTACATGGACTAAATCTCAAGATTCATGGCTTTCTTGGGTTTGGGCTTTCTTGGGTTTGGGTTTGGACTTCTTCTTGCTTTGGGCTTTCTTGGGTTTGAGCTTACCCTTCGCTTGTATGCCTCTCAAACTGTTGGTGTGGCATTTACAGCAGGCGTTGGAGGACATTCCTCAGTAAGCACAAATTTGAGGTCTTTGGTAACCAACATTGCATTAATGTTATGTTTCCACTCAGTGTAGTTATCACCAGTTAATTTATGGTTTAGGAGAATTTTAAGTAATGCAGAAGACATTATTGCTGAAATAAATAAAACATTCATTCAGTCATTTATTTAAAACAAGTGTGAGTGCTTTGGCATAAATTTAAACATGATGCATGCACATGTTTAACAAACTAAAACTACCCTAAAACTAGTTACTATACCACGACAATCCAACATACCACAAAGAAGTGCCGCCTTAGGGTCGGTCAAGTCTTTGCATGTTGGACCGAGACATTCTCAATCAAATGATATTATAGAATAACTCTTATTCCATATCATTCAACCATCGTTCATTCAGTCAGGTTTTTAATTAACAAACTTAATCAAAACCTTCGTGAGTGTAACCCACCATTTCAGATCTCACGAGCTTAACTCGAGAATTGTCTCCTTAGGGTCAGTCAATCCCGAAATACCCTCAGAAACCCTATCCGTTAGGAAATCAACCTTGGTATTGACTTTTGTGGAAACCCTCCTTTGGGAGGACGAAAGCAAAGCCTTCACAAGGCTCCACTCGGATCTCACGGTGTTAAACTAATGATGGAGACCGCGAGATATATATGTCATATATCTCTCTCCCACTCACTATTTTAAAATTAGGGTTTTCTATTAACTGTTAATGCACCTAGACTCTACAGGATTAAACGACTAACTTTAATCAAGTTATCTAGCGCATTAACTAATTAGAACCAAATTCTAATTAACTAATAAATTATTAATAATTTTTAACAATTAAAAATCTAATCTATTAGTGAATAATCTAAGCCTTTGTAAACTATTTACTAAGGTTAGATTATTATGTTAGTGTTTACCAAGTTTTAACAATTAAAACTCTAACCCTTTATTCGGTTCATTTATTATTAGGTTATTAATCATATTAATCCTAATTACAATAAATGATCCTATTAATCTAACTTATTAAACTCTTTAATAACTAGGTTAATATTAATGAGAATTATCAAGTTTTGTAACCATTAAAAACTAATCTCATTATTCAAAGCCAATTATGTATATTGTCCATTTTAATCACATTAAAAATAATACATAAAATATCAGGTTATGATGCATGTATGACATATCAAATATATTTGTGTAGGCACATCTAATCTAAATGACATATGTATGCATGACAATGCTTTTATCATCACATAATATAAAGCATATATGAATTGACCAAGTACTGTGGATTATTTAACCTAAAAAAATTGGAATCTAAAATTACAAAAAAATTCCCAAGGCATTCCTTGGTGTTCTTGTAATTTTCGAGTCTTCCAATCTCTTCAGGTCACTTCGATTCATCTCATGAATCCTTCTTCACGATTTTTCCAGGTCATCAATATAGGTTACATTTTTTTTAATACAATAACAGTAAATATATAAATATATATATAAACAAAACAAAAATAATACAACCCATAAACCCTAAATCCACAATACCATATAATTAACGATCAATCATGTTTTTGTAAATTAAAAAAAATTAATATACATACAAAAACATCATAAAGTCAATTTAAATTGTGTCTACATAATTCATACATACAGGTGCATCGAAAACAATTTTCTGTCCCAATGTTGGAACCCCGTTCACCGGTTACACAGCGGAACTAGGTTTTAATTTTTTTTGATACAAATCATAATCATTATCTGGGACCAGTGAACTTTGGATCGTAAATATTTTTCGGAACTAATACATACAATTTGTATACACAAGAAAATTGTATTCAACAAAAATCTGAAGAAGAAAAACTTACCAACGTTTGGAGGCTCCTTCACTTTTCGATATGCTCCTGTCTGAACCACTCGATCTTCCTCACTATCTCCCAGGATTGGTAATTGCGTGTGGGAGCGTCACGGTCTCAGAAACTTGAATAGAGGATGTAGAAATAATAGAAGAAACTCTTTCTTCTAAAAGAAAATTAACTAGAACCATTCTAGTAGTTAATATCTATTTATATATATTATTTTCTAGTTTTCGTTAACAGTGCACGAAATCAATATATATTATTATTCTTTACAAACGCACACAAACGCACACAAACTCTTTCTTGTTTCACGCCTGCACTTCTGCTCTTTTTCACAAACCCAAAGAAAAACAATTGTATCTCCTCTGTATCTTTACACCAAATATATATATATATATATATATATTATATTCTCTTTTATATATATATCCTTGTTTGTATCCTATACAAACACTTATATATGTGTACATACCAATTTGCATCCAATGCAATCTCTTGTGTTATAATTGAAATATATCTTTTAATTATCCTTTTCAAATATATATAATATATTAAAAGTGATAATAAGTATTTTAAATTTAAACTCAAATTCAAATACTTAGATAAATGATTTAGTAAAATAAAATAATCATATTATTTTATCTTCATCTAAATCCATATATCAACTGACACCCTCCAATTAATAGTTAATTAATAATTCATAATTATCAATATAATTAAATAATCTAATTATTTAATTAATTTAACTATTAACATTCATTCATTAAATAATCTCATTATTCAATTAATTCCCGAATATATACGTGTCACTTTTGTAACACAATTAATTGGACAATCCAATTAATTAACCGTGACCCTTGTTACCTAAATCGATCTGGCTAGCAAGGGGACCTAATGGACCCACAGTATTTTGAGCTCCAATAATCCTCGGAATCATTATGGGAACTACCATCTACTTCTCACAAGAAAGAGTGGATTCCACTATTGTGTACAAACCTTTCCAGCCACAAGCCAAACGGCAATCCCGAAAAACAGAGCATATTGATCGGGAACTGCATCCGACCTCACCCATGGTATATCAAAGACCACGATCTAACCTGAAGGAGTCGATAAGACACTTAGGATTAAGATCACCCATATATAGCCATCATTAGTTGATATATATGAATCTTATCGGTAAACGGATCTTGGTGAGAGATTCATATAGATCATGGCACAGTCATATATGATCACATCTTACAAGGTGCCTCCATTCCCATATCTCATATGAATAATTCAGGATAGAATCATCGTATATTACAGAATGGACCATAGCTATAGATTAACCATAAATAAAGTACCCAGCTTTATTTGCTATCTATGGACTCTTTAGAATGCACGTCTCTTACTGTATCCATCTGTATATGACACTCATATACAAAATTCGAGATTACATCCCGCAATCTTGGATGTTAAATATATATGCACAAGTTATAAAATAAACAACACAACATGAATGGATTGAACTTTTCCTTTTATTTATTTCATAAATCCATTTACAAATTACATCTTTAGGACATACCAACACCCAACTACGTTGACAGATTACGTTAATAAGTGGTTTAGAAAGCTACCTGTTGGCAGCGTGGATTCCTTCACGAAGCTGTCAATCGATTTTTGCTCATAATTATAGGGAGTTAATACCCGATTGAAGGACCCAATCCATCTACAGTACGTCATCCAGGAGAGAGGGGAAACCATCCGGGCTTATGTCGAACGTTTCCAGAAGGAAGTCATCCAGATGAGGGTCTTTACGGAGAAAGAAACCATCGCCAACTTAAAAAAGAAACTTGTGGATAGGTAAGCTTTTCCGGTCTTTTACCAAAATATCTCCAGAGACTTACCAAGAAGCCTATGATCGGCCTTTGGAGCAAATTTAAGTCAACGAACAACTCAAGGTCAAGATGGAACACGATGATATGAGAGTCGTAAAGCGACAGAAGAAGGAAGCTCCCAAACCCGAGCAAGCTCAGAAAAGCCAGAACAAACCCCCTAATAGGTCGACATTTCGGTTCCCCATTTCTCAACCCAAATCGGAAAGACATCTAGCAAAACGAACTCCTCTTCGGGCTTCACCTCCTCCCAAGACAGTAGACTCAATAGCTCGAGATGAGAGAGGATATGGTCATTACACCCTCTTAAATGCATCATGTGAAACACTCTATCTCACCATTCGAGACAAGGGGTTGCTACAGAAGCCCGCACCCACGGAAGCCCCTGTCGATAAGAGGAATCATTATAAGTATTGTGATTTTCACGAAGACGTGGGGCACAACACCTCCGAGTGCTATAACCTGCGGAATCAGATTGAGGCTTTGATAAGGGGAGGATGTTTGGTAGAATTCTTATAGCTAATCAGGGATAATATTCAGACTGGATGGGAAGTTCAAGCCAAGATCTGCGAACATGTTGAGAAAAGAAAGGGGGAGTATGCGGATCTAATGCAATAAATCCAGATAATAGATACCATCAGTGGAGGGCCTACTATGGTTGGGACCTCTAATAATTTCAAGGAAAACCACGTAAGGAAAGTCCCTCGCATGAACGAAGGGCAGGGTATCTTCAAGGTCGACCAGAACCCGACCAACCCCTCCCAATTGTCACATATCATTTTCACTGAATCGGATGTTTATAACACCGTGCAGCCTCATGATGATCTCATGGTGATCACGGTACAGATTGCCAATTGCATGGTACACTGTTTGCTTGTCGACACGGGCAATAGCGTCAACGTCCTATTTAAAGACACTAGAAAAACTGAACTTAAAACAGTGGTGTTACAATAGTTGCACTGCCCCGTTGTATTGGTTCAGTAGGGACTCGATCATACCCGTGAGATCAAAAATCTTACCAGTAATCATTGGAGCCACACATCTCCAACAGAATATTATGACAGACTTCGTGGTGGTGGATACCCCGTCGGCCTACAATGCAATATTAGGAAGACCAATTTTATCATCCTTGAAAAAGGTCATATCCATCTACCACAACGTCCTGAAGTTCCCAGTATGAGACAAGGTGGGTGAAGTTCGGGGTGACCAACAAGCAGCCAGGAGATGCTATGCAATGTCTGCCAACCCAACGGCTCTAGCAAAATAACTTGCCCAGGTGACAACGATCCAAGATGAGGCAACCCCAGTATTGATCCTAGAAGATGTAGGATCCATAAATCACCCCGAGCATGACCTCGTGGTGCCAGACAAGGAGGAGCAGAGAAGGGAATGGGCCAGCGGCCATTCAGTGGATAAGCTAGAAGAGATTCATATCTGAATGGGCAATCCCTCAAAGATCATCAAAGTTGGAGCTACCCTTGAGCCGGGAGTGAAAGAGGGTTTGATCGGGCTTCTCAAAGAGTTCAACGACATCTTCGCTTAGAGTCACGATGAGATGCTTGGATCCTGATAACTTTTGCTACTCACCGATTGGCAGTGGATTCGACCTTCAAGCCCATCAAACAAAAAAGGCATCATTTTAACACCGAAAGAAATGTTGTGGTTCAAGAAGAGGTGGACAAACTGACCCAAGCAGGCTTCATCAGGGAAGCGTGCTACCCTAAATGGATTGCCAACATAGTTATGGTCACAAAGGCAAATGGAAAGTGGCGCATGTGCATCGATTATACCGACATCAATTGGGCATGCTTAAAAGACAGTTTCCCTCTACCAAAAATTGATCAGTTAGTTGACTCCACCTTCATAAACAAGCTAATGAGCTTCATGGACGCGTTTTTAGGGTACAATCAAATTATGATGCACCCCGTCGACCAGGAAAAGACCAGATTCATCACAGGGCGAGGTTTGTAATACTACAAGATGATGCCTTTCGGGCTTAAGAATGCAACCAACAGTTTGTCAATCGGCTATTCAAACCAGAAATTGGAAGATCAATGGAGGTATACATCGACGACATGATCACCAAGTCATCAACCTTTGAAGGCCATCTAGGCAACCTTCACCGGACCTTCATGATCTTAAGGGAGAACCAGAAACCCTTCCGACTGCACTTTTAGAGTGACTGCAGGGAAGTTTCTGGGCTTCATGGTCCATGAGAGAGGCATAGAGGCTAACCCAGAAAAGATTAAGGCTATCCTGGATCTAAAGTTCCCCACATCGCTTAAACAGGTTCAGGTCTTAACCGGGCAGGTAGCAGAGCTCAACAGGTTCATTTCTCGGTCTACCGATAAGTGTCTCCCATTCTTCAAAACCATTAAGCAAGGAAGAAACATGAAATGGGACAAAGAGAGTGAACAAGCTTTTCAAGCCATGAAAAATACATGTTAAACCCTCTGCTACTGGTTAAGCCAAGCCCCGGAGAAGAACTGCAAATCTATATAGTCGTCTCAGAAACTGCAGTAAGTGGGGCCTTGGTCAAGGAATGTAGAGATAGGATTTAGCGGCCTATCTACTAAATGAACCATGCTCTAACCAAGCACGAGAAGAAATATACCCTTTTTTAGAAGCTCGATTATGCCTTGGTAACCTCAGCAAGGAAGCTCCACCCTTACTCCCAAGCTCATTCAATAGCAGTAGTGAGGAAACAACCCCTCCGTCAATTCTTGTAAAGGTGGATGTTTCAGAAATGCTAGTTTTTTAGGACCTAGAGCTCACCCAGTTTGATTTAAGGTATATGCTTAGGACCGTAATTAAAGCCCAGACTCTAACCGACTTTGTAGCAGAGCTCTCAATGCCCCCAAACCAAGCGACCTCCGTACCAATAAACGTAGCCCCTGAGAAGAGTCCAGAATCTGACAGCTGGCCAGAAGGTTGCAAGCCGTGGATCCTCTACACTGATGGAGCTTTCGGGCAAGCTGGGGGAGGAGCAGGCATAGTTCTAATCAACTCAGAAAGGACTAAGTGCTGCCACTGCTTCAGATTTGAATTTAAAGCCACTAACAATGAGGTAGAGTATGAAGCTCTCTTAGCCGGAATAAGGGCAGCCGCAGAGCTTAGGGTCGATTACCTGTAGGGTAGGAGTGACTCGTTACTCATAGTCAACCAAGTCTTTAAGGATTATCAGGCAAAATAGGATAACATGATTGCCTACCTGAAGATAGTTCAATAGCTCAGAAGCAAATTCAAAGGTTTCAAGATTGAGCAGATACCTCGACAACAGAATCGTCGAGCAGACATCTTAGCCAAAATAGCTACAAATGGTGGCCAGACCTTACCACAGGGAGTCCCCCTCCAAGTGATCTCCCTACCAAGCATAACAGCAAGTAACGAGACTTATACCCTAGATCGACGACCATGTTGGATGGACCCAATAGTAGATTATCTCTAAGAAGAAAGGCCCGGGGAGCCCAACCAAGCTAGGAGGATCAAGAGACTCTAGGTTCAATATTGCTTGGTGGATGGGTACTTGTACAGAAGAGGCAAATCCCTTCATTTGCTTTGATGTTTGTAACCTGAAGATGCCAAACAGGCATTGAGAGAGGTTCACTCTAGGGAATGCGGGAACCACATTGGTAAGGAGGCTCTGGCATATCAAGTACTTCGCATGGTGTACTACTGGCCAACCATCCATCAAGATGTAAAGATCTTGGTACAATCATGTTAAGCTTGCCAGAAGACAGCAAACTTGAGACACCTACCGATTGAGCGATTATCATCTCTTAGCTCACCCTACCCCTTTGCTATGTGGGGAGTCGATTTGATCGGACCGCTTCCAACTGCTCCTAGTCAAGCCAAGCATACTATTGTGGCAATCGACTATTTCATAAGATGGGTTGAAGATGGACCACTCTCCCAGATATCGGAAGAAAATACAACAAGATTCATCAAAAATAAAGTAGTTTGCAGGTTTAGGACCCCTATTGTCATTATAGCTGACCTCGACAAGCAGTTTGATAATGGTCAATTCAAAGACTTTTGTGAGGGCTTGGGAATCGACCTTAGATTCGCTTCAGTAGCCCACCCCTAGACTAACGGGCTGGTGGAATCCACTAATAAAACCATTAAGCGGCTGTTGAAGAAGAAACTACAACAGAAAAAGGGTAGATGGGCTGAGGAGCTTCCCGAGGTCCTCTAGGCTTACCACACTACAAGGAGAACAACTACCGGGGAAACACCCTACTCTCTAGCCTTCGGGGTTGAAGCAGTGCTTCTCATTGAGCACAAACTGACCTCTTTTAGAGTCTAACATTTTGAACCGGAGAGAAATAAGGACAAGCTTCGAACTAGCTTAGATCTCTTGGAAGAAAAACAAGATCGAGTAGTTGAGAAGGTAGCAGTTTACCAGAGCAGGATTGCTAGATACTTTAACCGGAAGGCTAAAGTCCGAAACTTTAAGGAGGCAAACCTAGTTCTCAGGAAAGTGACATTGAATACCAGGAAGAGGTCAAACGGGGTCCTGGGAAGGTGGTGATCCGTAATGAGGCATACAAGCTCGAGAACATGAATGGTTGACTCATCGATCATACTTGGAATGCAGATCACTTGAGAAAATTCTACCCCTGAACCAGGGACTCATGAGCAGGCTACCTCCACCTAGTTTTTAATCTCCAGCAATAATGTAGGCTTTTTTTTTATCAATAAAGCCTGTTTTTTCTCCATCTTCAACTATGTTCTACAATGATTTGAGTCTACATGGAAGATTCAACATTATCGTCCCAAGACCAAGGGTTAGCCGGGGAAGCCCCCTCGCCACCCCTAATGCCTCGATCAGGCCATACCCCTTGCCAAGATGGGTCTGAGTGTAAGAGCATAGTTTTCATCCATATCTTGAGACCAGGAAATAGCTAGAGAGCCCTCCTGATGCCTTGGTCGGGCTACCACCCCCAAGAAGGATCTGAGTGTAAGAGCATAGTTGCCATCCAGATCTCGAGACCAGGATATAGCTAGATAGCCCTCCTGATGCCTTTGTCAGGCTACCACCCCCAAGAAGGATCTGAGTGTAAAAGCATAGTTGCCATCCAGATCTCGAGACTAGGAAATAGCTAGATAGCCCTCATGATGCCTTGGTCGGGCTACCGCCCCCAAGAAGGATCTGAGTGTAAGAGCATAGTTGCCATCCAGATCGGAAATAGCTAGATAGCCCTCCTGATGCCTTGGTCGGGCTACCACCCTTAAGAAGGATCTGAATGTAAGAGCATAGTTGCCATCCAGATCTCGAGACCAGAAAATAGCTAGGTAGTCCTCTTAATGCCTTAATCGGGTTACAACTCCCAATAAGGACTCAAGTTTAAAGAGTTCGATAGCCCTCCCGATCCCTAGCCTAAGAGAGGGCTAGATAGTCCTTTACTTGATACCTCATTCGGGTTGTAACCCCCTGGAGGGGCTCAAAAATAGAGGGCTCTTTTACTTAAACTCTAATGTCGCAGTTATTACTGGTTGCTAATTCTCCGGGTACACGTGTTTGCTTACTGTGACAGGTCTACGACCAAACAAGGGGACTATCGACTAAAATCATCGAGCTACAAGTTTCTATCAAGAGTCGGAAAGCTCGAGCTAGCTATCTACTTTCACACTTAAGCAGTTTTCCTATCTTGTTACTTTTCCCAAGCTAAGTCAGATTGTTATAGAGGCTGAACCTAGATGAAGATCAGAAATGAAGCAAGTACATGCAAATTAAAATTTGAACCAGATCTAAAGTTAAATTCCATTAATGAATTGGGGAGCCTATTCCCCAATAAGGCTACAACAATGGAACAGGGAGCCCAACCCCTAGTTCCGGGATACAAAAAAAAAATTGATGAATGATGATGATGATCAAGCATAAGTAAAGACGGGATGCCCACCCCCTTTCCTGACATTCAGAACAAGTTACAAGAAGATGGATTTAAAATTCTACATCCTCATGATTTCTTCCAGCTTCCCCTTTCTCAGGATGAACCTCGCCACCTGCTCCTCTTTCTGGTGGTCGATCATCCTGGTTAGCCACCTTTCCTTGAGGATACCCCTCGATTACCGGATGCTCAGCTAGAACCTCCTCCAAGACCTTATTGACCACCGCCACGACCTCAGGTGGTATGGCAACATAAAAAAGATTGGCCATTGACTCTGGCATGATCTTCCTTCTTTTGGCTCCATGGGTTGAACCCCCCTCAAAAATTCTCCGGAACGTGACGTAGGGAAGGTCGGGATATGAGGAGTTAGATATGGTATTTTAGGCTACTTCCCAGCTCCGTCTCCAATAGAAGGACCCGTTTTGTCATTGTTGGGGCAAGACATCTCTTTAACCCGAGACAAGATGTCTTCCCTATCCCAACCGACTATACTGAAGAGGTCAAGGGGAAAGGGGAAAGGGGAGTGCTTCCATGACTTGGAAGGAGGCATAGAAATACCCCTCGCTGAAAGAGGCTTCCACTTCAACTTGAAGCTTGGTAACTTGGGCCTGCAAAGCTTGGTTCTCAGCATCTAGTGTCTTTGCCTCTTCCTTCCAATCATCCCGTTGGCTGGCTCGTCGCTTAGACCGAAGAGCTTCTTGATCAAAAGATCGATTCAGCCTCTCGTGGTCGCACTGAAGCTCAACCAATTGTGTTTCCATTCCCCTCTGGCTGGAAGTCATTTCCTGGACCAAGGATTGAGCCTGCGCTAGCAATCCCATGGCTCGTTCAGCCTCAGCCTCAGCTCTAGCTGCCCGATCTTAGAGAAAGGATACCTGGTGACCCATTGCTACATTAAACTTGAAAGCCTGCAAAGTATCAAAGGTTAGAAAGCGATCAAAGCTCGCAATCACAGAAAATAAAGGCAATGACTACCTCGGCCAGAAAGGCAGAGCCTTTGGTAACCAGAACATCCACAGGTATGGAAGTCATTCTAGAAAGCCCGCCACCCGGGCAAGACACAACGAACTGCTTCAAAACTTCATCCCGACCAACCGAGCCCGGTTGATGGTGGGGATGAGTAGAGGGAACCTCAGGAATACCAGTCTCGGGATCCCCTGAAGCCTGAACTGCTTGAGATGCAGATGGATCAGCTGAAGAGGTGGCTAATGTAACTGAAAAAGCAGCAGCTGTAGTGGGGGCCACTAACGAGGCGGCGGGGGTGGTAGTATCAACAGCTTGGAGAGTGGGCCCTCTTCTATTTAAAGCTTTGGTAGCCTGTGATACGAGAATAGCCATCTTGGATCTCATATGGGAAGGCGATAGAGCAGGAACAGGAGCAGGAGCAGGAGCAGAAGCAGGAGAAGCAGCGGCTGAAAGAGTTGGCCCTCTTTTCTCCGAGGTAGCCAAGATGGTTCATTGGGACGGTCTGGTAGGAGGGGGAGGAGTCCGAGAAAGCCGGGCTTCGAGATAAGCTGGAGTAACAAAAAAAATTGTTAAAAAAAAGAAGGATGTCAGAGGCAAGTCAGTTAGCAAAACAAAGCATAATAACTTAATATTACTCACCAGAGGAAGCATCGGAGATCTGCAGATACTTATTCACCGTGCGAGGATCGAAGGGATCAACAGTGGGAAACCTCAGGTTCAGATAATTCCTGGCGAGGATGGTCTTCAGCACAACCTCAGATTCGGCAGGCAGGGAATCCTGGTCCCATGAGGGTTTGTCGTTGAAGACGGTAAGAACCTTGAACTCATGCCCGTCGATGAATATGAAGCTTTCCCAGCCTCCTCCCGCTAATATCTACTATTCCTTCCAAGCTAGGTCTTTTCTCGAAGCACCGGGGATGATGAAGTTGAGCTTGTTCTTGGCCTTCACATAGAACTGTCCCTAGGGACCTCCAGATAAACTCTCGACTTGAAAAAGGTAGGCCAGCTCTTCTGCTCCGGGTTCCCAGGTGACCTTGCCCAGCTCGTACTATTCCCTCCACAGCATAAGGAAGCTAATCAGATGCCTCCATAAGTCGGACGTCAGCTGAAGAGGAGCTGGTTGAAGGGCGTTAATAGCCCGTCGAAGAGTAGGGTGAAGGGGGAGTCTGACCCCATTCTCAAAGGCGGCCAAGTGAATGGGGAGCACGCCTACGAAAGGGTTAAAAACATCGTAGTTCCTATGGGGAACTGTGAGGTTGACATCTTTAGGAATGCCATATTTATCCGGAATGCGGTTGATTGATTGTGTGTCAACAGTAGAGTCGGGGATAACCCTAGATTCAAAAGGAAGAAGCTTCACTAAAGGAAGCTTAGCCACCACAATTTGAACCTCCATAGCTGTGTCGACCCTCTCTCCTACGCCAGAATCCTTGTCAACTAAGTTCAGAGGGTTGTCGGGTTGATTGGAGAAGCCGGAGCTTATCGAAACATTTCTACTGGACCGACGGCGCTGACGGACCGGGGAAGAGTCCTCGTCACTCGAGATTCCTCGCACCCCTTTATGAGGAACCAAATTAGAGTCGTCGGTGCCCTCGAACATGGCTTCAATATGGTCAGAGGAATTTGACATTGTTGAATGAAAAGAGCTTGAAGGTAGGTGAAAGATAATGATGTGGTTGGAGAAGATAGTAAGAGAAAAGAGTTTTTGAAATTTTGAATATTGAAAGAAAGCGTGAAGATAGGGATGATGAGCCCGAGATTAAATAAAGGAAAAATAGCCATTGACATCAGTAAAATCTTCGGTAAGATTGCCTTGATTCTCGGAGCAGCCATAAAGTAGCCGGAGTATTTCGGGGAATGTAACAATCCGCCCATGACACTTCACCTGAACAATTAATGAGAAGATTTCATTCGAGATTCCCAGTAATTACTTTGTAATAGAAAATTCCCCCAAATAAATAGGGAATCTGACTCCAACCCCAACTCTACCTCCAGTTTTCAAGTTATAGAGGACTTATGTTAATAGTTAAATTTGGCTAGGGGTTAAAGAGAAATTTTCCACTTCTTTAGCCCGAATCAAAACCCAAATTCGACATTCATGAGACCCCGGGCAGACCATAAAGCTACCCCGCAGAAGCATAGAAGGATCGACTGGCTTCTGGACTATCAGGGACAAAGCTAGACACGACATGGTCAAGTCTTCACGAGAACAATATAATCTGGGCTTCTCGAGGTCACCTATCCAGAAACCTCAATTCTTGGGATCGAACTCCAAAACCAACCCAAGAAATCTAGGAAGGATCGCCGAGCTCAAGAAACACTCGAAGCGAAGCATGACAAGCAAAGCAAGCTTCCACCAGGTTAAGGCTCCTAGAGGTCGAGCTAAACTAGTAGCCTAAAAGCCGAAAACTCAACAACCTCTCCAGAAGCCCGCTGTCCCCTCCACAATACGAAGCGAAAGAGGACTTTTAAGTGAATCATACCCGAGCTACCTCCCATGAATGTCTACAGGGGCGTCCATCCCAAGCTCCTGAAGATATAACCAAAGCATATATCTACCTCGCTCTACCTAACAACGAGCGGCTAATGCGATGACCTCCATGAAGAATCATGCCATGAATACATACAAGATCGTATATACGTTATAACGAATATTAAATTCTGCATACGTGTAAGACGAGAGTTTGTTTCCAAAGAGGAAACAAACTTATCTATACCAACGATAATCTTGAGTCCGTTATTCACTCGAAGTCAACGACTTTCAAATAGAGGATCCCACCCGATAAGGAGGAAACATGTTCAGAGAATCAAGGCGGAAGATACACCCGTTCAAATTAATTCAGCCATGTATAAATATACCTAAGTATTCCCAAGAACAGGACACGAAAAAAAAGAAGAGGAAGAAAGAATAGCATCAAGCCTAAATTTTGTGATCAGAACTCGGCCATCATGGTATCCATTATTCGACAAGCACGAAATTGCCACCTTCCTATGTACTAGAGAGATTGTGAGTGTATATGAGAGATTCCTGTGTATCACAAGTGTTCTATAATAAAGCTCTCATTTGCTAGGGCCATTTAAACATCTGTTTCAATCTAAGCAGGTCAGATATCAAAGGTACCGCGGTCACTACCTCCGTGGTAGTGATCTCGAGGGTGTTAGCTGTAATTCCTCACCCCGAGTGAATTTTCGGTAAACACAAGTAAATACAATGTCTCCCAAGGAGAACACAAATCCACTAATGCTTTTTCGATCATCCAAGTCTCCAGCCCAATCGCTATCACTATATCCAAGAAGCCTATAATCATTAGATTGATAGTAAAACATCCCAAAGTTTATCGTACATTTGATGTAGCGAAGTATTCTCTTAGCCGTCTTTAGATGGGTGGTTGTTGGAGCCTTTATGTATCGACTAACTAGTCCAACGGCATAGAGAATATAAAGCCTCGTACAAGTCAAGTAGAGTAAACTTCCAACCAAACTCTTGAAGCTTGTTGCATCAACAGGCTCTCCTTCGTCATACTTGGATAACTTAACTCCACATTTTATCGGTGTGCTTACAGGCTTGCAATCATTCATCTTTAACTTCTTGAGCAACTCCCTTGTATAGCCTTCTTGGGAAATGAACACACTATCTTTCCTTTGCTTTACTTTTATGAAAAGATAGTATGACATTAGCCTAATATCTGTCATCTCAAACTCTCTACTCATTGCTTTCTTGAAATCTTCGAACATGCTTGGATTATTCCTTGTGAAGATTAAGTCATCCACATATAAGCACGTTATCAAGATGTCTCCATCTTTAAGTCATGCTCTCGGTGCTTGTTTTAATCCATAGAGTGTCTTTTTTAACTTGAGATCTTTATCTTCTTGACCTTTCACCTTGTAGCCCAATGATTGCTCAATGTAGACCTCTTCTTTAAGGACTCCATTCGAGAAAGCAGACTTGACATCCATTTAGTAGATTTTCCACCTGTTTTGAGCAGCTAGAGAAATAATTAATCTTATAGTTTTCAAGCGAGCAACAGGAGTAAATACCTCATCATAGTCGATTCTAGCTCTTTGACTATAGCCCTTTGCCACGAGACTTGTTTTGTATCGTTCAATCTCGCCATTAACATTTTTCTTTGCCAAGTACACCCATTTAACGTCAATTGCCTTCTGTCTTTTTGGAATTGATGCAAGCTCCCAAGTATTATTCTTCCTAATTGCATTGATCTCCTCATCCATTGCATCTCTCCATTTATTATTTTGCACAGCCTCTTGAAAACTTACTGGTTCGCAATCGGTAAAAAGACAGAATAGTGTGAGATCTTCTATCCTTTCGATGTTATCATAAATTTCTTGTAGACTCCTTATTTGCGGCTTGCAAAAATGATGGTGGCAAATCTCCAACAACTGTCATTGGTGAAGTATATGGAGTGGCAGATTCTGGTTGATCTTCACTTGCTTGCTCTAAGCTTTGTTGCATGTCTTTCTTAATATAGGGATTGAAGTTATAAATTTCCTTAGATTTTCCCAAATCCCAATGACCTTTTTCGTCGAACTCTACATCTCGAATTATTATAGTCTTCTTAGTACTGGGCTGTATAGCTTATAGCCTTTAGAGCTTGAGTCATACCCGATGAAGATAAACCTCTCACTTTTATCATCGAGCTTAGTTCTTGTCTTGTCTTGTCAGGCACATGCACATGAGCTATACTCCTAAATACTTTTAAATGAGAAATCCAAGGTTTTTTTCCACTCCATGCTTCTTGTGGCATATTTCCCTATACACTTCTTGTTGGTGAGGGTTTGGAAAAGTAGACCGCACACACCACAGCTTCTGCCAAAAACTCATTTTGCATTCCTTTGCTTTTGAGTATGATTCATGCCATGTCAAGAATAGTTCTGTTCTATCTTTCAGCTACACCATTTTGTTTGGGGGATCTTGGAACTGTCAACGGTTGTCGAATGCCATGGGCTTCATAAAATTCTTGAAATTCATGGGAAGTAAATTCACCTCCTCGATGGGATATCATGGACTTGATCTTGCGTCCACTTTCTTTTTCCACAGTTGCTTTGAGCTTCTTGAATAGTCCAAAGACTTCTGATTTTTGCTTCAAGAAATACCCAAGTTTTTCTTGAAAAATCATCAATAAATTAAAGATAGTAGTTACTTTTACTGAGAGAACTTGGCTTGCTTGGTCCACATACATCGGTATGTATGAGCTCGAGCGGCTTCTGGACTCTTGAGTTTGACTCTTTTGGTAAACTCTTTCGAAATTGTTTTCCAAGTAAACATCCCTCGCAAAGTTGATCAGGGTGATTGATAGGAGGCATTCCTCTCACCATCTCCTTCTTGGATAACAGGTCTAATTTGCCAAAATTTAAGTGCCCAAACCGAAGATGCCATAGCCAAGATTTATCTTTGTAGCAAGCATTGAGATACGCTGCTACATCGCTTTGAATGTTCAATAAGAGCATTCTCTTTCTTGACATTGGTACCTTAGTGATCAAATTACTTCTATCATTTATTATAGAAAGACTATGATCTCTCATGTGAATATCATAGCTTTTTTCTAAGAGTTGGCCTAAACTCAAGATATTATTTTTCATATTGGGCACTTAGTAAACATTTGATATAAATTGATATCTTACATTCTTCAAGCGGATTAGGATCTTACCCTTACTTTTCACCAAAATCTTGGACTTATCACGAAAGAAAAAATTGCCGCTTACCGATTCATCAAGCCACGAACATGCTTATTCTTCCATACCTATGGTTTCTTGCTCTGGTGTCAAGGTACCATGTGTTATCTTGTCTTCCATCATTATCGTTGCATGATAATAATAGTGTGCCTTCTTGTTGGCACTTGTCTTCCACATAATCAGCCTTTTCTTCAATTTTGGTTTGGGAGCTCTACATTCTGAAGCATAGTAACCAAATTTTTGGCAATTATAACACTTGATTTGTGACTTGTCATTCCTTGACCTTGAGTTGCTCCTCCCACAACCATATGCTGAGTATTCTCTTTTATCTTCATTATTGTTGTAACCTCCTTGTCCATGTCCACGACCTCGACCTCATCCTTGGCCACGACCTCTTCCACTTTGACCTCGCTCATTGCCAAAGCTTTCTTCCTTCTCCTTCAAATGGACTTGCATCTTGAGGAGTTGTTCCACAATATCATGTTTCTTTTTATGATTTTCTTCATATGCTTGCAATGACCCCAACAGTTGGTCAATATTCATCACCTCCAAGTCTTTCGTTTCTTCAATTGTTACAACGATGTGCTCGAATTTAGGATCCAACGAACGTAGTATATTTTCCATTTTCCTCACATCTTCTAACTTTTCATCGTTTCTTTTCATTTGATTGGAAACGGCTAAGACTCTATAATCGAAGATAGACTCGGATTCTTTCATATGTAAAGATTCAAACTCTCCTCTTAATGTTTGGAGACGTAACTTTTTGACTTGCTCTGATCCTTTGCAAGAGGTTTGAAGCTTTCCCCATGCTTCCTTAGCATACGTTGCACTTGAAATCTTATCAATGCCATCATCATCCAAGGCTTGATAGATGAGGAAGAGAACCTTCTTGTCTCTCTTTCTTGAATCTCCTAAACCATCTTTTTCAGTTTGGAAAAAAGCAGCCTCATCTTTTGGCTCATGGCAGCCTTTCTCTACAATTTCCCAAACATCATGTGCACCTAAAAATGCCTTCATCTTAATATAACAGTTATCGAAGTTGCTCTTGTTGAGCACAGAAACTTGGAAGGAAGCCATGCTGTTGCTAGACATATCTCGTAAAGGCTAGGAAGGATCTTGTAGGCTCTAATATCACTTTGTTGGAAGTGGAGAGTTTTAAAACTTAGGAACTTTTAGGAGAAGAATATAAAACAAGGAGAATTTTAGTGGAAGAGAACTCTTTGTTATTGTTTCTCAAATTTTTGGCTTGATTCAAAATGAGGAACCTTACCCCTATTCATACTAGTAGCACCTCCTTAACCAATGACTAAGATTATGCCACCACACATTTAATCTAATGGTTACAATTAAGTGTCTAGAATTCTCTTCTAAAATATCTATGATTCTAGAATTCTCTTCAAAATATCCATTACTCTAGAATATTCTTACATTCTAGAGTATTCTTACAACTATCTAGATTTTTCCCAAATAATAATCTAGAATAAACTTCTAGAAACTAGACCTATTGGACTTAATTAATTGGACAATTATTTTAAGCTCAATAATTTTTGGATCAAATCAAGTTTAATTTTCTAATAAAGCTGGGCCAATCAGAGGACACATTGATCAGTGACTCACTCCCACACTATTACATTACTCTCTTTTTTTTGTTCCTTCCTTTTTTTTCATTGCTTTTTTTTTTTTTTAGCAGATGAAATTCTTTCTCCAAGGAGGAAGGGTTCGACAAGCTGTCAAAAGACACAAAAAAAACAGAACACCTCTACCCTAATTTGTTATGGATTCAAATGATAAAGTAGATTATTTGATGGACTATTATTGTGATGATTACAAGACACCGGGAAATCCTAAACATCATGCTTATATTGTTGTAAGGGATGCTTCTACATTATGTTGAATGCATAATCTACGAGATATGTTCAATTTTACATTCTTTTAATAAAGATTTCCATAGTTAGGATATATAGCATAATTACCATCCTTCTCATTACTATGATTAATTATTTTAAATAGTTTTTTTTATACCACCTTCCGTTGGTGTCATATGATCATGTAATATTACCAAGTTGTATAAGAATTATTTACTATCAAATTACATTTTACGGTGGTTATTTTAAAATAGTTTCGGTACTTGAAATTTTTAAAATTTCTTGCAAGTGTATTTCATTTTTCACATCTTAGGTAAAATTCAATGAAATTATTTAAATTTCATTACGATACTCACAAAATAACCACAATATATATAGTTATTTAAATATTAAAATCAGAAATAATATCTTGCTTGTAGTACTCAACAAAAAAATTTATATAATTTCCCATTTGAACATCTATCACATATTTTATAATTGTCGGTAGATATTGTTGTTCAACAAAACGACACTCCACTAGAGATTCTGCCAGATTTGAATCATACACATGGGACAGAGCCAAAGAAAGAGCAAAAGATGAAGCAGATTTCCACCCAACTGAATCAGACCGTATAACAGAGAATTACAAGTTGCACAAAGCATGTCCAAAATTGGTATAAATTTTCTCTGTATAAACTCAGTTACAATAACATTAATATTAAGATCTCTAGTTGACAGAATTTTTTTAGTCTTCTCCATTGAATTTTGGAGTTTTAATACATGTTGTTTCATCAATATATTGGTTATAATTAATCATGTAAACAATTGCTCCTATATAAACAGATATTGTTGTTTTGCTGTTTCAGACGAATAGTGCTACTTGCTTGGATTCCAAATGTAAGGATAATGAACAACTTTTTAGCCATCCTAGCCATCGTCATAAGTTGACTTTGCTGCAGCTGGAGTCGAGTAATAAGATAAAGTACTACAATGGTTGCAATGAAGTGATGTGTTTTCCAGGTTATGATTGTCATGAATGCGAGTTTTATCTTCACAAATCATGCGCAGAATTGGACCCAGAGATATTACACTACTAGAAAATCGTTCATCTACAACGGGCAATGTCCGTTGTAGATGTGTATCTAAAACGGACACAACGTCTGCTATCTATTTAACTGTGATAGAAAATATCATGTTTTGATAATGGGTACTGTCCGTAATAATTAATATCATCTACAACGGACAACAACGGTAGTAAATAAAGTAGTTACCACAGTCAACGCGCGTTGTCAATGTTTTATTAACAACAGGTTTTGCCTGCTTTAGAAACTCTTACGTTTTTTTTTTTTTAAAATATTGGGGAATTTCATATTTTGGCCATCCAAAAATTCTAGAATTTTTAATTATTTTTGTTTTTGCTTTTTGAAATTGAAATTTATACGATTTTTTTATGGAGAATTTTATATGATTCTAGAATCCATATTTTATTCACCCATTCTTTCTCTAGTTCAATATCAATATTTTTTTTTTTTTTTTGTAGAAATCTTGTGTGTTACATAAAAAGAAAAAAAATCTAAAAAAGTGAAGAAATAATAATTATCACACTCATAACAAAAATTATATAAAACCAAAATTAACACTTACATAACTAAAATAAAATGATAAATTAATAACTGATAATATAAAAATAAGAGAATTAATAGCAATTATATATTAAACAAATAAACTTATACAATAAAGTACCAAGAAAAATAAGACTTCTTTTTAATTAAGCAAACATCTTAAAAACCAAACTATAAAAATTATTATATGTGTTAGAGTAAGACACAAAGGAGATGAAAAACATAAACCCAAAATAATAGAACTAACTTTTAATTACACATCAAGAAAATCAAAACAATAGAAATATAGAATTGAAACATAATTTGGAGAAAATAAAAAAGAAATGATTAAATGAGAGAGGTAAAAGTGTGATAACATGAAGAAAATGATAGTTTTAGAGAATGAATAAGTATATATAAAAGAGTTTTGTTATTGGTGGGAGATGAAAAGTTTTGAATTTTTGTTTAAAGAATGAAGAAGTATAAATAAAAGAGTTTTTGTTATTGGTGGAAAATGAAAAGTTTTTAATTTTAGTGGGAAATGTAAAATTAAATTTTTTTTCCTACCAATTGTCTTTAACAACGGACATTATCCGTAATAATTTATTATAATCTACAACATATTATGTCAGTTGAAAATGTAAAACTTTTACAACGGACCTTTATTTGCCCGTTTTCAATGTATATTTTATTACAACAAACAATAAAGGTGTGTTGTTAATGTAAATATATACAGCGGGCCTTTATGTTCCCGTTGTAGATAATCATTTCTACAACAAGCTTTTAATACCCGTTGTTAATATGTTGTTATCTTTGATAAAAAAATTTGTAGTGTTACACCCTCTTCACTATCACCCTTTAACCTTTCTTATATGTGATGGTAAGTTTCTCATATGTGATTGATGTAGAGATCTCTACCATTTTGGCTTCATTTTCAACTGCAGTTGGTGTGGGTTCAACCTAGACGCAAAATGTGCTTCAAAACAAGAACAGGAACACCACCATACATTCAAAGAACTCACCCTCCTTCATTTTTACCACAAACATGCACTCAAGCTAAGCAACGTAAGAAATTCACACGAGATTGAGTTCCTTTGTTGCACGCTGATCATCGGTGGTTCAACTTATTGTTGTTTACATTGTCAATTCTTCATCCATGAATCCTATAAGGAGATACCCAAGCAAGTTGAGCACCCATTTCACCCCCAACATAATCTTGTCCCTCAAATTATAGGCCATTATAGAAGCTGTGCTGCATGTCTGTTGTTAATTGGCCAATTCCTCTATGGCAGTAAATATCAGTCAATTTACGACATCAGTATAAGATGTAAAGTGTGTGACTTTAACCTTCAGGTTTCATGTGCTAATTGTTGTTGAGAAAAAATCGCGTACACACACAAATCTAATCACAAACACAAATAGTAGAAAGCAATAAGAAGAAAAGAAGACACCAACAATTTTACGTAGTTCAAGAATTTACCTACGTCCACGGAGCGCACCACACTCAATCCACTATTTCTCAGAGTTGATTATAATCTCTGTCTCTCTACAATTTCTCTTTCTCTAGCAATTTTTCCTCACACTATGCACTTTACATAATGGTAGTATTTATATAGGAGCACAACGGTTACCCAAATCCTAATTGGAATCTATGTCCTTTTTCCAATTACTTATACACGCAGGATTTCCTCTTTCTCGCAAAATCCGCATGTACCGTAATCTAGACCGCAATGTAGGCACATGTCTGCGCCGCGATCCACAACGCATGAAACCACTGGAGAACTTCGCTCCATAAGCCGCGGTGTATGCACCATGTCCGTGCCACAGTCCACATAGCATGTCACCTCTGGACTACTTCGTTGTATGTGTCGCGGTCCACATAGCATGTCACATCTGCGGTCTCTGTCGTGCCACCTACTAGAACTCGTTTTCTCTGCTCATTTATGGCTTCACATATCCCAACAATCTCCCACTTGAAGACTGAAACTCAATAGGCTTTCTCCACCCTTCCTTGATGACTTAGTGGATAAATAACGATGTGCTCATTCCCCAAGTCTTCACTCTTGAAGACCCACTGAAGTTGGGCACAACTCTAATTTTTCAATAGTGACAGGCTTGGTTAACATATCGGTCGGATTCTTAGTTCCTGCAATCTTCACTAACTTCAACACTTCTTCCTCGATTAATGATCAAATAAAGTGGTAACGCATGTCTATATGCTTGGTCCTAGAATTGAACGCTGAATTCTTGGCCAAGTGTATTACACTTTGACTATCACTATACAACATGTTCATCACCTGATTGAATCCCAACTCAGCTAACAACCCTTGTAACCATATCAGTTTCTTACTTGCTTCTGTCACAACCACATACTCTGCTTCAGTTGTAGATATTGTCACTATCTTCTGCAACTGGGACACCCAACTGATCGTAGTACTCGCCATTGTAAACATATATCCGATGGTACTTCTTCTATGATCAACCTCTATGGTAAAATCTGAATCCACATAACCTTTTAGCTTGATTTCATCTCTTCTGAAGGTTAGACATCTCTCCATCGTTCCCTCACATGTATCTTAGGATCCACTTCATGGCCTCCCAGTGAGGCTTGCCCGGATTGGACATGTATCGGCTCACAACTCCCACTGTTTGGGAAATGTATGGTCTTGTGCAAGTCATGGCATACATTAGACTTCCAATGGCTAAAGCATAAGGAACTCTAGCCATGAAGTCCTTTTCCTCTTCAGTCTTTGGACTTTGATCCTTGGACAACCAGAAGTGACTAGCCAAAAGTGTTTTCACTGGTTTCACATTTCCCATGCTGAATCTCTATAACACCTTCTGAACATACTCTGCTTGTGAAAGCTTCATGTACCTTCCTGTTTGTCTCTACTAATCCTCATTCCCAGACTTTGCTTTGCTGTACCCAAATCCTTTATCTCGAACTCACTCGAGAGTTGCTTCTTCAAGTTGTTAATCTCTTCTAAATCTGCACCAGCTACCAACATGTCATCAACATAAAGTAGCAATAATATGAAACTACACTTAACCTTTTGGAAATAGCAGCAGTGGTCAACATTGCATCTCAAGTAGTCATTCCCTTGCATGAATCCATCAAACTTCTTGTACCACTGTCGGGGAGCCTGTTTTAAACCATACAAGCTCTTTGTCAACTTGCATACCAACTCTTCCTTGTCAACTTCCACAAACCCCATCAGTTGCTTCATGTATATCTCTTCCTCCAAATCTCCATGAAGAAAGAAAATCTTCATATCTAACTGCTCAGGATATAACCCTTTTGTTGCAACAATACTCAACACTAACCAGATCGTTGTTAGTTTAACAACAGAAGAGAAAATTTTAAAGTAGTCAATACCTTCAATTTGTTGGAAACCTTTAACTACGAGTCATGTTTTGTATCTCTTGAAACCATAATGTTCCTCTATGATCCGAAACACCCACTTATTCTGTAGGGTTTTCTTTCCTTCAGGCAACTTGGTTAACTCCCAAATTTGGATAGATACCAACGGTTTCATCTCATCCTTCATTGCAAGCTCCCACTTGCTCGCAACTTCTCCCTGACATGCCTTATCATAGCATTAAGGTTCTCCTTCATCTGTCAGAAGCATGTATTGTAAGTACTTTATATTTGGTATAGGAGTTCGAGTTGATCTTTTTAATTTATTCTGAATCTGTGTCACTGGAACATCTCTGAGTGGGATATGTTCTTATACTTGGGGTTGCACACATTGCTCTTCATCATTTTGTTTAATATATTCCACGAGCTCTATATCCTGTACATCATCCGATCTAAAATACTCTAGCTCTTCTGGCTTAGACACCTGTGTGTTTCTGTCTTTGTTCATGACCCTTCGTTGAAGACAACATCTTTACTTCTAATCATCTTGCAGGTTTTGGTCATCCCACAGCTTGTAACCAAATTCATCTTCTCCATAGCCCCCCAAGGTACACTTTACTGACTTGGCGTCTAGCTTACTCCTCATATGATCACCTACATATACATAAGAAACACACCCAAACACTTTAAGAAGAGAAAGTTTTACCTCTTTCCCAATCCAGATCTCCTTTGGTATAGCGAGGTCCAAAGGCTTTGATGATCCTCTGTTGATCAAATATGTTGATGTATTGACTGCTTCTGCCCAGAACTATTTTGGCAATCCAGAATGTAGCCTCATGCTTCTAGCTCTCTCAGTCAATGTCCTGTTCGTCCGTTCTGCTATGCCAGCTGTGAGGTTCCAGGAACCATTTTACTGAGCTTTACCGTGCTCTGATAGCAGACCTTCTTGAACTCATTGTCTTCATATCCTCCACCATTGCCTGAATACAGCTTTCTGATCTTCATCCATGTCTCGTTCTCTACCCTGGTTTTTCATCTTTTGAAAGCATCAAATACCCCAGACTTGTATTTTAGAAAGTAAACTCATACCTTTCTAGTATGATCGTCGATGAAAGTGATGAAATACTATTATCCCCGGTATATGCCTCACATTGTCGAGCTTCCAAACTGGCCCTTATAGTTGAATCTTCATATCTCCCTGTTGGAACCAATATCTTATATATAATATTTAAAAATTTGATCAAATCTATATTTGATTTTTAAAAACTTTCAAATAAAAAATATCTCATATCTTTAATTTGATTTTAATTTTGAATTCAAACTATTTAAATTCAAAAATAAATTATTTAATAAAATAAAATAATCACATTATCTTATTTTATTCAAAAATAAATATCAACATACACCCTTCATTTAGTGATTAATGACTTAATTAAATAATCTCATTATTTAAGTTATTTAATCACCATTATCCATTAATTAAATAATCTCATTATTCAATTAATTCTCGAATAAATATGTGTCACTTTTGTAACATAATTAACTAGACAATCCAATTAATTAACCATGATCCTTGTTACCTAAATTGATCTGGCTAGCAAGGGGACCTAATGGACCCACAGTATTTTGAGCTCCAATAATCCTCAGAATCATTAATTAAACTCTTTAATTAATATTCCTTGATTATTAACTCTAGTGTTATTCCACTAAAAACCCGAAGCTGCACTCTCTCAACTGAAGACATTTTTACACAGACCGATACAACTCGGTGTCCATCGATATAGCTATTACATATGGTGTGATCCTCCACAATAGTTCATAATTAGAGTTGGGTCATAATGTCCGTTATACCCCTCTAATTACATATATCCTTTAAGTACCATTGATTCTCTAATAGACAATAAATCATATTTCCTCACGGAATTAGGAGAGCGCTCATATTGTCCAAGCCCCGAATCAACCCTTAAGGGAACTACCACCTACTTCTCACAAGAAGAAGTGGATTCCACTATTGTGTACAAACCTTTCTAGCCACAAGCTTAACCGCAATCCCAACATACGGAGTATATTGATCAGGAAATACATCTGACCTCACCCATAGTATATCAAAGACCACGATTTAACCTGAAGGAGTCGATAAGACACTCAGGATTAAGATCACCCATATATAGCCATCATTAGTTGATATATATGAATCTCATCGGTAAACGGATCTTTGTGTGAGATTCATATAGATCATGGCCCTGTCTTTTATGATCACATCATACAAGGTGTCTCCATTCCTATATCTCTTATGAATGATTTAAGATAGAATCAATGTACATTACGGAATGGACCACGGCTATAGATTAACCACAAATAAAGTACCCATCTTTATTTGTTATCTATTGACTCTTTAGATTGCACGTCTCTTACTGTATCCATCCGTATATGACACTCATATACACAGTTCGAGATTACATCCGACAATCCAGGATGTTAATATGTACACAAGTTTATAAAATAAATAACATAACAAAATGAATTGAACCTTTCCTTTTATTTACTTCATAAATCCATTTACAAACTACATGCTTAGGGCATAAACCCCAACAATCTCCCACTTGCACTAAAGCATGTGAGGCATGTCTCGTAACCCTAGACCATCTAGGTGATCCGAAAACACTTTAGCCGGAAAGGTCTTCTTAAATGGATCAGCATGATTGTCTTGTGAGGCTATCTTGGTGACGATCACATTTTCTCTCTGCACTATCTCTCTGATGAGATGATACTTTCTCTCTATATGCTTCCCTCTCTTGTGGCTTCTTGGTTCTTTGTAATTAGCCACATCACCACTGTTATTACAATAAAGTGTGATGGGCTTATCCAAGTCTGGAACAACTTCCAACTCACTCAAGAACTTACGGAGCCAAACAACCTCTTTAGCAGCTTCACAAACAGCTACATATTCGGCTTCCATGGTGGAGTCAGCAATGCAAGATTGCTTGATACTTCCCCACACAATGGTTCCACCACCCATGGTGAATACTGATCCAGAAGTAGATTTTCTAGAATCCTTGTCTGACTGAAAATCAGAATCCATGTATCCTAACAGGATCAAATCTTGTCCGGAATACTCTAGCATATAATTTCTCGTTCTTCGAAGATACTTGAGAATAGTCTTGATAGCAACCCAATAATCCAATCCTGGGTTGGACTGGTATCTGCTGACTACTCACACTGCATAACAGATGTTCGGTCTCGTGCATAACATAGCATACATGAGACTATCTACTGCTGATGCATAGGGAACACGTCTCATATCCTAAACTTCTTGAGGTGTCTTAGGACATTGTTCCTTAGACAAGTGAACTCCATGCCTGGAAGGTAAATTACCTTTCTTAGAGTTTTGCATCGAAAATCATACAAGAATCTTGTCGATATATGATGCCTGAGACAGTGCTATAAGTTTGTTCTTACGATCCCTTATAAGTTGGATCCCTTGAACATAACTTGCCTCTCCCAAATCTTTCATTTGGAATTGGCTAGCCAGCCAGTCTTTTACATTAGACAACACTCTCACATCATTCCCAATGAGTAGGATATCATCTACATATAGGACCAAGAAAACTATTTTTTATCAATGATGCGCTTGTAGACACAAGGCTCATCGACGTTTTGCTTGAAGCCATAGGTTTTGATCACATCATCAAACCTAATGTTCCAGGATCTAGATGCTTGCTTAAGTCTATAGATGGACTTTTGCAGCTTGCAAACCTTTTGCTCTTGATCTGGAGATACGAATCCCTCTGGTTGTATCATATAGATGCTTTCATCAAGATTTCCATTCAAGAATGCAGTGTTGACATCCATTTGCCAAATTTCAAAATCGAAATAGGCAGCAATGGATAAGAGAATCCTAATAGACTTAAACATGGCTACTGGCGATAAGGTCTCTTCATAATCGACTTCCTCTTTCTGGGTATAACCCTTGGCCACTAGCCTTGCCTTGAAGGTCTCTACCTTCCCATCTACTCCTCTCTTTCTCTTGTAGATCCACTTACACCCTATGGGTTTTACCCCATCCGGTAAGTCTACAAGATCCCGGACTGAGTTAGAGTACATGGACTCCATCTCGAGATTCATGGGTTTAAGCCATTCCTCTTTATCAGAATCTTCCATTGCATTCTTAAATGTCAATGGATCATCCACACTATCAGTAGAGACAACACAATGTCCCTCACCTATAGCTAAATAGCGTTCAGGTTGTCTCACAACCCTCTCACTACTTCTAGGTGGTAGTGTATCCTGATCAAGAACCATCTGACTCTCAGATGTTTGTGGATCAACAACTCTTGTTGATGAAGTACTAGTCTCACCAGGCTCCAACTTATTTAATACAATCTTGGAACGAGGTTTATGGTCACTAATGTAATTTTCTTCAAGAAACGTTGCATTTGTCGATACAAACACTTTGTTATATTCGTGACTATAGAAGTGTCCACCTCTGGTCTCCTTGGAGTATCTTACAAATAGGCAGACAACAGACTTGGAGTCTAGCTTTCCAGTTCTGTTCTTCAGCACGTGTGCTGGACACCCCATATGCGAAAATGTCGTAAACTAGCTTTACGACCATTCCACAACTCTAGGGAAGTCTTAGGAACAGATTTGGATGGCACTACATTCAAAATGTATGCCGCTGTTTGTAACTCATATCCCCATAAGGAATTTGGTAATAATGAGAAACTAATCATAGATCTTACCATTTCCATTAGTGTTCTATTTCTCCTCTCCGCTACACCATTTTGCTGAGGTGTACCGGGACCTGTGAGTTGGGAAATTATCCCATGCTCGACCATGAAGTCTTCAAACTCTTGGTCAAGGTACTCACCTCCATGATCCGATCGTAGTGACTTGATAGTCCTACCTAATTGATTCTCAACTTTAGCTCGGAATTCTTTGAACTTTTCAAATGTTTCCGACTTTCGTTGCATCAGGTAGACGTATCTGTATCTTGAGTAGTCATCTATAAAGGTGACATAATACTCATAACCACCTCTAGCTTTAACATTCATCGGTCCGCAGATGTCTGTATGTATAAGCTCTAGCGGTTCTTTAGCTTTAAGCCCTTTTTCCAGTAAAAGGTCTCTTAGTCATCTTACCTTCCAGACAAGATTCGCAGACAGGTAAGGTGACAACCTTGAACTCACTTAAAGGTCCGCTTTTTACTAATCTGTCTATCCGGTCAAGGTTGATATGACCAAGCCTTAGATGCCAGAGATACGTGTCATTATCTGGAGAAATCTTATGTCGTTTAGTTTTTGGTTTTTCAACCCTAAAAATTTCGGTGTTGAGCTGTGTAGTATGTATTAACGGTCTTAACACATACAAATTGTTTTCATTAATTCCTGAACAAATATTCAGACCATTCTTTCCTATAATAACATACTTATTATTAAAAGAAACATAATATTTTTGTTCTAACAACTTAGAAACGGAAATCAAATTCCGTGTAAATCCAGGAATAAAAAAAAATTGTTTAATAATAAAAAAACTATTATTATTACAATATTGCAATCTTATTGCTCCCACTGTTTTGGCCGATACGACATCCCTCGACCCCACACGCATTGAGAAAGCTCCCTCCTCTAGCTGTGTCTAAGAATCAATCAACTGCAAAGAAGAACAAACATGATTAGTGGCCCCCGAATCAACTATCCAGGGTGAAGAATCATCTTCCACTAAACAAGATTCAAGAACAAGTAAATCATATTTACCTTTCATCTTTTTCTTCTTGGCTACCTCCTCCAGAAACTGAGGACAGTTCCTCTTCCAGTGCCCGACCTTGTTACAATGGAGGCATTTTCCTTTGTCTTGGTCAGTGGAGGTGCCCTTCTTTTTGTTTTGGGCTTTCTTGGGTTTGGGCTTTCCTTTTGCCTTCCCAGCGGACCTTTTCCTTTTCTTATTATTAGAGGAAGATGGTTCGGTAACATTTGCCTCACCGGTCTTGCCTTTGTTGTCCTTAATCAAGGACTCAAAGGTAGCGAGCTCATTGAGCAACTGTGTAAAACTAAACTTTAACTTGTTCATCCCGTAGTTGCTTTTAAACTGATCAAAACTCTTCGGAAGAGTCGTCAGTATGATGCTCACCTGACTGGATTCGTCAATGGCCCCACCATTGACTTCTGCCATGTTGAAGTGGGACATCATGCTCAGGACATGTTCCCGAACTGACGTTCCTTCCTTCATGCGAGCGAGCATAGCGGAACGAGCAGCTTCATGTCGGTTTTGCTCGGAGGGCTGCCCGAACATAGCTTGCAATGACTCCATGATTTTGAATGCTGAAGTCATTGCTTTGTGCTTTGTGACAAGCACGTCTGTCATAGATGCCAACAGATATGTTTGGGCCTCCTTATCAAGTGAGACCCATCGCTGGTATGCCTCACGAACAATTCGTGTGGCATTGGCAGTAGGCACTGGAGGACATTCCTCCGTAAGCACAAATTTGAGGTCTTTGGTGACCAAAATTGCATTAATATTAAGTTTCCACTTTGTATAGTTATCACCAGTTAATTTGTCGTTTTCGAGAATTTGAAATAATGCAGAAGACATTGCTGAAATAAATAAAACATTCATTCAGTCATTTATTTAAAACAAGTGCGGGTGCTTTGGTATAAATTTAAACATGATGCATGAACATGTTTAACGAACTAGAACTACCCTAAAAATAGTTACTATACCACGACAATCCAACATACCACAAAAAAGTGCCGCCTTAGGGTCGGTCAAATCTTTGCATGTTGGATCGAGACATTCTCAATCAAATGATATTCTAGAATAACTCTTATTCCATATCACTCAACCATCGTTTATTCAGTCAGGTTTTTAATTAGCAAACTGAATCAAAACCTTCGTGAGTGTAACCCACTATTTCAGATCTCATGAGCTTAACTCGAGAATTGCCGCCTTAGGGTTGGTCAATCCCGAAATACCCTCAGAAATCCTATCCGTTAGGAAGTCAACCTTGGTATTGACCTTTGTGGAAACCCTCCTTAAGGAGGACGAAAGCAAAGCCGTCACGAGGCCCCACTCAGATCTCACGGTGTTGAACTAATGATGGAGACCGCGGGATATATATGTCATATATCCCTCTCCCACTCACTATTTTAAAACTAGAGTTTTCTATTATCCGTTAATGCACCTAGACTCTACAGGATCAAACGGCTAATTTTAATCAAGTTATATAGTGCATTAACTAATTCATTATTAGAAACAATTTCTAATTAACTAATAAATTATTAATGATTTTTAACAATTAAAAATCTAATCTATTAGTGAATAATCCAAGTATTTGTAAACTATTTACTAAGTTCAGATTATTATGAAAATGTTTACCAAGTTTTAACTATTAAAACTCTAACACAATTTTTTGTTCATTTATAATTAGGCAATTAATCAAATTAATCATAATAACTATAAATGACCCTATTAATCTAACTTATTAAACTCTTTAATAACTAGATTGATATTAACGAGAATTACCAAGTTTTTTAACAATTAAAAAACTAATCCTATTTTCATAGCCAATTTATGTATTTATCCATTTTAATCACATTAAAAAAAATACATAAAATATAGGCTATGATGCATGTATGACATATCAAATATATTTGTATAGGCACTTCTAATCTAAATTACATACGTATGCATGACAATGCTTTTTATCATCACACAATATAAAGCATACATGAATTGACCGAGTACTGTAGATTATTTAACCTAAAAAAAATTGGAATCTAAAATTACAAAAATAACCCCAAGGCATTCCTTGGTCTTCTTGTAATTTCCAAGTCTTCCAGTCTCTTCAGGTCACCTCGATTCATCTCATGAATCTTTCTTCGCGATTGTCTAGGTCTTCAACATAGGTTACATTTTTTTTTACAATCCAATAATAGTTAAATATATATATATATATATATTATACAACCCATAAACCCTAAATCCACAGTACCATATAATTAACGATCAATCATGTTTTTGTAAATTAAAAAAAATAATATACATACAAAACATTATACAGTCAATATAAATCATGCCTACACAATCATACATACAAGAGCATCGAAAACAATTTACTATTCCGAAAATAAAACCTGGCTCTGATACCAATTTGTTGGAACCAAATTCACCGGTCAGGCAGCTGAAAAGGGTTTTTAAAATTTTTTATACAGATCGTAATCTGTATCTGGGACCAGTGAACTTTTAATCTTAATTATTTTCGGAACAAATACATATAAAAATTATTGCACTAATAAAATATATATGTAAATACAGTAAATTGTAATCAATAATAAAAAATAGAACCATACCAACGTTTGGAGGCTCCTTCACTTTTCGATTTGCTCCTGGTCTGTACCACTGGTCTTCCTAGCTATTCCCGGAATTGGTAACTGCGTGTGGACGCGTCACGGTTCTCAGGAACTTAGGATGAAGGGTGTAGAAGATAAAAGAATAAGAAACTCTTTCTTTATATTAATGAACAACACTTGTACATAAAACCTTTTCTCTCTTTGTGGTGTTTGTTCATGCACACACTTGCAAATAACTAACAAAAAAAAACTTTCACAGTGGTGTTATTATTTTTTGATCAAGCACCAATTAATGCTTTTGACCAAAAAACAACAACTAAACCCTTTTTTTTTTATTCTTTTGTCAAATATATATATATATATATATAAGTATGTTGTTGTGCGTTTCACGCACAACAACTTCTTTTTTTTTTTAATTTTAAATAAAATATATCTTATATATAATATTTAAAATTTTGATCAAATCTATATTTGATTTTTAAAAACTTTCAAATAAAAAATATCTCATATCTTTAATTTGATTTTAATTTTGAATTCAAACTATTTAAATTCAAAAATAAATTATTTAATAAAATAAAATAATCACATTATCTTATTTTATTCAAAAATAAATATCAACATACACCCTTCATTTAGTGATTAATGACTTAATTAAATAATCTCATTATTTAAGTTATTTAATCACCATTATCCATTAATTAAATAATCTTATTATTCAATTAATTCCCGAATAAATACGTGTCACTTTTGTAACATAATTAACTGGACAATCCAATTAAATAACCGTGACCCTTGTTACCTAAATCGATCGGGCTAGCAAGGGGACTTAATGGACCTACAGTATTTTGAGCTCCAATAATCCTCAGAATCATTAATTAAACTCTTTAATTAATATTCCTTGATTATTAACTCCGGTGTTATTCCACTAAAAACCCGAAGCTACGCTCTCTCAACTGCAGATGTTTTTACACAGACCGATACAACTCGGTGTCCATCGATATAGCTATTACATATGGTGTGATCCTCCATAATAGTTCATAATTAGAGCTGGGTCATAATGTCCGTTATACCCCTCCAATTACATATATCCTTTAAGTACCATTGATTCTCTAATGGACAATAAATCCTACTTCCTCGCGGAATTAGGAGAGCGCTCATATTGTCCAAGCCCCGAAGCAACCCTTAAGGGAACTACCATCTACTTCTCACAAGAAGGAGTGGATCCCACTATTGTGTATAAACCTTCCCAGCCACAAGCCAAACCGCAATCCCAACAGACGGAGTTTATTGATCAGGAAATACATCTGACCTCACCCATGGTATATCAAAGACCACGATCTAACCTGAAGGAGTCGATAAAACACTCAGGATTAAGATTACCCATATATAGCCATCATTAGTTGATATATATGAATCTCATCAGTAAACGGATCTTTGTGTGAGATTCATATAGATCATGGCCCAGTCTTATATGATCACATCATACAAGGTGCCTCCATTCCCATATCTCATATGAATGATTCAGGATAGAATCACTGTACATTACGGAATAGACCACAGCTATAGATTCACCACAAATAAAGTACCCAGCTTTATTTGCTATCTATGGACTCTTTAGATTGCACGTCTCTTATTGTATCCATCCGTATATGACACTCATATACACAGTTCGAGATTACATCTGGCAATCTAGGATGTTAATATGTTCACAAGTTTATAAAATAAATAACATAACAGACTGAATTGAACCTTTCCTTTTATTTACTTCATAAATCCATTTACAAACTACATGATTAGGGCATAAACCCCAACACTCCCTTCTCGGTAATGTCGCATACTTGATCGTCACCAATATACACTTTACCCAAATTTTCGGAGACGTAGTTCTCGAGCAATTCCCTGTGAGGTGTGGTATGGAATGACGCTCCTGAATCTAAGACCTAGGACTCCGTCTTGCTTTCCAACGAGCAGATAAGACAGTCATCTGACTCCTCCAATACACAATTCACACTGCTCTTGCTCTTATCTTTCATCTCAGATCTATACTCATAGGATAGGTGGCATTTCTTACCACAATTCCAGCACTCTACATTCTTTTTGCTTTATTGTTGATTTCCCGAATAGTTAGTCTAATTCCTTGATTTGGACTTCCCTATAGACTTTGATCTATCCCGTTGATTTGTGTTCTGATTTCTGCTTATGCCTTCCCTCCATTCCAAATTCAATGTTGAAGATGTAGACGCCCTTAATCCCTCTTCACGCATCCTGATCTCTTCAATCATGATCATGTTTACAATCTACTGAAGATTCAATTTTTCTTTTCCGAACGAGTTGGCAATCGACTGGCTTATCGTCTTCCAACTTTCTCGCAATTCGGTAAGTAGAAACGCCGCCATAAACTCCTCATCAAAACCCATAGACAAAGAGCACAACCCGTCAAAACCCATAGACAAATAACATAACCCATCATTCACTTTGTTGAACTGATTTAGAAAATCTTTAAAGTTCTGACCCTCTGCCATCTTCAAGGTTGATAACTTCTTGAGAAGATGGACTTTACTTACCGTAAAAAGTTGTTCATATAGGTATGATAGGGTATCCATTAGATCTTTGACAGTCTGTTGATCCTTTACGTTAAAGGCGACATGCTTCGTCAAACTGAGATGAATTGCTCTCAATACTTTCTGATCCAGGAGTTCAAAATCATCATCATATATGTTCTTCGGTTTCCGTTTCCTTTCCCAATCTTCATCGGTCATATCTTTTGGTCTTTCTTTTATCGGCCAATGCAAATCCTTCTGGTACAGATAATCTTCCATCTGTATCTTCCAGAAGCTGAAATTCAATCCATTGAATTTCTCAATCTCGTGTAAAGCAATAAGAAGAAAAGAAGACACCAAATATTTTACGTGGTTTAACAATTTGTCTATGTCCACGGAGTACACTGCACTCAATCCACTATTTCTCATAGCTGATTATAATTTCTCTATCTCTTTACAATTGCTCTCTCTCTAGCAATTTTTCTTCACACTACGCACTTTACATAATGGTAGTATTTATATAGGAGCACAAGGGTTAGCCAAATCCTAATTGGAATCTATTTCCTTTTTCCATTACTTATACACGCAGGATTTCCTCTTTCTCTCAAATCCCTCATGTACCGCGGTCTGGACCGCTGTTTTGGCACATGTCTGCGCCGTGGTCCACAACGCATGACACCACTGGAGAACTTCACTCCATAGGTCGTGGTGTGTGCACCATGTCCACACCACGGTCCACATAACATGTCACCACTGGACTTCTTCGATGTGTGTGCCACGGTCCAAGCTCCTGTCTCCGTTGCGGTCTCCATCGCACCACCTACTGGAACTCATTTCCTCTGCTCGTTTATGGCTTCACATATCCCAACACTAATCCAAACATATGCGCCCTAAAACATACTTGTCATGAGCACAATATGTATTATTTCATTGTTAAAGTCAGATGGTGCTCTTTTGAATGCAACAAATGCCATGAGAAATGCCTTGATGATGAGCCCATCTACGGTTGTGTGGAGTGTGATTTCAGCTTCCATTTGAAATGCATTCATATACCAAGTGTTGTGATGATCACACAGAAACATCATCATCCTCTAACTCTTATAGATTCAGTTAAAGATGAAAATCCACTCATCCAAAGTCTTATGGATTCAAATGATATAGTAGATTGTTCAATGGAGCATTATTATGATGTGTGCGAGACACCCGGAAATCCTAAACATCATGCTTATTGTTGTAAGGAATGTATCTACATTGCTCATGTGGAATGCATAATCTCTAGGTATGTTTATAATTACGCTCATTTAGTAAAAAAATTGGTTGCTCTCTATTAGGAATTAAATAGCATAATTAGCTTCCTTGTTAGTGGTTATTATTATCATTATTATTTAAAATAGTTTTGCCCGAAAAATTTCAAATTCTTCATATTATAGAAACAATTTTTCTCAAGATCCTCACATCTTAGGTAAAAGGGTCCTCATGATCCATTAAAAAAGATCTTAATTATATTTAAAATTCAATGAAATTAAAAGAATTTCACCATGATCCTTACAAATTTTAGATGTGAAATAAGGTTGGATACTAATGGAGATGCTTATTTTTATGAACAAGAGCGGAAGGGTCTGCCATCAAAAGAGAAGGGAAGAAAAGACACCATCCACCACTTCTTCCATCAACATCAACTCAACTTACACCTCTCTTTTATGGACTTCTATAATACAACTCCCTTTTGTTGTTGGTGCTACAAGAAAATCAATGGTCCAGGGTATTGCTGCATTGATTGTAAATTCTTCATTCATGATTTCCGCTGTATGGAGATTTCACCACAACTTCAACACCCACTCCACCCACCCACTCCACCTCAAACACAACTTCGCTCATTATAGCACCAGGAGGTGTCGTGCGTGTAGAAATCCAAAATTTGGGAGTATGTTGTTAAGCTGTGTGGAATGCAACTTTGACCTTCATAGTCCATGTGCAAAGACCATGAAACAGCTGTCTCTAAAACATGAGTGTCACAATCACAATTTGTACTTTCCTTTTGACTTGATCATGAAGAATGAGGATTCTGAGTCATTAGAGGATAATTTCTTGTACTGTAACAAATGCCATGACACCGAGTGTACGTTTGGTACGAAGATGAGACAGGACAAAGTGAGACTGGACTAAACAGGACAAGACTGGACTGAACAGGACAAGACTGAACATGTTGTTCTATATTGTGTTTAGAAGGTCTGGACAGAACTATAAACTGTACTATTATGCGTTTGGCATGGCTGGGACAGAACGGAACAAGAGATTCAAATGACAAGAGTACCCTTCTTATATATATAACAACATAGACTATAATATTATATATATTAATATATAATAATATTTAATGATCTATAACATATTATTACATCATATATATATATATATATTATTTGATATTATTATATATTAATATAGAATATTACATGTATTATATATAATAATATGATATATATATATATATAATAATAAAATATATTATAGAATATATATATAATAATATGTATATATTATATAAAATATATATGTAATATAAAATAATAATATATATATATATATATATATATTAATAATAAATATCAATTTATATATATATATATTATATAATTTAATATATATATATCATTTAGCTTAAATATATTATATTATATATATTATGTGTTGTAATATATTATATGTAATTATAATATATAATTTATTGGATATGATTGTAATTGTTTGAAAATTTAAAGGGTAAATTGGTCATTTTGGCACTTGTCCTATATCATGGGACAAGTTCTCCTATGGTCTTAGGTGGGACAAGTTTTTGTGATTTTTGTCCCACCTTATCCCGTCACGTCCCATGCTAAGGACACGTCAAATGTAGAACAAGTACAAACTGTCTCACCTTATCCTGTCCTGTCCTGTCCTGTCCTGTCATGTCCCGTGTACCAAACGCACCCTGGAGGCTACTTTTACTGCTGTAGGGAGTGTGATATCAACTTCCATTTCGAATGCATTCCTCTACCGTGCGATGTGAAGCAAAAATCTCACACACATCCTCTCACCCTTACCCATTCACCTAAATATAAAGCTTATTATAATGAAGTGACCTGTGATATTTGTAAGGCAGGATATTGGAATGCTGGACATCCTATTTTTCTTTGTGCAGAGGGCACAAGTTTCGTTCATATCGAATGCGCGATCTCAGAGGTAAATTAACGTTAATTAATCATCGTTACTAATTATAAGAATATATATGTTAGCTTGATCGTCTAATTTCACTTGGGACTACACAAGTTATTCACAAATCTTAATACCATATGAGCATATAATATTCATTTTTAATCATTAATTCAAGTATTTTTGCTATATCAGGATGGCACTTTCGTGGAGGTTCTGAAATACTTGAATCCTAGACCAGAGAATTAGTACAGAAGATCACTGTGGCAGAGCGGAATTAGACGGAGGAAATGGAAATGGCAGTGGAAAGATGGTTACATTAGCTTTAGAACTTGAGGCACTTGAGGAAAAGCATGACAACAAGGCTAGTTAATTTATATATTCATTACCTTTTTTACTAATTTTATGGTTGCATTGTGTCAGGACTATGTATTCTGTACTCTGAATTTGTTTATGTGTTTGTTCTATCAGGAATCTGTAACTTCACTTGATCAGAAAATATCATACTTGGATCCCACAACTTGTAAGGTTATGAAGATCATCATGAGCGAAAAGAGGTTAATTTGTATATACAAATTAAATTCTTAGAAATGCTTTGTCTGATTGTTACTTTCATCCTTGGACAAGAGTGAGAAAGCAGAGGACCTGGTGTGCAAGCAAAGACAAGCGAATTAGAAGATCATGAATGTGATATTGTTGAATTGGATAAAAGAATATTCGAAAATGTCAAGACAAGATGGAGGCATTATCTTCAGAAATTGAGGTGCTTGTTAAATTTGATCGAGCAGCAGAAATTATAAGGCCAAAGATTCAGGCATTAGTTTCAGAGCTTCAAGATGCCACAAAAATAATCTTACCAATTACAAGTTAGAGTCCTCTACTAGATAAAATCTTCGATGCACCCGATTATAGTACCAATAACAAGTTAGAATCCTTATAGGAGAAAGATGTGTGTCACTTCAATTCATTTGTTATTAACCGAGAAGAGGATGAAATCTTAAATAAAAAAAAATCATTAAAGGAAAAATCCTCTTTCCTATTTTCTTCAAGAGCTCTACTAGGAGGCAGAGCTTTTTAAAATAAAAAAGCTTCTTTTACATTTCATCCAAACACTCGGAGAAGTGAGCTTTAGGTCTCAAAAGCCTAAAGTCGGCTTCTAAAAGCTATGCTTATAAGACCCAAATTAATTCTTCTTTCATTAATGATAATAGTATTATGATAAAAATAATATGTAAATAGAAACATATATATAATATTCAACTCCCATATTCTTTTAATGAGGTAATTAATTACCGGTGATTCTCTAACTTTATTCAAGGACAATCATAAAGCAAATCAGCAACTAATTATTGGTGATTGATTCTCTAACTTTATTAAAGGATAATCACAAAGCATGTCAACTCCATATTTAGAGGAATTTAAATATATTAGCAAAATTAGTAGGATTTGTATATCTTCAATATCTTATAATTACTCATATATGTGAATATTTTTACAAAGTAATATCAATGAAAGTATCGTTTCCATTGTGCTTATACTCTGAAACTCTTTGGAGGTACGATTTCTTAAACCTTGTTTCATTTTTTAAATTTTGATTAAAGTTTTGTTCTTTTTCATACTCTTTTGTTTTTTTACACAAAATATTGTTGAATTATCTCTTCATGATTGGAGGGGAATTAATAAATTTGGGGATCCCACGTATATGGATTCACAAAGTCAAGAGACATGATCCATGAATCATGCTTGACATTGTGAAAATGGTGGTTGGCATCATATGTCATCATTCAGCAACTTGTATGGTGTATTAAATGCATATGAAGAAATTTCGGTCAATCCTTGCACTATAAAATAGGGGTGCTTGGCATAAAGGAAATCACACCAACACCAGCAACAAGTGTGAAGCGAGTTGAGAGAAACTCATTTGTAAGAATCCTCTCATAAGAGAAAAGGGTGAAGAAAAGAGTAAGTGTTCTTGGAAAAATTACCCACTTTAATTTTCACCAAAAGATTGTACCTCAAGGTTTCTTGTAAACTTGAGAGACTTGTGTATCTCATTATTTTACATAGTGGAAGTTTTCTCGAAGTTTGTCCCATGGTTTCCTCCCTATATTTTTTAGGCTTTCCACGTAAAAATATTGGTATCTATTTATGCTTCTTTTTATTACGTTATTTATTTTGCACCTTTTTATTCTAACATGGTGGGAAAGTTTGATCCTAACAATATCCGTTGTGCATTTGGCCATGTATTAGGCCGTCACTTTCCGAACAAGTGGTATCAAAAACTTTGGTTGGCAAGGTGATATATTCTTGAAAAATCTTAGTATGCTCTGTGATTGTAGCAGTGTTTGATCTTCCGCATCAGAAAAGATTTATTCTTGAGTTGTCAGAGCTCCGGATTGTACAGGTGCTAGAATTAGGAGTGGTGGTGTGAAAGTATATATCTAGGAAAGTTCTGTCAAAGGAGATTGGTATTTAATTGTGTCCTGTGTGACCCTCAATTCTTTCCTAAGAACTTTCTTGGTGTACTACTCACGGATACCCATACTATTACAGCACACGATACTATTCACGTGATACTATTCATAAGGTACTATTCACAGTGCTATTCATGAGAACTGTTCATCAGGTTAAAAATGGAGGAATCATCATCATCTTTGGGAGCAATGGTAAATTGAATGGAGTGAATTATTCAATTTGAAAGCTCGGGATGGAAGACATCCTTTATTGCAAGGCTTTGTACATTCCTATTTGTGAAGATGGGAAACATCCAGCTGACATCACATACAATAAAAAATGGGAAGTGATGAACAGAAAGACCGTTGGCCAAATTCGGAAATGGGTCGGTCAGAGTGTATTTCATCACGTGGCAAAAGAAACCAATGCATACACATAATGGTAGAAACTTAAGGCCATGTATAAGCGAAAGGCCGCACATAACAAAGCATCGCTCATCAGAAAAATTGTGAAACTCAAATACAAAGATAGTCATAGTGTTACAAAGCATATGAGTAATTTCCAAGGCTTGATCAACCAGTTGACAACCATGAAGATGGTGCTAGATGACAAGATGCAAGCGTTATTACTATTAAGTTCCTTGCCAGACAGCTGGGACAAAATGGTGGTGTGGCTAAGTAACTCAGCTCCACAAGGCAAACTCACAATAGCAATGGTGAAAAACAACATGCTCAATGAAGAGCCCAGAAGAAAAGAGCAGGTTATATCTTTTGAGTCAGAAACCCTCGTGTTAGGATTATGCTCAAGAGCAAGAGTGTAATAATGTTTTTGACAATCATTTCATATTAATAAAGTGATTTCTAGTTTTAACAAATCTTATAGCATTTATAGTTTAATTATTTTAATTGTCAAAAGTAAATAATCATAAGGTCAAAAGACTATGAGAAAAGAAGAATTGTTCGTGCATTTGGATATGTATGAAGTAAACATAATTATTTAGTTAGTATTAAACAATATTCACAACTTAAGATATAGGTTGAGCGCATTTATCTTGTTAAAGTTGTAGATTCTTTTGCTAGCATTTGAATGTGATCAAATGTGTTATGATGAGTCTAAAATCATCAAAGTGTGGTGTCTTTGGGCAAAATAATCTAGTGCACTAGGTGCATTGAATATGATAACATTGAGATACTTTATCCAAAACCGTCAATAGATAAAAGTTTTCACTTGAAGACAATCGGAGAGTCTATCTCAATCCTGAGATAAATGATGGATTTATGGTTGCAAGTGTTATCATTTGAGCTATCAATGAGTACGATTATATTGTATAGTTTATCCTCAATATTTTGGTGATATTCATTTGTTAATCGATAGAGGACTTCATTTATAGATATAGACATCGTGGCTCCATTTATTAAATGTGAGTATAATGTCATCATATGAATGTTTTGAGGTATTGGATATTAAATCTCAACGTTAAGTTTTTAATAGTATCTATTATAATATGACTTCTGGACAAGTCAAAATATCCAAGTTCAAAATGTGGTCATATGAGTAAATATGGTAACTAGGAGAGCTATAGGCGATCTATGAGCTCTTGACGATTGCTGGTATTCTTCACGAGGATACACTATCTCCATTAAGATTGTCTAGGGTATGAATGAGGAATATTAACTTATTCTATCTTTAATTAAGAGTTCAATTTTAGTTCTTTAGTGAAATGAACTAAAATTAATATATCGGACCTAAGTGAATTATTTGTTGATTGTGATTATGTTATGTCTATTAGAGCTTGAATTTAGATAGCCCTGCAAGATCCCCAATCCATACAAACTTGCATGGATCACTGAATATATATTCTACCGGTCCAATTTATGGGTCCATTTAGAATTGTGTTAAAGCATGTGGACTTGTTTCTTTTAGTAAGAATGTGTCTAGTTCACATGTGAACCTTTTATTAAGGACCAATGGATTTAATAAAATAGAAAAAACAATATATAGGATCATGTTTAGACTTGGGCGGCAAGGCTATATATAATAGCTTATTATTTTTAAAATTTTATTATTTAATTAAATGGAAATTAATTAATTAATTGTTTAATTAAAAGTCAAAATCTTTTTCTTAATTGGAGAATGTCTCCAAGTGTCATATTATTGTTGGTAATATGATAAGTATCAAATACTATATTTGATAAGTAGATAAATAAAATGAATTTATTTATCTAATCAAATTAGTAAGTATTTGATTTCTATTAAAACTATAAATTGACAATTAATCAAATTAGGAAGTTTTGATATAGTCACAATTTAATTTATATTCAATAATTGGTTATTAAATAAATACACTATTGAGTTGGATTATGAGTCTTGGTGTTAAAAAGAAATCTTCTTTAAGTAAGGATTCTTGGTCACCAAGTAAATCCTCCTAGAGATAGGATTCTTGCCCACCAAGTAAATCCCCTTTAGGATAGGATTTAGTCTCATATATATATGGCTTTAAAATTCGACTAAGCCCTAGTTTTTCTTTAAGAGAAATTTCGACCAACATAGAATTTTGATAGAGAAAATTTTAGTTTTTGCTCTAGATAAAATTTCTGCCAACTCATAGAGATAGTGTGTTGAATTCGGCCAAGCAAAATAGAAAATGGTATGTTTTTATTTTCAATAGTACACTAGTATCCTTTACATCAAAAGGGTTTTGTGTACAAAAATCAAATCAGGTTCACCTGAGTTTCAATCAAATAGATTGATAATTCACAAGTGACCAAACGTTCTTGGGTTTTCTCTAGGAGGATTATTGTGACTAACAAAAGAAAAAGATTTTTTGTTTCCAACCTTAGTTATACAATTCAAAGAAAGGGAGCCCACAATCCTAGGATTCACGTTCATTTGGACTGGAAGATCTTGTTGATTTAATTCAGCACAACTTCAATCGTAACGAGAAAAATATACGATACTTTTAATATACATCAATTAATCTAGGGTTAAGGTTCTTTCTTTTAAAAGAAATTTTTGAAATAAACCAATCAAACTATTTTTACGCTTCCGCCGCGTTCTGGGATTTTTTCCCTACACCTCGTTATAGAAAGACGAGGGAGAAGCAGAAGCAAAAGCAGAAGGCCTTAAAATCGTGAAAGGTTAAAAGATAAATCAAAAGGCAAGTTCAAGTCCAAAATAGAGTGCTACCACTGTGGCAATCATGGCCACATCAAATGGGAGTGCAGACAGTCAAAAAGAGAGTTGGCCAAAGAAAATACCAACGAGAAAATTGAAGACACAACAGTAACCACTTTAAGTGGTGATGATATGTTCATTGTCTGTGGAGTCAACTATTTAAATCTCACAAGTCAATATACATATTGGTGATTGACTCTGGATCATCTTTCCATGTGACCTCACGATGAGACTTCTTCATATCCTACACCAACGACGATTATGGTCAAGTTAGGATGGCGAACGATCTTGTGTCAAAAATCGTGGGAATAGGAGAGATCTGTCTTGAGACCAACACATACTGTCGATTGGTGCTCAAAGTGTAAGGCATGTTCCATACATGCGCTTAAATCTGATCTCCACAGGTGTTTTTGATGATGAAGGTTACAAGATTGAGTTCCACGGTGGAAAGTGGAAACTCAGCAAAAGGTCTCTAGTTTTAGCTAGAGGTAAGAAAGAAAGCATTCTTTATTCAACACAAGCAAAAGTAAGCGGAAGAGATGTGAATACTCTCAGTAATAACTCTTCCATTAAGTTATGGCACAAAAGGATTGGTCATATGAGTGAAAAGGGAATTCAAACCCTAGCTAGACGAGAGGTATTAAACAGGGTAAAAGGCGTGCCTCTAAAAAGTTGTGTTGACGGCTTAGCTAGAAAGCAACATAGAGTTTATTTTCAAAAGAACTCTACACACAAGAAGCCTAATGTTTTAGATGCTGTACATTTCGATGTATGTGGTCCCATGCCAACTAGATCACATGGCGGTGCATGTTTCTTTGTCACCTTTATTGAAGATCATTCTTGTAAAGTGTGGACATATGCACTTAAGACCAAAGATCAAGTGCTAGATATGTTCAAGGAGTTTCATGTCACTGTGGAAAGAGAAACAGGAAAGACCTTGAAATGCATTCGTAGCAATAATGGCAGTGAGTATCGTGGCCCTTTTAGACACAACTGCAAAAGCCATGGCATTAGCCATAAAAGAACTGTTCCAAAGACTCCTCAACACAATGGTGTAGTAGAGAGGATGAATAGAAACATCATAGAAAGAATAAGATGTATGTTGTCTCATGCCAAATTACTCAAAAACTTTGGGGGTGAAGTAATGCAACTATAGTCCATTTGATCAACATGTCTCCATCAGTTCCGCTGAATGGGGAGGTTCCAAACAAATACTGGAGCTAGAAAAACATCTCATATGGATATTTGAAGATATTTGGGTGCAGGGCATTTGTACACATTCCTAGAGATGAGATATCCAAAATTGACAGCAGAGAAAAAGAATGCATCTTCCTCGGGTATGGAAATAAAGAGTTTGGATACAGACTGTGAGACCCAATTGATAAGAAAATCATCAGAAACAGAGATGTAGTCTTTTTTGAAGATCAAACCATTGAAAATATCAACAAACATAAGAAACAACCCATCAATGAGTATCCAGCCAACTTGGATCTAGTCCCTAAATAGGCCACAAATAATGATTGGGGTGAAATCCAAGATAATGACAATGGTGCAGAGTATGAAATGCAAGTCCCACTATAACCAACAGTCAAGCCTCAATTAAGAAGATCAACCAGAGAACATAGACCTTCAATAAGGTATACTACACACGAGTATGTAGTTCTAACTTATGAGGGAAAACCAGAGGGCTATGAAGAAGCCATGGAACACGACCATAAAAAGGAATGGTTAAAAGCCATGCAAGAAGATATAAAATCCTTGCATGAGAACCACACCTATGATTTGGTTGCATTACCAAACGGTAGACGAGCACTGAAAATAAATGGGTGTACAGGTAAAAAACTTATGAAAACAAATCACAACCGATGTACAAGGTAAGGCTAGTTGTGAAAGGTTTTGGCTAGAAAAAGGGGATCGATTTTGAAGAAATTTTTTCACCGGTGGTGAAGATGTCATCCATCAGAGTGGTACTCAGTTTAGAGGCTAGTTTAAACCTATAGATTGAGTAACTAGATGTGAAGACAACTTTCCTTCATGGTGACGTGGAAGAAGAAATCTATATGGAAAAACCAGAAGGTTTTGAAGACAATGGAAAGGATGGTTTGGTGTGCATACTGAAAAAGAGCTTGTACTTGCTAAAAACAAGCACCGCGATGATGGTACAAGATTTTTGACTCCTCTATGACTGAGCAGAGGTACCAGAGAACAACTTCAAACCATTGTGTGTTTAAGAAGAAATTTTTATGTACAGATTTCATCATATTTCTTCTCTACATCCACGATATGTTGATTGTCGGGCATGAAAAAAGTAAAATCAACAATTCGAAGAAAAAGTTAAGCAAGTCATTCACCATGAAAGACTTAGGATCAGCTATGCAGATACTTGGTATGAACATCTCTTGTGATATAAAGAACAACAAGCTTTGGTTATCACAGGAAAGGTATATTGAGAAAGTTCTCAAATGATTCAACATGAGCCAAGTAAAATCAGCTAGTACTCCACTAGCCAATCACTTCAAGCTTAGTTATAAGCAAAGTACTACAACCAAGAAAGAGAATAAGGAAATGAGCAAGGTACCTTACGCGTCAGTAGTTGGGAGTCATATGTACGCCATGGTGTGTGCATGGCCTGACATCACACATGCAGTTGGTGTTGCTAGCAGATTATTGGCTAATCTGGGTAGAAAGTAATGGAATATAGTGAAGCGGATTCTCAAATATCTCAAAGGCACTTCCAAAATGTGTTTATGTTTTGGAAACCAAAATTCTATGCTAGTAGGCTACATAGATGAAGACATAGCTGGAGATATCAACTCTAGAAAGTCCACCTCAGGTTACTTGATCACATTTGCAGAGGGAGCAGTCTCATGGCAATCGAGATTGTAGAAATGTGTTGCATTGTCTACGATAGAGGCAAAATTCATTACAACAACATAAGCGTGCAAGGAAATGTTGTGGATGAAAAGATTCATACATAAATTGGGGCAAGAACAAGAGAAATATGGTGTTTACTGTGACAGTCAAAATGCTATCAACATTTGCAAAAATTCGAGTTTCCGCTCGAGGTCAAAGCATAATGATGTCAGATATCATTGGACAAGAGAAGTGTTAGAAAACAAACAACTCTAGCTTGAAAAAATCCAGACTATTGATATCGGATCAGATATGATGACAAAGACCTTACCAAAGTATAAACACGAAAGCTATAGAAGCTCAGCAACCCTCCATCTAAGCCGGGAGGGCAAGATTTGTTGAATTATCCCTCAATTGATTGGAAGGGTAGTAATAAATGTGGGGAGCCCACATGGATTCACAAAGTCAAAAGACATGATCCATGAATCATGCAATATCCTTGACATTGTGAAAATTGTGGTTGGCATCATATGTCATCGCTTATGTCATCACTCAACAACTTGTATGGTGCATTAAATGCACATGAAGAAATTTTAGCCAATCCTTACATTATAAATAGAGGTGCTTGGCTTGAAAGAAACCACACCAACACTAGAAACATGTGTGAAGCAAGAGAGTTAAGAGAAACTCATTTGTGAGAAATCCACTTATGAGAGAAAAGGGAGAAGAAAAGAGTGAGTGTTCTTAGGGAAATTACCCACTGTAAATTTTCACCAAAAGATTGTAATACTTCAAGTTTTCTTATAAACTTGAGAGACTTTTGTATCCCATTATTTTACATAGTGAAAGTTTTCTCGGAGTTTGTCTTGTATTTTACTCCCTCTACTTTTGAGGGTTTCCACATAAAAATATCGATGTCTATTTGTGATGCTTTTTATTACGTTATTTATTTTGCATCTTTTTAATCTGACGTTGTGGGAAAGTTTGATCCTAACAATATCAGTTGTGCACTTAGCCTTGTATTAGGCAATCACTTTCCCAAAAAATATCTCATTAACAAAATTTAGGCCTCGAAAAGTTGCTCAATTTTAGTTTATGGAGATGTTTTAAAGTATGGATTTGTGATGCGGATCATCATAATGTTGAAGGGCAATTGGCGAGATGTCCATTGATAAGACAGAAGAAAATTTCGTGGGCATTTTTATAGGGAAAATTAACTCAAAATCAATATTATAATATATTTTCGGAAAGCCTAAGACGATCCCTACAAATGTTATGAAGACTATATCTTTAATAATAGGTTGCATCAAGTCCGAATTTGGTTGTTAAGTTTCGTGTGTGCCAAGACAACTGTTGCTTTTTTTTTCTTGTTTTCAATTATCGTCATGATTCTATACGATTATTTTATTTCATTTTATTTCCTATGTAATTAGGTTATTAATTATTTCATGGTTTGATTTTTATTAAATCAAATCCAATTTTCTTATTAGATAGGTTTTTACTATTTTGAAATTCTTTTGATTTTTATGGAGATTTGATATCTTTTCATCCGGGATTCTTTCCCGATTTAGTTGAAGTGTTTTAGGAGTCCAAGATGTTTGTTTCTCTATTTATTAGGTTGTTATCGGTTTGAAGTTTTTCAGAGTTGAATAAAATTAAAACTTCTTGAGTATTTTAAACTCAATTTATCTCTTTTTTGTGAAATACTGTGGGATTACAGAAAAATAGAAACCTTTGTGTGTTGGATGCGTGTGAGTTCCGTTCTAATCTATAAAAGGTTGGTATCTAAGGCTGGTTCATTCCGTTTCATCGTCATGACATAAAGATGCGCACTAACTTGAACCCTTGAGAGATCCCAATTGATGAAGTCTATGAGCGTGTTGTGATTGCACAACTTCGGCAGCAAGTTGAGACGTTGATGCAGCAGATTACAGCACTAACGGCTCAGAAATGGAGACCGAATCCACAGAAGGCAGATGAGGAATCCAACGATGACGAGGATTTGTTCACCCCACCCCCTCTTAAACCTAGACAAGGAGGTTTGACGAGTGAAGAATCGAGGCATTGAGAGTCAATTCTGTTTGTCGAATCTAAAGAGTATATTCAAGAACAATTTACTGATTTTACAGGCAGGTGGTCGATTTTTTATGAAGAGAAATCCGATAAAGTCTCTGGTAGCTGGTAGAACATGGTGTCTTGTGAGTGCGGTTCTTAGGGATTGGCATCATTTCGTCATTGTGAAGGGATGATGAACCTTCAAATTCGAGGATCAATTTGATCCAACCCGGAGAGAATGATACGGATCATCCCAAGGCTGAAGGGCAATTGGCGAGATGACTTGTTGCAAGATAGAAGTTTCGGGGGCATTTAGTGGGGCAAACAAACTCAAAATCGATATTATAATATATTTCCGTAAAGCCTAAGATGAGCCCTACAAATGTTATGGGGACTTTATCTTCAATAATGGGTTGCAGCATGTCCGAATTTAGTTGTTAAGTTTCATGCGCGCCAAGACAATTGTTGTTTTTTTTTCCAATTATCGTCATGATTCGATAAGAATATTTTATTTCCTTTTATTTTATATGTAATTAGGTTATTAACTATTTCATTATTTGATTTTTATTAAATCAAATCCATTTTCCTTATTAGATAGGTTTTTATTGTTTTAGAATTCTTTTTATTTTTAAGAAGATTTGATATCTTTTTCATCCAGGATTCTTTCTCGATTTAGTTGAAATGCTTTAGGAGCCAAAGAGGTTTGTTTCTTTATTTATTAGGTTGTAATCGGTTTGAAGTTTTTCAAAGTTGAATAAAATTAAAAATTCATGAGTAGTTTAAACTTAATTTATCTCTTTTTTTCTAAAATACTGCAGGATTACAGAAAATTAGAAACCCTTGTGTGTTGGATGCGTGTGAGTTCCATTATAATCAGCTTTAGGTTGGTATCAGAGCCTGGTTTGTTCCATTTTGTCGTCATGCCACTAAAGAGGCACGCTAAGTCGAACCCTCATACTAACCCAATTGATGAAGTCTACGAGCGTGATGTGATTGCACTACTTCGGCAGCAAGTTGAGACGTTGACGCAACATATTGTGACTCTAACAGCTCAAAAATGGAGACCGAATCCAAAGAAGGTAGATGAGGAATCCAACGGTGATGAGGATTTTTTCACCCTCCTTCAACCTAGATAGAGAGGTTTGACGAGTAACGAATTGAGGTGTTAGGAGTCAAGTATGTTTTTGGAATCTGAAGAGGATATCCAAGAAGAGTTTATTGATTATGAAGGCGGACCAATTTTTGATGAAAAATAAATCCGATAAAAACTCGGATAGCTGAGAGAACATGGTGTCTGGTGAATGCGGTTCTCAGAGATTGGCATCATTTCATCATTATGAGGGGATGATGAACCTTCAAATTCGAGGAAGAATTTCATCCAACCCTGAGAGAATGATGCGGATCATCCAAGGCTGAAGGAAAACTGACGAGATGGCCTGTGGCAAGACATGAGCAAATTTCGGGGGCATTTTCATGTGGCAAACTAACACAAAATTGACATTATACTTTGTTTCCGAAAAGCCCGAGATGAGCCTTACAAATGTTATGAAGACTTTATCTTCAATAATAGGTTGTAGCATGTCCGAATTTGGTTGTTAAGTTTCGTGTGTGCCAAGACAACTGTTGCTTTTTTTTATTGTTTCCAATTATCGTCATGATTCGATACAAATATTTTATTTCCTTTAATTTTTTATGTAATTAGGTTATTAATTATTTCATGATTTGAATTTTATTAAATCAAATCCAATTTCCTTATTATATACGTGGTTTTTCCTATTTGAAGGGTTTCCACGTATATATTTCGTGTTGTTACTGTTTTATGTTTGTTGTCTTTTATTTGAACACTTAGTAGAATGGGGTAAAATTAATAATATTGATTAATTCGTAAAATTGGTAATCTATCGAATTAAAACCTATTCACCTCCCCCCCCCCCCCCCCCCCCCTCTAGGTTATAGACACACATTTTCTAGGGAATTTCATTTAGTATCGAAGCTGGTGCCTAGATATACTTAGGTGATCATTGCTCTTTGTATGTGTCTTGCTTAGTGCATTTAGTTTGATTGTTTTCTTTTTTTTGTGACATTGCATTTGCATTACATCTATTACCCTCAAATAGTATGAGTGGAAACGGTAATAGTCATAAGAGAGCCTCAAGCACAAGACCGTCTTTGCTCAATGGGGTGAATTATGCTTCTTGGAAGGGCAAGATGGAAGCCTATCTTTGCCAAATAGATGATCGTCCTTGGATGGCTATTGAAGATGGGTATATTCCTCTAACTATGCCCACTGACAATGGTGTAGAAGATCTTAAGCCCAAGTCTAGTTGGAGTACTCAAGATTTTGAAGCATCCAAGTGGAACAACAAGGCCATGCATGTCATCCTTTGCGCCATGGACGATAATCAGTACAAGTTGGTCCAAAACACTAGGATTACAAAGAAGGCTTGGGACATTCTTCAAACGGCACATGAGGGAACCGAGGTAGTCAATGACTCAAAGCTCTAAGTCCTCCAAATGCAATTTGAGATGATTAAGATAGAGGAGCATGAATGCTTCAATGACTTTCAAGTGAAGTTTATGGATATCGTCAACCAAAGCCATCAACTTGGTGACCCCTATTCAGATAGGAGAGTCAAGCAAAAAACTATGAGGTCACTTCCATCATGGTTCGAATCAAAGGTGACGGCACTTGAAGAGAATAGTGAGTACAAGAGTATGAAGCCAAGTGAATTCATTGGAAGACTTCTAGCTAATGAGTCAAGATGGAACACCACACTCACACCCTCGAAGAAGCAAAAGAGCATTTCCTTGAAGACCACCAAGGTTGAAGAAGATGAGGACTCGAATGAAGAAATGGCCCTCATGGTTAAAAGATTCAAGAAATTCATGAAGTTTGAGAGGAAAGGATTTGTGTCCAAGGGAAAGGAAGTGAAAAAGAAAACTCCTTTCAAGAAGATGGAAAAGTCTCAAGAAAGTGACTCCAAGAAGGGCATTCAATGCTATGAATGTAGTGGTTTTGGTCACATTGCTCCTGAATGTGCAAATTTAAAGAAAAAGAAGAAGGGGAAGGCGATGGTGGCCACTTGGAGCGATAGTGAAGACTTAGATGAGGAAGAAAAATCTTCGGATGATGAAGATAGAGTTGCAAACTTCATTGCCTTCACAACGTCTCATAATGGCAAGGAAGTTGTGAGTGATAAGGAAGAAGTAGATTACTCTAGTGATAAGAGCACCTCTTCTAACTCTAGTTTTGAGATTGATGAGGAAATGGACTATGTAGACTTCATAAAGCTTTTTAAAAAATCTAGATTGAAAAAGAAAAAGAAGATTCAAGAGTTGAAAAAGGAGAATCTAGAGTTGACTTTGAAGATAACTCACTTGAGTGAGAAAGTAAAGAGTGGAAAAGATTTAGAAGAGAGCTTGAAATTGAAGCTTGTGATCACTAAAAAGAGTGAAGAGAACTTGAAGATTGAGCTTAGGGAAGCGAAAGAATTGGTTGCCAAGATGACATCCAGAACCGAGAAACTTGACAAGATGCTATCATGTGGAAAAAGTCCTAACGATAAAACGGGCTTAGGATATATGGAAGGCAAGGATGCCACTTTCTTAAAAAAGACCATTTTTGTCAAGATTCAAGAGGGTAAAAAGGTTCAAGGTTCACACCAACAATTGAGATCGAATGAAGTTGGAGAATCATTAAAGCAAGCTCAAATGAAGGCTCAAACAAAGTCCAAGCTAATGCTCATCCACCAAAAGTTAGAGCTCATCAAACAAAATCTCAACTTCCAATGAGCTCTCAAAGTCAACAAAGGATTTTTCATCCACAACCAAGAAGGGAAGCTAATTTGGCTCAACCACAAAGGATATTTCAAAGAAAAGATTAGGCTCAACACTAAAGGACAACTCAAAGGAAAGGGAAGTCTTCCATGCTTGCACAAGGATATGTATGAATTATTACTTTACTCCTATTTGTCATTATGTGGTGTTGAAGGGCACATAAGACCGAATTGTTTTAATTTATTAAGTTGTGTTGTTTTGAAAGCATGATTTATAAGAATATTCTTAGAAGAGCCAAAATGCATGCACCTAGGAATTTTAGAGAAAATGAACCCATGGCTCCTAGAAATAGTAATATTTCATCTAGGTGGACTAGAAGGGATGAATATTATTGTCATGTGGCTCAAGTAGCCTTGAAAGCCAAAGCCATCAATACTTGGTACCTTGATAGTGGGTGTTCTAGGCACATGACCGGAAACAAGAGTTTCTTTGAAACTCTTGTGATAGAGGATGGTGGATTTGTCACCTTTGGTGATGGTTCTCATATGAAGGTTTTAAGAAAAGGAAACATATCCATCCCCGGTTTGCCCTCATTGCCTAATGGTCTCTATGTAGATGGATTACAAGCCAATCTTATTAGCATATCACATTTAAGTGATGAAGGGCTTTCGGTTGTGTTTGGCAAAGTTGATTGCTCTATTCTAAGAGAAGATGGACAAGTTCTATTGAAAGGCAAGAGATTGATAATTGTTATTGTCTTGATTCCAATGGCATCTCTTGTAATTTGTCTAGTTGTGATCAAGTTGAATTGTGGCATCAAAGGTTAGGTCATATGAATTTCAAGGACTTGAAAGTTCTTAAGAGGTTGAATGTTGTGATAGGCCTTTCTAAGTTTGGAAATAAGATTGAGGAAGTGTGTGGACCGTGTCAACAAGGAAAGCAAACTAAGAGTGTGCATAAAAAGGGTAAGTATCTTGCCACCAAGGAGCCACTAGAGCTTCTTCATATGGACCTTATGGGTCCCATGCAAATCGAGAGTCAAGGTGGTAAGAGGTACATCTTTGTATGTGTTGATGATTTTTCTAGATTTACATGGACCTACTTTCTTAGAGAAAAATCTGAAACTTTTGAAATTTTTAAAAAGCTTTGCACTAAAATTCAAAATGAGAAGGATTCTCACATAAAATGCATTAAGAGAATTATGAGTGACCATGAGAGAGGATTTGAAAATGTTTGCTTTGAAATTTTTTGTGATAGTCTTGGAATCTTCCATGAGTTCTCAGCTCTTCGAACTCCTCAACAAAATGGAGTTGTAGAGAGGAAGAATAGGGTCCTCCAAGAGATGGCTCATGTGATATTGCTTAGCAACAATGTTCCTATGAATCTTTGGGTCGAGGCAGTGAATACAGCTTGTTATATAGGAAATAGAGTGTTTTTAAGGCCCGGTACTAGGCAAACCTCTTATGAATTGTGGAAGGGAAGGAAGTCAAATGTTAGTTACTTCCATTCATTTGGAAGCAAGTGTTACATTCTAAATGACCGTGATCAATTTGGCAAGTTTGATACTCAAAGTGATGAAGGGATTTTCATTGCCTATGCCCTAAATAGTAAGGCCCATAGAGTTTTTAATTTGAAGACACAAAGTGTTATGGAATCATCCAATGTGATCATAGATGATTATAGGCCTAAGGTTAGTAACGTTGATGAGGAGATTAGTATGGTTGATGATTCTTCCTTGGAAAATATTGGTGAGACTTCAAGTGATGAAAAGTCAAATCTTAAGAAAGAGGTCTCTCAATTTCTTGATAGAGATTCTACCTTAGACTCTAAGGAACCTGCTCCTTGGGTTATACATCTTCACAACAAGAGTGACATCATTGGAGATGTGAATGAAGGTGTTAGGACTAGGCATCAATTAGCAAATATAATTAGCTATACTTGTTACACCTCTAAAACCACTTAGTGAAGCTTTAAGTGATGAGTTTTGGGTTCTTACCATGCAAGAAGAGCTAAATCAATTTGAAAGAAATGAGGTTTGGACTATAGTTTCTAGGCCTAAGAACGCTAATGTGATAAGCACCAAGTGGGTCTATAGGAAGAAATCCGATGAGGATGGAAACATTGTACAGAACAAGGCTAGACTTGTAGCACAAGGGTACTCACGAATTGAGGGTATCGACTTTGAGGAGACTTTTGCTCCGATTGCCCGATTAGAGTCTATTAGGCTTCTCTTAGCCATATCTTGTATGCACAAGTTTAAATTGCATCAAATGGATGTTAAGAGTGTCTTCCTCAATGGCTTCTTTGTTAGGTCCTAAAGGAGATTGTTATGTCCTAGATTTGTGTTGGCTTGATTCCATAACAAAACTTTATTTCTTTGTAATGCTTAGTTGCTTAAGTGGTTGGTGATGATAAGAGCTTCAAGAAAGAAAAGCAACTTCTCATGATGCAAAGTTAGTCTTCAAGAGGATTGGTACTATTCTTGGATGCTAAGGTATCGAGATCCTTCTTCCTCTTGCAAGGCATAGGCGCACACACACAATTCATTCATATGTGTCCCTGCTTAGTTATGCATCATTATATACGCACACACACACACACAATTTATACATTTATGTCCCTGCATCATAGCACATCATTTGGTATAACACTTTCACACACTTGAAGTTGAATGCTCATGCATTAGTTTGAAAGTAACATGTTTTGGAAAATGCATGATTGAAGACTATCTCTATTTAGTTTGTATTCTTGTGTGAAATGTGTTTGTTTGCTTATATGTATGTATAACATGGATCTTGAACTTTATTTTGTCTTAGATTGTTCATGATTGAGCCCTGGTCATTTCGGTTACTCATTCTATTGATTTCAAGTTCTAAGTCAAAAGATACTACACTTTCAACTCATGTTGCATACATGGTCTTTGTCTTCATATATCAAGTTGAATTCTTATTTTATGGGTTAATTATCTTATATTTCCATATCCACGAGGGAGTCTCGGTTCCTAATCTTCAAACGGATTCGAATTCGGAGTTCGTAGGCCAAAGAACGGTCAAAAAACGCAAGGAGAGCGCAAGGGGTAAGGTACGATGGCTTAAGCCATCACCATGCACCAACCCGAGATGGCGCGTGGCCATCTCGTCCCCAAGAGCGTTCTGCCCCGAGATGCCCACGCGCCATCTTGGGGAGACACTAAGGAAGAAGGGAAAAAATGTCTTTTTGGCTTTTCACTCTTTAAAACCTCTCATTCCCTCTCATTTCTAAAGATAAGAACAAATGCAGAATTTTTCTCTCAACATTTTGATTTTTGTTTTTGTCATAACTTCTTCATTTCTACTCCGAAGCACTTGATTCAAAAACCGATTTCAAGTGTCTTGAAGAGTTATACAAACGCCAAGCATTTCTAGAAACAAAGGATGTCTACATTTTTTGTTGTGTTCTGATCTTCAGTTCGTGATTGCATCCTTGTTGGTAAAATCATCTTCTTCTTAGTTTTCTTCTTAGATCTTCTTATTGATTGATGTTATTTGATTAAGAAGCATGACTAGGATGATTTTGATATCATTTTTTGGTTTGTTGATTTGATTTTCAAGTTTAGCTAGATTTGTGATATACTGAATGACTTGTGCTAAACTTGATAAACATGAAATTGTTTCTAGAAATCCTTTGTTCTTATGCTTGATTGATTGTTTCTAGATCTAATTTCATTTTTCTAAGAACTAGGCTTTGTTTCAATTGATGTCCATATTTTCATATCTATGTTCATAGTTGATAACATGCTTAAGTTGTCTAGATGCATTTGTGATTGATCTTTGAAAGAATAATCTAGTCATCTAGTTGCATGTCCATAGAATTTGTTGATCATCATTTTCTATGTTGAGTGCTTGTTTGCGTTTTGCATTCATGATCACTTAGATGCCTTGTGAGGAGGTAGAAAGTCTCATATCTTAGAGTGATTCTTTGATTTGAGCAATTGTAAGTCTTAGCTAAAGCCGGGAGGACTTGGATTGCTAAGCAAGTGAAAGTCTCGACAAGAGGTGTGAAACCTCAGATTGTTGAGCAAGGAAGTCTTGACAAGAGATGTGAAGCCTCGGATTGTCGAGCAAGGAAGTCTTGGCTAGAGGTGTGAAGCCTTGGATAGTCAAGCAAGAAGTCTTGCCTAGGGTCGGAATGATCCAGACAGGTGAGCAAGAAATCTTCCTAGAGACAGGGGTCTTGGATAGAAAGTCGGCTTAGTAGAGCACTAGATTCAAGATAGAGTGAGAGTGAGAGCGAGAGCTTGTAGAGCATGTGTGATTGCTTGAGTGTGTAACTCTATTTGAAATAGTGGATTTGCTTTTGCCAGTGGTTGTGGTATCAACCCGTGGATGTTTTCTCTTTAAAGGTTTTACCACGTAAATATTGTGTCTTTGTTTGAAATTTTCATTAGGCATTGTTAGAATTGCATTGTTTTAAAAGAAGATAAAAATTGGAGCATATACCTATTCACCCCCCCCCCCCTCTAGGTATATTTACACTATAAAGATCAAGGGAATTTCAATTGGTATCAAAGTCGGTGTCTAGACGCACTTAGATAGATCTTCTTTGTAGTGTTTGTTATTTTCATTTGTTTCATCATGATTAAAGAAATGTACTCTTTTGTGGCTTCTCTTGTTGAAATTTTCCTTTGTTTCATCATGATTAAAGAAATGTACTCTTTTGTGGCTTCTCTTGTTGAAAATGAGTCTATTGACTTAGATGATCAAAAGATCAAAGATCTTATTCAAGAAAATGAAAGGATCTCTAAGATCAATAAGTCTTTTACTAAGAAGTTAGAAAATCATGATTGTAGCTTAAAATGTGTTATTGATCTAATTGACAAAAATCTTAATCTTGAGAAAAAATTGATTGATAGCAATAATAAATTAAGTATTTTGAAGCATGAAATTGAGTAAAGAGATGAATTTCTTGATCGGGCTAGGAGAATTTAAAATGTGTTTAGAGCAAAACTAAATGAGCATGAGAATCAAGAGAAAGTGCTTAATGACAAACTTAATGAGGCTAAAGAGATGATTGATAAGATGTTATCTAGCTCTAACAAAGTGAAAGCTCTCATTAAGGTTGGAAAGCCTTCAAGCGACAAAAGAGGTTTAGGATATGATAATGAAAAATCAACTCCTTCATCTAACAAATCTACTTTTGTCAAAGATTGTAGCAATTTAAATGTAGGTACACTCTCTAACGGTAAAGCCATGAATGCTACCGGAGGTGCCTCAACATCAACAATAAAAGTCAAGGAAAAGACTCAACAATGCCAAAGACAAGCTACATCATCATCAAATGCAAAAGGCAAGACATCTAGTGTTGCACGCCAAAGAGGTAAAAATGTGAGAAGGAAAAATGAATTGAATGCTCAAGCAAATGGTAAACTTCTCAAATTCATACCTATTTGTCATTATTGCAATATGGTAGGACACATAAGACCTAGATGTTATGAATACATTTGTAAATGTAGAATTGCCAATGATTTGCATGATATGTCTTTGAATGGTCCTAGGCAACAATCCATGTACGGATCTAGAATTAGACCTAAGAAGACCTTGGAAAAGCATGTTAAGAATAAATGTGTTGATGATTTGTTTGTTAAATCTTGTGTTGTGCCTCGTTCTACTATACATAAGAAAGTTGATAATTCTTTGTTTAATTTGTTTGAAAATGTGACTAATGGAGTCAATGTGCCTAAAAACAAGTCAAAGCATGTTAATAAAAGTAGAAATGAGAAGCTTGTCAAGAAAGTTTGGGTCAAGAAAAACACAACACAATGTTTGGTTGCACAATATGCTTTAAGAGCTAATTCATCCTATTGTTGGTACCTAGATAGCGGTTGTTCTAGGAATATGACCAGTAACAAGGAATTCTTTAAGAATCTTGTTATGAATGATGGTGGATGGGTTACATTTGGTGATGGCACCAAAAAGCAAGTTCTAGGCAAGGGAACAATTTGTATCCCCGGATTGCCTAAACTTCGTGACACCTTGTATGTAGATGGTCTACAAGCTAATTTAATAAGCATCACTCACTTGTGTGAAATTTTTAAAGAAGTTAGCTTAACAAGGATGTTTGCACGATAATTGATAAAAAGGGCAAAATTGTTTTGAAAGTAAAAAGGTCTTCGGACAATTGCTAATGTTTAGAGGTTGTTCCACTAACATGCAATATGGCACATGAGTGCAACAAGCTTGAATTATGGCATGAAAGATTGGGCCACATGAATCATAAAGATTTAAAGAAGCTTGAGAAATATGACATTGTTAGAGGTCTTTCTAGTCTTGGTAAAAAGCTTGATGGTGTTTGTGAACCTTGTCAATTAGGTAAACAAACAAATGTGTCTAATAAAAAGAACACTAATTTTGCTACCAAGAAGCCTTTAGAACTTGTGCATATAGACCTAATGGTACCAATTCAAACCGAAAGCATATATGGCAAGAAATACATTTTTGTATATGCTGATGATTTTTCTCGGTTTGCTTGGGTATATTTTCTTAGGGACAAGACCAAAACTTTTGGTTACTTTAAGAATTTTTGTAATCAAGTTCAAAATGAAAAAGGTCTTGGAATTAAAAAAATATGTCGCACTATGAGTGATCATGGGAGTGAATTTGAAAATGCTAGATTTAGTGAGTTTTGTGATGATTATAGGATTTCACATGAGTTCTCGGCTCCTAGAACTCCTCAACAAAATGGTATTGTTGAGAGGAAGAATCGTGTCTTGCAAGAGATGGCAAGGGTCATAATCATTAGCAAGAAAGTCCCTATAAATCTTTGGGCCGAAGCGGTCAATACCGCATGTTATGTCACTAATAGAGTTTTTAGAAGGCTTACACAAAACAAACCTCATATGAACTTTGGAAGGGCAAGAAGCCCAATGTGAGTTACTTCCACACTTTTGGGAGTAAGTGTTTTATTTTGAATGATAGAGATCACTTAGGAAAGTTTGATGCTAAAAGTGATATTGGTCTCTTTCTTGGGTATGCTAATAAAAGTCGTGCATATAGAGTGTTCAACTTGAAAACTAAGACTATTATGGAGTCTATTAATGTGAAAATAGATGATCTTAGCATGCTTGATTTGCGTTATAATCATGGTGTCAATAAACCTAAAGAACATTTGTTGAATGACACTAAAGCACCTATTGGTGTGACTAGTTATGATGAAAGTGAATCTAGTCATAATGATGATAATGGTAGTGTTGCTAGAGAAGAAAGTCAAGAGTTAGAAAATGGTTTGAATGATGACCAACAAGATGTTGAAAATTCTAATTCTAGACTTAGGAACATGCATTACCAATAAGACATCATAGGTGATTTGAATGAAGGGGTTAGAACTAGAAGGCAACTAGCTAACCAAATTTCATATGCTTGCTACACTTCTCAAATTGAGTCCAAGAATATTAATGAAGCAATTATTGATGAATATTGGGTTAATGCCATGCAAGAAGAACTAAATCAATTTGAGAGGAATGAAGTGTGGTCATTAGTTCCTAGACCAAAAAATATCAATGTGATTGGTACAAAATGGGTGTTTAGGAATAAGACAAATGAATGTGGCAAGATAATGAGAAATAAAGCTAGACTAGTGGCTCAAGAATACACTCAAGTTGAGGGTGTAGACGTTGATGAGACTTTTGTACCCCGTTGCACGTCTTGAGTCCATTAGACTTTTGTTGTCCATTGCATGTCTTAAGAAATTCAAATTGTTTCAAATGGATGTCAAAAGTGCTTTTCTCAATGGATACCTTCAAGAAGAAGTGTATGTTGAACAACATAAGAGCTTTGTAGACCCACACTCTCTTAATCATGTGTTTAAGTTGAAAAAGGCTCTTTATGGCCTTAAGATAGCTCCTAGAGCTTGGTATGATAGGTTGACTCAATATCTTATTGACAACCAATATAGGAGAGGTGGTATTGATATAACACTATTTGTCAAGCATTATAACAATGACATTTTTGTTGCACAAATATATGTTGATGATATAGTGTTTGGGTCTACATGTAAAACCAAGGCTGATGATTTTGTGAATGTGATGTCAAGAGAATTTGAAATGAGTATGGTACTTTCTAGGCATGCAAGTGAAACAATCTAGCAATGGTATCATGTTGTCACAATCTAAGTATGCTAGAAATCTTGTTAATAAATTTGGCCTTGAAAGTGAAAAAGAATTTGAAACACCTATGAGTACAACATTAAAACTTGAAAAAGATGAAAAAGGAAAAAATGTTGATCAAAGTCTCTATAGGAGCATGATAGGTAGCCTTATCTACCTAACGGCTAGTAGGCCAGATATTTGTTTAAGTGTAGGTTTGTGTGCTAGGTTTCAAGCTAATCCAAAAGAATCTCACTTGAAAGCCGTTAAAAGAATCATTAGGTATATAAAAGGAACACATGATCTTGGTTTATTCTATTCCTTTGATACTAATGATATTCTTGTTGGCTATTGTGATGCGGATTGGGCAGGAAACATTGATGATCGTAAAAGCACATCGGGCGGTTGCTTTTACTTGGGGAATAATTTGATTGCTTGGCTAAGCAAGAAACAAAATTCCATCTCTCTTTCATCATCCGAAGCCGAGTACATTGCGGCTGGAAGTGCTTGCACTCAACTTCTATGGATGAAACAAATTCTCAAGGATTATGAGATAAATCAAGGTAAAATGACTCTCTATTGTGATAATATGAGTGCCATTAACATCTCAAAAAATCCGGTTCAACACTCACGCACAAAGCATATAGATATTAGGCATTATTTCATTAGAGAACTTGTTGAACATTCAATAGTAACTCTTGAACATATGCCTACTAAGAATCAACTTGCGGACTTGTTCACAAAGCCCTTGGACAAAGAGAGATTTGTATCTCTTAGAAGATCCATTGGCATGATTTGTGTTGATTAATGCTTGTGTGTGGTTATGAGTGGCTTGATAAGCAAAACTATATTGTATATCTATTTCTTTGAGAGCTACTCATGTGAGAAGTAATGATCTTGATAAAATAGCTTTTATTGCTTCTAGATCATGCACTTAAGTTTTTGTGAATCTTGTTTTCAAAAGTGCACAAATACATCTCTTATATGTTTAAGTTTGAGCAATTGAGTTTAAAAGTATGTAGATTATGGATGCATCTTGAAGTTCATTGTCTAGTACATGATAGATGACCTATGGTTAGTATCCATTTTGATTCGGTATTTACATAGAACTCAACGAGCACCTTCATGAAAAAGGCTACACACCTTGGTTGTGAAGCCGCCCAATGTAGGAAAGGGCTACACCATTGTGATGAGTGAAAGCCGTCATGAAGAGTATATGTTTATGTAAGAAAAATCAAAGAAGTGTTGAAAAAGAATCAATTAAAAAAAATTCTTTGATATAAATCCTAAAAAGAAATGGAGGAAAGCTTAAAATGGAGTATAGTTGAAAATTGTGATTGCTCGGTTGAAAAACAGAAATGGAATGACGAGCCACATGCACACACACACTTACATGTAGAAATTTATTCTCTTTAAAGCAAAAAATCCGGATGATAATCGGTTTGACCTTGATTGGAAAAGCTTTAGATGGATAGGTGTTGAAATAGTTTGCATGTTGATATCACAATAACTGCTTTTATATATGCTTGAAGCATTTCACACACACACATTTTTGCTTAATGTGCTTGATTCATTATCAATGAGAGATTATCTTTGAAAGAGTAATGAAAATCTATGATTCTCTTATTAATTTTGGACAATAATGGTTTACTATCTTTTATTGCTTGAAATGTGTGATTGTGTGAGTCCCTTGTGAACAAGTTACCTTGCTTATTAATATGTGGAGCATATGTTAAGGGGGAGCTTAGTTTGTTAAACATAGTTCTCTATACAACTTGTTTGCTCATTATCTCATGATTTCATTGTGCGTCCTTTATACCCTTGTAGACATTTTCAATTGGCATTTATCTCTCTAGGTTGTGTAATATGTTTTTGTCTATTCCTTGTCAAAAGGGGGGAGAAAGTGTTTCATCACCATGTTACTTGTTTTTGATATAAAGGGGAGACAATCCATTAAGGGGGAGAAAATTTTTGTGTTTGCATGAGATAAGAAGTGTTAAGGGATCTTTTGTTTGGTATTTGAATATTGTTTGTTTATCTCACCTATCTTCTTTGTAGAAGATTGCTTTTGGTTGTTCTTGTCTCACAGATGCTTTGAATGTGTGAAGATATTCTTGAAGACTCATGAAGACATTTTAGTCTAGGAATATCTCTTTGTAATGTGAGGATGTGAGAATGCAATCAATATTGATTATGAGAGATCCTTGTATGGTGAGGTAGAGGTTTTGTCATGGAATAACCAAAGGGGGAGATTGTTAGGTCCTAAGGGAGATTGTTAGGTCCTAGATTTGTATTGGCTTGATTCCCATAACAAAACTTCATTTCTTTGTAATGCTTATTTGCTTAAGTGGTTCGTGATGATAAGTGCTTCAAGGAAGAAAAGCAACTTCTCATGATGCAAAGTTAGTCTTTAAGAGGATTGGTACTATTCTTGGATGCTAAGGTATCGAGATCCTTCTTCCTCTTGCAAGGCGTAGGCGCACACACACACAATTCATTCATATGTGTCCCTGCTTAGTTGTGCATCATTATATGCGCACACAAACACAATTTATACATTTGTGTCCCTACATCATAGCACATCATTTGGTATAACACTTTCACACACTTGAAGTTGAATGTTCATGCATTAGTTTGAAAGTAACATGTTTTGGAAAATGCATGATTGGAGACTATCTCTATTTAGATTGCATTCTTGTGTGAAATGTGTTTGTTTGTTTATATGTTTGTATAACATGGATCTTGAACTTGATTTTAGTCTTAGATTGTTCGTCATTGAGTTCCATTCATTTCGGTTACTCATTCTATTGATTTTAAGTTCTAAGTCAAAAGATATTACACTTTCAACTCATGTTGCATTTATTGTCTTCGTCTTCATATATCAAGTCGAATTATTATTTTTTGGGTTGAGTATCTTATATGACCATGTCCATGAGGGAGTCCCGGTTTGTAATCTTCAAACGGATTCGATTTCGGAGTTCGGAGTCCAAAGAATGGTTGAAGAACGCGAGGAGAGCGCAAGGGGTGAGGTGCGATGGCTTAAGCCATCACCATGCACCAACCCGAGATGGCGCGTGGCCATCTCGGCCCCAAGAGTGTTCTGCCCCGAGCTGCCCACCTGCCATCTCGGGGAGACACTAAGAAAGAAGGGCAAAATGTCTTTTTGGCTTTTCACTCTTTAAAACCTCTCATTCCCAACAAATTGAGAAATTGATGAACAAGTGCAGAATTTTTCTCTCAACATTTTGATTTTTATTTTTGCGATAACTTCTTCATTTTTACCCCGAAGTACTTGATTCAAAAACTGATTTCGAGTGTCTTGAAGATTTCTACAAACCCCAAGAATTTCCAGAACCAAAGGATGTCTAAATTTTCGTTGTGATCTGATCTTCAGTTCATGATTGCATCCTTGTTGGTAAAATCATCTTCTTCTTAGTTTTCTTCTTAGATCTTCTTATTGATTGATGTTATTTGATTAAGAAGAATCACTAGGATGATTTTGATATCATTTTGTGGTTTGTTGATTTGATTTTCAAGTTTAGCTAGATTTGTGATACATTGAATGATTTGTGCTAAACTTGATAAACATGAAATTGTTTCTAGAAATCCTTTGTTCTTATGCTTGATTGATTGTTTCTAGATCTTATTTCATTTTTATAAGAACTAGGTTTTGTTTCAATTGATGTCCGTATTTTCATATCTATGTTCTTAGTTGATAACATGTTTAAGTTGTCTAGATGCATTTGTGATTGATCTTTGAAAGCATAATCTAGTCATCTAGTTGCATGTCCATAGAATTTGTTGATCATCATTTTCTATGTTGAGTGCTTGTTTGCGTTTTGCATTCATGATCACTTAGATGCCTTGTGAAGAGGTAGAAAGTCTAATATCTTAGAGTGATTCTTTGATTTGAGCAATTGTAAGTCTTAGCTAGAGTCGGGAGGACTTGGATAGCTAAGCAAGTGGAAGAGCAAGGAAGTCTTGACAAGAGGTGTGAAGCCTCGGATTGTCGAGCAAGGAAGTCTTGGCTAGAGGTGTGAAGCCTTGGATAGTCAAGCAAGGAAGTCTTGCCTAGGTTCGGGAGGATCTGGATAGGTGAGCAAGAAATCTTTCTAAAGACAGGGGATCTTGGATAGGAAGTCGGCTTAGTAGATCACTAGATTCAAGATAGAGTGAGAGTGAGAGCTTGTAGAGCATGTGTGATTGCTTGAGTGTGTAACTCTTTTTGAAATAGTGGATTTTCTTTTACCGGTGGTTGTGGTATCAACCCGTGGATGTTTTCGCTTTGGAGGTTTTACCACATAAATATTGTGTGTCTTTGTTTGCAATTTTCATTAGGCATTGTTAGAATTGCATTGTTTTAAAAGAGGATAAAAATTGGAGCATATACCTATTCACCCCCCTCTCTAGGTATATTTACACTATAAAGATCAAGGGAATTTCATTCTTGTAAGAGGAAGTGTTTGTTGAGCAACCCAAGGGGTTTGTGGATCCATATCACCCTAATCATGTTTATCGTCTCAAAAAGGCTTTATATAAGTTGAAACAAGCACCAAGGGCTTGGTATGAGTGCCTTAACTCTTTATCTTATTGACAATGGCTACTCTAGAGGAAGTGTTGATAAGACCCTATTCATCAAGTGTACTAAAGATGAGTTATTCATAGCTCAAATTTATGTTGATGACATAGTTTTTTGTTTCACAAACAACTTGATAGTTAAAAAAATTTGTTGATGTCATGACTCATGAGTTTGAAATGAGCATGGTTGGTGAACTCAATTACTTCCTAGGCTTGCAAATCAAGCAAATACATGATGGGATCTTCATATCCCAAGCAAAATATGCTAAGAACCTAATGAAGAAATTTGGCCTTGAGAATGCCAAGCATTGTGACACACCTATGAGTACCACAATGAAACTTAGCAAGGATGCAAGTGGAAAAAATATGGATCAAAGTCTATATCGAGGCATGATAGGGAGCTTGCTATGCTTGATTGCTAGTAGGCCCGATATAGCTTTTAGTGTTGGTGTGTGTGCTAGGTATCAAACCAATCTCAAGAAATCCCATCTCTACTCCGTGAAGAGAATCATTCGATATGTGAATTGGACATCCAACTATGGGATATGGTACTCTTTTGACACTAATGCTAGTTTAGTTAGCTTTAGCGATGCAGATTGGGCAGGTAATTATGGTGATAAGAAGAGTACATCGGGCGGTTGCTTCTTCCTAGGGAACAATCTTGTGTTATGGTTTTGCAAGAAGCAAAATTCCATATCATTATCCACAGCCGAGGCCGAGTATATAGCGGCTGGGAGTGCTTGCACACAACTCCTTTAGATGAAGTAAATGCTTGTGAATTATGGCTTTGAGCAAGGTACTCTAACCCTTTATTGTGATAACATGAGTGCCATTAATATTTCAAAAAATTATGTCCAACATTCTAGAACTAAGCATATTGCCATTAGACATCATTTCATTATAGAGCTAGTTGAGAGCAAATGCATTGCACTTGAACATTTGGGCTCAAATGATCAACTAGAGGGCTTGTTTACAAAACCATTAGATTCAACTAAATTTAAATCACTTAGTAGGTCTATTGGGATTTGTCATATGCATTGATGAGTTCTGGTGTTTGACCCATATGGGGAGCTCAAGCAAAAAGAACGAACTTGCATTCTAATAAGCAAATAATTGTTCAATTTTATGCTCTTTAATTAATTGCTTGAGTATCTTAGATGCATATATTATTATATGACTTTTTATTCAATAAGTGTGTCTTTGCCTTATTTGAAATGCATGTCTCATTTGTGTTCAAACATGCATTTTTAGACTAGAAAATTTGATTAGGAAGTACATTTGATTGACCCAAAGTTTATCTCTATTTTTATGAAAACTTGATCTTGACATGCTTAAATTGTTGTGCATGATGAATTTATTGAATGCTTAAAATTGATTGCAAATTTGTGTGAGAGTGACTTTTGAGACTTCAATCAATAAGGATATTGTGTCCATTTCAAGGATTTCACAATCTAGTAGTCTCTCTCTCTCTCTCTCTTTACTTATTGAACAAGGCTACTATCATACAAGCATTTCACCTGGAAATATATAAAAGGGCGCAATAGTCGCTCATGTCTTGTTTAACTTGTAAAGCTTGATAGTTGCTCTTATCTCTTGTTATACTATATCTTGTGTTCCATTGACAAACTGGTGCAAATTGGTTTGACTTCTCTTGGAACCTCATGTGATATTTTCCTTTACCAAATACCATGTTTTTGGAAGTTGATGTTGCATGGATTTCATTCAAACAATCTTTTCACACATGTTCCAATAAATAAAACTTCCATAACTTTCTTTCTCTCTTAATTAAATTGCATAAAGTTGTTGTATATGATTATGCATTTACAATGCAAATATCTCTATTTGCTAAAGCGTCCCGGTTGGGGAATATTCCTTTTCCTATCTTGTGACAAAAAAGGGGAGTAATGTTGTTTTTAGGGGGAGTTGACTTTGTGTTGTTAGCTTATGTACATTGTTAATTGCATGTTACTTGTTTCTAATTCATGCAAATTGCACTTGTTTTTATTTATCTTGATCCCTCTCATACACTTGTTTTGGAAAGTGTGGTTCTTTGTTTTGTAAGGATGATCATTCTACAAGAGATGGAAGATTTGAAGATTTAGCTTTAGGTATCTCTTGTAATAAATAATGTATTTGTTGACCTCTTGTTGTTCATTTTATTGTGAGGATACTTTGTGAGTGAGTGGTTTTGTCACGAAATAGCAAAATAGGGAGATTGTAAGTTCCTCGGTGTTTGATTGGCTTATTTCGTTGACAACCACATTTGGGATCAATATGTAAGGGTAGTTTAGGGCTTCATTGTTCGTAACCAAGATCAAGCATCAAAGGTGAAATCACTTGCTTAACTTTCATTGAAGAGGTATTAGTGCACACACACTCATGCATTTTCCTTTAATTATCTTGCATGCATGCTTATTTGCCATCTTGTGTGCCTTGTGTGCCTTGTGTGTCTTAATCTTGTTTGAGTGTTGAATGCATTTTTTATGCCTTAAAAAGGGGATTTTTTCCTCTAGTCCGCTGTTCAGACCGCTCTCTGTGCAGTACCTACGTCGCGGTCTGCACAACGGTGTTTACCAGAGGCTGCACGCTGTGGCTACAGCGGCATGTGCTTGTTGCATGCACCGCGATCTCCCAAGCAGAGTTTCACAGGCGTTGCATGCTGTCCAGACTGCGGTCTGTGCACTTGCATGCACAATGGTCTACAGAGCGGTGTTGTCCAGGCGATGCACCGCTCTCTGTGTCGCAGTCTGGACACTTACCTGTAACCCGGTACAGCCAACGGTCATGACGGGATTTGGTTGTCTTTCATCCAAAACGATGTCAATATATATGTGTGTGTGTGTGTGTGTGTGTGTGTGTGTGTGTGTGTGTTCTCTTCTCTTCTCTTCTCTTTGGTTTTCAAGAGTCCAAGAAGTCATCTTTGTGTGATCTAGCTTTTCTAGAGAGAGAGAAACTCCCAAACACGCATTTTTACTCAACCCAACTTGATCTCATGATCATCTAGCTTCATTCTAGGATCATCTAAGCATGGAACATCATCTTCTTCTTTACTAGGTAACTTCTACATGCTCTAGACTTTATAATTTCATTACTAAGACATGTATACCTTGGGTTTTAGTCCTTATTGCATATTAAATGATTGATTGTATGTTTAATTACTTTTATGACATGCTTGTGTATTGATGGTTGGTTGAGAAGTATTGATTTGTGATAGCTAGAATTTAGGACGGTTTTACCTTCTAGCTAATTCTTCTTGCCTTTGCATTTAGAACATTGATATCTAGGATTTGCTTTAATTGTCATTATTAATCCTAGATAAGTATGAATGTCTTGACCTAGCATTTTTGCATATAGAATATTCTTGCATATTCACTTAGGTTGCCATTATCTCTTCATTGTTGACTAAGCTTGTGGCTATGTGATTAGTGCACAAGGTTTGTGATCCAAAATCACTATTAAAGCCCATTGGGTAGAGTGAAAGGGTTTGTAACTGGAGGGTTAGACGAGAGGTCAACCTAGGTTGTAAACTTTCTCTCAATAGTGGACTTTGAGGATCGAGTGTGGCGCAGTGAACAACTCATGGTTTTTCCCATTTGGAGGGTTTCCAAGTATATATTGCGTGTTGTTACTGTTTTATGTTTGTTGTCTTTTATTTGAACACTTAGTAGAATGTGGTAGAATTGATAATATTGATTAATTCGTAAAATTGGTAATCTATCGAATTAACCCTCCCCCCCTCATCTAGGTTATAGACACACACTTTCTAGGGAATTTCAAGGAGTACGTTCCTGTACTACTAATCGGTTCCTTCCCTCAGTCAATGCTGTCTCTACTGCAGAGGCATTTGATCAAGTCTAAGAAGCTTCCCCGCCATCCATCCTAGATTATACGTGAAGCTCTTTAATAAATTGTTGGAATTTAGGAGTCAATTAATAAGTTCAAGTTTAAGTGTTAATGTACGTTGAAATTTTGATTTGTTGTAATACCAGTAAAGAAGTGTACTTTTTTTAATTTTAGTTATATTTGTAGGTTGCAATTGATGGTGAATTTTGTTATGAGAATAGTAGACATATATATCAACTCGTTTTATAATTTTCAGAATTTTAGTGGTGTTTTAGCTTAGGGAGATTTTATTTCTAAATCAGTTACGGATGTAGATTTTCTGAATCATCAAACTTACCTTATTGTATTGAAGTAATTTTAAATTAAAAGTGGGGGAGAATTTAGTCTGAATTTTTTGAATATGGTTGAAGAGACATAATTGACTCGGGATATAAATTTTTATGAATTTTACTGATATATAAGTATTTTAATTCTTTGGGCATATTTGATGTTTAAATCATCATATTTAGGCTAACAGTCATGAGGTCTTTGTGTTATAGGTACTGTTGTATTAGTCTGTAAATAAAAGTTTAGAATTTTTCATAGTCTATCAGATTGTTAAACTTTGATACGAAGTCTGATTGGAGGATCAAAAATTATGCAGTCAAGATTGACCCTTGTATGTTTAGAAAATTATATAAATTCATAGGTGTTCAATAAAATTCTGATATTTTGAGAGGGGTTATTAATCATATTTTTGGATTTATTGACTATGTTTTTCAATTTTTTGTGGCCCGCCATTAAGATTTTTGAATCACTAACGTTTGAGTACTAAAATCTGTTTTTCTGAAATCTCTTCATTAAATTGAATAAAAAAAATGTATTTATATAGTTAAGTTAAATTACTTTTATGTTGCAGGTTTTATTGAGGGATTATAAATTCTATATGTTTAGGTTCCTCTCGTGACTTCTCAATATCATTAGTGAAACCTTAAACTTGTTTTTAGTGGAGGTAAGTATATATATATATTGCATAGTATGTAATTGCTCATATGTTGTCTTAGAAACTAAATTAAGCTATCATATTGTTATGTTCTGAAATATTTTATTACATATGTTTATAAACTCATTTTCTTACTGAATCTTTACTTACATATTTGTTACCAAATTCTTTTTAAATGAATTTTACATTTACTGGAACTATTTATTGAAAAGCTTAAATGTTTGGTCCTTTTAAGATTTAGTATTGCAAATGTATTGTTTTAGCTTAATATCAGTAGTAAATGAAATGTGAAATGAAATGTGAAATGAAATGTTGATCATCGTTGATAATGTAAATGCAGCGTGCGTGATAAATGAAATTGTGTGATTTTCGTCTTGTACCAATTTTTGAAATGTAAATGGTTGGGTCACTAGGGGCATTGGTGACACTACTTGACTTAAGCTTATTTTTATGAAATGCTATTAATCGTTATCGTATATTGAAACTGTTAATTTTGCAAGTTTTACTTGTATTTGAAAGTATTACTTTTGTAAAGTTTACTTGTATTTGAAAATGGTAATTTTTCAAGTTTAATTGTATTTGAAAATGATAATTTTGCATGTTTAATTATATCTGAATATTTGAAAATTTATGTATTCTTTAAATGTTATTATAAATTTCATAAATGTTTTCGATTACGTATTATGCAATATTTATTGAGTTATAGTTCACCCCTTGTCATTTAACATTTTACAAACTAAGTATCTTAGAAGCTGACTGCTAGGACAATAGATTTTTAGGTTTTGGAAGTTATTGAGATTATATGTAATACTTTCCTTTGTTGTGTTACTTAGAATTCGAGTTTAGGTGCTTGATATTGTTTTAATTTCTTTTGTATTGTTTTGAACCTTGTTGTTGGAATTATTTGGAGATATATTTCCATTTTAGAATGGTTTATTCAAAGTTATTCAATGCTTATTAGTTTCTTTTGGGTGAAGTAATTAATGGTTTATGTTTTAGCATTTCCTATCAAAGTGTTTAATTACTCTTTGATTTTTGGGGTGTTATAATGCCAAATGAGCTCTATGTATGTATTGCTCCAAGATGAGAGTATGGATTACATATCGAGAGGGAGACTCTTCCCGTTTGGTGTGCGAGATTGGATTGAACTATTTTATGGGATTGGATTGGATTGAACTATTTTATGGGATTGGATTGGATTGAGATGAGACTGAGATTAGATGGGATTAGATTGGATTAGACTGGACTAAATTAATACTATACTATGTTTGGGTAAGTAATGGGATCGGAAAAAATAAAAAATTTATCTAAAAAAATATGAAAACCAATCACTTCCACCAATCCACTCCCACTATCAACGATATCTCTCTTCTTCCTTCTCTGCTTTACTTCTCTTTTTTTTTCCCACAACTCCAATCAACAATTTTCATTCACAAAACCTAACAATCAACTTCATCTCCATCTTTTTCTCTTCTCTTCTCTTTCTCTTTCTTTGTTACCAGGACAAAATTTGAATATTCTCATTCTCTCTCATCCCATCTCTTTCTCTCATTTCTCTGTTACAACTATGGTAGAAAAAAAAAATCTAGATTTACTATGGGGAGAGGAGATCACACTGGTACATGTCAGAGGTTGTGGTAGCGATAACGGTTGGAGCAACGACAGTGAGAGGTGCGGTAGCTGGCAGAAGTTAGAGGCGTGTGGAGATCTTGTGGTAGTCGCCAACAATGGAGGGCTCAAGTGATAAAATGATTTATATACCTATTTGAGGTCCCCATTTCATAGCTTTGGTGCTTGTTTTTTAGTATGTTTGTGTTTATAATGTATTTTGTGAGCCTTATGTAGGTTATATGCCCTAAAATAAGGTGTTGAGCTTAATTGAAGAGTTTTTGAGGTTAAAAAGCTGCAATGGTAAATGTTCATGCAGAACACTAAAATTTTAGAGGTCATATCTCACTTATCAGATCGAACCACGTTAAGATCCATATATATTCAGAAAGCCCCGAACGTCTAGTTTCCAACTGTTTTTATAGAATGCGATTCCAAGTTTTCTAGAGGGAGTTATGCTCGTTTCTATAAAGGTGCGTGATGCTAAAAATCTTATCCATAGGGCAATGCAATCTGAAAAGTGACTTAGGAGGTTAAGTCGCATCCCAAGTTACATTTTGCTCTGTCAAACCTTAAAATTCTAGCAAACAAAGTGATCTGAGATGTGACTTGATGGCAGGTCGCTTTCAAGTTGTTTTTTACACAGATCAGCCATTTTCAACCATATTTAGCCGATTTTGAGTGGTAAACTTGTCCTTTCACACCCCATTTCGTGCCCTAGCTCCTCCACTCTATAAATACCTCAATTTTGGTCTAAAATCACAACTCAATATAGCAAATATACCCTAAAACCGAACCATACACAAACTCTCTTCTTCATAATCTCCCTTTTCCATCTTCTTTCCCAAATAAGAGAGACGTTTCAAGCTTTTCACCATACATCACCACCACCATATCATACACTTCTTCTACCCATCTTAGAGTAGATTACAAAAAAGAAAGGAGTGATCGCTTGACCAATTTCGAGCCAAGCAACAACGAAAGAAATAGAGAGGCTCTGTAGGAGATTTCTTCATTCTTTACAACTCATTTATTTTTGTATTTTTTTTATGTGTATCACCAATTGGGAATTTTATAAATCTACACTTGTGCTATATATGTATGATTGTTCTTAAACTTGTTTGGGTTTTGTTATATTCTTTGTTTATCCATGAGTTAATCTCTTATTGTGATATGCATGTTTATGGAGAGTTTGAAATTAATGTGTATCCATGAACAAGATTAGGAGTAGAATAACTTAATTTATGAGTAATGCAATTTAGTATCCCATGATTGTTTGTATGTTGATGGATGACTCAAAATGCTATGTTTAGAATGATTTGAGTGATTAAGTATTAGCTCTAAAGAGTGGGAAAAGTTTGGTTGATGCACATAATTACATGATAGATTAGGCTTTGGTTTCATATTCTTGTGCTTAATGAGTCTTTATTTTAAGACACAATTGCTCATCCCATGCTTAGGTTGGGTGATGAATTAATTTTTGTGAATTCCTTAATCAAGAGAATGAACAACCCTTAACTTAAATTAAATGTTCTTAATAATTAACAATCAACTTGTTATACAATTTTTTTTGGTGAATTTGTTCCCCTTTTAACCATCCACCTTAGGGAGATTAGAGAGATAAGGAGAGAGCTTTCTCTTTTATTGATAGAGTTATGCATTCAAGAAGATCGAAGACTCGCCATGATCATCTAGTGGTAAAGACATCCGATTAACAACCGTGAAAACCCGGTGTTCTAATCATGGTATCGAATGGGTTCTCCTTTCTATCTCTTTTATATTTCTTTATTTGTATTTTTTGTCTCTTCTTTTTTATGAGTACTTTCATTTATTAGGGATTTGATGTAAATCTAACATTGTTGACTCTTTTATTGAATATGTTTGTTAATGATTAAGTGGTTATTTAAGTTATTAATGCGTTTGAGTGATTAGCCACTATTTGAATGAACTTTGGTTGTTGTGTGATGAACCGAGAGGAGAAACACTCAATGGGCTTGACTAAATCTCCACTGCATTTAGAAGTAAGGTAGAGATGCACGAGGCTTTGCATGCATAGTCGCTAAATGTGTCTCATTGATCTTAATGAACTCATGTGCAATTTTGGATTGCCATCAAGAGATAAGTCTATTGGTGCATATTAGTATAGCCTTTGTTGCTCAAGGGAGAATATTAGTGATGATTAAGTGAGCACGACTTTCATCATTGATAGGCATGTTTGTATGAAATTGTGTTATTGTTATGGTCGAGTTATCTTCTTAGTGTAACCACATATTTTGCATCTCTCCATTCTATCTTTGTAAATACTATTATATATAGTTTATATTTTTATGGTAATATGTACATGTAATGCTCAAACACACAAACACACACACCAATTTGTTTTCCAATTCAGTTAAACTGGGAATAGTTGACGAATTACACCTCCATGGAAAACAATACCCTTGCTTGTTGTGTTATACTAGTCTCTTGACTCGTGCTCTTACGAGGTAGAATAAAATATAAATCTTTTGACATACACAACGACATGTGTCAGCAAGCAGTGAGAGGAATGTGTAAAAATAGTCCTTAGATAAATAAAGGTAGGATGGGTGTTGAATTTATTTTATCCCATAATAATGAGACTAAATTTGTTTTTAGGATTAGTAATCCAATATCCAAAACAACACCACTGGAGACTAAAATTGTCCATCTTAGTCCAATCCGGTGTGTCAAACATGACCTTTTTGAATCAGTACCAATATATAGTAAATGTAAATCAGAAGTTCAAGGCCTTTTTGGAGGCTTCCTTCTAGTGCTTGTTTTTCTTTCCTTGTTTAAAAAAAAAAAAAAAAAAGTTCAAGGCAGGAAAATACATATTTTTCACCTTTGATGTAAAATAAATCGTTTTCATTGGCAGATATTTATTGGCAGGCTCATTAATTATTGGCCATAAAGAGCAAAAATAATAGGAAAAAGTATAAGATTAAAAAGCTAAAGAAAGAATTCCATTTACACGTGAAATGTGTGGTCAACTGGTCATCTTGATCTTTCTGTATCAGTTACTGGACATGCTATGCTTTATAACTATTGAAAATAATCTGGAAGCAGTCTTGATCCACCTGACCCACGTGAAATAATTGAAGGCTTCTTTTGGGTAGTAGCATTGAAAATCTGACATGTTTACCCAGAGAGAAATATTCATGGACGAAATAATGGTTTTTTGGTCTCCAAATAAGATTTCAGTTTGTGCAAATCCTACATTTATTCTCTTTGTAAATGGAGATAAAAGCATTTTAGGCATCCTCATAAGTTGACTTTGATGGAGCTGTTGTACAAAGAAGATGAATCCGATGATGGGTCGTGTGAGAGAGGAGATTAAGTAGTGGAATTAATGGTTGCACATTTGCAATGAAGTACTGATATGTTTTCCGGGTTATGCTTCTCAGTATATAATGTGCAAATTTTATACCTAGCTTATCTCCCTGGTCAGTCATTTACATATATGAGAAAATTACAGGTTTAGATTCTACCTATTTCATGTATTTTCGATAATTTATGGACCACACGGTTTAATAAAATTAAAAATAGTTTAAAATATGATATTTTCAAAATAATAAGTTAGGGATTAAACCGATGATCACCCATATATAAACTAATAAAGTTGGAGATGAGTACTTTCATATATAATCTAAACTTCTTTTTTTAATGAAGGGTTTGTAAACTTATAAATTGATAAAAGATCTTGTCACTAAACTTGCTGGTCTTTTTATATATTAACTATTATGCATTTTTAAATTAAAAAAATAAAAAGACAATCGTACCCTCATGAAATTTTTTATGGTAACTTTATGAGTCGGCATTATATGAAATGAAATCAATGGATTAAAGATATCCGCTTCTTGGAATAGGATCATCTCTTGTACTGATTTTTTTTCCTTATCTAAAATATTTGAGAATAAGATTATACATTTAAAAATAAGGAAGGTAAAATAAATTACGGTCATTGAACAGGATAAAGATCAACTCAACGGAGGATCCAAATTCCTATTTCTTGTGTTCTTTGTTAATTGCTAATAAAAATGTGACACGTTTTAATTAATATTACGTGTACAAGTCCGATGAGTGGAAAGTCGAGTTGATTAATTCATTGAAAAGTTTCCATTAGTAGCGTTGCTAATCAAACTTCTAACCCTTAAAAAAAATGTAGTCAGTTTGCAAATCAATTACTAGTAGTACTTTCTAAATGGAGATCCAACATTTCAGCCATCCTGATTATACATTGACATTGGCTGACTCGATTGAGGAGAGTGAGGTTCCCAACTGCGACTGTTGCGATGAAGAGATGAGTTTTCCAGGTTATGCTTGTAAATATGCACATTAATTGCAGGTTTTATCTTCACAACTCAAGCGATGAAAGATTGGCCCAAAATATATCACACCCTCCTCACCCGAGTTTTTCTCTAGTAGACAAATAACTGTGAAAATACTTAAATCACATTTATCCATCTCATCACTTTTTATAAAAAAAAAAAAATACAATTTCGGTCAAATAATACTTATATGGTAAAATGGTGATTAGGTGAATAAATGTGATAAAGTATGCTTACAGTTATATGTACACCAAAAACTCCTCTTCACCCCACCTTTAATCCAATTGAAATTATTATAGGGGTCAAAAAATTATTGGTACTATTTGAGGGGTGTGTTGTGCAAATATCACCACTTTACTAATGTATGTTTAAAAGGCACCAAAATAGTCTTTAAGACAAAAATACCCCGAAATATTTTAACAGTGAGGAAGTTGTCGTTTTCAAAGTCAGAGAGAAGCAACAGTCAAACCGACGGGAAACTAATCGACGGTGAAGTGACCGGAAGAGCTGCAATTGACAAAGGTATGATTGGTTATTTTTCCTCGTTTTTGTTGTTGTTAACTTGCATTACATATTTGAATTGAGTTTTGTTGATAGCAAATGTAGAAACCGGTTAAAATAGAGATGTGAGAATGGTTGTGGTTTAGGTTAGGGTTTGTAATTTGGTTGAATATTAGTTGAGGGAGATGAAATCTGGGTTATCGAGACTTTTTTCAAGAGAATCGAGCTTATTTGTTTAGTCGAACTTTTTTTTTCGTGAAAATTAGGTTTTGGTAAATCGAGCTTTTTTGAAAAAGAATCGAGCATTTTTGAAAAGGAATCGAGTTTTTTTTTAAATCGAATCGAGCTTTTTTGAATAGGTTTCGAGCTTTTTTTAATAGGTTCCGAGCTTTTTTTAATAGGTTCGAGCTGTTTTTGAATTGGATCGAGCCATTTTGAAAATGATCGAGCTTTTTTTAATATGATCGAGCTTTTTTGAAAAGGGATCTAGCCTTTTTTAAAAGGGATCGAACCTTTTTTGAAAGGGATCGAGCTTTTTTGAAAGGGATCGAGCTTTTTTGAAAGGGATCGAGCTTTTTTGAAAGGGATCAAGCTTTTTTGGAAAGGGGTCGAGCTTTTTTGAAAAGGGAATTGAGCTTTTTTTGAATTGCATCGGGCCATTTTGAAAAGGATCGAGGTTTTTTGAATAGGAATCGAGCTTTTTGGAAAAGGAATCGAGCTTTTTTGAATTGTATCGAGCCTATCTGAAAAGGATCGAGCTTTTTTGAGAAGGGATCGAGCCTTTTAAAAGGGATCAATCTTTTTTTAAAGGGATCACGTTTTTTTGAAAGGGCTCGAGCTTTTTTTAAAAGGAATCGAGCTTTTTTATAAAGCAATCGAGCTTTTTTGAAAGGGATCGAGCCTTTTTGAAAGGGATCGAGCCTTTTTGAAAGGGATCGAGCCTTTTTAAAAATGAATCGAGTTTTTTTGTAAATCGAGCGGTTTTTAAAGGGATCGAGCTTTTTTAAAAGGGATCGTGCTTTTTAAAAAAGGATTCGAGCTTTCTTAAAAATGATTCGAGCGTTTTTCAAAAGGTTCGAGTTTTTTTTTAATTGGATCGAGCTTTTTTATTTGTTCTGTTTAATGATATTGTATTCTGTTACATTGCAGATGAGAATTAGGTTAAGGGATTCGCTTAAAACTCCAGAAGGATACTAGTACGAGGGCAAATTGACACGACACAACCATTTTGATGCCCTTGCCCATATAGACGACGCTGAACCGTGTCCCTGTAGAATTTGGGGATGAAGACCGCCGACGGTTCATGGAGTCATGTTTCGGGCATTTCCTAACGATGCATAGGGAGATGAAGTTTTCCGGTGGTATTATCCATAAGTTGCTTTTGAGGGTGCTCCATCATAACGGCCCAACAGATGAGATGCACTTCATGTTAGGAAACCAGTCGGTGAGGTTTTCGAAGGTGGAATTTTACCTGATCACCGGACTGCGTTTTGTAGTTGTACCATAGACCACCATGTATGCAGCAGTGGAGGATGGCATACATGAGCGGTACTTTCCTGGAGCCGAGGAGGTGTCACTGGAGCAGATTAGGGGTGTTGTCACCGGCGCAGAGTTCGAAAAGGCGTACAATGCTGTCAAGCTCTACCTCTTATATATGCTGAACTGGATACTGATGAGGGTGGATGAGAGATTCAAGATTCTAGTTTAGTAGTTTCGGCAGGTTGAGGAGCTCGATGAGTTCGACGCGTTCCCGTAGGGTGCCCTCGTGTACAGGCATTCTATTTACTCATTCAAGCATGCGCTTGACGGGAGAAGAGACGGGTTCGAGCGACGCCAGCAGGAAAAGGGCGTTGATGTACACAGGGTGGAGACCTACAACATATACGATTTATCTCATGCCCTATTGGTAAGAAGTTCGACCTACAAATTGTACTTTATTGTTGGTGCCCAAAATTGTATGGATACTTATCGTACTTATATTTGATACAGATATTTGCTTTGGAGGTGATCCCTGATTTGGCTAAAGAGGTCGGTGCCCGGAGGGTTACTAATCTGACTCCCCATATTTTGAAGTGGGAGTTGACCAAACAACCGAGAGGGAAAAAGCTAGCAAAGATTTTCAAAGCCAGGGTATGTATTTATTTTTTTAATGTTTTTATTAGTTAATATTTGTACAATGACATTGTTCTAACTAATATTTCAGATGTTTGTGATCAAGGAACTGGTGCCGACACCAGCTGAGAGACATGCACCGTACTATGCCTAGCTAGACGAAGGGGGGAGCCTGTATGTAGAAGATGACATGGCTGATATGCCGCCTGAGGTCCCTGATCAGACCACCTTATGCGGGATCAGTGGTATAGATATGACCATTGACAGTGAGGGATCTGAGCCCGCTGTTGGGGGTTTGAGGCCCTGTGACAGTGAGGGATATGAGACAGACCCTTAACGAGAAAGGCATAGGCATAGGCATAGGCGGGTTCGTACCCTCCATGTTGAGTGACGCGAGGTTCCACACAGCACGACAAACTGGTCGTCTCGCGTTCCCTCAGGAAAATAATCCCTTCTCGGACAGCCTGGTGCATACTTCTACATTCCCCCAACAAAAGAAATCGTAAGACATTCTATTTCATTCACGTGTTTAGATATTCTTTATGAATGTTTTCTAATGGTGTTTTATGTACCGAATTGCAAAGTAACTGTGGTCCCTATAATTTGAGACTTATCGAATACATACTGGCGGGTTGAAGGCCTTGTGATTGATCAGAGGACGACATGGGGATCATTCGAGAGAAGATGGTTGTGGAGATTTTTTCTAACTCCAGGCCCGCCAAGAGATTTTTTGTATATTCCCATTTTATATGTACACAGACATGTAATTAATTCATGAATATTAATTCGTTCATTATTCATTCATTAATATTAATTCATTCATTAATAGGTAATTATTGTAAATCCAAATTATTACAATATGATACACATCCAAAAGTTTCAATGTGATCGAAACTTTGTCATTCATTCCCTATTATAGTCAACGTTAGGGCACGTTTGTTTATTGTGTCCAATTGAATGGCAGATGTTACACTTGCGGCGGTATTCATCGGGAACACCTCTTCTTGTACCTTCATTAATCATAGGTGGATTAGGACATCTCCTGGAATTATGCCATGGTTGTCCACATCTTCTATAGGATTGTGTAGTTGTCCTTTCCGAAGACGAGACATGGCGACCCGCCCTCGGGCATCCTGCTTGTCTCATGGAGTTTGGATTCAAAATCACCCTCTGAGCAATGCCAGATGGCACAACCCAAGTGGAAGGATGGTCCACCGGCATAATAGGAACCAAGTACGCGTTAATAATTGTCTGTCTCTTGTAGTAGTCTGCACACAAAGTTGTGAAGTCCAAGTTTCGCTCCCTGTAAAAAACATTGAAAACAATCAACTTCACCGAGAAAATGATCAATACGAACACAAAGTTATGAAGTCCAAGTTTTAGTAATGTATCGTGCCGCCGCAAGGGCGTAAGAACATGGAAAATGATCCATTTGAAATTTGTTGCAAGTACAAGTCTTCAGGGCTAAGTCAACAGTTCACTGTTTTCCAGACCGCTTGACCGAGAAAATGTTCCAGTCTACTGGATTTACGGTCAAATAACCACACTTCTCCACTCGTTTTAAGAGCACAAGATGTGTTGCATCGGTCAACTGATGACGCATGGTTTGTACAGCTCTATAGAGATCATGAAACCACCGTTGCAGCACATTTCTAATGAACTCAGCTAGAGTCAACATAGGCAGTTGGCGTGCAAATTTTAGGCATGAGTTTATGCATTCTACAGCATTAGTCGTCATCACCATGTACCTTCTTTCCGGGCAGTGTATACCGGACCACTTGTGTGGACCGGCATCAATTACATAATCGTATGCATTCTAGTGCAAGTTTCTTAACTCTTCCATATGCTGGCTATATTCAAACTCAGTGTATGCGCGAGCTGCTTTGTCCATTATTGCAGCAACATCCTTCCTATGAAATCGGTTTTTGACATTTTCAGCAAAGTGCTAGCAACATATGGTATGGGTGGCATAAGGGAACACTTTAGAAATCCCTGCTTCAATGATTGCATGCCTATCGGAAATGAAAACTATCTCATCAATATGACCTAGGGCACCCTTCAAGCAATCCAAAAACCATTCCCATGAAAGGTTGTTTTTTGAGTCGCCGTAGCCAAAACAATTGGATACACCTGTTCATTCCCATCTTGTGCTGTTGCAACAAACATTATACCTCGGAATCGTCCCTTCAAATGGTTACCATCAACGGCAATGACTGGACGCATATACGTCCGGAATCCTCTAATTGAGGCACCAATCGACATGAAGAAGTACAGAAATTTACCAACTTCGTCGCACTGTAAGTCAGTGATTGTATCGGGATTTTGTTGTTCCAAAACTTAACCTAATGATGGAAGCAGTTGGAAGATTTCCTCATGCGTTCCATATGTCAGTGACAACGTATAATCGAGGGCAGCATGTGCCTTACTGTACATGATTTGGATTCCATACATTGATTTCATGTCGGCGATTATGTCCTTCTGACGCATTAGTTGACCATCTTGTTGTTGCAGTCTAGGTGCAATAACTTCTCCAATTATGACTGCACTAACTTATCGGTGTTGGCGGTGAATTTCCTCTAACGGACAAGTGTGTTCGTTGATAAAACTTCTTACTTGAAAGTATGTGTCTTCATCTCTCCTCACCGCTATTAACTTCCACGTACAATTTCCCAACAAACAAACTAGATGTAATGTTGTCTTATTGGACCTTTTCACCTTCCACTCGAAGTTCTGCCGCATTGCAAAATGGCCTACTAGTCTTTTCAAATCCTTTTTCTTTGGAAAAAATTGGCCTTTATATATCATGCTTGTAGGTTCGTCTTCAACCAAGTTCCTGCTTCCACCAATACCAAACGAGTATGATTCTGCTCCTGGAATAACCCATGTTGTGGCATTATCAGAATCATCTGGAGTTACATTAGCCCTCCCCTCGGAAGTCTCAGCTATATCTGGTGCACTGGAACTAAATCTGTGTACATGTCTTACACGTCTTTCGGTTTCAACAGGTTCTGCATCATCCTGATTGTCCTCTACATTTTCTACAGAATTGAAATTGCCCTCTTTATCCACCTCATGATTCACCCCAACATTCAGTGTTGTATTCTCCTAATTGTTGATGTCATTGTAGATCTCATTGAATTGGTGGTTGTACTATCTACCATTCATCTCAATATGACAACCAAATAAATCATCGAATTGAGGTCCCGGTCTATTATCATGGGCGGCTACTTCCGGTGGGATAACACAAATGTTTTCCCGACCATCAATCCCACTTCTTTCTGTGAACAACTGGTTGCTTCTGTCTAACGATCGAAATTATTGGGTGTTATCAGGATTAGGGATATCTTCACCAATGACACCTCTTGCTGGCCTCTCGATTATACTAACACATACTTGAGGGATCACCCTATCTTCCCCTAATATAAACTGAACATCATCATTGTTTCTTATAAATGTACGACATGTAGTCCCAGGAACAATTGATAGAGACTGTAGCTCAGCACTGTATTTGTTCTCATCAAACTTCACAATGGTTTGCACGATCGACATCAGTTCGTCGTAACTCAAATTCTTTGACACATACAAACCTTGGTTATCGGAACCTAAATACCTCTGATTTTCGTCTGGTAATTGCTCCCATCGACCGTTGTAAGATATGACTATTCTCACCCTATCCATTGTCCTGTCAAAACCAACATCAAAAACCATTAATAAGAAAAAAAAATCATATTAAATTTACAATTATAAAGGATTAAACAAAAATCAAAAGTGTAAGATATGAAGCTTTTTTAAAAACTATAGAGCTTTTTTTGTACATGATCGAGCCATTTTTGTACATTATCGAGTTTTTTCTAACGGGATCGAGCTTTTTTTGTTCAAAACCAAGCTCTTTTTCTATATAATCGAGCTTTTTAATATATGGCTCGAGCTTTTTTTTCATATGGCTCGACCTTTTAATTTTACGGATCGAGCTTTTTTTGTGCGGGATCGAGCTTTTTCGGTGAGGGGTCGAGCTATTTGTGTGAGGGATCGAGCTTTTTTTGTCAATGATCGAGCTTTTTTTTTATCGAGCTTTTTTTCTGATGGATCGAGTCTTTTTTCGAGGGATCGAGCTTTTCTTTTTACGTATCCAGCATCTATTTTTTGGATCAAACTTTTTTAGAATTTGATCGAGTTTTTTTCAAATGTTTCGAGCTTTTTTTAAAACATTTCCAGCTTTTATGCCCAATATTACAAACTTGTTTGCACCACTACAACTCAACTCGGCCAAATATATATACAAAAAAATATGCATACATATTCATTCATTCTTTGTAAAAAGTTTACAACTCCAGGACATCAACATAAAACAATTGAGACAACATGTTCATAAATGTTCATATAGTGTTATATCACACAGAAATACAATAAAAATGGAAATGAAGATCAGAAATATTAATTTACCTTCTGTAATATCTGGGATGGAGCTCTTTTTCTGAAGAAAAAATGAAGTAGGTGATTGATTTTCAGACAACTAAATTGGACGACAACCTTTAAAGAATAAAATATCGATTTAAGGGCAATTTCGGTAGCTCACCATAATAGGTGCCTTTTAAACTTAACTTATTATAACGGTGACATCACTGCAAGAGACCCAAAAAAAGGTGGCATTCCTCACCATTTCCACATTATTATATATACTAAAACAACTCTTAAAATTGAACTATTCGCATGAATAGTAAAATTTAATAGATTTCTATTTATTTATAAAAATACCATTCTAAAAGATGAGGAAAAAAAAAATGACAATCAACCGCTACCACAGTACCACCATCTCTCTCTATTTCTCCTACCCACCGTTCTTCTCTTTTTCTCTCAATTAGGAATGACAATTAAACCCAAACCCGTGGGACCCGTCCGAACCCAACCCACTTGGAGAGGGTTTGGTATATATGAAAATAGAACCCGTAGACGGGTTTGAATTTGAAATCTCAATCCGTCACGGGTTCAGGTGTGGAAAAAAAAAACAAACCAGAACCCGCGAACCCCGTTTGATTTAATAATTATTTTATAAATAATATCATAATAATTATTTTTATATTTCGTTTTTATCTTGCATCACATACAATTAACTCCCAATATTTGTCTTTTCAGATTTTAAAATATCTTTTATTATTATTTTTCTTTTTCTTTTTTTCTTTTGTCTTCATTTTCTTTTCTTCTCGATCTTCAACCCCCACACTCTCTCTTCAAAATTAAAACTCATCTTCTCTATTTATTTTCTCTACAATTTATTTTATATTTTTTTTCTTTTTCTCTTCAAAATTTAAATGACTCTTCTTCTTCATATATTCCTTCTTCTCAGACATTTTTAAGTCTTTTTTTGCTCTTACTTTTTTCTCATGTTCTCTGAAGTCTGAAAGAAAACAACTAACGTGGATGGCTATCGGCAAATGGGTTTGACTCGGTCCAAGTTACGCACACAAGAGTGAGTCGCTTTGGAACAACAAATCCTCAGGAGTTCGCGGGTTCGTGGATAGGTCTGGATGTTGCTAAAATCCGCGAGTGAAATCCAAACCCGAACCCACTAGATTTCTTGGGTTAGTGGATGTGTTTGGATGTCATTTTCTTTCGTGGGTTTGGGTTTAGTTTTTATCAAACCCGACCGAACCCGACCCGACCCGACCCGACCCATTGTCATTCCTACTCTCAATCTCTCTCTTCATATTTTTCTTTAAAAAAAAACAAAAAAAATGGCACTCAACCACTACCACAGTACCAATAATTCAAACTTCAATAAAACAGAGTCAAAAAATTACTAGACTTGCTTTTTAAATTTGGTTGATGAACAAAGCTTTCTTTATAGTGCAACTGAATTCAAATCACAAATATTGAAAAAAATAATACTACAGAATAAATCTCAGGTTTCAAGATCCAATTTGACTTTACTACAAATTTATACAGCCAAAAATCAAAAATATGATTCAACTTATTTTCTTTCTGTTTTTGAGTCTGTTTAGCTTTTAATAGATGTCATAAGTTTAATATTAAATATATTTAATGTTTGTTACACTTACTTATTTAATTAAATAAATTCATTTTAATTGACAAAATATGTGTAATGCATAATACTTTTGTTTCACATCAATATTTAATGCATAGACTTTTGTTTCTCATATTTATATTCAATACACTATACATATATTGTTTTCGTATTTTTATGTGTGTGTATATATATATATATATATATAACTGATATTTTTATTTGGTATAGAATTATTATTTTAATTGATTATCATTTTATGTTTGATTAAAAAATATTTTATATTTTAATTTTTTAGTTTCATACTTTATATTAAATAAAATTTTAAATTATGAATAAAATTTATTAAAATTGAAAATAATATATAAAACGGTATATTACTCCTGCAGTAAAGCGCAGACCATTTTACTAGTGCATTCCTATACCAAGTGCGGTAATGATCTAATAAAAATTAAAAAATAATTTTAAAATGGAAAAACAAAAACTGCTTTTAAAATTTTGTTTTTTTATACCATTTTTCAAAGTTATTTATTAAAAATGAAAATAATTTAATAACATATAAAATATTATTTGTTTTTACTATTTTTAAATTTTATATTTTAAAACTATCAAACAAAAAAAATTAAGGATTAAGATAAATTAAATAAAATTAAAAAATATTTTATTTACTTTATCAATATAAATTGCACACTAATGCCTCGAGGGACGTAGCTCAGCTAGTAGATGGATGAGCATAATGAGCATAGAGCTTACGCAAATGACTCCCAAGTCAGCTGCTCGAATTCTATCAATGAAAAAGACCTTAAAAAAAATACCTGATCTAGATGGGTTGATAAATAGATACCGTAAAAAAAAATAAAAAAAAATTGCTCACTAATCAGCTAAATCTGCCTTTCTACATGGACAGACTAGGATCTAGCATATATAGACATGATTGTGGTTCGGTTCAAACAGTGGAACTGAAATGTAACCGTGAGAAAAAACCTAAAACCGTGAGCCTTAAGGTTCTGGTTCCTGCTCTTAAAAAAACAGCTTGGAACTGGTTGTTCGGTTACGGTTTTGGAACCACCGATTCCAGACAGTTTTTTTTAAAAAAAAAATATTAAAAATATTAAAAAAATTGGTTGTTGGGTCCAATAGTCTAGTGACCGTTTGGGCCCAACGGCCAAATATATATATACTCTTTTTTATTTCCTGTACCCCCAACCACCCTCAAAAAAAAAAAACTCCTCACACTAACTCTCTTCAATTCAATTCAATTGTTTATATTTATTTTATTGCAATTATTTTCTTTTTAATCAGTTCAAAATCATTGTGAACATATTTTTCAAATTTATTTCCAAAATTAAATTTCAAATTTAGTTCCACCCATTTTTTTTATAATTTTTTCAAGAGTTTTTTTACAATTCAATTTTTTAAATGGTAAGTGGAAGTGGAGGTGGAGACGTTCCAAGGCATTCCATTTCCAGGACTGATAATGGTCATATGTCGAAGCCAGTGCCGGTCCAGCTGGCTAATATCAGTTTTAACAACACTGCTTACCATGAGTTCCTGCAACAACAAGTCTATCTTGAATCATTAAACTATACAGCCCATCCCGATGTTGGCTAGCCTAGCCCTTATATCACAAGCCAATCAGAAAATATGTATGATCCCTCTCCAGATCCAGTTTTTGAAGTACCATATATTGAAAAGATCTTAGAGAATGATAAGAAGCAACCTAAATCTGATCTCTTCATATATCATATGAAGAAAATTATGAAAGAAGATGGACCGAGGTTAGTGGTTTGCAATTACTGCCCCAAAGAATTTAAATGGACTAAATCTGGAGGATACAGTACATATTAGAAGCATATTACGTCCCGTCATCCTACAGAACATGCCAGGTCGAGTAAACAATCTCAAATTTCCAGGTTCGTTACCCTAACACTCAATTATTTAAATATAGTGATCAAACTAATATAGAAGAATTAGCTATAATGGTAGCCGTAGAAAATTTACCTTTTAGTTTTGGTGAAAATGTTGGTTTTATTAATTATTGTTGCAAAGCATTAAATCATATTGTATGTAGTGTTCATAGAACCACTCTCACACGTACACTTTATGATATTTGTAAAAAAGAAAAAAAAATATTTTAAAAACTATAAAGCTTATGTTTCTGTATGTACCGACATACATATGAACTGACCATTGGAGATTGCATTCATAACTGGGTGTAACTTGTCATTATATGGACAAAGCATGGATAACACAAAATAGAATTCTCGTGTTTAGAGTTTTGATGATGCACATACGGGTGATAATATTTTTAAAAATATAAAAATGATTTTTGAAGAGTAAAAAATTGAAAGCAATTTTTTTTTCAATTGGTTTTGATAATACTTCCAACAATACGACAGTTATTCATGCTTTAATTGAATTATGCAAATCTTATTTTAATAGTAAATTTTTTCATCAAAGATGTGTGTGTCATGTTTTAAATTTATATGTTCAAAAAAGTTAGGAAATTCTTCAATCTTTTATTAAACCCATTAAAGATGCCCTCTTTTATTTGTAGAAACATCCTTCTGTTATGAAAGTATAGGTAGGATTTTGTAAACGGCAAATAGGCATCCCGTTAGATTTTCTCGTGAAGTTCCAACACGTCGGAATTCTACCTATAAATTGCTTTTTGAAAGTTATGTTTATAAGGATTTATTAGTTTCTTTTATGCAATTTAATGTTAATCAAATCAATCTTTATCTATATCATTGAGATGTTTGTACGAAATTTTGTAATTTGTTAAAAGTCTTTAATAGTGCTACTAACAATTTGTCTGGTATTTATTATCCTACTACTCAATTATTTATTATTGAGAGTTGTAATATTGCTGGTCATTTTCTGAATATTCATCCAATATACAATTAAAGACATGTATTTAAGCTATAAAAAAATGGCTAGACTATTATTGGGAGTTTCCAACTATTTATTTACTTGTACTGTGTTTTGAACCACATTGTAATTTAAAAAATTTGACTGATTATTTAACTCTTTATTATAAATGTTTAGAAATAGAAGTAGATATTCATAGTTATTGTTCTACAATTAAGTCATTATTGTATCTATTATTTAATGAATCATAGAATTTATGGTCCATCACTGAACATTAGTGTTCCACAAATTCAAAATATATCACATACTTGATCTTCTGGATTGTTAGGGTTAGGGTCTCAATTGTTATCCCAAATGACCAAAAAATTACGAGCTTTTTCTTCTTCTTCATCAAGCTCGGTCTCATATTCTTAGATTGAATCTTATCTCAATACCAGTTTTGAGTTTATGGGAGACGGTGACGTGGAAAAATTTGATATCCTACATTGGTGGAGGGATCATGAAAAGCACTTCCCAATATTGGCTATAATTGCCAAACAAATTCTTGTAACACCAATTTCTACAGTGGTTGTGGAACAAGAGTTTAATGCCGGTGGAAATATTTTGGACGCAAGACGTTCGCTTTTGAGTTCAGAATCAATTCAAGTCCAAGTTTGTGTTGATGATTGGTGCAAAACAGACAATAAGAACTCGAACAAGAAGCATTATACAATTTCTTGGACGATAACCATACCACTGGAATTATGGATGAACATTTCCCCCATGGAGCCCCACCCCCATTTAGGGGAAAAATGAGGTTTGAGGGTGGAGGTGGAGGCAAATTTCAGCCCCCAAATCTAATACCCTCATTCCCCCATTTCTTTTAATAGAGGTAGGGATGAAGCCCCATTTTTCCCATTACCCCATATATCTTTATATATTTTTACTTTAATTTTCTTAAAAAATAATAAATTTAACTCTATTACTCATTTACTTTCTACCAATTTTTCTTATTTTCCCATATTTATTTACGTGTAAAACTATATTACTATAGTTATTTGTATTGATTTTTTATTAAATTAAAACAATTATATACTTTAGATTGTTTATTAAATTGGGTATCAAAACAGTGTGAATCGAACGATTCAAATGATCGAATTCGGATTTTAAAATTTAAATTGAAAAATATTAGGATTGAAAATGGAGGAAATTGAGGAAATGGAGGGAGGTTTTAGGAATGGAGGTAGAGGTGGGGGGACCATCCCCCGCCCCAATGGGCCCCCACGCCCATCCCAAACTGGAACGGAAGACATCGATTAGTTACAGATTTACAATCTCGACTCACCTCACGGCTCACGGCTCACGGTTTCACCGAACCTTCAATAAAAGATAAAAGAACTACGTAGTACTTGATTTCTCTAAACCCCAAAAGGATACGTAGACAACTTAATTGTGGTACAAATTAAGTGTAAGACCAATTTAATTTTTTTAGTTTTATATTTTTATTTTAATTTATTTTTTTATATATTTATTTTAATTTAATTTCGACTTATCCAATAAAATTTATTTACAATTTCGTATAAATACATGTCTTATGTCTAATATTTTTTTTTAAGCTAGTATACTAGTATGTAAAAAATTAATAAAAAAAATAACAACACAAAGCGAACCATCTAAACCGTCGAACCGGACCGGAACCGAAAGAACCAGAACCGGAACCGAAAGAACCGGAACCGGAACCGATACACGGTCTACTCTTATATGGACCGAGGAAGTTTATGCTTTTCTGTTGGTGACTTGTTGGCTGTTCTGACTTGAAGTTATAAATTCGAATGATTATTTCCAGCATCTTATAAACACGAAATGAGACCAATCTTACATATATTTTAGATTTTCTTTTCGAACGTCCTTCAATACAAGAGTAGTATTATTACATGTTAACCAATTACATAAGAGGCACACAATATTAGCAACGTCGAAGATTTCTCCTACATCCGACTCACTCTAGCAGTGCCGGAGCTCAGACCCTTTGCAATATCTCTCAATAGAAACTTCTTAATTTTCCCAGTGGAGGTCTTGGGCAGCTCCTCCATGAAAACCACCGTCTTAGGCACCATGTAGTGTGGCAACTTGGCCCTGCAATAATCCATCATCTCCTTCTCCGTCGGCTTCCTCTTCAACCCACCTTTCAAACTCACAAATGCACATGGTGTCTCACCCCAATAATCATCCGGCCGAGCCACCACCGCCGCCTCATAAACCGCCGGGTTCGCATACAAAACAGACTCAACCTCCACGCTGCTCACGTTCTCTCCGCCGCTGATTATAACATCCTTTGACCGATCTTTGATCTCCAAATAACCATCCGGATGCATCACAGCAATGTCTCCTGTATAGAACCAACCATCTCCTCTCATGCAATTGCGGGTACCGATCGGATCTTTCAAGTATCCGAGCATCATGCACCCACCTCTCAACACAACTTCACCAATCGACGACCCGTCACGTTTCACACTCGCTCCGGTATTCGGATCAACCACGTCCACCCGGGTCAATCCGCCAATCTTCACTCCCTGTCTCGCTTTCAGCCTAGCTCTTTCACTCGCCGCCACCGAATCCCACTTCGGTTTCCATGCGCTTGACACAATCACGCCTGCCGCCTCCGTCAACCCGTACACGTGAGTCACTATAAATCCCAGTGACTCCACTTTTAAAAGCAAGGATGCCGGCGGTGGAGCCCCGCCTGTGAGAATATGAACCGGGTTTTTGAGCGGTTTGTTGTCGGGTGATGAGTTTGTTATCATGTTAAGCAGCACAGGAGCGCCACACATGTGAGTTACTACGTGTGTTTTGATCAAGCCGAATATTTTTTTAGCATCGAATTTACCGACACAGATGTTGGTCCCACCAACGGCTGCTATGGCCCATGGGAAACACCATCCATTGCCGTGGAACATGGGTAGGGTCCACAAGTACACCGCTCGTTTGGGTAAAGAAAATTCGATCAGAGAATCAACGGTCATGATGAAGATTCCACGGTGGCAGTGGACCACACCTTTAGGAGACGACGTCGTACCTGATGTGTAATTTAATACTATCGGATCCCACTCACTTATAGGCCTGACCCACTCAAATTCTGGATCACCTCTTCTCACGAGACTCTCGTAAGTACAACAAAAACCAGAACCATCGGTGATTGGAGCTGCACACGTGTCATCATCGTGATCGGTGATGAGGACTAAACGAGGTCGTTTAGAGTTAGACGGGAACAGAGAAACGGCTTGAAGGACAAGAGAAGTCAACGAATAATCAACCAAAACGAGTTTGGACTCGCCGTGTTGTAAAATCACAGACACAGTTCGCGCGTCGAGGCGCGTGTTGATGCTGTTGAGGACGGCACCGGTGAAGGGTACGGCGAAATGAAGCTCGTACATGGCGGGGACGTTGGGAGCCACGAGGGAAACGACGTCGCCTCTGGCGATGCTGAAAGAGGAAGAGAGTGAAGAAGCTAGTTGGAGGCATCGACGGTGGGTTTGGGACCAAGTGTAGGTGGTGGTGTTGTAGATGATGGAGGGACAGTCACCGTACACGGCTGCTGTTTTCTCTAAGAAACCGAGTGGAGTTAAAGGAACTGAATTGACGAGGCTTGGCCTTAGCTCTTCCATTTTTGTTTTTGACGTTTTCTTCAATCTCTCTTGCGGTCTTCAAGTCAAGGACTGTTTCTTGTTGTCAGATGAAAAAGTGAGGCAAAAGCTGGCCGAGTGGATGTGATATTTATTTAATAACACATGAATATGGAAATTTAATTAATGCTGCCATGCAGGGTGTGCATATGTATTCAAATCCAATAGCATCCGTTGGATTGAATTTGAGGACATCTTTATTCATTAGAAAAAAAAAAAAAATCAGGATATAATTGGATGATCGGATATTCGGATCCAATCGGCTTTAGGATTACGATAAATCCAGTAGATTCAATCCGTTATATATCATTTTTAAAAAAAATGATGTACATGTCCCTTTTTTGTCCGAAAAAAAAAAATATCAAAATCTTGATAATATCTATAATTATAAACATGATTTGAATATCAACTCTCAAGGGTTAAAAAGGTTACTACATAACTTATGATGATATTAAGTATAAGTATGATCTGAATACATTATACATGACAACTCTCACACTGTTCATTTTTTGATTTTATAATTAAACAGTCACTGTGAGATCTAATTTTTTTTTATATATAAGGGGCTTTTCTTAAATAGCTATAAAATTAAGATTTTATTCAAGAATATCCATGTTCAATAATATGATTATTTTTATTTAAAAGAATACTTTTTTTGGACATTAATGCCCTCAGAGAAAAATGACATGTCATATTTTTATTTCATTTATAAAATTGAAAAGAAAAATATTAAATTAATAAATTGGGAAAGTAAAATTGTAAAATCGTAAAAAAAATGGTTGTTTTTAGTGAGATATAGAAAGACGATCGTTTAAGAGAAAAAACTATTGAAGGCGACAGCTATTGATTTCCGACGAAGACAAAGGTCGACGAAGAAGCTATTTGATTTCCGACGAAGATGAAGGTCGTCGATGACGAAGAACTATTGAAGACGAAAACAAAGCTCTACGAAGACGAACCTTTGTTTCCCTTTTGAAGACGAAGCTTTCGTCAAAAATCGACGAATGTATGTTCTTGGATCTAAAATTTGATTTAAATCTGCTTGGGTTTTATGGTTTGATTCGGGAAGTTAGGTTTTCTAAAGATGATTTTACTTGTCTGATTTGAATTATGGTTGTGTGTATTCCAATGGGTATTAATTTGATTTGTCTTGAGTTATTAATCTGTTATAGTGATTTGATTTTGTATTCCAATGGCTAGATTTTGTAAATTTTTTCCAATGACATATATTGTCCTCATTATTAATATGAAATTTAATTGTCAACTGTATTCTGTATAAATTTATTAGCATCCACAACTGTATTATGTATTTTGTTTTTAGGTTTTGTCCCCTGTTTGTGACTGGTTTGTTGTGCTTGCATCTGTTTGTGTTTTCTTGTTTTGGGTTTGGTTATTGCGTTGGATCTTAAATTTCACTATATGCATTTTTATTTTATAAAATATTGTGTTATCACATTTACGTTTATAAAATTATGGGATCCAACCATACCTCTTATCCCTAATCGTGAAACATTGATGATTACCTACCCGGACTCTATATATAAATGCAATGACAAAGTAATAACTTACCTGCACCGATATTCATTTATGAATAGTCTGGGATGCAATTTTTATTGTTGGGAGTGTTAAAACGATTGTATCGGTAAATACTCAATATAGTGTAATAATTTTATATTTGAGGTGGCTTTGTAAGTTTATCGTGTGCTGGTGAGTGTCTGAGAAGTGAGAATCCGTGGCAAGAAGTACAGTTTTAAATTAATTTTAAAACCTTTTGTAAATAAAATATTGATTGATTTTATAGGGCGTTGGAACGTGACCCATTTTGAAAGAAATCATGAAAATAAATATAAAAAATGAAAGAAAAAATATCACGTGCTAATACCATTGTGGATTAATATATTCTCAACTGATCAGTTAATACATAAATATTTTCTAATAAAATAAAGACGTATGTCAACAACTATTTTATTTCCATTTATAAAAATAAAAGCACAAGTCGACGGGTGTATTTATTGTTTTATTACAATAAATACAGTAGTTTTATTTCTATAAATGAAAATAGAGTAATGTTAGGCATGTTAATTTTTTTTCCCAAAATCCGTTCAAAATGATATGATACCTGAGGTGTTAGTATCTTATAAATTATAAGATTATGTGTTGATTGATGTGATGTCGACACCTCATGTGCCACGTCATTTGAAACAGATTTTAGGAAAAAAATTTTTGGAATGTATAATATTACTCATGAAAATAAAATAGTTCTTATAACACTACCCATAAAATAAACGAAATGAAACGAATGATCAAAAATCGGATAGCAAAGGTTATAGATTTTACGCTTCATTGTTCAGCTGCCAAGAAAAGATAATTAAAAATGTTCACATGCCATTAACCATACCCAATGAATTTCCCCTGCGCTTCAGTGATTAATAAATAGGTTGATGGTTCATGATCAATTGCAATCAGAAGATGATCAGATGACTCAATTAATATTAATTATCTCTCCCAATGATCTTACATGCACAGGTATTGTGAATTGAATGTAAAGTCTACATGGGATAATGTCAGTTTTTTTCTTTTTCTATAACAAAAATCTTATAAAATTTTGAATTATCTACCATTAGCTCAACCAACCAATGAGACATGCATTTTGATAGGTTCTTATTGTTATGCGTAAAATGAACGTAACATGTATATTTTCTTTCCTGTATTATAAAAGTAAATATCTTCTCTTATAGAGTAAATATTTAAATCACTCTGTACTAGTTTATATTATAATACTTTTTTTTTTCTCCAAACGTTTTTAATAATTATTTTTAATGATAGAGCTTGAAGATAATAATCTTGTCTCCCTCATCCATGATCCATCAAACAATTAATCTCTATTATTAAAAAATAATTATTTTAAAAAAATCAGCTTGAAGGTAAATCAAATTAGACAGTTCATAAAAAAATAGGAAAAAAGAAAATAAAATCTTGGAAGAGATCCGAAATCGTCCACTCCATCAGATGGAAGAACATTCCATCATTGATGGAGCGACTTGCTCCATTGACGGTGCATATATGTTTTCCTAACTTAATTTATTTTTTGGGTAAAATTCCCTTCTTTTTTTTTTGGAATTTGATTGAAAAATGATGGATTTGTGTTTGAATATGAGTATCATGAAGAATTCATTTCAAGAAAATATATATGTATTTTTTAATTATATAATAAATAACTATGATTATTTTAATCATTTTACCATAATAATGTTATCAATGGTTAGAGTTCACGGAAGTCAGTTACCGCAAGGAATGTATGTGCAATTACAAGTAAAGGTTCAAAAATTGTATAACACTATTTACTCTTCTACTTTTTAAACTAACACCAACTTAATATCTTCGGTTTTAAAAGGAGTTAAAACGTGAATCTGATAAAAATATCCTTAAAACACAATTATAAAAATAAGTCTTAGTTTTTGTTCTGAGACTTATTTTCGTGTTTCTAAGGCTTTTTTATATTTTCGAGATTTATCGAGTATTTTTACAAATTCCGAGATTTACTAGGAAAAATTACAAAATTTTCAACAAAAAAAAAATCATCTTTTTCATCGACTTTTGTGGAGGTCGAATAGAATTCGACCTCCAATGGAGGTCTTTGCTCTACCTAGGGATGATAATGGGTTGGGTTCGGATAAGGTCTTACTAAACCCAGACCTATGGAAATTTTCTAGTTCAGGTCTTAAGTAAACCCAGACCCATGGATCTACGGATCCGTAAAACCTTTAAAATATTAAAATCTCACTTTGTTTTTAGTTTTTCGTTTCTATTTTTATTTTTACCTGTTAGTAGGGTAAAATCCTTTTTATTTTTCCTTTAAATTCAAAACCTTTCAAATATTAGTAGTTTTGTTTTGTGGATAAATTTTAAACAAATGGATAAAGATACTGTAACTAATTTTACTTAGATTTCAATCAATAATTAAATAAAACCCAACACTTTTAAATAAATATTTAAATATTTTCTTAAAATGTAAGAATTTTAAATTTATCTTCTTTTGTTTTTAATTTAAAATTTTATATTTATTTCAACAGTTGAATTGAAATCTAATAAATATAAATTATTTTGTATATAATTAAATATCACTGATATATATATAGCTATGAAAATAGGTAAGTAAATAGAAGAAAATAAAAAGAAAACAACAGAACAAAGATAAGATAAGATGACATGCACACACGACTAACTCACACATGGCTCAATGATTAAAAACACAAGAGTTATGAGTTACGACGGTATTATAAGTCTATATTACGTTTAGAAAATGTGCTTCTTCAAATCGTTTTGGGGAAAAGCGACTGACCAAAAAAATATTTGGGTTTTTTCGAACCAATAATATCCCACAAACGGTTTTGATTAGTTGGATCCATGGGTTCGGGTCTAGTTGGTCCTTTATTTTATATCCAAACCGGATCGATTGTCTGAATATGAGGTTCCAGACATGATCTATGCGGTTTGGGTTTGATTCGATACTTACAGATTCGGTTAAAATTGTCATTTCTAATTCTATCTTTATTGGTTCTACATCAATAAAAGAAAAAGGTATGGATATTTTTATATATTATTACCATTTAAACGTAAAATATTAATTTATTGTCATCCCTAAAATTTATTATGAATTTAGTGCTATTTAGATCTGTTTTCATTTACGAGTAAACATTGTATGCGGGTTTAGTTATTATTTATTAGTCACTAGATTCGAATATAAAGTTCTGCAAAAAAATAAAATTGCCCTACAATTCGAGGATGTTGGACTTTTAGTAAGAGAGACCGCTCTTGAAATTAGGCCAAGCCTACGGCTCAGGCCCAGAGAAGGACAAATGTCATATAATAGCCGTTTAATTTGTTGTGATATAAAAGATAAAGTTGACTGAGGTGGTAAGCCCCTTACAAAAGTATAAATAAGGTTGTGAAATTTAATCATGTCTTTTTCCATAATTTTGAAATATCATAATAAGTGATGATATTAGCATTCGTAAAAACTATATATACACCACATCGTTAGTATATTCTATTAAAAAAAAAATTAATATGTAAATAAACCCCATTTAATGGTAAATATATATATATATATATATAATTTTATTTTTATTTTATTTTTATAACTACACTGTACCTCATCTATACCTATTTTATTGTCTAATCATTTTTTTATTTTAAAATTTATTATTTTATTTCTTGTTTTTCAAAAAAAAAAAATCTAGCTCTTAAATATCGGAATTATACCAAAATAAGTTGAGTTCTGAGCTAATTTTATTTACAATTGGTACAAAAAAAATAATAAAAAGAAGATGATGGCATGATGCAACATATATATATATATATATATATATATATATATATATGGACTAAACCCAAATCACCTAACCCAACAAGCATATAAAACTATATGGGCAGTTTTATTAGTGGTTGTATATATCAGTTGAAGAAACTGACATATATATATATATAATAGACAAAACACACAAATATATACAAATATACGTGTATTGGATGAGGCAACATGGAATGTATTGTGTATGTGCATGGGAAGTGAAGGCATTGTCTATGCAATGCTAGGCTGTGCAATATGTGAATGTTTATGTGGTCTGTTAGCATGCATGCAAGGCAACAAGATGCAATTGTTCTGTCATGTGTATATTTCGGTGCAAGCATTGAGAGAGACACAATATACAGAGTTACAAACACAAAACAGATGCGGAGTTCTCCCATCCAAGATCAGAGTGTGGGTCCTTGTATTGTGATCGGAGGGGATTTTTCGATCATATGATCATTCTCTGACCGGTGATACAGTTCCATGTGTTCGATCTCGCTTCCGCTAAAATTCAGATTTCCGTATGGTGAATGGTAATGATCCGAATTCGTTTTAAATTATACCAAATTTATTTTCAATATATATATATAATACATAAATTCGTCAAATATATAATAAAGGTGAAAAGGAATAAAAGAATCATTTTTAAGCCTTATAAATTAAATAATAATAATAATAAGGCAATTGACTAGAAAATATATATCTACGGTATGTGTACCGTGTGCTTTGTAAATGGCAATTAGGCCTGGCAATTTGGGTCACGACATGACGGGTTGACACGAACCCAATGAATTTGGGTTGGGTTGGGTTGGGTGGAGCTAAATGGGTTCGGTTGGTAAACGGGTTGACACGTTTAACCCGTTTAATAAACTGGTTGGGTTGGGTTTTATAAAAGGGTTGGCGGGTTGACACGATTAGTTTGGGGGAAATGTGTAACTTAAAATTAATTGGGAGAATACTTGCAACAACAATTATGATTCAATGATAAATAACTAATTTTTACATTGTTTTAACTTTCATCTTGCAATTGCCAATATTTTACGGAATATGAAGTTTGAAAACCTCAGCAGTTGAACTATCGGTCTTTATTTATCGTTTTTATTAGTTTTAATTATTTGGTTTTTTAATTTTATTTTTATATATTCTATCATTTGTGGATTGTATAAACTTTATAGTCTTTTTGTGGCTCGTCTGAATTGAGATGTGGTTTAGTTGGTTATTATGTTTCTTTTTTAAAGATATTTTTTGTTTAGATTTATATTATATTTGTAATAATTATTAATATAGGAAAAATCAAACATATTATAAACGGGTTGGGTCGGGTCGAGTTTGAGAAGTTCAACCCGTTTAATAAACGGGTTGACCCGACACGACCCATTTGATAAATGGGTCGTGTCGGGTTTGGTCCAACCAGACCCACAAACCCGTTTTGTCAGGCCAAATGGCAATATACAGACTAAGCAAGCTATGTAGTATCGGTATGTATGTAACAGTATGTGTTGCTACTGCCAGTGTATACAGAAAAAATAAAATACAAAGGGGGATGATGTAGAGAAAAGCCAATACCGGGGCGAAGCTAGAAATCAAGATTGGAGGAGTCATAATATACATTGACAAAAAATATGGGGACCAAATTGAAAAAAAGTTACAAATTTTCGAACTATTTTATAATTTTTTAAAAATGAATTTTGAATGTTTTTTTGTTTGGGGGGGGGGGGGGGGGGGGGTGGGAAGACTTTCTAAGTTCGTGATTGTCTTCCGACCGGTATTACAACATATAGATGATTCTAATTTGTATTTGAAAATAGTATGTAGAATGTAAGTTAGGGTTTGAAAAAAATAGAAAGGGAAAGGGTATAAGGGCTTTAAGATATAAGAAACTGATTTGCAGTGATGTCACCTTTTTTTTTGGTGAGTTTCAGTGATGTCACCAGTTTAATAAGTTAAGTTTAAAATGCACCTATTATGGTGAACTACCTAAATTTCCCTTAAATAATCGATTATTTATTCTTTAAAAAAGCCTCTCTCCAAAAAAATTGTCTGAAAATCAATCAACTACTCCCCTGTCTCTTCAAAAATGAGTCTCTCTCCAGATAATACACAAGAAGGTAAACAAATATTTTTGATCTTTATTTTTATTTTTCATGCATGTCTGTGTAGTTTAATAATGTATGAACATGTTGTCTCCATTTTTTTTTATATGTCTACGAGTTGTAAAGTTTTAAAAAATAATGTATATGCATTTTTGTTGGTATTTACATTTGTTAGAGCTGATTTGAAGTGGTGCAAACAAGTTTAAAATCTTGGGTATAAAAGTTCGAAATCATTTTTAAAAAGCTCGAAACATTAGTAAAAAAGCTCAAGCAATTTTTAAAAAGGCTCGATCCTTTACAAAAAATGTTTGATCCCTCACAAAGAATGATCGATCTTTCACAAAAAATGCTTGATCCCTCACAAAAAGGTTGATTTTGTACTAAAAAAGCTCGATTATGTACAGAAAAAACTCGATCCTTAAAAAAAAGCTCGAGTCATTTTTTAAAAAAGCTCGAACTATATTAAAAAAAAGCTCGATCATGTACAAAGAGAGCTCGATCCCTCACAAAAAAGCTCGATCAAGTTAAAAAAAGCTCGATCAAGTTCAAAAAAACTTGATCATGTACAAAAAAGGCTCGATCATGTACAAAAAAAGCTCGATCCCTAACAAAAAAAGCTCGATCGTTTACACTTTAGATTTTTGTTTAATCCTTTATAGTTGTAAATTTAATATTAAATATTATTTTCATAATAATTGTTTTGATTTTGATAGGATAATGGATATGGTGAGAATAGTCATATCTTACAACGGTCGATGGAAGCAATTACTCGACGGAAGTTAGAGGAATTTAGGTTCCGATGACCAAGGTTTGTATGTGTCAAAGAATTTAACTTACGACGAACTGGTGTCGATCATGAAAACTGTTGTGAAGTATAATGAGAACAAACACAGTGCTGATCTACAGTCTATATCAATCATTCATGGGATTACATGTCGTATATTTATAAGAAACGATGATGATGTTCAGTTTATGCTAGGGGAAGATAGGGTGATCACTCAAGTATGTGTTAGTTTAATCGAGAGGTCAGGAGGTGTCATTGGTGAAGATATCACTCATCGTGATAACACCTAACAATTTCGATCGTCAGACGGAAGCAACCAGTTGTTCACATAAAAAAGTGGGATTGATGGTCGGAAAAACATGTGTACTGTCCCATCAGAAATAGCCGGTCATGCTGATATACTGGGACCTCAATTCGACGATGTCTTTGGTTGTCAAATTGAGATGAATGGTATGCAGTACAACCACCAATACAATGAGATCTACAATAACATCAACAATGAGCAGAATACAACACCGAATGTTGGGCCGATTCATGAGGTGGATAATGAATGCAATTTTAATCTGGTAGATAATGTAGAGAACAATGTGGATGATGAAGAACCTGTCCAAACGGAAAGACGTGTAAGACGTGTAAGATGTGTAAGACGTGTACACAGATTTAGTTCCAGTGCACCAGATATAGCTGAGACCTCCGAGGTCCGGGCTAATGTAACTCCAGATGATTCTGATAATGCCACAACATGGGTTATTCTAGGAGCAGAATCTTACTCATTTGGTATGGGTGGAAGCAGGAGGTTGGTTGAAGATGAACCTACAAGCATGATATATAAAAGGGTAATTTTTTCCATGGAAAAAGAATTTGAAGAGAATAGTAGGCCATTTTGCATTGCGGCAGAATTTCAAGTGGAAGGTGAAAAGATCCAATAAGACAACATTACATCTAGTTTGTTTGATAAAAAATTGTACGTGGAAGTTAAGAGCGGTGAGGAGAGATGAAGGGACATACTTTCAAGTAAGAAATTTTATCAATGAACACACTTATCTGTTAGAGGAAATTCACCGCCGTCACCGACAAGCTAATGCATTCATAATTGGAGAAGTGATTGCACCTAGACTTCAACAACAAGATGGTCAACTAATGTGTTCGAAGGACAGAATCGTCGACATGAAATCAATGTATAAAATCCAAATCATTTACAGTAGGCACACATCACCCTCGATTATGCGTTGTCACTGACCTATGGAACGCATGAGGAAATCTTCCAACTGCTTCCATCATTCGGTTACTTTTTGGAACAAAAAAAAATCTATGCACAATCACTGACTTATAGTGCGATGAAGATGGTAAATTCCTCTACTTTTTCATGTCGATTGGTGCCTCACTTAGAGGATTTCGAACGTGTATGTGTCCAGTAATTACCGTTGATGGTACCCATTTGAAGGGACGATTCGGTGGTACAATGTTTGTTGCAACAACACAAGATGAGAATGAACAAGTGTATCCAATTGCTTTTGGGTACGGCGACTCAGAAAACAACCTTTCATGGGAGTGGTTTTTGGATTGCTTGAAGGGTACCCTAGGTCATATTGATGAGCTGGTTTTCATTTCCGATAGACATGCAAGCATTGAAGTAGGGATTTCTAAAGTGTTCCCTTATGCCACCTATACCATATGTTGCTGGCACTTTTATAAAAATATTAAGAAGCGATATCATAGAAAGGATGCCGTAATAATGGACAAAGTAGCCCACGCGTACACCGAGTTTGAATATAATCGGCATATGAAAGAGTTAAGAAACTTTCACCATAATACATATGATTATGTAATTGATGCAGGTCCACACAAGTGGTCCCATGTACACTGTCCCGAAAGAAGGTACAAGGTGATGACAATAAATGATGCATAATGCATAAACTCATACCTAAAATTTACACGATAACTGCCTATGTTGACTCTGGTTGAGTTCATTAGAACTATGCTACAACAGTGGTTTCATGATCGTTATAGAGCTGCACAATCCATACATCATCAGTTGACCGACGCAACACATCTTGTGATCTTAAAACGTGTAGAGAAGTGTGGTTTTATTACCGTAAATCCAGTAGACTGAAATATTTTCTTGGTCAAGCGACCTGGAAAATAGTGGATTGTTGACTTAGCCCGGAAGACCTGTACTTGCAACAAATTCCAAATGGATCATTTTCCATGTTCTCAAGCACTTGCGGCCACAAGGTACATTACTTACAAGTTTTACTGTGAGGTGACTATTACTGAAACGTGAAGCTCATCGTTTTCAATGTTTTTTTACAGGGAATGAAACTTGAATTTGACATCTTTGTGTTAAGACTACTACAAGAGACAGACACTTATTGACGCGTACTCGGTTCCTATTATACAAGTTGGACATCCTTCGACTTGGGTTATGCCATCTGACATTGCTCAGATGGTGATTTTGAATACAATCTCTAGGAGACAAGCAGGATGCCCGAGGGCAGGTAGACATGTCTCGTCTTCGGAGAGGACAACTATACAATCGTGTAGAAGATGTGGACAACCAGGGCATAATTCCAGGAGATGTTCTAACCCACCTTTGATTAATGAGGTCCAAGCATAGGTGTTCCCGATGAATACCGCTGTAAGTGTAGCATCTGTCATTCAATTGGACATAACAAACAGACGTACCCTAACATGGACCCTAATAGGGAATGAATGACAAAGTTTTGATCACATTGTAAACATTTGGAATCGTATCAGATTGTATTAATTTGGAATTGTATGAGTTGTTCGTTAACTTATTTTGTACTAAAATAAAATTGTATCATATTGTCAAGGTTTGCTATGTGTGTCGTACATGTGATGGCAGACACTGGAAGCAAAAATATTAAAAGAAATTGAAATAATATTAATTAATGAATTACAATGTCTTTGTACATAAAAAATGGTAGGAAATATAAAAAGTATACAATAATAAATATACAACCAATCACTAGGCGGGCTTGGAGTTACAAAAAATCTCCACAACCATTTTCTCCCGAATGATCCCCATGTCGTCCTCTGACTAATCAAAAGGGCGTCGACCCACCAATAAGTACTCGATAAGTCTCAACGTATGGGGACCACAGTTACCTATGCAATTGGACACATTAAAATGCGTTATAAATCGTTTTTAAATAATATCAAACCACATGAATGAAATAGAATATCTTACGATTTTTTTTGTTAGGGGACTGTAGAAGTGGAGACCACGCTGACCGAGAAGAGTTTATTTTCCTTGGGAAAAGGCCGACGACCATCTCGTCGTGCAGTGTGGAACCCCGCGTCATTCAACATTGACAGCAAAAACCATCGTAATGGCCGAACTTGCTGCTTCCTGATATAAACAGAAACATCCTGTCTCTAGGGGTCAAATATGTCCAGCTTCCTAAGAATAAGGTCGTCGGTCACCACCAGCCAATGTTGGCCCCCAACATTGCACAGTATTAGGACCTGTAATAGTATGCAGAAGGTGTTAGGTCAGGATATATAAACAGTTTATATTTTAAATCATTTCCACTGTCTAACACTTACCAAGTCAACCTTGTGCCATGGGCGGTTTCCACTCGTGGTAGCTCTACGGACCGTCTGAAGGTCCTCTTCTAACCATCGGGATTGTAACACATTCCACCTCGCCATGGTCACAACCCCGTGAGAATCATGAGACATCATTCTCTCCAACTGTAACAACATAAGTGGTTGTACATACAATCATTGATAAATTCGTATTAATAATAAAAAACCAAAAAATGGGATGCGATACCAATAATTTAAAAATACTTACATAGAATTGTGTATCCAATACGTTGATCCTCTGGTTGTACACAGTAGAGAATCCTCGTTGATGCTTCCGAAGAATATGGAGGTATGCGTCCATATGCTGACAGACAATAAAACTAATGAATTGTTAACAATACAACATTATTTAAACAAACTTTTATTTTTCCTTTAAATTCAAAACCTGTAAAATATTAGTAGTTTTGCTTTGTGGATAAATTTTAAACAAATGGATAAAGATACTGTATAAAACCCAACACTTTTAAATAAATATTTAAATATTTTCTTAAAATGTAAAAATTTTAAATTTATCTTCTTTTGTTTTTACTTTAAAATTTTATATTTATTTCAACAGTTGAATTGAAATCTAATAAATATAAATTATTTTGTATATAATTAAATATCACTGATATATATATATATATAACTATGAAAATAGGTAAGTAAATAGAAGAAAATAAAAAGAAAACAACAGAACAAAGATAAGATAAGATGACATGCACACAGGAATAACTCACACATGGCTCAATGATTAAAAACACAGAAGTTATGAGTTACGACGGTATTATAAGTCTATATGCCGTTTAGAAAATGTGCTTCTTCAAAGCGTTTTGGGGAAAAGCGACTGACCAAAAAATTATTTGGATTTTTTTGAACCAATAATATCCCACAAACGGTTTTGATTAGTCGGGTCTATGAGTTCGGGTCTAGTTGGTCCTTTATATTAGATCCAAACCCGGTCTATTATCTGAATGTGAGGATCCAGACATGACCTATGCGGTTCGGGTTCGGTTCGGTACTTATAGGTTCGGATAAAATTATCATCCCAAATTCTACCTCCATTGGTTCTATATCAATAAAAGAAAAAGGTAAGGATATTTTTATCTATTATTACCATTTAAACGCAAAATATTAATATATTGTTATTCCTAAAAATAATTATGAATTTAGTGCTATTTAGATCTGTTTTCATTTATGAGTAAACATTGTATGCGGGTTTAGTTATTAGTCATTAGTAGGGATGGCAGCGGGTCGGGTTTGGGTGGGTTTTGTAAAATCCAAACCCTCACCAGTGAAAATTTTCCTCACCCACGCCCGCCCTCGAACCCGTGAAGGTAAACGGGTTCGCGGACGGGTTTGAACCTACGGGTTATTGCTGCACCCATACCCTCACCTACGAACCTGAGAAACAATGCGGGTTCACGGGTGGATGCTTCACCCGCGGGATACCCATAAACCCACAAACCCACAAACCCACAAACCCGCGATTTGTCATTTGTAAATTTTCATATGTAATCACTTATTTAATACTTAATTGAATTAAATTTTCATTTCTAATTCCCTATTTGATACATTACAAAACAATAATAACCATAAGAATAAAACGACTAAAAATAATTTAAATGTTTATGTATGTTTATATACAAATATTTTATTTATACGGGTTTGTAAGTCTAACCCGCGTGTTCGTTTTTTCAACCCACACTCTCCCACAAACCCACCAGATTTTTTATTAAACGGGTTTACGGGTCTACAGATCGTAAATTTACCATCCACACCTGACCCTATAGGGTCGGGTTCAGGCAGGTGCCTGCGGATGCGGATCAAATTACCATCCCTAGTCATTAGATTCGAATATAAAGTTCTGCAAAAAATAGAATTGCCCTACAATTCGGGGATGTTGTACTTTTAGTAAGAGGGACCACTCTTGAAATTAGGCCAAGCCAAGGCTGAGGCCCAGAGAAGGACAAATGTCATATAATAGCCGTTTAATTTGTTGTGATGTATGTAAGCCCCTTACAACAGTATAAATAAGGTTGTATAAGGTTGTGAAATTTAATCATGTCTCTTTCCATAATTTTGAAATATCATAATAAGTTATGATATTAGTATTCATAAAACTATATATACACCACCTCGTTAGTATATTTCATTAAAAATTAAAAGTTTTTTAATATGTAAATAAACCCCATTTAATAGTAATTTTTTTTTTTATTTTTTTTATAACTACACCATATCACACCTACATCTATTTTATTGTCTAATCATTTTTTTTTAATTTTAAAATTTGTTATTTTATTTCTTGTTTTTCAATAAAATAATTTATAGCTCTTAAATATCAAAATTATACCAAAATAAGTTGAGTTCTGAGCTAGTTTTATTTACAATTGGTACACATAAATAATAAAAAGAAGATGATGGCATGATGCAACACACACACACACATATATATATATATATATATGTATATATATATATGTATATATATATATATGTTGGTTTATTTGGGTATGGATTGGAGACCCATTATATATCTAAGTGGACTAAACCCAAGTCACCTAGCCCAACAAGCATATAAAACTGTATGAACAATTTTATTAGTGGTTGTATATATCAGTTGAAGAAACAGACATGCATATTTATATATATATATATATATAATAGACAAAACACACAAATATATACAAATATACAAGTATTGGATGAGACATGCATGGAATGTATTGACTATGTGCATGGGAAGTGAAGGCGTTGTCTATGCAATGCTAGGCTTTGCAATACGTGAATGTTTGTGTGGTCTGTTAGCATGCATGCAAGGCAACAAGATGCAATTGTTGTGTCATGTGTATATTTCGGTGCAAGCATTGAGAGAGACACAATATACTGAGTTATAAACACAAAAGAGATGTGGAGAAATTCATGGTTGAATTTTCTCCCATTCAAGACCAGAGTATGGGTTATTGCATTGTGATCAGAGGGGTCTTTTCAATCGTGTGATCATTCTCCGACCGGTGATACAGTTCCATGTGTTCGATCCCACTTCCGCTAGAATTCGGATTTCCGTATGGTGAACGGTAATGATCCGAATTCGTTTTAAATTATACCAAATTTATTTTCAATATATATATAATACATAAATTCGTCAAATATATAATAAAGGTGAAAATGAATAAAAGAATCATTTTTTAAGCCTTATCAATTAAATAATAATAATAATAATAATAATAAGGCAATTGACTAGAAAATATATATCTACGGTATGTGTATCGTGTGCCTTGTAAATGGCAATACATAGACTTAACATGCTATGTAGTATCGGTATGTATGTCACAGTATGTGTTGCTACTGCCAGTGTATACAGAAAAATTAAAATACAAAGGGGGAAGATGTAGAGAAAAGCCAATACCGGGGCGAAGCTAGAAATTCAAGATTGGAAGAGTCAATATACATTAACAAAAAATATGGGGACCAAATTGAAAAACAGTTAAATTTTGTTGAACTATTTATAATTTTTTAAAAATGAATTTTGAAGATTTTGTTCCGGGGGGGGGGGGGGGGGGGGGGAAGACTTTATGAGTTTGTGATTGTCTTCCGATCGGTATTACAACATATAGATGATTCTAATTTGTATTTCAAAATAGTATGTTAAATGTAAGTTAGGGTTTAAAAATAATAGAAATAGAAAGGGAAAGGGTTTAAGGGTTTTAAGATATAAGAAACTGATTAATAATTTTTGGGTGTACTTAAAAACTGTTAGCTAAAAGTTCACTCGAGGTGAGGAATTTTGATGAACACCCTTAACCCGCTACCTGGTAGGCTGGGGGGGGGGGTGGGGGGGTACCTCGTACCTTGGTGATCTTGTATGAATATGGGAGTATGGTGCGGTAGGTTGGAGACAAGTCATCCCATGTCCTGGTTCTGGTACTCGGTCTATTCTCTAGGAATCTTTGATCCAAATGGCAAGCAAGGTGGTAGGATCGATACTCCTCTGTAGTTTCCCGACCCAAATAGCGAGCAAGGAGGTAGGATCATATAGTTCCGGTGTCGGGTCCAAGCGGTTTTTTCCTATCTTGGTATGCGACTTGGCATGTTGATAGGTGGATAAGTGAGCTAAGATCTATAGGGTTAGAGTCTTACTCATATACATATGTGCATAAATGAGATAGATGCAAGGATGACAAGTCATTTGTAGAGGTGGACTGACCTAGGGGAAAAAGCATCACGAATGATCATATGCTGAAAAACCCCAAGACAATATCTAGAGGAAGAAGAAAGGCCCTTTCTTATATATATATATATACCAAGCGGTGCTCCTAGGAGCTTATAAAATGGCGAAGTGGTACAACATAGACGCTCCTGAGAGCTTACAATAGTAACTGAATGTTAACCAATCCCGATATGTTCCTAGTAAAGGTAAATACAAGTGTTAATAGTAAAATTTGGCTAGAGGTCAAGGAGAAATTTTCCACTTTCCCGGCACGAGTCGAAGCCCATAATCGACAATCATGAAGCCTGGATAGACCATAAAGCCACCCCGCAGGAGCAGGAAAGGCTAGCTCGATTTTACAACTACTAGAAAACAAGCTAGGCGCAACCAAGACAAGCTCCCACAAGAATACTGGAGCCCTAGCTTCTCCAGGCCTCCTATCGGGGAACCCCGACTTTGAGGTCGAGCTCCACATCCACCCCGTAAATGCCAGAAGGGGCCTCTAAGCTCAAGAGACATCCGAGAGAACCCTGCCAACCTTTTCAGAAGCCCGCTGTCCCTGCTGGACATGAAAGAGGAATCACGACTGAACCTACACTGCCTTGGCTACTTCCTAGGAATGTTTGCAGGACACCGTAAGCCCCCAAGGGCCAGGAGAAATCCATCCCAGACTTCTAAAAACAGAGCCGAAGCAGGGATCTACCTCGCTCTATGGGACGACGAGCAACTAGCTGGGTAGCCTCCATGACACCCCATGCCGCGATAACATACAAGATCATTTCTAGAAGATAACCATCATTAATCCCGTATACGTGCGAACCAAGAGTTTGATTCCAAAAAGGAAACAAACTCATTCACGTTAATTATTTCAGCCATTTATTCGGGGTCAACCACTTTTAAATATAGGATCCCGCCTGATAAGGAGGAAACAGATTCGAAGGATCGTGGCAGGATATCAGCAAATTCAAATCAATCTGAACCATGTATAAATAGAGCCAAGCACGATAACCACAAAGATAGACAGAAAAAAATATAAAAAAATATATAGAAAAACATAGATAGCAATAGAGAGAAAGAAAAAAAGAGGGGAAGACCTAAATTCTGTATTCAGAACACGGCCACCTTCGTTTCCACTATTCGACAGGCATAAAGTTGCCACCACCCTACATCCTAGAGAGACTGTGAGCATATAAGAGAGTGATTTGTATTTTAAAGCAATATATCAATAATAAAAGCTCACATTTATTGTTGTCACGATCCAGCCTCTAATTTACCTTTTAACAGGTCAGGTATCAACCTTTTAACAGGTCACGATCCGACCACCGCTTTCGTGGTAGTGGTCTCGAGGGTGTTAGTAGGAATTTCTCATCCCGAGCAAATTTCCCGTTAACAACAAGTAAATGAGATGATACCATAATGATGATATCAGGAAGAATCAGGAAAGATTCCTTTTCCACTATTGGCGATAAAAATTTCTATTAAGAATTGTTATGTGTAGTAGATCGTCCAATCAAGCGTCGAATCCCCCTTCAAATGTGCTTTTAGCAGTGTATTTATACACGTTGTAATTAGGGTTGACTATTGGCGTGCAAACCGAAGATTACTTAATTAGTCTCCCGTTCTTATTCAATGTGATTCTCTGTTTAATGTAACTGACCTTGAAGAATCAATTTGTGAAGGATGTCTTGGAGATGATGTGTTTGTCTCCTCTTTGGACTCTTTCTTATTGCCCACTCCATTAATTTAGCCATTTAATTCGTAATCATAGGAACACTGATTTGGTATTGATTGAGTTGACTCATTAATGGCGTTGTGAATGGCCATTAAGGAGTTTACTGATCTTCCATTAATGGGGTTGATTATCACTATTAATTAGGATTGACTTTCTCTATTAACGGTGATGTAAATGGTCAGAAAAGTCAACTTTTTCTCTTTCATTGCTGGAGGAAAAACGATGGTTCTGGCTATGTATTATGGTGGTGAGGTATCTTACTGTACCGTTTTTTTTATCTTGTTCTGGTAGGCTGGTACCTGTCCGATACCATTCTTCTTACTGGACAGGTAGTATACGTACCCCGGATGGGTCCCAAAGTGGTATAGAGGTACTCAGGTACTGGGCTGGTGTCGTGGTACCTAAGTTCTAGGCAGGAGGTACCGTGGTACCTAAGTACCAGGTAAGAGGTATCGTGGTACCGGTTATGCTTGATAACTGGTAGTTTGTGGAAGGTGGTGCTAACTTCTTTTAGGTCCAAGGTGTCTATTATCCTCAGTATCTAGGTATCAGTCCCGATCTAGATTCTATCTTGTAGACCTACCAAGTACCAGGTAAATGAAAAATTCTTCTTTGGACCCTTGCCAAAAAAGGCTGTTAACAGAAGTCCCCACTAACTTTAACACCGGTACATAGTTGGGGTTAGAGTTAGGATCTTGTACTGCTTAAAGAATTTTACTTGTCGCTTCTCACTAGTAGCCATTACTTGAAAAGAAGACCGTTACCAGCATACTTGGCTTAGGTGAAACAAGGTACTAGTCATTCCAGCACCGGGATTACTTTTAATTAGGCAAAAAGATCCTAGTAGGCTAATAAGGCCACTTTCACACCAGGTTTTTAGGCATAGGCGAAGCATAGACAAATCCGGGTATCTGACATCCCTGCAAGACAAATGAGCGGTGGTAGACCACAGATGGGGATATTCCATTGGGTGGAATTTCTGACGCTCTAGTCAGTATAAAACCTGATAAGTGAGAGCGGTAAGATATTACAAACCGTACTGCTCGATTACTTGGAATGAGGCTCCGGTGGCCAATCTAGGTACCTGGCATTCCTTTTCCAGGAATCTTGGTACTTAGGCGAAAACATTAGATGAATCAGGGTACCTGGCAGAATTTGATCTATGAATCCTGATACTTAGGTGAGATCATAGTCGAGGTACCTGTTATCTCTGCAATAGAAAAAAATCAGATACTTAGGTGAAATTTTGACCCTGATAGACAACTATACCGTTTAGGTACCAGATTCTTCCTGACGGGAAAGGGTTCCAGCGAGGGCAGCAAGATGGCCACATGGTGGTCCTAGTCTTGATGGAAACGACGAGCAACATAGGCCATAACTTCGTGACCTCGGTCTTTGGCAGACAACTATGCATTTTTGACCAGTCCCTTCATGGCCGGGGGTGGTGTCTGGCCAAGGCAGTAAGATTGCCATTTGGTTGTCCTTCCCATGTTCATAGTATCCCAACATTTAGCCGACATCACGATCGTGGTACATAGCGTACCTGCATCAGGAGCCCTGGTATTTAGTTGAACTAGCGAAATCGGGTGCTTGGCATTTTTGTTTTAGAAATTCTAGTACTTAGGTGAACTAGTGAAATGATCCTGGTAGGCAACTATACCATCTAGATCTTTCTTGGTTGGGGGTGGCCTGACCAAGGAAGCGGGATAGCCATTTGGCTGTCTTAGTCTTGAGGAAGCGACGGGTAACTAAGTCCACAACTTTACAATCTTGGTCTAGTAGGCAACTATGCACTTACAACCAGACCCTTTTTGGGGGTTTCACCCCACCAAAGGCATCAAGGGTGGTGAGGGGGCTTCCTCGGCCAGTCCCCGGTCTCAAGATCTGGCAGGAAACTATACCTTATGAACCTGACCCTTCCTGGTAGGGGGTGGTACCCAGCCAGGGTAGCATGAGGGCTATTTGGTTGTTCCGGTCTCGAGGCGATCATTGTCGAAATACCATGGCGATCCTCCCAGAAGGATTAATCCAGTCCAGGGCACCAGGAGCGCTGTGTAGCTCTCTTGGTCAAGATGATTCTTCTGGAGGGATTAATCCAGTCTAAGGCATCATGAGGGCTGTGTAGCTCCCTGGTCAATGCGATCCTCTTAGAGGAATTAGTTGGTCATTGATCCTTCTGGATGTATTAATCCGATCCAGGGCATCAAGAATGTTGTGTAGCTCTCCTAATTAAGGTGATCCTCCTGGAGGGATTAATTCGGTTCAGGGCATCTAGATGGCGGTGAATCTCTCTTAGTCAAGGCGACCCTCTTAGAGGGATTAATCTGGTCTAAGGCATCAGGAGCGCGGTGTAGCTCTCCTGGTCTCGATCATAGGCGAATGGTGATCATAAGAGAACTATCATGGAGATTGAAATCAAAGGAAATACGAATTCAAGGCGATACCAGTCAATGCTCACCCTGCTACTACGGACTTCAAGGGTAAAACCTTTTGAGGTGATCCGTGTTCTAGGTAACAAAGTGACTTTTTGCTAAGGTGCTTGTTATTATGAACCAACCATTAATAGAAATCTTCTCAAGTTGGGTCTCACTGGATTACTAAAGAAAATGGGGAGCTTCTACTCCCTAAGTAATGTAACCGACTTAGAAACCTGCCTGGGGAAGATGAGAATTCTCTATAAATGAAGTAGACTTAAGATTTTGTTTGAACGAACCAGGACCTCATTAGCTCATATAGGCGCTTTGAGGGGCCAAAAACAATAAGTGGAGAACCACTGGTCTGATACCGATTCAGAGACATGCTTAGGATTTAAGAAGACCCTAGTAACTGGGAAAGGGCTCTGGACATCGGTCAAATGAATCAGGACCTAGGTAGCTCACATCGGTGCTGTAAGGAGCCCAATATAATAAGTGAGGAAACCACAGGTCTTGCAACTATGTTGCTGCCCCTAGATGTTTGCTTAGACATGTAGGAAGCCTCAATAAATGTGGGAAGACTCTGGGCTCTTCCTGAATGGATCATGATTGGGCTCTTCCAGACCGATCTTACCAAGGAAGGGGAGGTCCAGACTGGTTTCCTAGCGGTGGAAGAGGTCCAGATTGATCCAGTAATGCCCAGTCTGATTCAAGCTGATATGACCAAAGTGGTAGACGCTGGCCATAAAGTAGCAACGCTAGGGGATTGCGACCCTTCCTCGAACCAAACAGCGGAACCAAAGAGGAAGAAGCTGCTATTGTTGAGGAGACTAACCAAGGAGGTGGATCGGGACCATAGTGGCTCGCTAGGCCAATGCATGACCCGATGAAAGTGGAGATGAGCCACTGGCTTGATACAGGTCCAGAGTCATGCTTGGGATCCTATAAGTCCCCAACAATGAAAAGAGGCTCTAGATATACATGGAAAGAATCGGGACCACAGTGGCTCACTAGGGCGATGACCAACCTGGCATTAGAAGTGAGGAGCCGATGGGTCCTGCATTGGTGCTGTTGCTCTAGAGGTTTGATTAAGCATGTATGATGCCTCAACAAATATGGGAAGCTTTTAGGCTCTCTCCGAACAGATCAGGATAACAGTGGTTTGCTAGGGCATTGAATGACCCTGTACATATGGAGAGCCACCGGTCTGGTACTGGTCTAGAGGCATGCCTGGGATCTTAGAAGTCCCAAACAATTGAAATGAGGCTCTAGACCCACTTGGAATGAATCAGGACCTCATTGGGCTCACTTGGGTGTTGAACTGCCTGGTAGAAATGAAGAGGAGCCACCGGTTTGGTACTGGTCTAGAGGCATGCTTGGGATCTTAGAAGTCTCCAACTGAAATGAGGTTCTAGACCCAACAGGAACAAACTGGGAGCTCTATGGCTCACTTAAGCATTGATCGACCGGTACACGAAGTGATGAGCCACTAGGCCTTTACCGGTCATGCTACTCTAGAGGCTTGCTTAGGCATGTAGAATGCCTTATGGAATGTGGGAAGCCTCTGGCTCTCCCCGAACAGATCAAAATAACGGTGGCTCGTTAGAGCGATGACTGTCCCAGTACAGATGGAGATGAGCCATCGGTCTGATGCTGGTCTAGAGACATGCTTGGGATCCCAAAAGTTCCTAACAATTGAAATGTGGCTCTGGACTAACCTGGTATGAATCGGGACCATAGTGGCTTACTTGGGCATTGACCAACCCTATACAAGAAGTGATAAGCTATTCGGTCTCTACCGATCGTGCTACCCTTACGACCACAAAACTGGGTTGGCTTCTCGGATTCGTGAGTTTACCTCCTACTACTATCTTGGAGCTACTGATGATCGAATCTGAAGACATGAGGGGATCCGTATGAACATGTACAAATCCAGTAGATCTGCTAGATAAGAGATATCTGGTAACGAAGAGAGTATGCTGTAAAAAGTAGAAGAGGTGCGACTCTACTATACAAGAGCTATCAATGTATCAGAGCAGTTCAGCTATAGAGGAGCCCTCCAGGCACGAGGTGTAGCATATCTTCTTTAAAGAAGATATAGTGGTATGGAGCAAATTCACTATAAAGAAGCAGGAGATATGTAGCTCTACTGCATAGAAGCTCTAGACGTACCAGAGCAGATCTGTTGTAAAGGAGATATACCGATACAGAGCAAATCCACTGTAAAGAAGCAGTAGATGTGTAGCACTAATGTTTAAGAGCTCTAGACATACTGGAGTAGATTCGCTGTAGAAGAGCTAAACAGGTGTGGCTTTACTGCATGGGAGCTCAAATGGTACCAGAGCAGGGCTGCTGTAGAGGAACTAGAAAGGTATGGCTCTACTGCACTAGTGATATGAACCTCGCCAAGAACAGTGAGACCCGGAACCAATATATGGTAACAAGTATCGTTTCTAATTCAAGTTTATAAACAAAGAAAATAAAAAGGACCGCGACCCGTTATCTATATGGAGATAAGAACCAGCGGTAACAAGAAGGTTGTAGATACCACAATCAAGAACAATAAAGAAGATGAGTGATAAGTCATGGTTTGAATGCCACAAGGTAGAACCTGGATAAGTTCATAGTTCAATGAAGAACCAAGAGAAAACGTTCTCTCAAATAATATTGTTTTATTCAAAAAATCAAGTCTAGTCTAAAAATTACATCAATTGGTCCCTTTTATACTAAAATATCTGTCCTAAAAATGGAATAAATATTTTAATGCCTTACAATCAGGAAAATAAATGCAAACAAATTTAGAAAATAACTAAAGACTAAAAACTAGCAAATAGTTGATTTGTCCCTTATTTAGAAAGTTGAATTTGGGAAATAATTTTTTAACGGAAAATTTGCTCGAGATGAGAAATTTCAATTAACACCCTCGAGACCACAGCCACGGAGGTGGTGGATAGGGTTCAGTACCTTTGGTACCTAGATTACTTGAGTAAAGATAAGATTTCAACACGAACGTTAATGTAATGAGAAAGGGAATAATAATGCGGCTTTATTATTGATCATAAATATCGTACAAAAGTCTCTCAAATACCCTCAACCTCACTGGGGTATAGTATGGTGGAAACCTCGTGTCTATCAAGAAATGGAAAATAATGATGGTCGTGTTCTAATTTAGGCCCGAGTAGAATCTCCCTTCCTGTATGCCCATTTTTTCTTTTCTTCTTTATCATGCGTAGGTGTATTTATACACAGTTCAAGTAGGTTAAACTTCACGAATCTCCCATCATGATTCTCCGAATCCGTTCCCTCCTTATCGGGTGGGAGTTTAAAAGTCATTGACTTTGGATTAATACGGAGTTGAGAATATCTTTGTTGGAGATAAGTTTCTTTCCTCTTTGGACTCAATCTCTTGCCCTACATATATGTGGCAATTTATTGTTTATTAGGTGTGGATATGATCTTGTGTACCTTCATGGCGTGATTCTTCATAGAGGTCATTGAGTATGGTGTTCGCTGTTTTGTAGGACGAGGTAAATTCGTGCCCTGTGTTAGGTTTTAGATTTGTGTAGTCTTGATACCATAACAAATTGCTCTTTGTTTGTATTGCTTAGTTGCTTAGGTGGTTCGTGATTAGATCGGGCTTCAAAGATGGAAAGCGACTTCCTATGAAAAGTTCGTCTTCAAGAGGATATATGCTTACTTGGATGCTAAGATAACAAGATTCTTCCTCCTCTTGCAAGGAATAGGCACACACACACAATTCATTCATATGTGTCCCCGTTTAGTTGTGCATCATTATATACGCACACACACATAATTCATTCATATGTGTCCCTGCTTAGTTGTGCATCATTAAATGCGCACGCATACACAATTCATACATTTGTGTCCCTGCATCGTAGCGCATTATTTGGGATAGCACTTTCATACACTTGAAGTTGAATGCTCATGCATTGGTATGAAAGTAACATATTTTGGAAAATGCATGATTGGAGACTATCTCTATGTAGTTTGCATTCTTGTATGAAATGTGTTTGTTTGTTTATATGTTTGTATAACATGGATATTGAAATTTATTTTAGGCTTAAAACATTCTTGATTGATTTCCGTTCATTTCGGTTACTCATACTATTGATTTCGAGTTATAAGTCAAAAGATACTACAATTTCAACTCATGTTGCATACATTGTCTTCGTCTTCGTATATTGAGTCGAATTCTTATTTTTTGGGTTGAGTATCATATATTTCCATGTTCATGAGGGAGTCCCGGTTTGTAATCTTCAAATGGATTCAAATTCAAAGTTCGAAGGCCAAAGAACGGTCGAAGAACGTAAGAGGAGCACAAGGGGTGAAGTGCGATGGCTCAAGCCATCACCATGCACCATCCCGAGATGGCACGTGGCCATCTCGGCCCCAAATGTGTTCTGACCCAAGATGCCAGCATGCCATCTCGGGGAGACACTAAAGAAAGAGGGAAATTTTGTCTTTTGGTTATTCTCTCTTTAAAACCTCTCATTTCCTCTCATTCCTGACAAGTTGAGAAAATTGAATTTGAAGAACAAGTGCAGAAATTTTCTCTCAACATTTTGATTTTTGTTTTTGTGATAACTTCTTCATTTCAACTCCGAATCACTTGATTCAAAAACCGATTTCGAGTGTATTGAAGAGTTATACAAACCCCAAGCATTTCCAGAACCAAAGTATGTCTAGATCTTTTGTTGTGATCAGATCTTCAGTTCGTGATTTTCATCCTTGTTGGTAAAATCATCTTCTTCTTAGTTTTCTTCTTAGATCTTCTTATTGATTGATGTCTTTTGATTAAGAAGCATGAATAAGATGATTTTGATATCATTTTGTGGTTTTTTGATTTGATTTTCAATTTTAGCTAGATTTGTGATAGGTTGATTGATTTGTGCTAAACTTGATAAACATGAAATTCTTTCTAGAAATCTTTTGTTCTTATGCTTGATTGACTATTTCTAGATTTAATTTCATTTTCTAAGAACTAGGTCTACATCAATTGGTATATTCATTTCATTGATTTGGTTCTTAGTTGATAACATGCTTAGGTTGCCTAGATACATTTGTGATTGTTCTTTGAAAGCATAATCTAGCTATCTAGTTGCATGTCCATAGAATTTGTTGATCATCATTTTCTATGTTGAGTGCTTGTTTGTGTTTTGCATTCATGATCACTTAGATGCCTTGTGAAGAGGTAACAAGTCTCATATCTTAGAGTGATTCTTTGATTTGAGCAATTGGAAGTCTTAGCTAGAGTCGGGAGGACTTGGATAGCTAAGCAAATGGAAGTCTAAACAAGAGGTGTGAGACCTCGGATTGTTGAGCAAGGAAGTCTTGACTAGAGTCGGGAGAACTCAGATAGTTGAGCAAGAAGTCTTGCCTAGGGTTGGGAGGATCCGGATAGGTGAGCAAGGAATCTTCCTAGAGACAGGAGGTCTTGAAAGGAAGTCGACTTAGTAGATCACTAGGTTCAAGGGTAGAGTAAGAGTGATAGCTTGGAGAGCATGTGTTGATTGCTTGAGTGTGTAACTCTTATTTGAAATAGTGGATTTGCTTTTACCGGTGGTTGTGGTATCAAACCGTGTATGTTTTCTTTTAGGAGGTTTTACCATGTAAATATCTTGTGTTGATTTTTAGCATCTTTAATTTCTTCACTTAGTTGATTTGTGTTGCTTGAACATTTGCTTTGTCATATATAATTTTGGATATTGTACTAAGTGTTGTATAAGATTGCTTGTGTTTTTAAAGAAGATTAAAATTTGAGCATATATCTATTTACCCCCCTCAGGTATATTTTACACTATAATTGGTATCAGAGCTGGTGTCTAGAAGTACTTAGACAGATATTCTTTATAGTGTTTGTTGTTTTTGTGCTATGGGTGATTATATGCCGAAAGGTTCTTCTAGTGCTAGGCTTCCACTCTTAAATAGTGGTAACTACTCATTTTGGAAAAGTATGTTGAAAGCCTACATTAGATCCATGAGTGATGTGGAAGAGGAAAATGAGTCCTCGGATATTCATGAATATTCTAGAAATTGCGTTGCTCATGTGGCCATATATGAAGGAGGATTTGAGGATAGTAGTGAAGAATCCTCAAGTAGTGAGGAAAGTGAATACTCTTCAAGTAATGAAGATAGTGAATTCTCCTCACATCATGATGAAACAAGCTTAAATGTCAAGATCCTTCAACTAACTAGTGAAAATGTCAAGAAGAATGATGAGAACAATAAGTTGAAGTTGATCAATGCCAATTTAGTGGTGATAATCAAAGCTCTTGAAAATGAGAAGAATATGTCTTTGGAGAAGATAAGCAAGCAAAGTGAAGTCATTAAGGAGCATAAAGAAACCATTGAAAAATATTTTTCAAAGATAGAAGAAAGTGCTCAAGAGCTAGATGATTTGAAAGAAGACTTTACTATAAAGTTGTTTATCATGGAAGGAGAGAATACGCAAAAAGAGAATAAAGAGCTTAAAGACAAAATCCTTAGTCTAGAGAATAACTTGAAAGATAGTAATGAAAGACTAGGAATTGTGAAACAAGAAGTTGAGCAAAGAGTGATTCTCTTGATCGTGCTCAAAGGCTTGAAAATGTGCTTAGAGTCAAAATTAGTAAGCATGAGTGTCAAGAGAAGATGCTTAGTGATAAGCTTGATGAGGCTAACAAGATGATAGGTAAGATGTCATCTAGTGCTAGTAAAGTAGAAACTCTCATCAAGATTGGTAAGCATCCTAGTGACAAAAGAGGATTAGGTTATGTGAATGAAAATGTTACACCTTCATCTAACAATTCTACTTTTGTCAAAGCAAGTGGTAAAGTGAATGTAGGTACTCTCTCTAACGGTGAAGCCATGGATGCAATCGGAGGTGCCTCAACATCAATAAGGAGCAACAAAGGAAATTCTCAACAAGGTCAAAGACAAAAATCATCATTTTCTCATACAAAAGACAAAGCATCAAGGAATGAACATCAAAGAGGTAACAATGTGAGAATGTATACTACTTCAAATGCTCAAGCTAAAGGTGACCCTTTCAAATTTGTACCTATTTGCCATTTTTGTAACATGGTAGGACATATAAGACCTAGATGCTATGAATACATTCGTAAATGCAAATATGAGAATGATTTGTTTGATATGTCTTTGATGAATGGTCCTAGGCAATCATCCATGTATGGATCTAGATCTAGACCTAGGAAGACCTTGGAAAAGCATGTTGAGAAAAATATTGTTGATGACTTGCTTGTGAAAACACATGTTGTGCCTCATACTAATATGCATAAAAGGGTTGATAATGCTTTGTTTGACTTGTTTGAAAATGTGACTAATAAAGTCGATTTGCATGATAGTAAGCTAAAGAATAAGTCAAAGCATGTTGTTAGTAGTAATGAGAAGCATGGTGTTAAGAAAATTTGGATTAGAAAAGGCTCAACTACTATTTCTTCCAAAACCAAAGACAAAGACAAGAAGAGCTATGGAATTTCTCAACCAACTTCTCAACCAAAGCATGCACACTTAAAAGGTAATTATTGTAAATTTATTCTGCTTTGTCATTATTGCAATGTAATTGGTCACATTAGACCTAGATATTATGAATATATTAGACAATGCAAACTAGGTAATAATATGTGAGTTAAACAAATCTTCTTTGAAAGATTCTAAACATGATAATGGTTTTGATGTTTTGAAAAATGTGCATATTGGTCATGATCATGTGAAGAAACTTACTAGGAAAGTTTGGATTAAAAATCATGATATGAAAAAGGTTCCTAGTCATTCTTCTAAACATGTTGATATTGATAAATCTTTGAATGTTGTGCATAATAATGATAAACATGTGAAGAAGAATGTCAAGAAGATTTGTATGGATGAGAATGTGAAAAAACATAATGGTCATATATCTTGTATTGATGAAATATTTGTGTGTGGCAATAACAATGAGTTTAAAATGAGTGATATTTTCATGAAGAAGATAGTTGATGATTTATCTTATAGATTTCATATTGCCATGAGTAATGATCATGATGTTATTTGTATTGGTTCACCTAAGACCAATACGGTCAAAGGTGAGTGCTCTCATACTTGATTGAGTAGCACATATGAGAAAAAAAAAATTTGTTCATGTTTGATAAGAGTTCTTAAGTCATTTGTAATATGCTCGATTTACTATTCAAACTTGGTATCTCTAGTCAATACATGGACTTAATATTCTCATACTTTCACTATGATGGTCAAAATTTGTTGGTTGACTTTAGAGAAGTCCAATTTTGAAATCTATTTGTTGTAATTTGTTAAGACTTTTGGAGAAAGTCATTTTATATGTTTGTTTGAGTTGAGATGTTTAGTCTTTATTCTCTTGGGAAGACACACCAACAACTTGTTGTCATGAGGACAAACAAGCCAAGAGAACTCATAAAAAGGGCAAATTTCTTTTTTTTATAGGTTTACAAAGACCAATTTCAACTACCTTTGTCACGAGTACTACAACACTTTCTAGATGCAGATAGCTTATGCCCTAGGAATAAATCCAGTATCTCATCCATCTGTCTGGGAAGTACCCAATGAGGTTGGCTCTATGATTGTCCTTCTACCTACTAGGAAGAGGCAAACTGGTAGACCAAAAGAAAGAAGAATACCTTCCGTCGGAGAGGTTCGTCGGAAAAGTAATTGTTCTAATTGCAGCAAATAAGGTCACAATAGGATGGGACGTCCCAACCCAAGACGGAGACAAAATAATGGCCAGTTAAACACATCAATTACCGTTAAGCAGCCGATACAACCGACACCGCCGACACGTAGACAACGTGCCTATAGTGTATTGTGGATTTTTGTGACCGAGTGTGGCGCACTTAACAGCCCGTGGTTTTTTCCCATTTAGAGGGTTTCCATGTAAACATCAAGTGTTATTTATATTTTCGCACTTTATACTTGATGTTGTATGTTTATTTTATTGGGTGAATTTTGAATTTTGAATATTGACTAATCAAGAAAAATTGGTAATTAACTTGATTAAAACCTATTCACCCACCCCCCCCCCCCTCTAGGTATAAACACACACGCTTTTAGGGAACTTTCTATTGGTATCAGAGCAGGTGCCTAGATATACTTAGGTAATCCGTGCTCTATGTGTGTCTTGCTTGCGCATTTTATGGTGTTGCATTCCATGTGCATTCATATAACCCTAAACACCATGAGTGATTTTGAGAGACTAAAATCTCTGAACCACCAATGCTCACCAAGGATAACTACTCCTCTTGGAAAGTGAGGATGGAAGTTTTTTTGTGTGACCTTGATGAGCATGTGTGGATGTGTGTGGAAGAAGGGTATTCACCTCCTACGGAGACACAAAAGAATGGGGCTTCTATGCCTAAGCCCAAGTCCAACTGGACAGTTGACGAACTCGAGGCTACCGAATGGAACTCAAAGGGCCTCCGTGCCTTATATTGTGTAGTAGGTGAGAGTCATGCAAAACTCATCCAAACAACTCAAGATGTTCGAGAAGTTTGGGAGATTCTAAGAGTCATCCATGAAGGTACCGTGAAAGAAGAACATAAAAAATTAGGTACCTCAAAGATCAAGCTTAAATGTTTTGATTGTGGTGTCTATGGGCATATCTCTACGGATTATGGAAACTTAAAGAGCAAGAGTCGAAGAGGCAAACTAAAGGCCTACTTTTATAGTGAAAGTGAAGAATGTTGTTCGGGTTCGGAGGGATGTGAAAGGAATCACATAGTCTTGAACGCTTTGCATAATGACAACTCTAAAGCGGCCACAAGACACCAATCACTCAAGTTCGACATTGAAGAAGCTAGTTTAAATGATGATCACCATAAGAGCACAAGTGGTAGTAGCTTCGATGAAGAAAGTTTAAGCTCCAAGAACTTGAGTTGTGAAGGGTTTGATTACGAAGACTTCATTAAAAGTCTTCAAAGGTCTTTGAAGAAGAAAAATGAAGAAATCAAGAAGTTGAAGGAAGAAAATCTTCAACTAAGGACCAAGTTAGATGACTCATTGAAGATGGACATAGTTGATGTGTCCAAATATGAGAAGGAGATTGATGATTGCCATCAAAGGATGAAGGCAATGAAGGCAATGAAGGATGAACTTGCCAACAAAGATAATTCCTTGAAGATCATCAAGGAGAATGAGATGAGCTGCCTTGGAGAATTGAAGAAAGCCAAGGTCATGCAACCTCAAGCTCAAGGCAAGAAAAGAACTTTACCTCCACAACATCCTAGGAGGAAGATTGATATTTGAGAGACATCCAAGAATGGCCAAGTGAAAGGGCCAATAAAAAATGGAGCTAATACTCAACAATCAAGATCTACACCTCCAAGTTTTCCTCAACCAAGGAGGCAAGCCAAGCAAGCTCAACCAAGGAAGCAATCTTCTCCAACTCAATAACAGATGAGAAGAGAATCAACACCACATCAAAGGAAAGCTCAAAGACATGGGAAATCACCTTTGTCCTCACAAAGGTATGGTATGACCCCTCATTTTATTCCTTAATGTCATTTTTGTGGTGTTGATGGTCATATTAGACCAAATTGCTTCAAGTACATTAACATGTGTAGAACTAAGAGCATGATTGAAAGAAAAAGGGGTAGAGCCAATATGCATGTGCCTAGGAAAGCTAGTGTTAATGATTATAGGAGTAATATGATGATCTTGACCACTAGGAATGACAATGTGTCACCTAAGTGGATTAGAAAAGATGAACCCACATGACATTGTGCTAAGGTTTCACCCATAGGCTCAACTAGGTCAAACGGACTTGGTAAGTCTATAGGGACTCATATCCCCTATTGACTTGTTTTGATTGACCCCATATGGGGAGCTCAAGCAAAGAGAGCAAATTGGCAATGCATTGTTCTCATTGATAATATTTATGCTTCTTTATTAATTGCTTGAGATGATTGGTTATACATATTTTTTTTAATAAGTGTGCAACTTTGCTTTACATGCAATCAATGTCATATTTATGACCAAACATGCTTTTTTGGAATAGGAGAATTGATTGGAAAGTACATTTTGAATGACCTAGATTTGATCTCCATGACATGTTGATTCTTTATATGACATGCTTTAAAGTAATATGCATGATGAAATTGTTGAATGCTCTAAAATGAATGCAAAACTGTGTGTGAAAGCAATTATGAGACTTCAATCAATAAGGATCTTGTATCCATTTCAAGGATTTTACAATCAAAAGTCTCTCTCTCTTTACTTGTTGAACAATGCTACTATCATATGGGCATTCCACCCGAAAAAATCAAAAAAGGGCGCAATAGTCGTTCATGTCTTGTTTTGCTTGTAAAGTTTGACATAGTTGTTCTTAAAATGAATTTATTTTACAATCTATATCTTGCTTTTTCCATGACAAAGGGTGAAATTGGTTTGAATTCTCTTGGAAACCTTTGTTATTTTGCTTTGTCAAATACCATGTTTTGATCTTGAATACAACTTGTCTTGTATGCAAAGCATTTGTTCATATTTTTTTTTTGTAATAAAACTCTTTATTCTCTCTTCTTAATTGAGTTGCATAAATTTGGTTATATAATTATGCATGTCTTGTGCCATAAGCTCTCCTTGCTAATGCCTTCTTAAGGGGATACTCCTTTGTCTATCTCATGACAAAAATGGGGAGTAGTGTGGATTTAGGGGGAGAATTTACGTTTGCATTGTTGATACATGTTGCTTGTTTCTATTGTATGCAAATTGCTCTTGTTTTTATGTCTTTGATCACCTCATATACACTTGTCTTGGAAAATGTAGTTATTTTGTTTGTAGGGATGTTGATTCTACAAGAGATGGATGACTTGAAGATCTAGTTTATTAGACATCTCTTTGTATTGTAGAAAAACTTTGTTGATCCCCGTTTTTGTTTTGTTTATTGGTGAGGATGAATTGTGAGTGGTGGTTTTGTCACGAAATAGCCAAAGGGGGAGATTGTAAGTTCCTCAGTTTTTGATTGGCTCATTTCGTTGACAACCACATTTGGGGATTAATGTGTAATGGTAGTTTAGGCCATCATTGCTCAAGACCCAACTCAAACTTCAAAAGGTAAATCACTTGCTTAACCTTTTCTGAAGAGTTTTTAGTGCACACAAACACTCTCATGCATGTCTTTGATCATCTTGCATGAATGCTTAATTGCCTTAATTGTGTGCCTCTTTGCCATAAATATTGCTTGGGTGTTTGTTGCATTTAGTTTGCCCTTCGAAGAGTTTTTTCCCTTGACCGAGGCCGGGACCGCTCCCTGTGCATTGCCTCCGCTGCGGTATGCACAGCGGTGTTCTCCAGACGTTGATCGCTGCTTCTACCGCGGCCGCTTCTACCGCGGCCTGTGCACGTTGCATGCACAGCGGTCTCCTAAGCGGAGTTTCCTAGTGATGCACCGCTTGCTCTACAGCGGTCTGGACATTGCCTGTACCGCGGTCCAGACAGCAAAGATTCTCAGGCGATACACCGCTCGTTCTACCGCTATCTAGACACTTGCCTAGGCCGCGGTATGCACAACGGTCATGACGGGAATCAATTGCCCTTTGTCCAAAACGATGATGTTTCTTGTAGGGCTTTTTTATATATGCTCTCTTCTTCTTCCTTACCTTCTTAGAGCTCAAAGAACATATTTTTAGAGAGAGAGAACCTCCCTTAGAGAGAGAAAGCTTCAAGCTTTGTGTTTGACTCACCAAACCCCTAACCCATCTTTATCTTGCATTCAAGCATCATTCCAAGCATGGGTTTTCATTGATTGGTAAGTAGAACCACCATTGTTGTTCATTTATTATTCTAGCTTACCAAGACATGTCATTTATTGCTTAAATTAGCATTTCTTCATATTAATTTCATATTTATTGAAGTTATGACATGTTTGGGGTTTGAATTGTGATAGCTAGAGTTTGTGACCATTTTACCCTTATAGCTAAATCTCTATGCTTTGCATTTAGATATTGTTTAGGACTCATTGATTGCATTTTGTGATTGCATTATAGTCCTTGCCATGCTTAATGACAACTTGTGTTGATATGGCTTTTTTGATAGCTAGCATTTAGGTCATTGCTGCCTCTAGCTAATTAGGTCATATTGATTGCATTTTGATGATTGCATTTTATGACCATGTCATGCTTAATGACAACATATGTTGAAATGGCTTTGTTTGATAACTAGTATATATTGTTGCATAACTATATCTAGTTAAGTCTTTATGAAAATTCATTTAGACATTGATATCTAGGAATTGCACTTAGTGACATTCTTTAATTTCTAGATAAGAATTTAGTGTTGCCTAGCATTATTTGCATTTAGAATATTTTTACATATTAACATAGGTTATTGACTCTTCATTGAGGTTAAGTCTTGTGACTAAGTGTGTAGTGCACAAGCAATTCAAGTCTTGCAACCAGAGGAAGGGTTGGCAAGTAATTGGTCGGGTGCCACTGTAAAAGGCCCAAGGGGGTAGAGTAGGAGGCGTTCACGCCAAGAGTAGTGTATCAGGGGATATCACTAGGGAGTGAACCAAGAGTGGTGAGTGGCGGTGTCCATAGCCTGAGGTTGTCGAGAGTGAGAGTCCGAGAACCACTTGAGAGTGTAACCTTTTATTCATATAGTGGATTTCTGTGACCGAGTGTGGCGCACTTAACAGCCCGTGGTTTTTTCCCATTTGGAGGGTTTCCACGTAAACATCAAGTGTTATTTATGTTTCCGTATTTTATACTTGATGTTGTATGTTTGTTTTATTGGGTGAATTTTGAATATTGACTAATCAAGAAAAATTGGTAATTACCCGCCCCCCCTCCCCCCCTCATCTCCTCTCTAGGTATAGACACACACGTTTTTAGGGAACTTTCAGTGTTTGTATGTGTATATGTTTATATAACATGGATATTGAACTTGAATTTAGTCTTAAATCATTCTTGATTGAGTTTCAGTCATTTCGGTTACTCATACTATTGATTTCAAGTTCTAAGTCAAAAGATACTACACTTTCAACTCATGATGCATATATTTGGTTTGAGTATCATATATTTCCATATCCGCGAGAGATTTATGGTTTGTAATCCGCAATCAAATTTGAATTCTGAGTTCGGAGGCTTGAGAACGGTCCAAGAACGCGAGGGGAGCGCGTGAGGAAAAGAAGTGCAACCAAGCACTCTTTCACGAGATGGCGCGTGCCCATCTCGGGACAGAATGCTTGCTGCCCCGAGATACCCATGCGCCATCTCGGGCACCAAGCATGCTTGGTGTACATAAGGGTATTTTGGTCCTTCTTGCTTCATTCTTTCCCTCTCCTTTATATTTTCCTTCCCTCTCACATTTCATTCTAAGAAGAAATTTAAAACTTAAGTGCAGAAATTTTCTCTCTACATTTTCTCACCTTCCAAACACCATAACCTCTTCATTTGAACTCTGATTTGAGTGATTCAAAGTTGAGAGTGTTTGTCTATTCATCCTCCATCTTTTCTATGAAGGTTTAAGTGAGTGTTATTGCTGTTTTTGGAGTCTAAACTCATAAAAACAGGACTGCACCAAAATCAACTAATTTATTGATTTTCTCTCAAAGTTTTCTTTTAAAACTTGTTCAATTGCCTTGGATTTTCTTCTTCAACATATATATGTGTATTGTGAGTGTTTTGATTTGAGTTTTTGAACTCTTTTAAAGCTAGGTTGAATTTCAATTGAAATCTCACATGTTGAGTTAGGTTTTGATTTTGCCTATGTTTTCACATGTTTGGGATTGTATTGTGCTAGCTTTGATTCTAGGACTATTTGATGATCTTTGATTGATTGATTTTGTGAAAAATAGTTCCTCACATGTATTAGGCTCTCTTGGCCGAATTCTCACAATGATACATGTGCTTATGTTCTTTTGACCTATTCATATGTTTTGTTGAATCTATGAATAAGAATATGCTCTAGAACTTTAGCTTTAATCTAAATGACTTTGTCATATGATTTTAGCATGTTTTTGGTTTATGAGATTTAAACTTGATTCTGTGATTAATTGAACATATCTTGTGATTCAAGTTTTAGATCTATGCATGTATCTAGGTTTTAATTAATGTTGAACATATCTTACATGATCTAGAAGGATTAAACATGCATGATTGACTAGACTACATTTGTTTTGTGCATTCATGCTCATGTCTAGTATTTTCCATAGGATATGTTGATCATAACATTCTATGTTGCGTGCTTGTTTGTGTTTTGCATTCATGATCACCTAGATGCCTTGTGAGAAGGAAGTATTGACAATAGATGTGAGACCTATGTTGTTGAGCAAGAAAGTCTTGGCAAGAGGTGTGAGGCCTTATATTGTCAAGCAAGGAAGTCTTGGCTAGAGTTGGGAGGACTCGAATAGTCGAGCAAGAAGTCTTGCCTAGGGTCGTGAGGATCCGGAAGGGTGAGCGAGGAAGTCTTGACTAGAGTCGGGAGGACTCGGATAATTGAGCAAGAAGTCTTGCCTAAGTTCTTGAGGATCCGGAAGGGTGAGCGAGGAAGTCTTGACAAGAGGTGTGAGGCCTCGGATTGTTGAGCATGAGGGCGACATCTTCATGAGTAGGATATGAGGGTAGTTTCTAGGTGAAGGGGTCACTTGAGAGATTGTACTTGTCTTATCTACTAGTAGATTTTGTTTGCCAGTGGTTGCTAACCCGTGGATGTTTTTCTCTTCGGAGGTTTACCACATTATATCTTGTGTCAACTTTTCTCTATCCCTATCTCTGTTATATTTGTACTTGTTATTTGAATACTATGGATAGAACTCTTTATGTAAGTTGACTTCCTTTCTATAATATATATTGTGTATATGTTACCATTACTTGTTTGTATCACACTTTACTTGTTTTATATATTGATTAAGTGTCTTTAATTGATATATATATATTGTGATACAAGCAAACTAGAGGGATAAACTTTTGTTTGTTTCTAAGGGAGTCGAAAAAGGTATCTAACCTATTCACCCCCTCTAGGTTAGTCTTGAGCATTTAACCGTGTTTGTATTTTCAATTGGTATCAGAGCAAGACACTAGATTGTACTTAGTGAGAGTCCAAGTGATACATTCACGGTTTTTGCAAAGCTTTTGAGGTCATAGGTTTACAAGATGATGTAATGGCGGAAGGAGCCTCAAATACTAGGCCATCATTACTTTGAGACACTAACTATGGGTATTGGAAGTTGATGATGAAAGCCTACATCCGCTCTATTGATAAAAGGGCTGTGATGGTAGTAGAAAAAGGTTATAGTCCTCCTACCAAGGTTCAAGAGGATGGAACCATGATACTCAAGCCAAGGAGTGAATGGACAACGAATGAGTTTGAGGTTGCTAAATGGCACCATCATGCTATGAATGCCATCTTTGGAGGAGTTGATGGGCATCAATTCTCATACATTCAAAATCTTGAATCCACAAAGGAAGCTTGGGATACTCTCCAAGTTACTAATGAAGGAACCTTAGCGGTGAAGAAATCGAGGCTTCAAATGTTGGCATCACAATTTGAACATCACAATTTGAAGGTTTAAGTATGGGTGAAGAAGAAAAGTTTGAAGACTTCCAATTCCGGCTTCTTAACATTGCTAACCAATGTCAAGCACTTGGAGTACCTATCTCAAAAGAGAGTTAAAATTGAAAAATCCATAGGTCTCTTCCTAAGAGATTCAAATCAAAGGTGACGGCTATTGAGGAAAGCAAGGATGTGGATAGCATGAACATTGATGAGTTTCTTGGGTCTCTCCAAACTTATGAGATGTGCTTGAAGCCAAGGATTAAAAGTACGAGAATTGCTCTCAATGCTATTGAGGAGAGTGATGATGAAAATGAAGAGATGGCTCTTTTGGTTAAAAAGTTTAAGAAGTTTCTAAAGAAGAATGCCAAGTTTAGAGGCAAGTCTATTAAGGAAAAGGGAGTTAAGAAAACATCATCTCTAAGGAATGAGAAGAATAGTCAAGCCATGAACAAGAAAGATGTCCAATGCTATAGTCACTTTGCTGGTGAGTGCACCAAGAAGCCATCTAAGAAAGACAAGAAAGGCAAAGTGTTGGCGGCTACTTGGAGTGATGATAGCTCTAGTGATAATGAGAGCTCTAGTAGTGAGTCTTCAAGTGATGAAGAGTTGGTGAGCAATTTTATAGCTCTAACGGCTTCTCATTCTCCACTAGATGTTGATGGTACAATATCTTTGAACAAGAACTTTGATGCAAATCATCATGGAAGCTCTAGTTCCATTCCTACCAATCTTGAGTTATTGGACAAGATAGAAAAGTTTGAAGAAGCTAGAGATAATGCTCTAAGAGAGGTAGTTGAGAAGGATGATTTGATCAATAAACAACTAGAAGAGTTTGTGGTTGTTACTCATAGAATTCTAGGTGAGAAAGGTGATATTATGAAGAAGTTTAGAGAACTTGAAAAGATAAACCTTGAGAAGGATAATGTGATATCTTCTTTGAAGAAGAGAGAACAAGAATTAATGAAAGAGATAGACACGGCTAAGGAGGCCATCAAGGACTTAATGAATGATTCGGTAAGTGTGTCTAGTGTTAGGAATCTTGTTAACTCACATAGTGATAAAGACGACTTGGTAGTTGAAGAGAAGCTCTTGGAAGCACCACTTCCTACTCACTTTGATGAAGTCGTGATTGATAAGAAACCACACAAGAAGAGAAGATCAAAATCCAAGAAGAAGTTGGCAAACAAGGTATCTTTGCAAACTCCTAGTGAAGCTAGTTCAACTCCAAAAGGTACAATCTCATCTTTTATTCCAATTTGCCATTATTGCCGTAATAGGTCACATTGAGCCTAGGTGTTATAAATATATAGAAAAATGCAAATTAGAAAATGAATCCATGCTACGGATTCGAAAGTTGAAAAACATGATAATTTTGCTAAGCATGAAAAGAAGTTTTGGAGTAGAAAGAATACTAATCTTGTTCAAATTGACAAAGCTTGTGTAGAAAATGTTAAGGAAGAGTGTATTAATGATATTCTTGTTAATCAAGTCATTGAAGGACTTTACTCGAGATTTAACATTGTTATCAAGGATGATATTGGAAATGTTTGTGTAGGTACACCCAAGAACAAATAGTTCAATAGTGAGTGTTCTTATCACTAATATAAGAAGCACATGTGAGATAGCTTTGAGGCAATATGTCAATTGTGTTGAGAATTCTTGCTTGCTAGCTTTGAATACTCCATGTATTGATATGAACTTGGTTATCTCACATCATGTTTGTTATGATGGTCAAAATTTGTTGATTAACTTTAGAGAAGTTCTTTTGATATATGTGTTGATTGAGTTGAGATATTATGCTTTTTATACTCTTGTTGTGAAACATCGTCAACTTGGTGTCATGAGGACATTCAACGCAAGAGTGCTCATAAAAAGGGCGGAAGTATGATATTTGGTGAATATAATGTGCAAAAAGGTATCTCTATACTCTAATGCATGTTCTCTTAGATATTCATCTTTTGACTCAATTTTTGATATACATTTCATAGCATGTCATATTAGAGAATTTTGTATAGCATACATATGGTTCTCATTGACATTTGCTAATTTAGGATCTAATAGTGATATTATTCACATTGATCTTAACTTTGATAATTGTTTGTGTATAGTATATTGAGTGGCATCACTTTTGAAAATATGAGCTTCATATTCTTTGAAAGCTACTCATTAGAGAAGTAATGATCTTGAATAAGTCTCTACTTATTGCTCTTAGATCATGTGCTTATGAGCCATAAAATCTTGGTTTTCTAAAATTGCACCTTGCTTCTCTTATATTGTTTGCTAGTAGGTTGAGTTTACTAATATGTAAACTTTGTATACACCTTGAAGTTTTTGTGCTTAAGTACATTTAAAATGACTTATGGTTAGTATCCATTTTGCTTCAGCAAATACATAGAACTCAACGAGCACCTTTATGGAAAGGGCTACACACATTGGTTGTGAAAGCTACCCAATGTTGGAAAGAGCTACACCATTGTGATGAGTGAAAGACGTCATGAAGTGAATTTTGTTTATATAAAAAAATGGAAAAATCAAAGAAGTGTTGAAATGAAATCATAAAAAAAAATCTTTGATTCAAAGCCTAAAAAGAAAAGGAGGAAGGCTTAAAAATGAGTATAGTTGAAAATCAAATGAGCTCGGGTTGAAAAACAGAAATGGGATGACGAGCCACATGCACACACACGCTCATATGTTGAAATCTATTCTCTTAAAAGCAAAAATTCCGGATGATAATCGGTTTGACTTTTTATGGAAAAAGCTTAAGATGAATAGTTGTTGGAAATTGTTTGCATGTTGATTATCAAACTACTTCTTTATATATATTTGAAGCATATCTCTCTCACACACATTTTGTTTATGAGTATGATGATATTTTAGCAATTGTTGAAGAATTATGAGAGAACTTGAAAAAATCTTTATGTATCTCTCTTAGCATATGAAGCTTATTTTGTTGATATTTCTTCAAATTGCTTGAATGTGTGTTTGTGTGAATATCTTTGTGAACTTTACGCTATCATTGATTTTAGTTATAGCATTTATTAAGGGGGAGCATTGTATGCTAGATATCGTTCTCTTTTATGATATGTTCACATGCATCATTTTGTTACATGTTGGCATATTTTGACTTAATGATACTTGTAAGATATTACTCACTATCTTTATCTTGCATGATGATTCATTCTTAAGTCATATGTCTTTGTTTTTATATATTTGTGACTAATATGCTTGTTTTGTCTTTCACTCACTTTTTTTTGTATGTATATAGCATCTTATAACACAAGAACAAAAGGAAAGAACGAAGGTTACAGGAAGTGGAAATCAATTGAATCCCATTGTGAAAGCCAAGTCTACCTCAAAAGGATCCAAAGCTTCAAGGACAAAAGATTTAGGGATCTTTGGAACTAAGAAGATATTTCAAGAGAGAGGCATTGACTTAGGTAAGTGTAAGGATTCTTATGTTCTTAAGTGCACTAAGGATAGAAATTGGAAATCTTGGGTGAGCATGTTAGGAATTGTGAATAATACTCTTGTTAGAGAGTTTTATCTTGAATATAGAGAAAGTGCCACCTTATTGGATGCTTTGATGGAGATTAGGGGTGTTGTGTTTAGAGTTAACCCGGAAAACATTAACAAGTTTCTTGGGCTATCTAATGATATAGATTCGAGTTTTCTAGATGTAGATGTCATTGAGAATCTTAATATAATGGGTAGAAATCTTTGTGACAATGCTTCTTTTGAGTGGAAAGGTAGAGCATATATTAGTTAACATGAGTTAACTAAGGCTAGTGCATTTTGGCATCTATTCATTTACACTAACATTATTGGATCTTCGAATTCAACCGAGTTGAATAAGGACAATATCAAAATAGTGTATGCCTTGGTGACTAATCAACCTATAAACCTTAGGGATCTTCTCATGCTTTATATTGATAGTGCGGCTTTCTCTACAAGAGGTGATAAAAAGCTTGCATTATCGGGGTTTATAACTTCAATGTGTTTAGCTCGTGGGGTTAAGAGTAGAGAAGATGATGTGTTAGTTCAACCCTTGGAAAAGTATAGTGATAAACGTGTGTCATACATGTCATATAAGGATAAGGGTAAGACATGTGATACTTTTGGACTATTTAGTAGTTCTCAAGTTGATTGTCATGTGATTAGCATAAACATTCTTCCGGATTGGGCTATTCAATTGAAGGAGAAGGTTGATGAACTTAGTGCTATGGTTGTTCAACAAGATGCTAGGATAAAAGAGTTGGAGGAATGTATTGCTTCAAGTTCAAGACCACCTCTCAAGCATTATGTTAGATCAACTACTCGCACATCTTTCTTTGGTGGACCAAGTAGCTAGTATTTGAGTCTTGTGGTATATTTCTTACCTTTTGGCATCATTTCATGTCAAAAAGGGGGAGAAAGAGATGCTAGTTACTTAGTTTCTTTTTATGCTGTTTTTATGAACTTTTGAACTTTCAATGGCATGTAATATTTGGTTAAGAATTCTTGTGTTTTGGCATGTATTGAGGGGGAGATACATGTATTTGTGGACTTAATTGTATATTCTTATCCATATTATATGTTGCCATTTGTTGTTTTTCTCTTGTATATGCATTGTGCTTTGAGATGATTTGTAGGTTGCTTCAAGAGAAGACCAAGATGAAGTTCAAGAGTTGATGAATATTAGTTATAGGAATCTTACTCATTGTAATGTGAGGGGGTGATTTTGTGACCTATCTTCATTTTTATATTTGTAGTAAATGTATAGGTGTTTTGACATGGAATTTGCCAAAGGGGGAGATTGTTAGGTTTTAGTTTGTGTTGGCATTAATACCATATCAAAATGATGTTTACATGTAATGATTTAGATGTTTAGATTCATGATGATTCAATCTTCAAAGAAGAATGAACAACAAGTCAAAGCAAGTTCAAAGTCTTCAAAGAGAAAGGATGCAATATGGTTCTACAAAGGTATACTAAGACCTTGTCTTTCTCTTACAAGACTTAGGCACACACACACAATTCATACATTTGTGTCCCTGCATCGTTGTGCACCACTATAGGCACACACATACAATTCATTCATATGTGTCCCTGCATCATTATGCATCATGTATAACACATTCACACAATTGAAGATAAATGCTCATGCATTGGTATGGAAATAACATGTTTTGAAAAATGCATGATTGGAGACTATCTCTATGTAGTTTGCATTCTAGTGTGAATTGTGTTTGTATGTGTATATGTTTGTATAACATGGATACTGAACTTTGATTTAGTCTTAAATCATTCTTGTTTGAGTTCCGGTCATTTCGGTTACTCATACAATTGATTTCAAGTTCTAAGTCAAAAGATACTACACTTTCAACTCATGTTGCATACATTGTCTTCGTATTCATATATCGAGTTGAATTATTATTTTTTGGATTGAGTATCTTATATGTCCATGTCCGTGAGAGAGTTACGGTTCATAATCCGTAAAAAGATTCAAATTCTAAGCTTGGAGGCCAGAGAACGGTAGAAGAACGCGAGGGGAGCGAGCGAGGAAAAGAAGTGCAACCAATCACTCTTTCCCGAGATGGCGCGTGGCCATCTCGGGAAAGAATGATTGCTGCCCCGAGATACCCACGCGCCATCTCGGGTAGCAAGCATGCTTGGTGCACATAAGGGTATTTTGGTCCTTCATGCTTCATTCTTTCCCTCTCCTTTATATTTCCCTTCCCTCTCACATTTTATACTAAGAAGAAATTTAAAACTTGAGTCAGAAATTTTCTTTATACATTTTCTCACCTTCCAAACACCATAACTTCTTTATTTGAACTCTGGTTTGAGTGATTCAAAGTTGAGAGTATTTTTCTATTCATCCTCCATCTTTTCTCTGAAGGTTTGAGTAAGTTTTATTGTTGTTTTTGGAGTCTAAACTCACAAAAACGGGACTGCACCAAAATCAACTAAGGTATTGATTTTCTCTTAAAATTTTCTTTTAAAACTTGGTCAATTGCCTTGGGTTTTCTTCTTCAACATATATATGTGTACTGTGAGTGTTTTGATTTGAGTTTTGAACTCTTTCAAAGCTAGGTTAAATTTCAATTGAAATCTCACATGTTGAGTTAGGTTTTGATTTTGCCTATGTTTTCACATGTTTGGGATTGTATTGTGCTAGCTTTGATTCTAGGTCTATTTGATGATCTTTGATTGATTGATTTTGTGAAAAATAGTTCCTCACATGTATTAGGCTCTCTTGGCCGAATTCTCACAATGATACATGTGCTTATGTTCCTTGGGCTATTCATGTGTTTTGTTGAATATATGAATAGGGATATGCTCTAGAACTTTAGCTTTAATCTAAATGACTTTGTCATATGATTTTAGCATGTTTTTGGTTTATGAGATTTAAACTTGATTATGTGATTAATTGAACATATCTTGTGATTCAAGTTTTAGATATATGCATGTATCTAGGTTGTAATTAATGTTGAACATATCTTATATGATCTAGATGGATTAAACATGCATGATTGACTAGACTACATTTGTTTTGTGTATTCATGCTCATGTCTAGTATTTTCCATATGATGTGTTGATCATAACATTCTATGTTGCGTGCTTGTTTGTGTTTTGCATTCATGATCACCTAGATGCCTTGTGAGAAGGAAGTCTTAACAATAGGTGTGAGACCTATGTTGTTGAGCAAGAAAGTCTTGGCAAGAGGTGTGAGGCCTTGGATTGTCAAGCAAAGAAGTCTTGGCTAGAGTTGGGAGGACTCGGATAGTCTAGCAAGAAGTCTTGCCTAGGGTCATGAGGATCCGGAAGGGTGAGCGAGGAAGTCTTGACTAGAGTCGAGAGGACTCGGATAGTTGAGCAAGAAGTCTTGCCTAGAGTCTTGAGGATCCGGAAGGGTGAGTGAGGAAGTCTTGACAAGAGGTGTGAGGCCTCAGATTGTTGAGCATAAGGGCGACATCTTCATGAGTAGGATATGAGGGTAGTTTCTAGGTGAAGGGGTCACTTGAGAGATTGTACTTGTCTTATCTGCTAGTGCATTTTATTTGCTGGTGGTTGCTAACTCGTGGATGTTTCCCCTTCGGAGTTTTACCACGTTATATCTTGTGTTAACTTTTTTTTATCCCTATCTCTCTTATATTTGTACTTGTTATTTGAATACCATGGATAGAGCTCTTTATATAAGTTGACTTCATTTCTATAATATAGATTGTGTATATGTTACATTTACTTGTTTGTATCACACTTTACTTGTTTTATATATTGATTAAGTGTCTTTAATTGATATATATATTGTGATACAAGCAATCTAGAGGGGCAAACTTTTGTTTGTTTCTTAAGGAGTCGAAAAAGGTGTCTAACCTATTCACCCCCCCCCCCCCCCCCCCCCCCCCCCCCCACCCCCCCTCCTCCTCACCTCTAGGTTAGTCTTAAGCATTTAACCGTATTTGTATTTTCACGGGTCAACCTGGTAGGAAGGGGAGGGGAGCGAGCTTGCTGGGCTTCATGGGAAGATGAAGCGATAACATAAACTATTAACAAAAAAAAAACAAAAGAAGAAAGATGTCAGAACCAAGCTATCCAACGAAGCAAAGCAAGATGGCTCAACCTTATTTTTCTTACGAGGGGTAGTAGCCGAGATTCACAGGTATTGATTCACCCTGCGAGGATCGAAGGAATCAACGGTAGGAAACTTCAAGTTTAAATAATTTCTAGCAAGGATGGCTCTAAAGATTGCCTTAGACTCTACAGGCAAAGAATCCTTATCCCATTAAGGTTTATCATTGAAAGTCGTGGGGACCTTAAATTCATGCCCGCCAATAAAGATCAAGCTTCCCTAATCGTCCCCTACCAGAATCCACTCCTTCTTCCAGCCAAGGTCCTTCTTGGAAGCGTCAAGAACGATGAAGTTAAGTTTGTTCTTAGCCTTCACATAGAACTGACCTCGAGGGGCACTGGACAAGCTTCTTATCTGGAAGAGGTAGGCCAATTCCTCTGCTCCTGGCTCTTTGGCAACTTTGCTCAGCTTGCATTGTTCCCTCCACAGCACAAGGAAGCCAATAAGATGTCTCTAGAAGCAAGGCATCAACTGGAGATGAGCTAGCTGTAGGGCAAAAAATGCTCACCGTAGTGTGGGATGAAGGGGAATCATGACCCTAATCTCGAGAGCCGCCACATGAATTGGAAGCACGTCTTTAGGAGGATTGAAGATGTCATAACTCTTGGGAGGAACGGATATAGAGATGCTGTCAGGGATGTCATACTTGGACCTTAGGCGATCGATCTAATTCGGATCGATGGTAGAATCCGGGATAACCCTAAAGTCGTAGGGAGAAAGCCTCTCTAGAGAAGGACCAGCAACTGTGACTTGACCCTGCCTAGCAGCATCATCCCTGGGTTCTCTATCAGAATCTTTGTTGACCAAGTTCAAAGGGTTATCTAGTTTATTAGAGAAACTGGTTCCAATAGCTACATTTCTGTTCAACCGGCGACGCTATGGGTTTCGAGGAGAGTCATCGTTGTCGAAGTTCCTTCACACCCGTTTTCCATGGGTAAGACTGTAAACTTCCTTGCCGTCTACTATGGAGTCAACAGAATCACGACTAGCTTTCGATATGGAGAAAAGAGGTTTCGAGTTAGACGAAAGAGAAGATGAAGGCGCTGCTTGTGAAGATAGCGAGAAGAAGAATTTTACTATCTTTCTTTGAAAATTTGAAATTTGAAAAGAAAGAAGCTTAAGGAAAACAACGAAACAACCGAGTTTAAATAGAAGAGAATGGAGTAGTGACATCGGTGACACAGAAGCAAAATCTTCGGTGAAGATTGCCTCGAATCTCGAAGGTTGGCGTAACGCTACCAGATTATTTTGAGAATCGCAGTAGGCTCTGCTCGCCACATCACTCACGCATTTAATGAGAGGATTTCCGCCAAGACTCTGGTAACAACAATAGAGGGAAAATTTCCCAATTCAAACAGGGAGTCTGACTCCAACCCCAACTCAATCACCGGTGTTCAAGTCAGATGTAACTTCTATTAATAGCTAAATTTGGCTATGGACCAAAGGAAAATTTTCCACTTTGCTAGCCAGGGTCTAGGATTTCCTAGCTAGGCACCACGGCTCCCGGGGTCGAGCTGTTGGGCGGCCTAGTAAAAGCGAGGAAGGTTGACGCGCCTTGGGAACACCTTAGGTGATGCTCGACATGGTCAGATCGAGCTCTTTACACAGAAATAAAAACCCAGGATAAAACAGATACAGGGCGACCTAGACTCCCCGAGGTCGGTATAACCCTGCAACCTCCTTCGAAGCCCACTAACCTCTTCAGACACAAAGAGAAACCTATAAGGCACCAAGTTCGTATCACAGTATCGCTCTATCTCGTCGAGGGAAGAGATGAATCTATCTAGACAGGTAGGAGGAAGCTCGTAAAAGCTCCGTCATCACTACGGGCACTAACATGATCATTTCAAGCTCCAAAAGAAACCAAGAAAGGTCAGTTTAAGCTCCTAATATCAAGATAAGAGCACGGATCTACCTCGTCCACCGAAATAATGGACGTCATATTCAGTGACCTCCATGACACATCTCGCCAGGGTAATGTACAAGACCATCTTCACTCTGCACGTGTAGGGCACGTGATTGAGTCGAAAGAGGAAACAAACTTATCTTTTTTCCAAATATTCTCTCTACCGTTATTAAGCAAAAGTCAATGACATTTAAACAAAATATCCCGCCCGATAAGGGGGGATTCGATTGAGAAATTAAAAGTGGGAGAATCACGAGTTTAACTTAGTTGGACTGTGCATAAATACGCCCAAGCATGCACGAGAAAAATGATCAAACAACATATAGAAAGATTGAACAACAGCCTAAATTCTGTGATCAGAACACGGCCACCGAAATTATCTACTTCTCGACAGGTAAGAAGCTACCACCCCACTGTACCCATGAGAGTTTGAGAGCGTTTGAGTGATTTCTGTATACGCCATATGATTCATCAATAAAGCAATTCAATTTCCCTTTACATGTCATGTTTGCACCTATCCTAGTATTCGCCTCCACATTTACCATCATACGAATAAAGTTGGTACCAAAGGTACCACCCTGGCTGCTGCCTTCGTGGTAGTAGTCTCGAGGGTGTTAATCGAAATTTCTCGCCCTGAGTGAGTTTTCGGTTAACATAGTTATTAACAAAAAAAGTTTCAAAAGTGGTTACTAACAAAAGTTTAATGTTTACAATGGCTATTTTTTATTCTCTCTAGAAAAGAAATCGGTGGGTATGGTGGTGCATGCCCGGGCACGTAAGTATATTGGGCATTTAATAAGAGGGACATTTGTTCATATTACAAAAGTTTTCCAAATATATATAAAACTAAACAAAAAACAAAAACAAAAACAAAAACAAGTAATTTGTGTTTTTCAAATATTTCATTGTTAACACTGGTTTTTTTTTTTTTGTTATTTTGAAAATAAATTAAAAATCATTAACCAACGCGAATTCGAAATCATTTTTGGAAAATAAAAGTAAAACGGACTGAAAAACAGGTGCATGGCGGAATATCGCTACACTATTATAAATTTATAATACGTCAAAAAGGAAAGAAAATAAATCGGTGGGCATGGTGAGCTGTGGAGAGTGCCTGGGCACGTAAACATATTGGGCTTTTAATAAGAGGGACCTTTGTTCATATTGGGCCAACCCAATGGCCTAAGCAGGCCCAGAAAAGAACATATATAATCAAATAGCATCAAATCGGTAGTGACGTGTCTAGGCACGTCACCGGTTTTGTTCCAACTTGACATCAGCTGGATCTTGACTCGATAACGAGTCATGCTTAAACTGACTCAGTTTGATGCTTGGCTGAGTCTCGTCTTTGCAACATTAACCGATTTTGCAATCTGAATCGACCACACTGACAGGTAACTTCTCTTCTTTTACTGCTTTTACTTGATTTTTGGTTTTTTTATTCTGGAAATTGATTTCTATGTGTTTTTGCATTCAAATGAGGAAATCTGTTGATTTCATGATTTGTTATTGTTTACTGGTTTTCACCATTTTCGATTGCTTTTAGTCATATATTGAATTTAGCAGCAATAATAATGATGATAGATGAAAACTGAAGAGTGTACAGATCTGTTTGATTGTTGTTGTTTTTAATGTGATAATGTAAAGTTTTGTTGAATTGTTCATTTAGTTAACTAGGTTACTAAATGGATGTTTTGCATTGTTTCTTTCATATTCTAAATTTTCTTTAATGTATCAGAATCAGAATCTTATGTGGGAGCATTTGTTGTTATATATTCTTGCTTCATCAATGGACTTTTGAAATAGATGATTGTGAGTCAACAATTGTTCTTGTCAGTGACACCGGAATTGGGAAAAGTTGGATGGCAAGAGAGATTAGTGAATGTGGTGCAATCAGTGAGGGATTGTGGGCTATGGAAATAAAATGGAGAGAAATGTTGTCATTGTTCTTGTTAAAAGGATGTCCAGTCTTTAGAAATCTGTCGATTCAATGTCTTGCCTACTGGCATCAAGGATATCGTTGAGCATACTAATATATTTGTTCGACTGAGTATATGTTTATGAGGAACTTTTTTAATTTAGATGCAGACACGGTGAAGATATGAAAGGTTGTTGCTTACAGACACATCTCCTGAGATGGAGAGACATCAACCTCTATCCGTGTGATGGAAACATCAACCTCTTGGTTTGGCCCTTGCATTGTTTGATTAATATGCATCTTTGTCTTCTTATTATGTCTTTGTTTTGTTTTATATGCATATGGTTACTGGATCTATTATGTGTTACTAGTTCCACACTTTCGACTAAAATTTCAATTCGTGTGACGGGAAATTCTGCATATATTATCTACAATGCTTTGCATAAGTATAAGTCGCCTTTATCTTATGTCATCGATTGAACTTGATCATGAAAATATTTTATACTTAAAATAGTATTGGCATGAATGATGCATCAATGACATAATAGTCATTCAATTTTTAGTTGTATATGCAACTGTCTTTGAAGTGTTATGCTTGGTTTTTCACATTCAATGGCACCCCAGTGTAGCTACATTCATATAAAATATGGAACAAAACTCAAACTAGGAATTACTGTAGCCAGGAAATTCATAATAATAGAAAAACTTCTAGACATAAATATATATAGGTAAGAAATGACCACAAGAGTTCATGCTGCTCTTTGCTTTGATTCCTTTGTTCGAGACGAAGCCACACTCTACTACTATCACATGGACAGAAAGTGGCCTTGGGGCATTTGAACTTCTCAAAATATTTCAAATGTGGGAATACTTCCTGCAATTCTCTCCAACTAACTTTTAATTCATTCAAGTACTTAAAACGTAAGACCTCAACTGCCCACTTCTCATTCCCCTCATTTACCCAGGCTATTGAGTCTGCCTCCTCTTATATAGAGTTTCCTCAGGCTCTTCATGTTTTCAGGACTTAGCCAATTGGTTAGAGTTTCCTGGGGGGGAAACACTAGAGATCGAGTTTCTCTAGTTTGTAAGTAAATCCTTGATTCGCTTGTTCAAACGTAGTTGATCTTTTGATTATGGTCTTACTCCATTTAATAATACCTGCTGTAGCTAGACCTCCATTCGGCTTTTTGTTATTTTCAATGTCGTCTGCCTTGTTTGGCCTTCTTTTTCTATCTCCTTTGTTGCCTTTATTTCTTACTTCACCTCTCACTTCTTTGGAATTCTTGTCTAGTTTGGCTTGTAAAGATTCCCTTCCCCATGCAACTTTCAGCTTTAAAAGCTCTTCAAAATTTTGGAGTGTAATTGACAAATTTTCCAACAAGAAAGCCTCATTATTCACATTGATGCTTAGTTTCTGTAGTTTTTTTAATCCTGCAAGGTCGGTAAGGGTACAAAAGCTCCCTTGTTTGGCATCAGTAGTCACAATCCCCTTCAAGACCTGGAGTTTAGACAGCGATAGCAACTCCTTAGGCATGTAATCTAAAATTTTGAACAATGTTTTCAGTTTGTCCAGATTCTCCGTTTCATGCCATAGAGCATTTACCAAACATGCCTTGTTACACGAAAAAAAAAGATCGAAGTGGGGTTTCCCTCAGGATTGTAATCGAAGAACCCTACTTCTGTGGCAAGCATAATCACTCATCACTGCAGAACGTACAAGTGTGTGTATTTTAAACTGTTGGATACCTTTCTGTATTTTCTATTGACAGGTTTGATAAATCCCCTCATCACAAAGTCCTCGAGAATTTCATGAGCACTTTTCACAACTGCCTTTTCCTTGGAAGTATAAAGGTCTAATAAGCGCTCTCCGATCCACCAATATACCAGCAGCCTTTTCTCTATTACAGTATCTTCTGGGAACACTACAAAGCACAACAAACACAGCTTCGATCTGATATCTAACTTCTCAAACATTAACTGGAATTCTTTGAAATAGGAGCTTTGCATAAATTGGTTTTCCTTTTCCGTTTCCTTTTCCATGTGAAGGTTAGGCAAGTCATCAGTCGCATTGTTGGGATCGGATCCAATGCTTGTTGGAAAATACCGATTTGCATCAGATTTTGTGGAAGAAATTATGTGCAGTGATGAAATATTGATATTTAAGTTGAATAGTTCTTTTCTGATTTCACGAAGCTTGGGTTGAATCTACTCAGTCTGAATGGATCCATTGGATGCTTGTGTCTGCAAGATTTTTTCTTTGCTGCACTTGAGAGTTTCGATTGGTTTGCCAAGATCATCTTCAAACACTTTTGAGTTTGGTTAGTGCACTTTTCATATACATAATTTCTCGAGTGGATTGATTGCACTGTTGTGATTATTGCTGTTGTTTGTGCTTCAGTCGTTCTCATTTTTCTCCTTCTCGATCCTGCTCTTTTCTTTTTTAGATTCATCCCTTTTCGAACTATAACCTTTGTCTTTCTTCTTGTCGTTTCCTTGGTTACCATCTGGGTGATTTTCTGGAAAAGAGGGCATTGCTTCCGAGAGACTATAATGCAATTTGGATACGGTTTGAATGAGTCCTTGAATTATCAGATTCTCGCAAGCATTTGGTTGTGAAGAGGAATTGGATGAAGTCATGATTGAACACAGCAACCGGGCAAGGGAAAACTAGAAATAAACTTAACTCTTCTGTTGCTTCTTGTTTGAATTTACTTAATTATCTTCACTAAAGGTAGAGATAGGACTTTAACTTTTGCACAGATAGGAGGGCCATGGTCCCAACAAATATCAACAGCTTTGATTTGTTTCACTCTTAGCTGTAATTAGTTGGGACGCTCTCCACTCTAATCCTGACTTCTCTGGAACAGAAGAAGCTTCAAAGACTCTTGATATGGCTCAAGAGAGTGGAAACAATCAAAGAGATGGATGTAGCGATGGCCAAGACGAGAAAGACAAGAGCAACATTCGGTCTACCCTTTACAATCAATTTGAAGATTTGCTTGAAGAAAATAAGAAATCATCCTCATCTGTGGAGAAATTACTATTGAAAGGGCTTAATCAACTCATCAAGTTTTGCCAGAATTTCGAGTGCTACCAAGGAAGTACTTCATCGAATAAGATCGAACGAAGTTCGTCAAATGATAGAGAGTTTTTCCAAGAGAGATCTCAATCATCAAAAGGATCATCAACTGTTTATGGTTTTGAAAATGAAGTGTTGTCACTGGAAAGAATGCTTCTCGAGAGTGGGAGTGATGATCAGTTCAAGGCAATTACGGTTGTTGGGATGGCTGGTGTTGGGAAAACAACATTGTGCCAGGAAGTTTTCAACAGAGAAGAGGTAAAGAGACACTTTGTTCCTAGGATTTGGGTATCTATGTCTAGGCAGCCAATTGATGATGTGAACTCGAAGGCTGTAATCATTAAAAGAATGCTGGAATGTCTTGGAGTAGAAGATGAAGTCATTGATTTCTGTACTTCAGATCATCAACTAGTCTATGCTCTTCATCTGGAGTTGATGACCAAGAAGTATCTGATTGTTCATGAAGAATGTGAGGAAACAGACAGGTGGTACGAAAAGCTGTATTGTTGCTCAAGCAAGGGTGAAAAATGGGGCTAACAGCTTTATCATGGATTTCCAACGGGATATGGGGGAGCAGTGGTTGTCACAAGTAGGAATGAGGAAGTAGCTAAAAAGATGGATGGGGAAGAAAATCTGCTTCAACTACAGCCCCTTTCGGATCCGGAGAGCTGCTGGTCCATATACAAGGACTCGGTTGTAGCAGAGAGGGTGGAGTTCAATCCCTCAGATTCAAAAGAATCAAAACAATTGAAAGAGAATCTCAGATCAAAGTGTGGGGGTCTACCATTAGCAGCAAAACTGATGGGGAAAATTAAGGCCGATCAACAAAGAAATGCAGCTGCACAAGCTCAAGATGCATTCCTTCTGTCTTTAACTTTTGTTCATGAGTTTGCAAAAGTTTAAGAATATGATGATGATTTTGATTACGTTATGTTCCTAATGGAAACATATATGTTTCTTTCTCATTGCCTTTTGCTTTTTGATACGGCAATAGAGTCGTTTTTTTTTACTCGGAGGAGGGGATTTAAATATGGGATCTCGATATTGGTTGAGAGTATGATGAGTTTATGTTCTTGCATTCAAGCCTCTTTGTATGATTATTTTTAGATTTATTGAGAAAAATTTCAATGCATCAGTCCAATTAAATACATACAACTATGTGACAATTTCACTGAAAATACGATTGAGAGACCATTCCATGCCAGACTGGAATTGATAGAGAGGCATCTCTCAGGTGGGCCAAGCAGTGAAGCAGGCTACTGGTGCTAGCTTTTTGAGAGCATCTCTGCATACAAAGCAAAGCAAGATATCTGAAAATCTCCCACTTTTGCTGTCCACTTCAGTTTAGAAGGTATAATGAAGATAAAAAGAAAGTAAAATAAACATACTAACTTTTTTTACTATCTCTAATAATTTCCACTACATTTTGGGTTGTTTTATTTAGTTATTTTATGTTTATAATTGTTGAATTAATTAACAAGTGAGTACTGAGTAGGATTGGTAACCCTTGTCTGGCTGATTAGTGTTTGTATTTGGTCCCTTTCGAATTCAAAGTTCAAAGTGTGAGAATTGATTCACTCTTGTGTATTATTTCCTTGTTTTTTTTGTTATTTGCATCAGCAATGGACTCGGTGACAGCAGAACAACATATGGAAGACTTGGGGACAATGGATAACCGGAAAAGTCACATATTGAAGCTGTTGGAAGATGATGGTGTTTCCACAGTTGTTCTTGTTGGGAAAACAGGAATGGGGAGAACATGGATGGCAAGAGAAATAAGTGAATGTGCTGTCCGCGTAGACTCTTGCTACAAGTCTCTTTGGCTATCCAGTTGTTGCTCATCAGTTGTCTCTAAGTTTCATTACTGAGGAGTGGGGAGACGAAGATATCTTGAAGACATTCATTCGAATAGGGATGAGCCCACCGTGGAATTTTACTCACCTCTCTATATGGATGAGCATTATATGTCATCCATACCAGAGAAGGGGTTAATGCTCACCCATGGATGAATAAAAGTGAATTCAGATTTGTTTGTTTGACAAACTAGAGTTCCATGACAAATAACTTACTGTGAAGTGGACAAATGGGTGCAAGCGGTTACACACGACCACTCAGAACCGGCCTGATATTTTAAAGGTTCAGAACGAATCTTTAAATGGACCCCTTTATTATTTTTATAATTTTTATTAAATATGTATAATATATTGGGTTTTTTTTAAGTATCTTTAACTTGTATTGGGATTTTATTTTTAAATATTTTTAATTTAGATCCATTTTAAATATCCATAAAATATTTATTAGGTCCATAATTATATAACTTATTATATATAAATTGTGTTATGTTTATTGCTTTTTAAAATGGGTCTAGGGCTACCGCCCCTTTAGACCATGCCCAGGGCGTCCTGCGACCACTCAGCCATGAGAGGAAGAAACTCCCATGAATAAGGAATAGAAGACGCAGTTAAGTAACAACCACTGATCGGTGGTCCTGAATGTATATAGAAAGGCCTGATAAGCCATGAAGAGGATACAATCAATCGAATAAAACAGATACTGAGAAGTTTTGATTTGTTTCGCTAAGTTGCTATTACCTTTTTTTTTCAATAAATGTCGTAGTACGTATGTTTAATTTCCATGAAAAGGATGGATAAACACCCGCTATAATCACCATCCATTCACCTTTCTGCATTTCATTCATTGAACCATGACCTTCTAGCCCATTATTAAGTCCATTGACCTTCAGCTAAGGACCACCGCCCAAATTCTGGTTGTCAACAACAGTAATAAATAATCAATTAACAGTTAGCTCATGTTCTATACTCTCACAATTACCCGTGTAGTAGTGTAAACATGGACCGGACCGGACCGAGACAGGCCGATCCATGTGGTCCGTTAAGGAAAACGGGCCGTAGCACGGCCCGTGTAAGAGCCAGGTCAGGCCAGGCCAGGCCAAGCCCGCAATGCAAACAGGCCGCGTGCCGGGCCTCAGGGGCCAGGTCCGGTGGGCCGGCTCGCCACGGTACGCAGAGCCTGCATGCTAGGCCCCTAGGCCGGCACGCCGGACCGAACCGCTGGACCGGCACATCAGCCTGCCAATTCAACATTTTGTATTTTTAATATATATATATATATATATTCCCTCCAAGATGTCGTCAGCCAACAGCTGGATTTTGAATTACAGTCATTGGATGCTTAAAAAATTACAAAAAATCCTCTGAAGTCTTATAATTTTAATTTTAACCCACAATTCAATTTTTTCTATAAATACTTCTATCCATTTCATTTTTCATTCATTCTCTCTCATTATCTCATATCTCAATCTCAACATTCTTTAATTCTCTACATTTTTTCATTCAATTTCATTATTACTCTCTACAAAAATTTTAATACCAATTTCCTATCTTATTCTCTAAATTTTCCACTAATACACCAAAATTTAAAGGTCTAATTTTCTTATTACTTTTGTTGAAACATTTTTTGATAGTAAATTTATAATTTTATGTTTAGACTTTAGTTATTAAATGACAACATTTTTATTTAGTTAGTTAGTTTATCAATTTTTATACATACTTAGTCAATTTTAATTGTATTGTTTAGTATATTAAGATTTTTAAATTTAGTATTAATTTTAATATGTTTTGCTAGTAAATTGAGATTTTTAAGTGTAATATTAAATTTAATATTTGTTGTTATTAAATTTATCAATTTAATTTGTATTAGTGAATTTAATATATTTTGTTAGTAAATTATGAATTTTAAGTGTAGTAGAAACATTTTAATATTTTGTGTTAGTAAATTATGAATTTTAAGTGTAGTGGTTAATTTTAATATGTTTTGTTAGCAAATTGAGATTTTTAAGTGTAGTATTAAATTTAATATTTGTTGTTAGTAAATTTATCAATTTAATTTGTATTAGTGAATTTAATATTTTTTGTTAGTAAATTCTGAATTTTAAGTATAGTAGAAACATTTTAATTTTTTGTGTTAGTATATTATGAATTTTAAGTGTAATGGTTAATTTTAAAATATTTTGTTAGTATATTGAGATTTTTAAGTGTAGAAATGTATGTCTGCATATGGACAGGTAGACACTACAACCCAAACACAACTACAACGACACCCAGACGGGTCCGTTACGATGTGACAGTTCGACGCCATGCACGCTAGAGAGTGCTTGGCACGATACATTGCACAAACTGATCAACCGATCAGTGTTAGTGACAATCCATTTTTTAAAGAATTAATCACATCTACATACATCCCCCAATTTGAATCTGTTTCTAGAACCACCACTAAAAATGATTTGATAAGATTGATTGAAACCCAAATAGATGACTTGATTGTTGATATACAACATTTAAGTGTTTCTGTTGCATTAACTTCTGATATTTGGAATGCATGTTCCAAACAGGACTATTTATGTGTCACATGACATTATATAGATTCTGAATGGAAGATAACAAAAAGAATTATTGGTTTTCGTCATATGGATTTTGCACATACCGTAGAAAATATTTTTAATGTCATTACTTCTGTTTTAGAAACTTATGAAATCACGCATTGCATCCTTTCTATCACATTAGATAATGCATCTGCAAATACTAGCTCTATTGCATTGTTTGTTGCATGAAATATCCCGCAAGATTGAGGTTATTTCTTCCATCAACGGTGTGCATGTCATATTATAAATTTAGTTGTACAGACTGGTTTACAACAGGTAAGCGACCAAATAGATCGCATTAGAGATGTCATTTCTTGGATTTACAATTCCAATCCTAGATTCAGTGAATTCAAGAGACACTGTAAATTAAACGGTCTCAAACCCCGACAATTCCAAACTGATATGTCGGTAAGGTGGAACTCTACTTACTTAATGCTGGACAATTGTTTGGATTATGATACAACCATTACATGTTTTTATAACATGAAATTGGTCTAAGCTGGTCGTCCTGATGCAAAAGCACTTACCACAGATGATTGGCATGTGGCAAGGGTTTTTGTTCAATTTTTAAAGATTTTTTACAATACCACTGTAACTCTTTCTGGGGTCTATAACCTCACATCTTCCCAGGTAATCTATCAGATAGTGAAAATGTCTGAAGTGTTAAACAGTTATAGAGAAGATGAACATCTAGGTGCTGCAGTTGTTGCCATGAGGACAAAGTTGAAAAAATATTAGGCTAACATTCATCTACTTTATACCTTAAGTCTTATATTAGATCCTAGGGTTAAATTATCTGGTTTAGAAGTTTTTCTTAAGTTTATTGGTACTAATTTGTCAATAGATTATTCAGAACAAATTACTGACATTCGAACCAAGTTGTTCGAGATTTTTCGTATTTATGAGAGCAGGTTTGGCAACATTGACACCTCCCAATCAATACAACCGGAGACAGAGCCGAAGCAAACAAGTCAAAGCCTTCTTAAACGACGAAAAATGACAAATCAGCAAGTATTTTTTCAGAGCAAAGATCTAGCCCATCTACTTGTACCGAACTGAATAGGTATCTTGAAGCACATTTCGATACAGTTGAAGACAAGGAAAAGTTTGATTTGTTGTTATGGTGGAAGACTTATACGTACAGGTATCCAGTTCTATCACACCTAGCACGTGACGTACTGGTTATCCCCGTGTCAATGGTGTCTTCAGAACAAGCTTTCAGCACCAGTGGACGTATAATTGAACCAAGAAGAAGTTGTTTGTCTACGGAGATGATGGAGGTATTAACATGCCTTTAGGATTGGGAGCATGCTAAAAAATGTTACAAAATCAAACTGTAGATAAAGAACTTATTCTAAATTTCAACAATCTATATATTTATGAGTTTTCCGGTAGTGGTCAAGGTTAGAACTAGGTTATACTTTTACATATGTATTTACTTGTAAGTTGTATACACTCTTTTTTTCCTTACCAAGTTTTTATCTCACTGAGATTTTCTTGGTAAGGTTTTTAATGAGGCAATTATGTAAATATGTAATACTGAATTCCATAAGTGAAAAATAATTAAATAAATAAAAAAAATATTCATTTCATATTTTCGTAATAACATATATTTTTTTAATTACTTTTTTTGTATTCATTTTTGGAATTATCATGAATATTAAATCTATGATCTACCAAACTAAACTAATACTATTGGAATTAATTATTATTTTTCATATAAATTATTTCAAAAGATAAAAAATTGATTTGAAAATTACATTTATATAATTGAATTGTTAAATTGATAGAACAATCAATTTTTGTGTGTATTACTGTATTTTCCGTAAATCCTAAGCCCTAAACCCAAAATCCAAACAAACTTAATTTTTAAAAATCGAATTTGAAAATGATTATGGAGCGGCCCGTGGGTCAGCCCGGTACGACCCGCCTGAGACAGGCCAACGTGCCGTGCTGTGCCACCGTCTTCGAGAACAGGTCAGGCTGCTCCAGTTTTACACTATTATACCCGAGTGACGTAGTAATAACAGTAGGTGATACAATTACCTAAATGATACGATAATATATAACAATATATCACAAATACTCATATGATGTAATAATAACGGTACAAATACGTGTACACACAAACAATGAGCCAAAATCGCTTTATAAATTCATATATAATTAAATTAGTAGCATTTTTGTATAACAATGACAGCATAAGCGGTACCAGTACCGGAAGCATTTTTGTATAACCATATCAGTTTTTTGTACAAGTATGTGTGCACACAAAAACAATATGATGTAGACGGAAGCGTGAACTCACACGCAATCAAATAAACAAAAAGTCTTAATTCTTGTTGATTTCAAGAATGCCCAGAAAAAATAGATAGTTTGAGTAAAACACAATAAATTTTAACTTCATCAAAACTAATTCCTTCAAACCTTAATACAATATATTTAAAGTTAAAAAAATGGTAATAAATTTGAATTAAATATTTTAGTTAAATATTAATTTTATTTATAAAATCTGTTAAAAATATTTTTATTATTCTAATAGATTTTTATTTTTTCTAATTAAATATTGATTTAATAAATATAATTAATGAAAACAAGGTATTAAAGTTCTAAAATCATGTATTATTTAATTATTCTAACTGATTTCAACACCTTTAAAATAAAATTACTAAATATACATATATATATATAATAATTTTAAAAATACAATTAACTAAAAATCTACTAATTTACTTTACAATTAATTATTTTTTCAATATATCTCACGATTATTATTATAATAGCTACGGTTATATCATTCAAAATCTATGGCGGTTACAATATATGACATGACAATTGTGTCATCGTGAGTCTCTTTTATTTGCAATTCCATGTCATGAGATGAGATCAGGAGTGGCCTACATGAGAATTATTTAAAGCTATAAAATTGCTGGTGTGATTAGATGGTCTGTAGATTCTTTAATTCTTAAAGTAATAAACTACAAATAAATTAGATATTTTTTTCCACATTAATGTGAAGTAGACTCAAATCTATGGAAAAGAAAACGTAGAGAATACGTGTTGTTGGCAGTTAATTTTGTAAAGCCAAAAGCTCCTTAGATGCATTCAAGGACAAGTCCGATAAGAAGTCAGTTTGCAAATCAAGTAAATCAGTATTTTCTAACATTTTAGCCATCCTGAACATACGTTGAACAGGTCCGTTTTCGGACAATTTGGGACTTGAGTCATTTAATAATATTAACAAAAATTGAGATCTTTATATAAAAATTAGAACAATGTTTAGGTGTTGACTGGTCAGTACTTAAAACACTGACATCACCAATAGAAGTGTATCATGTATCTTTTATTCTTTTACTTTTTACATTTATCTCACAATTGGGTACTGATTGGTCAGTACGTGAGCATTGTTTTAAAAATTATTATCGTTAAAGAAATATTAACAATTCAATTGGACTAGGTTAGCAATTAAAGTAGACTCCGACGGAATCACGGAATGAGTGGTTGACGATTTTGACTAGATTAATAAATAAATGACAGCAATTCAATTGTACTCTTCATAAAATAAATAAATTCAATTGGACTCTCAAAATAATGTAAAATTAAATCTAATATGTTAGAATCAATTGGGATTTGAAGTTTATTTTTATAAAATAGAATTAGATATGAATAATTAGACCTTATTAAAAAAAAAACTATGTTTGAAATTAGGTCTTTTTTATACTAAATTAAATTGGACATGAGGCTTTAAAAGAAGAAGTAGCTTGGACCATTTGGGACCCTAACAAAATGCTGGGTTTGCTATACCTATGGGCCGGCCCTGACATTGAATTTGGTTAACTTGATCGAGGAGAGTGAGGTTCCCAACTGCGAAGGATGCAATGAAGTGGTGAGTTTTCCGGGTTATGCTTGTGAATCTGGAAACTGCGAGTTTTATCTTCACAGATCATGAGCATAATTGGACCCAGAGATACTACACCCTCTTCACCCCCACCCTTTAACCTGCAGTGTTACAGAAGATAGGGGCTCTCATCTGTGATGGATGTAGAGATCTCTACAATTCTGGCTTCAATTACAGCTGCAGTTTGTGTGGGTTCAACCTAGACGCCAAATGTGCTTCTAAACAAGATCAGGAATACAACCAGACATTCAAAGAACTCACCCTCGATCGTTTTTACCACAAACATGCACTCAAGTTGTTCAATGTACCAAAGACAGAGCTTCCAATTCGATGTTGTTGTTGCAGGCAGATCTTCGGTACTGGTTCATCAGCTTATTGTTGTATAAGATGTGGCATTATCATCCACAAATCCTGTACGGAAATACCGATGGAAATTCACCACCCATTTCACTCCCAACATATTCTTGTCGCTCAAACTGTGGCCGAGGATGAGTCATGTGTTAATAGTAATTCCAAAACAAACCTAGCTGGTATCTGGTAAACAGAAAGCAACTAGAAAAGAAAATCACGTTAGAAAACAGTGTTAGAATTGAGACCCGTGTTTCACACGGTGTCCTTAAGACAATTTCGCTGGGCAACACTGTATGTGTATGATTGTCTCTCATGATACAACGGTTCAACAGTGGTAGGCTTAAGCACTATCCACTACCAGCAAACTCAAAACGAGTTTGAACTTACCAAGAAAACGGAGAAGAAAAGAATTCGGCTGCTCAAAATTAATGTATTATTTTTTCAATGTCTATGAACAGAATACTAGAGCTATTAAAATAGCCAAACCGAAGCACTAGGGTTTGGGGATTAATTCGATATTATTTTGGTAAATACGTTTTAGATTTAATAAGGAAATAATTTAATTATATAATATTCTCCAAAAAGATTTACTTCTAATTAAACCTGGTTTTGTATTCATAGTGATCAAGTAAAAAATCAGAATCCAAACAATTAAACATTTCCTTATTCATCACAAAAAAAAAAACGTTGACTTAAGGAAGTGACAAAATGTCAACTAACCCCTGTGCACGCGAGAGAGAGCCTCTATGCCACACATTGTTGATAGCTCATATCACACATTCACTTATATACTATATATAAATGATTTCCCTAAGCAATGTGAGATTCACTTTAATCCCTAAATAATGGATCCACTTTGAGACTCAATTTCTCATTCAGCCATTAACCCTTTTGTGAATTTAAGTATATCATTTCGAATTCTCCTCTGAAGTTCTCACGGAGGAAAATTCGAATTCACTTTAATCTTCCATTTCTATGGGATTTATCATACTCAATTTGTGTTTTTAAATTAAGAGTTTATCATCAAATTTTCCAACATCATGTGCTGCATGTAAGTCGTCAATTTACGGCATCAGAATAAGCTGTAATATGTGTGAATTTCACCTTCATGTTTCATGTGCGAATCCAAACAGATGGGCTGCGCCTTAAAGCATCCGTGTCATGAGCACGATATGTATTATTTCGTCTTTTGAAAGCAACAAATGCCATGAGGAATGCCTTGATGTTGAGGCCTTTTACCGCTGCGTGGAGTGTGATTTCAACCTCCATTTGAAATGCATTCCTATACCAAGTGTTGTGATGATCACACAGAAACATCATCATCCTATAACTCTTATAGATTCAGTTACGGAAGACAATCCACTGATCCAATATCTTATGGATTCAAATAATAAAGTGGATGATTTAATGGATTATCATTGTGATAATTGCGAGACACTTGTGAGGAAAGCATCTACATTGCTCAAGTTGAATGTATAATCTCTGAGATATATTCATTTTTACATTCTTTTAATTGAGAATTCGTTTGCTCTCTGTTAGAAGATATATATAGCATATATAATTAGCATCCTTCTTGTTATTATGATTATTATTTTTAAATAGTTTTTTTTTATATATATGTCACCTTATGTTGGTGTGCTTCGAACAACGTTATCAAGTTATATGAGTATCATTTATCACCAAACTACATTGTATTGTGGTTATTTTAAAATAGTTTCGGTGTCTGAAATTTTCAAAATATATTCCAAGTGTATTTCATCTTCCTATCTTATAATTTTTATAAAATCAAGATCCTCACATCTTAAGTAAAATTCAATGAAGTTATTTAAATTTCATAAGCATATCCACAAATTTTTCACAATATAATTAATTCAATTCTTAAAATCAGAAAATTAGTCATATAATTTCCCACTTCAACATATTTCACATATTTTCTAATTGCTCATAGATATTTTTGTTGTTCTATATATCATGATAACATTCCACCGGAGAATACGTCAAATTTGAATCTTAAACATGGGACAGAGCCAAAGAAAGAGTAAAAGATAAGTGATGAAGCAGACTTTCACCCAGCTGAATCAGATCGTTTACTCTGTATAAGTTTTGAGTCTACTCCATTGAATTTGGAGTTAAATACATGTTTCATCAATTGATTAAAAATCAGGTAAACAATCGCCCTTAATAAACAGAGACTGCTGCTTCTTGTTTCAGAAGAATGGTGCTACTTCCGATGATGAATCCAATAAAGAACTTTTTAGCCATCTTCATAAGTTGATTTTGCTGCAACATGAGGAGTCCAAAAAAAAGTGGATCAAGTGCTGCGAAGTTTGCAAAGAAGTGATGTGTTTTCCGGGTTATGCTTGTCATGAATGCTCGTTTTATCTTCAGCAGAACTGCCACCAAATATACTACACCCTCTTCACCCTCACCCTTTAACCGGGCAGTCTTACATATGAATTTAATTATTATCTGGATCTCATATGTGATGGATGTAGAGATCTCTACAGTTCTGGCTTTAGTTTCAACTGCAGTTGGTGTGGATTCAACCTAGATGCCAAATGCGCTTCTAAACAAGACCAGGAACACCACCAGACATTCAAAGAACTCACCCTCTTTCCTTTCTACCACGACCATGCACTTAAGTTATGCAACGTAAGAAAGATAATTGACATTGATGACAAAGAAATTTATTGCTGTTGTTGCACGCTGATCATCATTGGTTCAGCTTATTGTTGTTTACAATGTAAATTCTTCATCCATGAATCCTGAAAGGAGATACCTAAGGAAGTTGAGCATGTAAGGATTTGAATTAACACAAAACTAACATGCATAGACATATAATTAATTCGAATAACCTAAACATATTTATATATCATGATTAATCAAACCCTAGATATATATAATATTGACCCAAGTCAATTCAAGAGAAAAGAAGTAAATCGAGAAAGTGAAAACGTACATGAATCCATTGCCGGAGGTTGGTGGACGGGGTTGTAATCTTCCAAATTAACACGACCTTTCTTGAACCATACAGTTCTATTTTGTTCTATTGATAGGGATACAGACAAAACAAAACATCGTGTAATTTGGGAACCATAACCCTATATATATATATAATAATCAAATTATTATATGTTGGCTATTTCTAATTTGGCCCCTCAACAAATTAGAAATAGCACTCTGGTATCTACACATTAATTCCATGACAATTATACCCTTAAGCCTTAATACTTTAAATCTTAATTAGATCATTTTAATTTAGGTTTAACCAAAAGATAGTACAACACATTTAATATTCACATGTGTAGCCACATATGATGGAATTTTCCAACAATCTCTCATTAGGCCACATATGTAACTCTACAAATGTGTATGACTTTATGAGCTCTAAATATGTCGACATAGGATCAAAGCGGTTTTTGTCACATTTAGCGTGACTAAACCCATCAATGGTCACGTATACCAACATAACCAAATGACATAGATCAATCATGGATGCGTAGTATGGAAATTACATGCAATGTGATCTATACATGTATATTCCAACTGGTCCTACTTTATTCCTTAATGAGATCAAAACTTAACGTAATGTAATAGAGTGTAATTAACCGAATACTTTATTTCTGATCAGAAAATATCCAAATACATAAATGCATAAGTATATCCAAAATCAAATATAGAGCAATAAAATATAAAATTATACAAACTCCCACTACAATGTGATATCCTCACCAGAGGCGTACCCAAGATTTTTTATTTGGGTGGGCTAAAACAAAACTATAAATATACTTTCAATAAAATAATATTGGTTTTACTCCATTGAATTGAAGAAGATAAACTTGAACCACGTCTCTGACATTACATGAAGAACTTGATATACCCCAACCCGATAATTGATTGTTATTTTAAGTATGAATGTATGAATGTTTCACATTGTATCATAAAATTATCAAAAAAAAAATGGTTAAAGTGGTACTTTATAAATTATAATATAACACTATAAATGAAAATTGATATCGGAAAAAAATTCATTAAAAAAATAACAAAACACTAACTTGAAATTATGAATAACAAATCCAAAACTCTAACTTGTAAATTTGAAATTTTTTTTTATCTAAAATTACATGAAATGAAGAATAGAATATGATTATTATTTTTTTTTGGTTTTAAAATAATATGAATATATTTTTATATTCATTGAGATTTGGAAGTCTTGAGAGTGACTTTTAGAGAGAGAGAAAGTGTTGGGAGTTGGTTGGACGTGTGACATGAGACAATAAGAGAGATAGATGATGGATTTTGAGATGAGTGGTGAGTGGATATTAATAATAATTTATTTATTTTTACAAATAGCTTACCCGGCTACAGCCAGGTCAGCCCTCCATTGCAGTCCGCCCTTGATCCTCACACAAAATAACACACATATGAGCAGTGTGCTCATGAAAGACCTTGGGTGGTAATCCCATTGTAAACGGATCCGCTATCATAGAGTTTGTCCCAATGTGCTCTATGGATATATGTCCACTATGCACTCTTTCCTTCACAACTAGGAATTTAATGTCAATATGCTTTGACCTAGATGAGCTCATGTTGTTTCTTGGAATATAACATTGTTGACTTATTGTCACAATATAGTTTGAGTTGTCTTTCAACTCTCTCCAGAATGCGCATCCCTGTGACAAAATTCCGCATCCATAATCCATGGTTAGATACCTCATAGCATGCTACAAACTCTGTTGCCATGGTGGAAGAAGCTATAAGTGTCTGTTTGACACTTTTCTAAGAAATAGCTCCACCAGCCAACAGGTATATGTAGCTTGATGTGGATCTCCTACTGTCTTGGCAACCAGCAAAATCGGAGTCGAAATACCCTATGATCTCCTATATGTGATCATGTAATCTTTTGTTCTCTTCAAATACCTTATAACCCGCGTGGCTGTTATCCAATGATCCATTTCAGGGTTCCTTAAATATCTGTCTAACATACCAACAATGTACGCAATATCCGGACGCGTACACACCTGAGCATATATTAGACTCCCTACAACTGATGCATAGGGAATGTTCTGCATTTCCTTAGCTTCAAGGTTACTTTTAGGGCACTGATTGAGACTGAACTTGTCTCCCTTAGCAACAGGGGTGTCAACTGGTTTGCTGTTCTGCTGTTCTGCATGCCAAAACTTTTGAGCACTGTATCGATATAGCTCCTTTGTGATAATCCAAGAATACCCTGAGAGCGATCTCGTTGTATCTGAGTCTTTAATACAAAAGAGACGTCACCAAGATCTTTCATCTCAAAATTCTTTGATATAAATCTCTTGGTTTCATGCAACATGCCTATATCATTTTTGGCAAGCAGTATGTCATCGACATATAAAACCAGGAATATGTGCTTACTCCCACTGAATTTGTGATACACACAATTATCAACAACGTTTATCTTAAAACCAAACGAGATAATCACTTGATGAAACTTATGGTACCACTGACGGGAAGCTTGCTTGAGTCCATAAATGGATTTTGTCAATTTACAAACCATATTCTTTGGGTCTCCCAACTCAAAGTTTTCTGGTTGCACCATATAAATTGTTTCGTCAATGTCACCATTGAGAAACGCCGTCTTGACATCCATCTAATGAAGCTCAAGGTCAAAATGTGCAATGAGTGTCATGATTGTCCTAAAAGAGTCTTTCGTTGAAACCAGAGAGAAAGTCTCTTTACAGTCAATCCCTTCCTTTTGGGTAATGCCTTTAGCTACAAGACGAGCCTTATACCTCTTTACATTACATTTCGAATCTCTTTTGGTTTTAAATATCCATTTGTAACCAATGGGCTTCACACCTTCTGGTAATGGGACAAGTTCCCAAACCTTATTGTCTAGCATAGACTTATACTCCTCATTCATGGCATCAATCCACTTTTGAGAGTTGGAACCCTGCATGGCTTGATGGAAGTTGATTGGATCATTTTTCATCATTCTAATGTCTTCCTCATGTTCTTGGAGAAATACGTAAAAATCGTTCGGAATAACATTTCTCCTTTCTCTAGTGGATCGCCTTAATGGCACTGGTTCTTGAGGTTGTTGAGTTTGTTCCTCAAGAACAATTACCTCATCTTGAATGGGGGGTTGTTCAACATTGTCTGGTTGAGGATCCAAATTCTATTCTTGATCAATGACAGGTATAGAAACCTGCACATTGTCAAAAGCGATAATAGGAATTGTAACCGATTCTTCCTCAAAGGCAACGTCTCTAACCTTATTTCTCCCCCCAAACTCAACATCCTCAAAAAATGTTGTAGTTCCCATTTCAAAAAATTGATCTAAGTGTGAGATCATAAAACTTATAGCCCCTTGATCTCTTAGAGTAGCCAATGAAATAGCTGCTCACAGTTTTGGAGTCAAATTTCCTTTCATGTGGCTTGTAAGGCCTTGCCTCAGCTGGACATCCCCAAATGTGAAAATACCTTAAACTTCGCCTTTTTCCTATCCAAAGCTCATAAGGTATTTTGCAGCTTCATTATTCTTCCTCTATTTGCCTTTATCCTCCAAATGAGCACTTTCGGTTATTTCTTTCTTCCTCTTGCATACAGTAAGAAATGAGCTCATTAAGAGTCAATTTCTCCTTTTGACAGTTGCAACTAACCTTAAACTGGTTGTATTATGTAGGAAGTGATATTAATACCAAATGCATGAGCAAGTCGTCAGACAACTCGAGCTTCAGTGCCTTATGCTTAAAAGCAATATGAGACTTTCCATAATATACTCCATAATGTTCCTTTTGCCTTTGTACTTCATAGAAATCAAGCTTTGCAAATGCTTGCTTGTTTCTGCCTTATCGTTTTTACAAAACGCTTTTCAATTTCGGTTAGAAACTCCTTAGCTTTGGTTATCTTTTCAGATACCGCACCCCTAAATACCTCCGAAATGCCACGCTTGATGATCATAAGACTCATACGATTTGAGCGATCCCACTTCTCAAAGTTCTTCTTGTCATCAGGAGAACTTGCATCTGTAAGAGAAACGGGTTGCTCAACCCGAAGTGCAAAGTCTAGATCCATGCAGTCGAGAACAATTTCTATGTTCTGCTTCCAATCCTTAAAGTTGGTCATATTAAGTACATGTATAGAGTTGATATTAGCATATATAGAAGAAACACTAGCTGTAAAGAGAACAAAACAAACAAACAACCAAACATGCTTACATTAATAACCAAATACAATAATCAACAAATTCAAATTATAGTAAATCCCATCTCAAGATACCTAGCTCATCATTAATATCAAGTCTTTGGACAGTAATATTAATTGTAAGTGGTACTCTTGTTGTAGTGATCAAATATTGACAATAATTAATGTCAAATAATAAATCTATCTTTGGATCGACTTATTATTCACATGTAAAATCTTATAATCGTCACATATTTATCACCACTTGTGATCTTCCAAATTAACACGACATTTCTTAAACCCTACATTTCTATTTTGCTCTGTTGATGGGGATACAGACAAAACAAAACATCGTGTAATTTGGGGACCATGACCCTAAATATATATAATAATCAAATTATTATATGTTGACTATTTCTAATTCGGCCCCTCAACAAATTAGAAATAGCACTCTGGTATCTACACATTAATTCTATGACAATTATACCGTTAAGCCTTAATACTTTAAATATCTTAATTAAATCACTTTAATTTAAGCTTAACCAAAAGATAGCACAACACATTTAATATTTACATGTGTGGCCCTATATGATGGAATTTTCCAACAGAGCACCCATTTCACCCCAGCTTGTCCTTGTCGCTAAAGCTATGGACTATCATAGAAGATGTGCTGCATGTAAGAGCTCAATTCATGGCATCAACATAGGCTGTAAGAAGTGTGACTTTAACCTTCATGTTTCATGTCCTAATCCAAACAGACTCCTAAAACTTAATTGCCATGAGCACAATACGTATTATTTCATTACTAATACAGACAGAGATTGGTGCTCTTTTAAATGCAACAAATGCCGTGAGAAATTGCTTGATGATGAACCCTTCTATAGTTGCATGGAGTGTGATGTCAACCTCCATTTCAAATGCATTCCTATATCAAGTGATGTAATGATCACTCAGAAGCATCATCATCTTCTAACTCTTATAGATTCAGTTAAGGAAGACAATCCACTCATCCAATATCTTATGGATTCAAATGATCAAGTAGATTATTCCATGGACTATTATTGGGTTGATTTGGTAGTAATTTTAAGAAACACGTGGGAGTTACTTTTACAAAGTGATTATGATAGAATCTGCTGTTTGATTTAATAAATCTTTTTAAAGACTAAAATATCCATATTAATTTAACATAAATATAAATATATCTTATGTTTAATTTCATATGTTTCAATTTTATTTGTTCATCATTGATTATATATAAGATTAATTAAAAGATTTTTAAAAATAATTTGTTCATCTTCTAAACCAATTCTAGAACAAACACTCAAACTTTGAACTTAGAACAAAACCCTAAAGCTCATTTTTTTCGCCATCTATTTCTTCTTCTCTACCATTTTTCTTTTTTACCATCACCAACTCATCCAAAAATATAATTAATAAAAATTATATAAAAAAAAGTGATAAAGATTGAAGTGTTATAATACAGGTATCCACATGTCAAGTAAAAGAAATCGAAGACTATTATAGTGAAAAGAAAATAAAGGAGTAAAGGAAGAAGAATCCAATTTATTTATTTTTTTTAGATTTGGTGTTGTCAAATCTAGAACCCTAGATTTTTCGGTTGCTCTGAGAGTTTGAGATTGAGAGATATGAAAGAAAACAAAAATTGCTTTGATTGATAATTCAATTTCATGTCTGTTTTAGTCATTATGTAAAATCACAGCAATTAAAGGTAAAATTTACCAAACGCATAAATACTGCTTTTATTTTACCAAACGCATAAATACTGCTTTTAAATTCACATCAGTTTCAACAGTAACATTAACCAAATAGTTGTCTTATTAACATCACAAGATGTGTTGCGTCCATCAACTGGTGACGTATGGACTGTGCAACTTGATGAAAATCGTGAAACCAGCACTGTAACATATTCCTAATGAATTCTACCAGTGTTAACATAAGGAGTTGCCGTGCGAATTTTAGGCATGAGTTTATGCACTCTACAACATTTGTAGTCATCACTATGTACCTTCTTTGGAGACAGTGTATGCAGGACCATTTGTATAGACCGACATCTTCAACATAATCGAATGCATTCTGGTGCAGGTTACGTAACTCGTTCGTGTACCAGTTAAATTTCAATTCAGTGTACGTTCTAGTTGCTTTGTCCATTATTTTGGCAATATCTTTTCTGTGAAATCGCTTCTTCACATTTTCAGCAAAATGCCAGCAATATATGGTATGGGTTGTATAATAGATTACAAATCCTTGTTTCAATGCTTGCATGTCGATCCGAAATAGAACCGGATCATCTATATGACCAAGGGCACCCTTCAAGCAATCCAAAAATCATTCTCATGAAAGGTTTTTTTCTGAGTCGTCGTACCCAAAAGCAAATGGATACACCTGTTCATTTCTATCTTGTACAGTTGCAATAAACATTGTAACCCTAAATCTTCCCTTCAAATGGGTACTATCAACTGCAATAACAGGATGCAAGCACCTCTAGAATCCTCTAAGTAAGGCCCCTAATGACATGAAAAAGTAGAGAAATTTACCATCGTCTCCGCACTGTAAGTCAATGATTGTGCTAGGATTTTGTTGTTTAAGCATGTAACCAAATGATGGCAGCAATTTGAAAATTTCTTCTTGCGTTCCATATGCCAATGGCAATGCATAATACAGGGCTCGATGTGCCTTACTGTACAAGATTTAGATGTCATACATTGTTTTCATATCGACAATTATGTCCTTAGGACGCATGAGATGATCATCTTGTTGTTGAAGTCTAGGTGTAACCACTTCTCTGATTATGACGGCACTAACTTGTCGATGGCAACGGTGAATCTCCTCTAAGGGACAACTGTGTTCGTTGAAAAAACTTCTGACTTGGAAGTGCATCCTTTTATCTCTCATCTTCGTTCTTAATTTCCACTTATAGTTGTCTATCAAACAAACTAGATGTAACGTTATCTTATTGGACCTTTTCACCTTCTATTCGTAGTTTTGCCACATTGCAAAAAGGAAAACTAGTCTCTTCAAATCCTTTTTTGTCTAAAAAGTTGACCCTTATAAATTATGCTTGTAGGTTCTTCTACTACCAAGGTTCTGCTTTTACCAATATCAAACGAGTATGAATCTGCTCTGGGAATAACCCATGTACTGGCATTATCAAAATCACTATGCCAGACCACGGAAGTCCCAGACATATTTGTTACAGTGCAACTAACTCCTTGCACACGTCTTTGAATTTGGACAGGCTATTCATCAGTGTTTTATACATTATCTACCATATCAATATTTGCTCATTATTCACCTCCTGCTTAGGTCTAAGGTTCAGTTCATTGTTTTACTCATTGTACATCTCATTGTATTGGTCATTGTACTACCCATCATTTATCTCAATTCCACAACCAAACACATTGCCGAATTGAGGTTCAACAACATCTGCATGGTCAACCACTACCGGTGGGACAACATTCATATTTGCCCGACCTTCGGTTGCACTCCTTTGTGTGATTAGTTGGTTGCTTCTGCTATCGTATCCAAATTGTTGGGTATTTTCATGAAGAGAAATATCATTCCCTATCACATCTCCAACTGCTCTCTCAATTAGAATAACACATACTTGAGGGATCACTTGATCTTCCTCTAGCATAAACTGAACATCATCGTCGTTTCTTATAAATGTGTGACATGTTGTGCCAGGAACTATTGATATACACTGTAAATCTGTAAATCAACAATGTATTTGTTCACATCATACTTCACAACGGTTTGCACGATCGCCATCGATTCTTCATAAGTCATACTTTTTGACACATACATTCCTTGGTTATCGGAACCTAAAAACCTCTGACTTCTGTCGGGTAACTACTCTCATCTACTGTTGTAAAATGTTACTATTCTTACCTAATTTATTCTCCTGTCAAAATCATCATCACAGATCATTATTAACAACATATCTATGAAAAACTCAGAGCTATTATAAAAATTCTCGGACCCTTTAAAAAATCTCGGACCCTTCATGAAAAAGCTCAGGGCCTTCAAGAAAAAGTTCGGAGATTATCAAAAATAGGTCGAAGCCTTTATAAAAAAAAGGTCAGACACTTTATACAAAAGCTTAGAGACTTTATCAAAAAAATCTCAAAGCCCTTATAAAAATAAAGCTCAGAGACTTTGTAAAAAAACTCGGAGACTTTATAAAAAAATCTCGAAAACTTTATAAAAAATGCTCGGAGCCTTTATTAAAATAAATGCTTAGAGACTTTATAAAAAATCTCGAATATATTACAAAAAAAAAGTCAGAGACTTTACAAAAAGTCTTGGACGCTTTAAAAAAAGTCTTAGGAAGACTTTAAAAAGACTTGAAGATTCAAAATTCTTAAGTTCAAACTTCACAAAACCAACATCATTTTCACACAAACACTCGGCCAACAAATTATAAGAAATGACAAAATTTTTACAACACTCATAAATTCATGAGAAAACAAGATCAGATATATATATTACATTTTTGTGTTGAAACACGTTGACTTTCAGACAATTTGTAGATTGATTTTCAGACAAGTTTTTTTTGGAGAAAGAGAGATAGAGGAGTTACTGCTTTTTATGATCTTAGTGTGGAGATGGAAGTGGATAGAGAATTTAAAATTAATTATTTAAGGGCAATTTTGGTAGTTCACCATAATAGGTATCTTTTAAACTTAACTTACTAAGCTTATGACATCACCACAACTCACCAATAAAAAGGTGACATATCTCACCATTTCCACTTTTGTTTTTGTATTTGGCAGTTTTAATACATGTTCTTTCATCAATTTCCAATTAAAAATCATGTAAATAATTTTTGTGAAAATTGCCAAAACTAACCACTTATAAAATAGAAAATTCGTTTTTAACCACAAACGAAAATTTAATCGTTAATAACCACTTTTTAAAAATAATTTCAGTGTATATCCATAAAATATCGAAATACCCCTCGGTGTTAATTTTGTTTTTTCTCATCTTTTCCACTGTCCTCTTCTCATCTTCATCTTTGACCGAAATACCAATCTTCTTCTTGTGCAAATCGAAGATAATGGATTTGTTGTATCCTGCAAATCAATGAGAAGCACACCATTTTTGAAGATTTGAAACACACCATTGTTAAACGTTTAAAAGTTTTGAACAAGTTTTTCGATTTGCTCTAAATCGGTTGAAGGTTCGTAAATATCTTCAATTTCTGTTAGTTTGAGTTTGAAATAGTTAGTATAACATGATTTTAATGTTATTGGCTTACAGTTGTGTGGTTTTGTGAAGAATTTGATGAATTTAAGTTTCACATTTTATTTCCAGAACATTTTAAGTTTCAGTTGTTCGTAAACTTAAAATGTTCTATAAAAACTCAAAATAGAACTTGAAATATGCTAAAAATATTCGAAAGGTTGATAAAAGTTGAAAGTTAGAGATGTTTACAGAGATTTAAAGCATGCTTTCAAGTTTAGACCCCAGAAAACTTAAAATGTTTATAGCATATGAGTAAACATCTTCCATTTCTGTTAATTTGAGTTCGAAACAGTTACTATAACATCATCTAACATTATTTAAATAATGTCATGTGGTTTTGTGAAGAATTTAAAGAATTTAAGGCCTCATCCTGTAACTGTTTTTCAGTCCATTTTTGTTTTTTATTTTTCAAAAACAATTTCGAAAACGCATTCGTTAACTGTTTTTCATTTTATTTTCGAAAAAAAAACAAACCTACTGTAAAAAGTAAGGCCCCGTCCTGCAGTTGTTTTTCAGTCCGTTTTCATTTTTATTCTTCAAAAACGATTACGAAAACGTGTTCGTTAACCGTTTTCATTTTATTTTCGAAAAAAATAAGTAAAAAAAATCAGTGTTAAAAGTGAAAGATTTGAAAAACACAAAATACTTATTTTTTGTTTTTGTGTTTCACTTTTCTTGTATAAAAAAAAATCATTTTTTTAAAACTATTAATTGTACTGTTATGTGTTTAATATGATTAGAAAAATACGGAACACGATTTTCAAATGACCAAAGTGTCACTCTTATATATATATATATTTATATATATATATTCCAGAATAATTTATTTCCAACTAGAACTAAAAGCATTCATGCAATTATATATATATATATATATTATAATATAATATATGTTATGTATATTATATATTATATTATGTATATATATATATAATATTATTATATATATAAACTTTATATTATATATAGTGGAAATGGTAAGGAATGCCACTTTTTTTTTGTCACTTTTTTTTTGGTCCCTTGCAGTGATGTCACCGTTATAATAAGTTAAGTTTAAAAGACATCTATTATGGTGAGCTATCAAAATTGCCTTTAAATAATCGTTTTTTTATTCTTTAAAGGCTGTCGTCCAAAAAAGTTGTCTGAAAATCAATCACCTACTTCATTTTATCTTCAGAAAACAAGCTCCATTCCAGATATTGCACAAGAAGGTTAATTAATATTTCTGATCTTCATTTCCATTTTTTCTTGTATTTCTATGTGGTATAACACTGTATGAACATTTATGAACATGTTGTCTCAATTTTTTTATGTTGATATCCTGGAGTTGTAAACTTTTTAAAAAGAATGAATGAACATGTATGCATATTTTTTTGTATATATATTTGGCCGAGTTGAGTTGTAGTGGTGCAAACAAGTTTATAATCTTGGGCATAAAAGCTAGAAAGGTTTTAAAAAAAGCTCGAAACATTTGTAAAAAAGCTCAAAACATTTGAAAATAAGCTCGATCCAAAAAATAGATGCTGGATACAAAAAAAAAGCTCGATCCCTCGAAAAAATGCTCGATCCATTAGAAAAAAAAGCTCGATCCCTAAAAAAAAGCTCGATCCCTAAAAAAAAGCCCGATCCCTCACAAAAATAGCTTGATTCCGCATAAAAAAAGCTCGATCCCGCACAAAAAAAACTCGATCCCTCATAAAAAAGCTCGATTCCTAAAAAAAAAGCTCGATCCGTAAAATTAAAAGGTCGAGCCATATTTGAAAAAAGCTCGAGCCATATGAAAAAAAGCTCGAGCCATATATAAAAAAGCTCGATTATATAGAAAAAGAGCTCGGTCTTGAACAAAAAAAGCTCGATCCCGTTACAAAAATCTCGATCATGTACAAAAACGGCTCGATCATGTACAAAAAAAGCTCGATCAGTTTAAAAAAAAGCTTCATATCTTACACTTTTGATTTTTGTTTAATCCTTTATAATTGTAAATTTAATATGAAATATTTTTTTCTTATTAATGGTTTTTGATGTTGGTTTTGACAGGACAATGGATAGGGTGAGAATAGTCATATCTTACAACGGTCGATGGAAGCAATTACCAGACGAAAATCAGAGGTATTTAAGTTCCGATAACTAAGGTTTGTATGTGTCAAATAATTCGAGTTACGACGAACTGGTGTCGATCGTGCAAACCATTGTGAAGTTTGATGAGAACAAATACAGTGCTGAGCTACAGTCTCTATCAATTGTTCCTAGGACTACATGTCGTACATTTATATGAAACAATGATGATGTTCAGTTTATGCTAGGGGAGGATAGGATGATCCCTCAAGTATGTGTTAGTCTAATCAAGAGGCCAGAAGGAGGTGTCATTGGTGAAGATATCCCTCATCCTGATAACACCCAACAATTTCGATCGTCATGCAAGTGGGATTGATGGTCGGGAAAACATATGTGATGTCCCATCAGAAGTAGCCGCCCATGATAATAGACCGGGACCTCAATTCGACGATGTATTTGGTTGTCATATTGAGATGAATGGTAGACAGTACAACCACCAATACAATGAGATCTACAATGACATCAACAATGAGGAGAATACAACACTGAATGTTTGGGTGAATCATGGGTGGGTAATGAGGGCAATTTCAATTCTGTAGAAAATGTAGAGGACAATCAGGATGATGCAGAACCTGTCGAAACGGAAATACGTGTAAGACGTGTAAGACATGTACACAGATTTAGTTCCAGTGCACCTGATATAACTGGGACTTCCGAGGAGAGGGCTAATGTAACTCCAGATGATTCTGATAATGCCACAACATGGGTTATTCCAGGAGCAGAATCATACTCGTTTGGTATTGGTGGAAGCAGGAACTTGGTTGAAGATGAACCTACAAGCATGATATATAAAGGCCAATTTTTTCCAACGAAAAAAGATTTGAAAAGACTAGTTGGCCATTTTGCAATGTGGTTGCAGAACTTCGAGCGGAAGGTGAAAAGGTCCAATAAGATAACATTACATCTAGTTTGTTTGATGGGAAATTGTACGTGGAAGTTAAGAGCGGTGAGGAGAGATGAAGGCACATACTTTCAAGTAAGAAGTTTTGTCAACAAACACACTTGTTCATCAGAGGAAATTCACCGCCGGCACCGACAAGCTAGTGCAGTCATAATTGGAGAAGTTATTGCACCTAGACTTCAACAACAAGATGGTCGACTAATGCGTCTGAAGGACATAATCGCCGACATGAAATCAATGTATTGAATCCAAATCATGTACAGTAAGACACACACCACCATCGATTATGCATTGTCACTGACATATGGAACGCATGAGGAAACCTTCCAACTGCTTCCATCATTTGGTTATGTTTTGGAACAACAAAATCCCGACACAATCACTGACTTACAGTACGACGAAGATGGCAAATTTTTGTACTTCTTCATGTTGATTGGTGCCTCACTTAGAGGATTTCGGACGTGTATGCGTCCAGTCATTGCCGTTGATGGTACCCATTTGAAGGGACAATTCCTGGGTACAATGTTTGTTGCAACATCACAAGATGGGAACGAACAGGTGTATCCAATTGCTTTTGGGTACGGCGACTCAGAAAATAACCTTTCATGGGAATGATTTTTTGATTGCTTGAAGGGTGCCCTAGGTCATATTGATGAGCTAGTTTTCATTTCTGATAGGCATGCAAGCATTGAAACAGGGATTTCTAAAATGTTCCCTTATGCCACCCATACCCTATGTTGTTGGCACTTTGCTGAAAATATCAAAAAGCGATTTCATAGGAAGGATGTTGCCGTAATAATGGACAAAGCAGCCCGCGCATACACTGAGTTTGAATATAACCAGCATATGGAAGAGTTAAGAAACTTGTATCAGAATGCATATGATTATGTAATTGATGCCGGTCCATACAAGTGGTCCCGTTTACACTGCCCGGAAAGAAGGTACAGGGTGATGACGACTAATGCTTCAAAATGCATAAACTCATGCCTAAAATTTGCACGCCAACTGCCTATGTTGACTTTAGCTGAGTTCATTAGAAATATGCTGCAACGGTGGTTTCACGATCGCTATAGAGCTGCACAAACCATGCATCATCAGTTGACCGACGTAACACATCTTGTTCTCTTAAAATGTATGGAGAAGTGTGGTTATTTGACCGTAAATCCAGTCGACTAGAATATTTTCTCGGTCAAGCGGTCTGGAAAACAGTGGACTGTTGACTTAGCCCGGAAGACTTGTACTTGCAACAAATTTCAAATGGATCATTTTCCATGTTCTCACGCCCTTGCGGCGGCACAGTACATTACTGAAACTTGGACTTCACAACTTTGTGTTCGTACTAATCATTTTCTCGGTGAAGTTGACCGTTTTCAATGTTTTTTACAGGGAGCGAAACTTGGACTTCACAACTTTGTGTGCGGACTACTACAAGAGACAAACACTTATTAACGCGTACTCGGTTCCTATTATGCCGATGGGCCATCCTTCCACTTGGGTTGTGCCATCTGACATTGCTTAGAGGGTGATTTTGAATCCAAACTCTAGGAGACAAGCAGGACGCCCGAGGGCGGGTTGCCATGTCTCGTCTTCGGAGAGGACAACTACACAATCATGTAGAAGATGTGGACAACCAGGGCATAATTCCAGGAGATGTCCTAATCCACCTATGATTAATGAAGGTACAAGAAGAGGTGTTCCCGATGAATACCGCCGTAAGTGTAGCATCTACCATTCAATTGGACACAACAAACAAATGTGCCCTAACATTGACTCTAATAGGGAAAGAATGACAAAGTTTTGATCACATTGAAAACTTTTGGAAGTGTATCAGATTGTAATAATTTGGAATTGCAATAATTACTTATTAATGAATGAATTTATATAAATGAATGAATAATGAACGAATTAATATTCATGAATTAATTACATGTCTGTGTACATATAAAAAGGTAATATACAAAAAATCACTTGGCGGGCCTAGAATTAGAAAAAATCTTCATAACCATTTTCTCCTGAATGATCTCCATGTCGTCCTTTGACCAATCAAAAGGTCGTCGACCCGCCAGTATGTACTCGATAAGTCTCAAAGTATGGGGACCACAGTTACCTCTGCAATTCGGCATATAAAACACCATTAGAAATCGTTCATAAATAATATCTAAACACGTGAATGAAATTGAATGTCTTATGATTTCTTTCGTTGAGAGACAGTAGAAGTTTGCACCAGGCTGACCGAGAAGAGCTTATTTTCCCGAAGGAACACCCGACGACCAACTTGTGGTGCTGTGTGGAATCCCGCGTCACTCAACATGGAGGGTAAAAACCACCGTAATGGCCGGACCTACTGGTGCCTGATCTGATAAGGTACTTCCTGTCTCCAGGGGTCATAAATGTCAATCTTCCCGAGACAAAGGTCGACGCTCACCACCAGCCAATATTGGGCCCCAACGTTACACGGAATCAATACCTGTAATAGTTTGCATACCGTGTTAGTTGAGGATATACGAACTGTTTTTTTTTTTTAAAATCATCTCTATCATGTAACACTTACCAGGTCAACCTCGTGCCATGGGCTGTTTCCACTCGTGGTTGCTCCACGGACAGTCAGAAGGTCCTCTTCCAACCATCGGGACTGTAACACATTCCACCTTGCCGTGGTCATAGCACCATGCGAATCACGAGGCATCATCCTCTCCCACATGTACAACATAAGTGGTTGTACAAGCATTGACAATACCGTATTAATAATATAGAAGCAGAAAATCTGATTCGATTCCCAAATTTTATACCTACTTACATAAAATTATGTATCTAACACGTTGATCCTTTGGTTGTACACATTGTGAAATCCTCGCTGACGCTTGCGAAGAATATTGAGGTATGCATCCATATGCTGACAAACAATAAAAACACCGTAATTGTTAACAATTCAACAATACTTACACAAACGTTAATATGAAATTTAATAAGTACGTACCGTGTCCTCCAAGTCCATGAAGTTGGACTGCATACGTACGAACCATCCCGCGGTAACTGGTGCCAGCACGTCCACATTACGTCTGTTTAATGATTGAATTACCTTAGCTATACATAAATTAAAATAAACAAGAAATGTACATCCATTTGTATTATAAAAAGTTGGACTCACTGTTCCTCGTTGATGTTCCTCTTGAAGGCCTTGTATGCCGCAAGGTGGTCAGCATCCACTAGTCCGTGAGGGTCAAAAATGTGTTCCACGGACTTGGGTCGTGTCCTCAACCTCTTTGAACAGCATGGATCTATGTAAGGGCTCACCAACTTCCATCTGCGCTAACCTAAACGCTTTGATGTATTGGCCTGGGGAGGGGACCGTTCAGACAACACGGACTTGATGGGAGTGGAGGGGACTGCTCCGACGGTAAAGACGTGCTGGTAGGGGAGGGGACCGCTCCGACAGCACATATATGCTGGGTGGAGGAGGGGACCGCTCTGACGGTATAAACGTACTGGGTGGGGGAGGGGGCCGCTCCAACGCCACAAACTTGCTGGGTAGGGGAGGGGACCGCTGTGCCTGAATCGATGTGATAGGAGGTGAGGGGATCGATGTACTGGAAGCTGGGGGGACCTCTAAGCCTGGGTGGACCCAGATAGGACTGCTGTAAGTGAACCAAGCCTACTCTCGTTGGTATGCGACTGAGTTTCCCTCTCCGGACCTACCATGCCGGTAGGCGGGTACTGATTACGTCAAGCTGTCATGTTTGTCCCCCCCCGTAAACCTACCAGTCGACCCTCCGAAACTAAATAATAGATCAGGAGGTAGAGGTCATCCCTATGTGTACGCATGGTCGAACCTTGAAGCCCCCGGATCATATCCAGTAACAATCGATGTTGCTGCTGAAGATCCTCATCACTCTTCCGGATCATATCCAACAACTCCAAGTGTTGACGTTGTCGATCCTCATCACTCTTCCGGAGGGCTTCACACATATCGTTCAACATATCTGCCCACGGAGCCTGAAATCATGTCTACATTGTTAGTAAAAAACTATCACCACGTGTTAATAAAAAACACTAAACTTTGTTTTCAACTTACCTCTTCATCAAGTCCAACACCCCCACGGGAATCCCCTGCAGATGTACCATGTCCGGGGGTGGAAAACCAAACCCGCATATGCCTTTCTCGTTGAGGGTCTGTCTCATATCCCTCACTGTCACTGGGCCTTAAACCCCCAACAGCGGACTCAGATCCCTCACTGTCAATGGTCCTTTCTGTTAAACCCCCACCCTCTGTACCACTGATCCCGTCTAAGGTGGTCTGATCAGGGACCTCATGCGGTATATCATCCATGTCATCTTCTACATACAGGCTCCCCCCATTGTCTAGCCAAGCATAGTACGGTGTCTGTCTCTCAGCTGGTGTCGGCACCAGTTCCTTGATCGCAAACATCTGAAATATTAGTTAGAACAATGTCATTGTACAAATACTAACTAATAAAAACATTAACAAAATAAATACAAACCTTGGCTTTGAAAATCTTTGCTAGCTTCTTCCCTCTCTGTTGTTTGGTCAACTCCCACTTCAAAATATGGGGAGTCAGATCAGTAACCCTCCGGGCACCGACCTCTTTGGCCAAATCAGGGATCACCTCCAAAGCAAATATCTGTATCAAAGATAAGTACGATAAGTATCCATAAAATTTTGGACACCAACAATAAAGTACAATTTTTAGTTTGAACTTCTTACCAATAGGGCATGAGATAGATCGTATATGTTGTAGGTCTCCACCCTGTGTACGTCAGCGTCCTTTTCCTGCTGGCGTCGCTCAAACCCGTCTCTTCACCCGTCAAGTGCATGCTTGAATGAGTAAATAGATTGCCTGTACACGTGGGCACCCCACGGGAACGTGTCGAACGCATCAAGCTCCTCAACCAGCCAAAATTGCCAAACTGGAATCTTGAATCTCTCATCCACCCCTATCAGTATCCAGTTCAGTATATATAAGAGGCAGAGCTTGACAGCATCGTACGCCTTTTTGAACTCTGCCCCGGTGATAACACCCCTAATCTGCTCCAACGACACCTCATCTGCTCTAGGAAAGTACCGCTCATGTATGCCATTCTCCACTGCTGCATATATGGTGGTCTCTGGTACTACTCCAAATCGTGGTCCGATGATCTTGCAAAATTCCACATTCGAAAACCTCACCGACTGGTTTTCTAACATGAAGTGCATCTCATCTATTGGGCCGTTATGATGGAGCTCCCTCAAAAGCAACCGATGGATAATACCACCAGAAAACTTCATCTCCCTATGCATCGTCAGGAAATGCAGAAACATGACGCCATGAACCGACGGTGGTCTTCATCTGCAAATTCTACAAGGACACGGTTCAGTACGTCGTCTATATAGGAGAGGGTATCAAAATGGTTATGTCGTGTCAATTTGTCCTCGTACCAGTATCCGTCTGGAGTTTTAAGCGAATCCCTCAACCTAATTCTCATCTGCAATGTTGAAAAGTCCTCATTTGTTGATTGGCTTATTTCGTGAACAATCACATTGTTGGGGTTCATGTTAGGGTAGCTTAGGCTCTCAAGACCTCAAGAGGAGAAGCATCAAAGGTAAAATTCTTGTGCTTACTTACTTTGAAGAGATAATTGCACACACTCACATATTCATGCATAACTCTTGATTTTATTTGTTGAGTGTTTTCTCTTGTGCATTTTAGTTTGCATGACTCTTGTTGACCTATTTGCATCTTGCTATGAAAGTTGTATGTCATGCTAGGCATTAAAATAGGATGCAATTTCATCACTCTTGAACTTATTATTTTTATGCATTTGAGTGTTGAAATAATAGATCTTACGCTGGTGGTGCACTACTCGACCAGCGCACCTCACCAGCGCAACTTTCACAGTGGACTGTCGCTAGTGTTGCGCCACTGAGCTACGCTGCTGCACCCGTACATAGTTGAAAAATATAGGTGTGCGCTGGTGGTGCGCTACTCGACTAGCGCAGCCTCACCAACGTAAACTTCCCAGAGGATCTGCGCTTGTGTTGCGCTATTGATGCGCCACTCGACCATCGCCTGTTTTAAAAAATAGGTTGTGCGCTGGTGGTGCGCTACTCGACCAGCGCACGTCGCCAACGCACACAGAGAAAACTGAAACGTTTTTTCCAAAACGACCTCACTATGTTTGGATCTTATATATATATATATATAACTCAATGCATTAAGGTCGTGTATGAGTTCAAAATATCATTTTTCTTCCTTAGAACACATTTCAAAGGAAAAACACTTCCAAGAACTCATTTTTAATCACTCAAAGCATTCCCATGAGCATTAAATCTTCATCTTGCATCATCTAAGTTCATCTAGAGTGCATCTATGGATAGGTTTGCTTCATCACATCTTGTTTGGTAAGTTCTTCACTATCTTCTTACAAGTTAAGTGTTTTGCTTACTAAACCATTTATTTAATTAATTGTATTCGCTTAGAATATTTCTATATACAAATTAAAGATTGTTGTGATGCCATGATTGAGTGTTGTATTGTGATAGCTTCATAGGATTGTTTGATCTATGTTTAGCTAAGCTATTTGAACATGTCATTTAGCACTTGATATCTAGGATTGCATTAATTGTCATCTCATTATCCTAGATAAGCATATAGGGTTTCCTAGTCTTGTTTGTTCATTGAATATCATCATATATTCTCTTAGGACACTTTATCTCTTCATTGAGAAGTAAGACTTGTGTTGCTTCCGGGAGTAGGTAGCTTAAAGCACAAGCATGATGAACTAGGTTCACTTATACAGGGATTAGGTAGTGGTGAAGGATTAAACCGGGATTAGGTTGTAATTTCTTTATCATTAGTGGATTCGAGGTTCTAGTGTGGCGCACTCATCAGCGCGTTGTTTTTCCCATTTGGAGGGTTTCCACGTATATCTCAAGTGTTTTTACTATTTCCGCATTTATTACACTTGTGGTATCTTTGCAACTAGATAGGGGTATTTTTGTCAACTTGACTCTTAACGAAAATTAGGTAAAAGTTTATTAAAATCTATTCACCCCCCCTTCTACATAAATATTATACACCATAATATTTGCTTCAATTGGTATCAGACCAGGTTCCTAGACATACATAGGTGATCCTTGCTCATTTTGGTGTGTGTTGCATTTTGTTTGTTTGTGTTGACCATTCATTTACTTGCATTCATATCATTCATTCATAAACATAATGAGTGGAAATGGTGGCAATGAGGGAGCTTCCAGCACTAGACCTCCACTCCTCACCGGGTTGAATTATGCCTCTTGGAAAGGCAAGATGGAGTCGTACATATGCCAAATTCATGACAGGGCATGGATGGCAGTTGAAGATGGCTACACTCCACCCATGATGACTCCCGCAGATGGAGGAGATGATGTACTCAAACCAAAGGCTCAGTGGAATGCACAAGAGTTTAAGGCTTCAAAGTGGAATAGGAAGGCAATGCATGCCATCCTTTATGCAATGGATGATAACCAATACAAGTTGGTTCAAAATACTAGGATAGCTAAGGAAGCATGGGACATCCTAGAAGTTACATATGAGGGAACCGAGGTGGTTAAGGAATCGAAGCTTCAAGTTCTCCAAACGCAATTTGAATTGCTCAAGATGGATGAGAATGAGTGCTTCAACGATTTTGAAGTGAGGTTGATGGACATTGTGAATCAAAGTCATCAACTTGGTGATCCTTATTCGGATAGGAAGATCAAGCAGAAGATTATGAGATCTCTACCCGATAGATTTGAGTTTAAGGTGACGGTATTGGAAGAGAATAGTGGGTATAAAGACGTGAAGCCTAGGGAAGTGATTGGGAGGCTTTTAGCCTATGAATCTAGGAAATGTCCTAACCCCACACCATCGAAAAAGCAAAAAGATATTGCTTTGAAAGCCTCCAAAGTTGAGAAGGAGGAAGGTGATGACTCAGATGAAGAGATGGTCTTGCTAATGAAGAAGTTCAAGAAATTCTACAAGTCCTAGAAGAAAGGCTTTGGATCCAAAGGTCAAGACTTAAAGAAGAAGGCTCCCTTCAAGAAGTTTGAGCCTAGGCAAGAGAAGACCGAGAAGAAAGAAGTCCAATACTATGAGGTGGAATATGTCACTTTGCCTTAGAATGTGCAAATCACAAGAACAAAAAGAAAGGAAAAGTGATGGCTGCCACATGGAGTGAAAGTGATGACTCTAATGAAGGAGATGAGTCTTCGGATGATGAAGATCTCATGGCTAACTTCATAGCATTTACATCCTCTCTTAGGAGCAAAGATGTTAATGAAGAAGAGAATAATAGTCAAGAGGGAGACTACTCAAGTGATGATGGATCTTCATCACAATCTACAAATGGAAGTGTGGATAGGATGGATCTCAAGGACTACATGGCTAAGTTTGAGAGCTCAAGATTAAAGAACAAGAATGAGATGAAGAGATTAAAAGAAGAAAACTTAGACCTCTCAACTCAAGTTGACCAACTAAATGAAGAGTTGGAAAGATCTAAGAGGAGTGAAGAAGGGTTGAAGAAAGAGCTTGAAGATGCTAGAGAGTTGTTGGCCAAGATGAACTCTAGCACCAAGAAACTTGACCACATGCTAGAGAGTTGTTGGCCAAGATGAACTCTAGCACCAAGAAAGAGGCCAAGTGACAAGAAGGGGCTTGGGAGATATCCTCTACTCCAAACAAGACCATTTTTGTAAGAAGCATGAACTTCAATGGGTCCTCTCCTCACCAAACTCCTAGGAAGAAGCTTGATCTAGGAGAGTGTTCGAATAGTGCTCAAGTGAAGATGGCACCAAGAAGCCCACCTCAAGCTCATCCTACAAGGGCTCCTCAAGTTAACTTCCCTCAACCAAATGCTCACAAAGGGAAGACACCTATCATGCAAGCCCAACCAAGGAAACAATCAAGTCTTGCTCAACAACAAAGAAGGAAAGCTCCTCAACAACAAGCAAGACAACCACAAAGACATGGGAAGACTCTAATGCATCCTCAAGGATATGGTAAAATTCCTAACGTTTTACCTACATGTCATTTTTGTGGTATTGATGGTCACATTAGACCAAATTGCTTTAGGTATATCAAATTGTGTAGGATTGAAAGCATGATAGAGAAGATAAAGGCTAGAGCCATGATGCATGTTCCTAGGACATCTAGAGCCTTGATGCATGATTCTAGGACACCTAGAGCTATGATGCATGTCACTAGGAAAAGTGGAACACTTTTGCATGATCCTAGGACATTTAGAGCCCATGTACCATTGATCACTAGGAAGGAAAATACTGTTGCACCTAGGTGGATTAGAAAGGATGAACACCATTGCCATGTTGCACAAATTGCTTTGAAAGCTCATTCTTGTGATTTTTGGTATTTGGTTAGTGGGTGCTCTAGGCACATGACTGGAAATAAGAGTTTCTTTGAGACTCTTGTGATGGAGGAGTGAGGAAATGTCACCTTTGGTGATGGATCCAAAAAGAAGGTCAAAGGAAAGGGAACCATTTCCATTCCCGGATTACCTTTCTTGTCCAATGCTTTATATGTTGATGGTCTAAAAGCCAATTTGATAAGCATTTCACATCTTAGTGATGATGGACTCTCCGTCTTGTTTAGGAAAAATGATTGTTCTATCCTATTGCCTAATGGACAAACCTTGTTAAAAGGTATGAGGTCTAGTGACAATTGCTATTGTCTTGAGGCTAGAAGTGTGTCTTGTAATGTGTCCAAGGATGAACAAATAGAGTTGTGGCATGAAAGACTTGGTCACATGAACTTTAGGTATCTAAAAATATTAGATAAGTTCAATGTTTTGCGAGGCCTTCCCAAGCTTGGGAAAATGGTTAATGGTGTTTGTGGACCTTGCCAACAAGGAAAACAAACCAAGAGTATGCACAAAAAGGGCAAATATATTACCACCAAGAAACCTCTAGAGCTTTTCCACATGGATCTTATGGGTCCTATGCAAACCAAGAGTTTAGGTGGAAAGAGATACATTTTTGTGTGTGTAGATGACATCTCTAGGTATACATGGACTTATTTTCTTAGAGAAAAATCTGAAACTTTTGATAAGTTTAAAATGCTTTGCTCCAAAATTCAAAATGAAATGAACTCCAATATTAAAAGCATTAAGAGAATAAGGAGTGACCATGAGTAGGAATTTGAGAATGCCCATTTTGAAAACTTTTGCAATGGTCTAAGCATTTCCCATGAATTTTCGGCTCCTAGGACACCTCAACAAAATGGAGTTGTTGAGAGGAAGAATAGGGTTCTTCAAGAAATGGCCCTTGTGATGTTGCTTAGCAACAACGTCCCTAGGAACCTTTGGGCCGAAGCCGTCAATACGACATGCTACATAGGAAATAGAGTCTTCCTTAGGCCCCACACTAGGCAAACCTCATATGAGTTATGGAAAGGTAGGAAACCAAATGTTAGCTACTTCCACACTTTTGGAAGCAAATGCTACATTTTGAATGACTGTGATCAACTTGGCAAATTTGATGCTAAAAGTGATGAGGGTATCTTCATTGGCTATGCCTTGAATAGTAGAGCATATAGAGTTTTTAATCTAAGAACTAGGACCGTAATGGAATCATCTAATGTTTTCATTGATGATACTAGGCTCAAGACTAATGACTATGAGGATGAGGTAGATTTAGTTGTTGACTCCCCTTTGGAGAAAGTAGTTGATATCTCTAATGTTGAAAAGGCTAATCTTGATGATGACATAGCACAACTTAGTGATAGGATTCCTCACTTGGACTCAAAATAACCTGCTCCATGGGTTAGAAAACTTCATGACAAAGATGACATTATTGGTGAGGTTAGTGAGGGTGTTGGGACTAGGCGTCAAATGGCTAATTAATTAGCTACACATGTTACACCTCTCAAATAGAACCCAAGAAAATTGATGAAGCCTTAAAAGATGAATTTTGGGTTCTTGCCATGCAAGAAGAGCTTAACTAATTTGAAAGGAATAAGGTTTGGACTCTAGTTCCTAGGCCCAAGAATACCAATGGGATAGGTACCAAGTGGGTATATAGGAATAAATCCGATAAAGATGGCAACATTGTACGAAACAAGGCTAGGCTTGTAGCACAAGGATACTATCAAACTGAGGGTATTGACTTTGGAGAGACATGTGCTCCCGTTGCTAGGATTGAGTCCATTAGGCTTCTTTTATCCATTTCTTGTTTGCACAAGTTCAAATTATATCAAATGGATGTTAAGAGTGCCTTCCTCAATGGCTTCTTGCAAGAGGAAGTGTTTGTTGAGCAACCCAAAGGGTTTGTGGATCCTCACCACCCTAATCATGTCTATCACCTCAATAAAGCATTATATGGATTGAAACAAGCACCAAGGGCTTGGTATGAGCGTCTCACCCAATATCTCATAGACAATGGCTACATTAGGGGTAGTGTTGATAAGACTCTATTCATAAAGAAAAACAAGGATGAGCTCTTTATAGCTCAAATCTATGTTGATGATATAGTCTTTGGCTCCACCAATGACACCAAAGTCCAACAATTTATTGATGTCATGTCTCATGAATTTGAGATGAGTCTTGTTGGTGAGTTAAGTTACTTTCTAGGTTTACAAATTAAGCAAATGGATGTTGGGATTTTTATATCTCAAGCTAAGTATTCCAAAAACCTAGTGAAGAAATTTGGCATTGAAAGTGTCAAACATTGTGATACACCCATGAGTACCACTTTAAAGCTAAGCAAGGATGCTAGTGGTAAAAGTGTGGACCAAACTTTATATCGTGGCATGATTGGAAGCTTGTTCTATTTGACCGCAAGTAGGCCCGATATCTCCTTTAGTGTGGGTGTGTGTGCTAGGTACCAAACGGATCCTAAGGAGTCCCATCTCTCTTCTGTTAAGAGAATCATTTGAAATGTGAATGGGACATCCAACTATGGGATTTGGTACTCTTTTGACACTAATGCTAGTCTTGTAGGCTTTAGTGATGCAGATTGGGCAGAAAATTATGATGATAGGAAAAGTACATCGGACGGTTGATTTTTCTCTAGGAACAACCTTGTCTCTTGGTTTTGCAAGAAGCAAAATTCAATTTCCTTGTCCACGGCTGAGGCTGAATACATTGCTGCTGGGAGTGGATGCACACAACTCCTTTGGATGAAGCAAATGCTAGTCGACTATGTATTCAATCAAGGTACTCTTACTCTCTTTTGTGATAACATGAGTGCAATTAACATTTCAAAGAATCCGGTTCATCATTCTAGGACTAAGCATATTGATATCCTTTATCATTTCATTAGAGAACTAGTTGAGAGCAAATGCATTGTCCTTGAGCATGTAGGTACCAATGATCAACTAGCGGATCTATTTACTAAACCCTTAGATGCTACTAGATTCAAGACTCTTAGTAGATCTATTGGGATTTGTTTAATGGAGTGATGTGTTGTGGTTTTTGACCCCATAAGGGGAACTCAAGCAAAGAGAGTAATTGTATACTTGTTGCATGCAATTTTTCTTAAATATGTTTATGTCTCTTTATTGATTGCTTGAGTAGCTTGGTTGCACTTATAGTATATTGTATTTTCTTAAATAAGTGTGAACATTGCTTTGATTACAATCCATGTCATGTTTATGTTCAAACATGCATTTTTGGACTAGGAGATCTACATAAGAAGTACATGTTGAATGACCTTTAATTATCTCCACGACATGATGGTTCTTAATTGACATGCTAATGAAAAATGATAAAGCATGATTTGATGATTGAAATTGTTAAATGCAACAATTGTGTGAAACGTACTAGAGAGACTAAAATGTTTAATTATTGTCTCTCTTTCTTTATTAGTTGAACATGGCTATTATCATATGGGTATCCTCCCGGAAAAATCAAATAGGGTGCAAAGTTGCGCATGCCATGTTTAGTTTCTAAAGTTGGATATAGTGCCTTTAAAACTTGATATTTATAAGAACTCTATATCCTTGCTTCTCTCATGACAAATGGTGTAATTGGTTTGAATTATATTGGAAACCTTTGTCATTTGCTTTGCCAAATACCATTGTTTTTGGACTTGAATGCAACATGTCTTGTATGCAAAACACCTTTTTGATTCACACATTGTCTTTCAAATAAATCTCCTTGTGTCTCTTCTATCACTTGAGGTTGCATAAATGTGGCTTATATAATTATGCAACAATCTTGTATGCTCTTTTCTTTCTTTGCCTTGAATGACCCAGTTGGGGACTTCTTCTTTGTCTATATCATGACAAAAAGGGGGAGTAGCATTGACCTAGCATTGTGATGTTAAGGGAGTAGCATGTGTTGGCTTTAAGGGGGAGCATTGCTTGTTTGATGGGGAGATTACATGTAGTGGGAGTAACCCGTTGAAAGAGGGCATTGCATGAGCATTTCACAATGTCATACTCATATTATTGATTGCAATTGCTTTTGTTTTATATTCACTTGATCATCTTACATGCACTTGGTTGGAAAGTGTATTTGTGCTTACTTTGTGTGTAGGGTTGATAGTTCTACAAGAGATTGAATATTTGAAGTTTTTTTTATTTATCTCTTTGTAATGTAGAATATCTTCCCGGTGTTTTCTCTATTTTGTTTTGTGAGGATCAATGTGAGTGGTGGTTTTGTCACGAAATAGCCAAAGGGGGAGATTGAAAAGTCCTCATTTGTTGATTGGCTTATTTCGTGAACAATCACATTGTTGAGGTTCATGTAAGGGTAGCTTAGGCTCTCAAGACCTTAAGAGGAGACGCATCAAAGGTAAAATTCTTGTACTTACTTACTTTGAAGAGATAATTGCACACACTCACATATTCATGCATAACTCTTGATCTTATTTGTTGAGTGTTTTCTTGTGTGCATTTTAGTTTACATGACTCTTGTTGGCCTATTTGCATATTGCTATAAAAGTTGTATGTCATGCTAGGCATTAAAATAGGATGCAATTTCATCACTCTTGAACTTATTGTTTTTATGCATTTGAGTGTTGAAATAATAGGTCTTGCACTGGTGGTACGCTACTCGACCGGCGCACCTCACCAGCTCAACTTTCACAGTGGACTATCGCTAGTGTTGCACCACTGAGCTGTGCTGCTGCACCCGTGCATAGTTGAAAAATATGGGCGTGCGCTACTCGTCTAGCGCAGCCTCACCAACGCAAACTTCCCAGAGGATCTGCGCTTGTGTTGCGCTACTGATGCGCCACTCGACCAGCGCCTGTTTTAAAAAATAGGTTGTGCGTTGGTGGTGTGCTACTCGACCAGCGCATGTCACCAACGCATACAGAGGAAGCTGGAACTTTTTTTCCAAAATGACCTCACTTTGTTTGGATCTTATATATATATAACTCAATGCCTTAAGGTCGTGTATGAGTTCAGAATATCATTTTTCTTCCTTAGAACACATTTCAATAGCACTTGATATATAGGGTTTCCTAGCCTTGTTTGTTCATTGAATATCATCATATATTCTCTTATGACACTTTATCTCTTCATTGAGAAGTAAGACTTGTGTTGCTTCCGGGAGTAGGTAGCTTAAAGCATAAGTATGATGATTTAGGTTCACTTATACCGGGATTAGGTAGTGGTGGAGGATTAAACCGGGATTAGGTTGTAATTTCTTTATCATTAATGGATTCGAGGTTCTAGTGTGACGCACTCATCAGCCCGTTGTTTTCTCCATTTGGAGGGTTTCCACGTATATCTCAAGTGTTTTTACTATTTCCGCATTTATTACACTTGTGGTATCTTTGCAACTAGATAGGGGTATTTTTGTCAACTTGACTCTTAACGAAAATTAGGTAAAAGTTTATTAAAATCTATTCACCCCCCCCCCCCCCCCCTTTAGATAAATATTACACACCATAATATTTGTTTCAAATGTAACAGAAATAAAACATCATTAAACATAACAAATAAAAAAGCTCGATCTAATTCAAAAAAAGGTCGAACCTATTGAAAAAAGCTCGAATCCTTTTTAAAAAAACTCGAATCCTTTTTTAAAAAGCACGATCCCTTTTAAAAAAGAACGATCCCTTTTAAAAAAGCTCATCCCTTTCAAAAAAGCTGCTTTACAAAAAATCTCGATTCCATTTCAAAAAAGCTTGATCTCTTTCAAAAAAGCTCAATTCCTTTACAAAAAAGCTCAATCCCTTTTAAAAAAGCTCGATCCCTTTTAAAAAAGCTCGATCCCTTTTTAAAAAAAGCTTGATCCCTTTCAAATAGGCTCGATCCAATTCAAAAACAGCTCGAACCTATTCAAAAAAGATCGATCCCTTTCAAATAGGCTCGATCCAATTCAAAAACAGCTCGAACCTATTCAAAAAAGCTCGATCCTTTTGAAAATGGCTCGATCCAATTCAAAAAAAGCTCGATCCATTTCAAAAAAGCTCGATCCCTTTCAAAAAAGCTCGAATCCCTTTCAAAAAAGCTCGATCTCTTTCCAAAAAGTTCGATTCCTTTTTAAAAAGGCTCGATCCCTTTTAAAAAAGGTTCGATCCCTTTTCAAAAAAGCTAGATCCCTTTTCAAAAAAGCTCGATCCATTTTAAAAAAGGCTCGATCCCTTTTGATTTTGAAAAAAACTCGATCACTGTCAAAAAAGCTCGATCCCTTTTAAAAAAGGCTTGATCCCTTTTCAAAAAGCTCGATCTCTTTCAAATACGCTGGATCCAATTCAAAAAAGGTCGAAACCTATTCAAAAAAGCTCGATCCTTTTCAAAATGGCTCAATCCAATTCAAAAAAAGCTCGATTCGTTTTCAAAAAAGCTCGATTCCTTTTCGAAAAAACTCGATTCCTTTTCGAAAAAGCTCGATTTACCAAAACCTAATTTTCACGAAAATAAAAGCTCGACTAAACAAATAAGCTCGATTCTCTTGAAAAAAGTCTCGATAACCCATATTTCATCTTCCTCAACTGATATTCAACAAAATTACAAACCCTAACCTAAACCACAACCATTCTCACATCTCTATTTTAACCGGTTTCTACAATTCCTATCAACAAAACTCAATTCTAACATGTAATGCAAGTTAACAACAACAAAAATGAGTATTGTATACCCTAATGTTCCTCACTGTCATTGTTTCTTCCATTTGAAACAGAACTTGAAGCCCAGGTTGAAGGTCTAGAAAGAAGTGCTTGATGTTTATTATATGACAGCATACTGTTCCACCTCCAGACAATTCGACATAGAAATGGATGAAATCAAAAAAATTCCTCAGGGAAAATATGACACTTTGATGTCCATTTGGCCTGAGCGATGGTCATGTTCCCATTGTCCTGGGAGAAGGTATCAAATAATGACCATAAGCATTGCAGATGTGTTGAATAATTGTATTCATAAGGCTCGAAGGTTGCCTATTACTGCAGCGATGGAGTTCTTGATAGATATACTACAGAGATGGTTTAATGACAAACATAAGCAAGCCAGGAAGAACTCTACTTACTTGGGGAATGTAGCATTCGGTCATTGCAAGGAGATGAACGAATTGTCATTGACTTACAATGTATATCCAATTGAGTAGACCAGATATTTAGTTAAAGATGGTAAACATGGTGGGTTGGTTGATATCGAACATCGTACATGTACTTGTCGTAACTGGAACTTAGATCAGCTGCCATGTGACCACGCCATAGTTGTTGCCAGGTACATTGTTCATTTCTGTAATTCATATCGGTTTGTCACTGCTTGTTTTTTGACAATGTTTCGTTTCGTTTCTTTTTTTATAGGTTTACAAAGACCAATTTCAACTTCCTTTGTCACGAGTACTACAGCACTTTCTGGATGCAGATAGCTTATGCCCTAGCAATAAATCCAGTATCTCATCCATCTGTCTGGGAAGTACCCGATGAGGTTGGCTCTATGATTGTCCTTCTACCTACTAGGAAGAGGCAAACTGGTAGACCAAAAGAAAGAAGAATACCTTCCGTCGGAGAGGTTCGTCGGAAAAGTAATTGTTCTAATTGCAGCAAATAAGGTCACAATAGGATGGGACGTCCCAACCCAAGACGGAGACAAAATAATGGCCAGTTAAACACATCAATTACCGTTAAGCAGCCGATACAACCGACACCGCCGACACGTAGACAACGTGCCTGTAGTTTATGTCATGTACTTGGTCATAATCGCAAGACATGCCCGTTAGTTGACCACTCATTGCCTACGATGGGCACTCTCTGATAAAAATTAAGAAGCATCACCAAAGGAACCATTGCATATTCCAAGTTTCTCAATTAAAAGAAGGCAATAGGATCAAAGAAGCATTAAATGATGGGTTGATTCCGAGTTGCTAAAGTCCAAATTCGGCCCACATGAAGACCGAATTCTGGCTGAAATTTGTGGACCTCTACAGAGAGCATCTGAAGTTGGATCGTCTATTATAATATGTTTTTGGAAATCCCAAGACAAGATCAACAGATGCTATGAAGACCCCATCCTCCGAAACAGATCACAACAAGTCCAAATTCTATCATCTATCTTATTGGGCGAAGACTTGAGCTGAGCAGTCCAAATTTCAGCATATTTCCTACTTTAGCATATTCCCTGTTTTATTTATTTTCCTCAAATAAAGAGTTGATTTGTTTCCCGAATTCAACTTTCCAAATAAGAAACAAATCAACTAGTTGCTAGTTTTTAGTCTTTAGTTGTTTTCTAAATTTGTTTGCATTTATTTTCCTGATTGTATGGAATTAATTACCTAATATTTATTCCCTTTTAGGTCTTAGATATTTTTACTATAAAAGAGACCAATTGATGTAATTTGAGAGAAGACTTGAATTGAATTAAAATTGAGAGAATTTTTCTCTTTGGTTCTTTATAGAACTATGAACTTATCAAGGTTCTACCTTGTGGCATTCAAACCTTGACTTATCACTCACCTTTTTTTTTCTTGAGTGTGGCATCTACAACCTTCTTGAAACCGTTGGTTCTTATCTCCATATAGATAACGGGTCGCGGTCCTTTTTTTTTTATTTTCTTTATTTCTATAAATCTAAAATTAGAAAACGATCATTGCTACCATATATTGGTTTCAGGTCTTACTGCTCTTGGTGAGGTTCATATCACTCCCACTTATGGTGATACTACTCATTTGTAATTTCTTTTTATATTTATGTTGTATTACTAACTTAAGTCAAGTAAGAACTTTTTGTTGTAGTATGAACTTATTTTATGTATGAACACTATTTTGTAAGTTTATTTCATGTATGAACTCTAGTTTGTAAACATGATTTCATATTTTATTATTATAACTAGGAATGTTCTCATATGAAGTTCTGAAAATATTGCAAGTTGTAATTTCAAGTTAAAGTTTAGGGTCCTTGCTATTTAAAGCATGATTTCAAGTTTGGTTCCTATGATTTAAAGCATGATTTCAAGTTTGGTTCCTACGATTTAAAGCATGATTTCAAGTTTGTTGTTTATGTTTAAAGAGTGATTTCAAGTTTGGGCAAATCCAATTCAAAATGTCTAACTGTCAACACACCAACGCCTGTTTAAAGCATAATTTCAAGTTTGGTTCCTACATTTAAAGCATGATTTCAAATTTGTTGTTTATGTTTAAAGAGTGATTTCAAGTTTGGAAAAATCCAATTCAAAATGTCTAACTGTCAACACAGTAGCACCTGTTACAAGCATGATTTCAAGTTTGGTTCCTACTATTTAAAGCAAGATTTCAAGTTTCTGGTTTATGTTTAAAGATTAATTTCAAGTTTGGGCAAATCCAATTCAAAATATCTAACTGTCAACACACCGGTACCTGTTTAAAGCATGATTTCAATTTTGGGAAAATCCATTTCAACATGTCCAACACTATCAACAACAATGAAAAACCTATTTCATTTGTAATTCAGCAACAAAACCTGTTTCAAGTTGTTCACAAATTCTCACTACGTCTTTTACCTATTTCTACCCGAAATGCAAAACAAAATTTAGCATCCAACATAATATCCGGCCAACCAAAACAAAACACCCTACACAAAATGTGGTGGCCAACCAACCATCTAAATGATGCGAAATAAACAAAATACAGTTGGTATTCCCTCATCTCAGGGAACTCCGTCTAAGGTACACCAAGCCCTTCACCTTTGAGGGGCAGTGTAGGTGTGTGAACTGCTGATGCTATTTTCCTAAGTCTCTTACTATGTCTCGTGTGCTGCTCCTCACTAGTCTGGTTGTCCTTGCCTTGCTGTGGATCAACCTGTTCATCTTCAAAATTTCTGACCTCATCCTGCACACCATGCAACTCCTCAGCAACCTCGTCTTGCTGTGCACCATGTAGCTCCTCAGTAACCTTGTCCTGCCACTTATCATTTAGCTCAACACCAACCTCGCCCTCCTGCGTACCACACAACTCATCCGCAACCTCATCATAGCCTTGCTATGCATATATAATACACCAAACATCAAAGTGCATGCATTAGAAAGGTTAGTTTAGGTTTTTACCGCATAACTGTGTACATGGAAATCAAAATGAAGTTTTTCAATCTTCAGGTCCATCTGTTCAAATCGGGAGTCGATATAAGACCTTAACTCGTTATATGACTGTCGGTCGCTGAAGGGTCATAACTCATCTTCGAACGAATCTCTGTATCTGTGTATGCTTATGGTGCATAACCCCACCTACCACGTCGGTCTGCCTCATTCTCTGGATCATACCCCCATTCTTGTCCAGCTCGGGTCTAACAACCGTAAGGAGATCTAATCGCCTATAGTACTCCTGACGCCTCTCCTCAGTCGTAGGAGTAAAAGTTGTATAAGCTTCCAACTGCAGGCAGGTGAAAATTATTAAATTTTGGCATATATACAACTGTAAAATAAAATAAAAGTTATGCTTACCTCGTCAGTGAATTTATTCCCCAAATGTGATGGCTTCATCTGACAGTACCATGTCGTCAATTGCGGGAACCTCTGGCCCGTTCTCCCTTTTCTTGATTTTTCAACTAAACCGGTAAGAACCAGAATGGCCTTCATCATCCAATACTAAAACATATTAAGACTGGTACACACGTAAATTCAAATAATTTAAAACAAAGAATTTACAAAATAGCTAACAATCAATGCCCAAGAAAATCCATACACATTGTAACCCAAGTCCTGCTGCGTCCTGTAATTTCTTTTTTGTTTCCTCCCGTTTCTTCTATCGTTGAGGGTTTTACCAAGCCAATATATGGTAACTGTAAATGTAAGTTCCCCAAGGGAATGCCTCAAACTCTGTGATATCCTCAACCAAACCCCACAACCAATCAGGAACAAACCAATGATACTCCGACCAAGCATAATGTGGGACAGAAATACATATATCCCAACTTAATAACATCTTCCGCCTCGTCAAACTCCTCTCCCTTATTCTACCTAAAATATCTACAGAGAAGTGCGGGATCTTCCAAAGTATCGGTGATGTACACTACCTGGTGCAACTTTAGGTAGGGAGTTAACACTCTCTGGCATCGGTCCTAACCTCAATCCTGTGACAATGAGGAACTCCTCCTTTCCAAACCTAATTGCATGGTTCCCGACCCGAAACCACATCTCGTCGGGACACACACCAAGATAATGTAACTCTATGCATAAAAAATTGAGGCAAAGCTTACCACTAAACAACTTCTTGTTCATGCCCAAAAATTGTTTGAAAACACCCTGCTCCCACCATCGTAACATGCCAACCCTAGCCATAGCATCTCTAATAATTGTCAAATGAGATAATTTATAGTAAATGTTCACTCGAGCATCAAACCGATTATCCTCTGCATGATTGTAAGCCAAATTATCTCCACCATTTGCCATCAGCATTACCTTACAAAAATTATTGAATGTTTTTGGGACCAAGTGTATTGACAGCAAGATTTCATTTCCAACAACAATTTATAATTTGTTACGTAAAAAAAAATGATTTAAAGTTTTAAGCTATACATTTAATGCATCATTTCAAGTTTTATACCACAGATTTAAAGCATCATTTCAAGTTTTCCAACGATTTCAAGTTTTTTGCAAGAGGCAAACAATGATTTCCAGTTTTATTCAAAAAACTGAATGCAAGATTTCAAGTTCTTTGCTACAAATTTAAAACAAGATTTCATGTTTATGCAAGAAAATGAAACCATGATTTCAAGATCCAAGTTCCAAACAAAAATAAAATCCATTCCACAACCGGTTCACTTTCAAATCAATTCATCAACACAACATAAAACAATTCAATTCCCTCAAAATCACAAAACCCACAATTTGAATCCATAAAACAAAACAAAAATTGAAATCGTTTATACCAATTCACTGTCAAATAAATCACAACAAATCTATTTTGATGTTGAAACGTTCCCAAGAAATTTCTTTATATCAGTTCACTGTCAAATTAACCAAACCCTAAAAAATGAAATCAAAATTTTCTTAACAAATAATGAAATGTTCTTAAGAATTTCAACAAATCATTTAGATACAAACTAAATTGGGAAGGGCAAAACCAAACCTTCAAACCGACAAACACTGTTTGGCCGCCACTGTTACTGTTGACTTTCTACATGATGAGACGACTGTTGGAACCCCGTTCACCGTTTACGCAGCGGAACTAGGTTTTAAAAAATTTTAATATACAGATCATAATATGTATCTGGGACCAGTGAACTTAGGATCGTAATTATTTTTTGAAACTAATACATACAATATGTAAACACAGGAAATTGAAATCGATATAATCAGAAGAAGAAAATCTTACCAACGTTTGGAGGCTCCTTCACTTTATGATGTGCTCCTGTATGAATCACTCGATCTTTCTCGCTATCTCCCGGGACTAGTAACTGCGTGTGAGCGCATCACGGTCTCAGGAACTTAAATAGAGGATGTAGAGAGAATTGAAGAAACTCTTTTTTCTATGTTCACAAACTAGAACAATTCTAGTATATAAAAATATTGCCAATATCTTTTAGCAATATTTTTTTTTGCTTGCACTGAACAGTGCACGAACATATACACATATATATCAAAACTCTTTTTGACTTCTTTGTTCACCTGATGTGTGCCTTTTCTTTTCACAAAACTAAATCTCTTTTTTCACGCATCCACTTGCGTTTTTTTTATATATATACAAATTCTATATTTTTTTGTGTTCTCTTATATATATATTATCTTTGTTTGTATCCTATACAAACACTTATATATGTGCACACACCAATTTGAATCCAATGCGATCTCTTGTATTATAATTGATATATATCTTTTAATTATCATTTTTAAATATATCTAATATATTGAAAATGTGATAATAAGTATTTTAAATTTAAACTTAAATTCAAATACTTAGATAAATGATTTAGTAAAAATAAAATAATCCTATTATTTTATATTCTCCTAAATCCATATATCAACTAACACCCTCCAATTAATAGTTAATTAATAATTCATAATTATCAATATAATTAAATAATCTAATTATTTAATTAATTTAACTATTAACATTCAGTAATTAAATAATCTCATTATTCAATTAATTCCCGAATAAACACGTGTCATTTTCGTAACACAACTAATTAGACAATCCAATTAGTTAACCGTGACCCTTGTTACCTAAATCGATCGGGCTAGCAAGGGGACCTAATGGACCCACAGTATTTTGAGCTCCAATAATCCTCGGAATCATTAATTAAACTCTTTAATTAATATTCCTTGATTATTAACTCCGGTGTTATTCCACTAAAAACCCGAAACTGCACTCTCTCAACTGTAGATGCTTTTACACAGACCGATACAACTCGGTGTCCATCGATATAGCCATTACACATGGTGTGATCCTCCACAGTAGTTCATAATTAGAGCTGGGTCATAATGTTCTTTATACTCCTCTAATTACATATATCTTTTAAATACCATTGATTCTCTAATGGACAATAAATCCTATTTCCTTACTGAATTAGGAAAGCGCTCATATTGTCCAAGCCCCGAATCAACCCTTAAGGGAACTACCATCTACTTCTCACAAGAATGAGTGGATTCCACTATTTTGTACAAACCTTCCCAGCCACAAGCCAACCCGTAATCCCAACATACGGAGCATATTGATCGGGAATTACATCCGACCTCACCCATGGTATATCAAAGACCACAATCTAACCTGAAGGAGTCTATAAGACACTCAAGATTAAGATCACCCACATATAGCCATCATTAGTTGATATATATGAATCTCATCGGTAAACGGATCTTGGTGAGAGATTCATATAGATCATGGCTCAGTCTGATGAGAATAAGGCGGCTGCATCAAATGATCCATTGCATGTTCCGGTTGGGCCAATAACAAGGGCAAGAGCTAAGAGATTCAAAGAAGCCCTAAATGGCCTAATTCAAGACACTTGGGCTGATTTTGAATTGTTGAAGTCCAAGATAAGCCCACATGAAGACCAAGGCATAATTAATGTCATCAAGGCAATTGATTGGGCCGAATAAGAAAGACTTGGGTGTGTGGCACAAGCTAGGAGAAGAGTCAACTTTGGCTGATTTATTCCCTTTTAATTTTCAAAGAATAATAGTTGATTTGTTTCCCAAATTAAGGGGTTGATTTGTTTCCAGATTTAGCTTTCCAATTAGGGAGCAAGTCAATAGTTTCTCGAATTAGTTTTCTTCTGATTATAAGGCCTTAATGGCCGAATTATTTTGTTTCCTTTTAGGATGGCTTATAGCCTTTCTTTTCGTTTAGGGTTTTAGTATATAAAGGAACGAATTGGATGTAATTCGACAGACTTGAATTGAATAAAAAATTTGTGAGAGTTCATCTCTTTTTGGTTAGGAAACGATCCTTCGTTACCATATATTGGTTCCGAGTCTCACTGCTCTTGGTGAGGTTCATATCAGTTGGTATCAGAGCCAGGTTTCTAAATCAGGTTTAATCTATCCTTGTTCTTTCTCTTCTATGTATTCGTTTGTTTCAACAACAACAAAAATAAAAGGCTTGCTTGAGTCCACTTGATCAAGGTCGGTAAAAAAAAATGTTTGATCAAATTCGATACCAAAAAAAAAAAGGGTACCAAAAGCTTGCTTGAGTCCACTTGATCAAGGTCGATAAAAAAAAGTACAATTTTTTTTGGGTCGTGTAGTTGAATCTATATCAACTATTTCTATTCCTAATCTTGATTCCGTGCATTGATATTAAAAAAAAAATAGCTAAAGAATTCCGTATTCATTATTCTTGTCCTTTTGTTTTGTTACTTCTATCTTTCTTGTACTTCTTGTGAGTGTCCGTATAAGTCAAAAAAAAAGAAGGAAGAACTGAAAGAGTTAACAAAGAGTGGAAAAAGGAAAGAGTGTGTGAGCTCATCAGAGGGTAAAATCCAAAGAATTGAGTGAAAACACGAGTGTGAGTGCCACCATCTTTGAGAGTAAACACGTGAGGGAGTGTTTGTGAGGCTTACTAATTTCTTTTGTTTTGCAGGTTTCAAATATGTCACGTGATAAAAGTAGAGACTTATCTGATGAAGCACCAGAAACGATAGATCTTAATTTTTTGTATAAAGCCATACAAAAAAACATGGAGCGAATGGAGATTAAGATTGGTGAGGTGCATGATAGGATAGATAAGGTGGAGTCTAGTTCACAAAGAGTGCAACCAATTAGGGTTCCTAATGTGGAACGAAGAGAAAGAAACCCACCTAGGGATGATTATGAAGATGATTATAGGAATGACCTAGAGGAGGGTGATCGCATGTCCAATGTGGGTGCGGGCAGATTGAGGCGTGAAATGGGAGGTAGAGGAGTTAGGTATGGGAATAAAGAAGATAGGTATGTGTATAGAGAGAGAAAAGAAAAAGATTATGAAATAGCAAAAAAAGAAAAAAAAGATGAAAAAGAAAAAGAGGTTGTTGAGAAAAAGAGAGAGAAAACAAGTAAGCTTTTATGCAAGGGAGAGTGATGTCAAAAAGGCTTTATTTTCAAATCAGCCAATGATTGTACTTTTGTACAAAAAGGCTTGCTTTAGTACTAATGAACTTAACCCTTCCTTACCTAGTGTTGTCGTTTCTCTATTGCAGGACTTTGATGAAGTGTTTCCCGAAGAGATGTCTATTGGTTTACCACCAATAAGGGGGATTAAGCACCAAACTGACTTTGTACCCGGAGCACCCATCCCAAATAGACCAGCATATAGAAGTAATCCTGAGGAGACAAAGGAACTTCAAAGGCAGGTTAGTGAGCTCATGGAAAAGGGGTATGTACGTGAGAGCATAAGTCCTTGTGCGGTTCTCGTATTGCTTGTGCCAAAGAAGGATGGAACATGGGGGATGTGCGTTGATTGTCGTGCCATCAACAATATCACTGTAAAGTATCAACATCCTATTCCTAGATTAGATGATATGCTTGATGAATTACATGGTTCTATTGTTTTTACTAAAATTGATCTTAAAAATGGATATCATCAAATTAGGATGAAGGAAGGTTATGAGTGGAAAACTTCTTTCAAAACAAAATATGGATTATATGAGTGGTTAGTTATGCCTTTTGGATTAACTAATGCATCAGGTACTTTCATAAGATTAATGAACCATGTTTTGCGTGCTTTTATTGGAAAGTTTGTGGTTGTTTATTTTGATGACATTCTGATTTATAGAAAAAACTTGGATGAGCATGTTGAACATTTAAAACTTGTTTTAGGTGTTTTAAGAACAGAAAAGTTGTTTGCTAATCTCAAAAAGTGCACCTTTTGCACCGATAAACTTGTATTTCTGGGTTTTGTTGTTAGTGCTAAGGGAATTGGGGTTGATGAAGAAAAGGTTAAGGCAATTAAGGAGTGGCCGAAACCTACCAATGTGGGACAAGTGAGAAGTTTTCATGGGTTGGCTAGTTTTTATAGGAGGTTTGTGAAATATTTTAGTAGTGTAGTTGCACCTTTAACCAAGTTTACAAACAAGAACGTTATCGGACCGCGACCCGTTACCTATAAGGAGGTAAGAACCAACGGTATTAAGAAGTTGAAGATGCCACACTCAAGAACCAAAAGAAGATGTGAGTGATAAGTCAAGTTTAGGATTAAGCCTCATGGATTGTATACTCCTTTGCCTATACCTAGTGGACCTTGGATTGATATTTCTATGGATTTTGTGTTGGGTTTGCCTAGGTCAAAAAGGGGTAGGGACTCTATATATGTGGTTGTTGATAGGTTTTCTAAAATGGCACATTTCATTCCTTGTCATAAAACCGATGATGCATCACATATTGCTGATTTGTTTTTCAAAGAAATTGTGAGATTGCATGGCATGCCTAAGACCATTGTTTCGGATAGATGCTAAGTTCTTAAGCTACTTTTGGAAGACTTTATGGGGTAAGTTAGGCACTAAACTTTTATTTTCTACTACTTGTCATCCACAAACTGATGGTCAAACTGAAGTAGTTAATATGACTTTATCTACCTTGCTGCGTGCTATAATACAAAAGAACTTGAAAACATGGGAGGATTGCCAGCCGCATGTAGAGTTTGCTTATAATAGAAGCGTGCATTCTGCAACTCATTTTTCGCCTTTTGAAATTGTGTATGGTTTTAACCCATTAACTCCTTTGGATTTAATTCCTTTACTTATGAATGAGCATGTTAACTTGGATGGAAAGAAAAAGACAGATTTTGTTAAGCAAATCCATCAAAAAAACTCGGCAAAATGTAGAGAGACGAACTAAGCAATACGCCAATCAAGCAAATAAAGGGCTTAAGAAGGTTGTGTTTAAGCCCGGTGATTGGGTGTGGTTGCATATGAGGAAGAAACGATTCCCAGCCCAGCGGAGTTCTAAGCTACTTCCAAGGGGAGACGACCCATTTCAAGTGATTTAAAGAATCAATGACAACGCATACAAGTTGGATCTTCCAGGTGAGTACAATGTTAGTGCAAGCTTCAATGTTTCTGATTTGTCTCCTTTTGATGTAAGTGACGATTTGAGGACAAATCCTTTTCAAGAGGGAGGGAATGATGAGAACAAGGCAGCTGCATCAAATGATCCATTGCATGTTCTGGTTGGGCCAATAACAAGGGAAAAAACTAATAGATTCAAATAAGCACTAAATGGCCTAATTCAAGACACTTTGGCTGATTTTGAATTGTTGAAGTCCAAGATAAGCCCACATGAAGACCAAGGCATAATTAATGTCATTAAGGCAATTGATTGGGCCTAATAAGAAAGACTTGGGTGTGTGGCACAAGCTAGGAGAAGAGTCAACTTTGGCTGATTTATTCCCTTTTAATTTTCAAAGAATAATAGTTGATTTGTTTCCTAAATTAAGGGGCTGATTTGTTTCCAGATTTAGCTTTCTAATTAGGGAGCAAGTCAATAGTTTCTTGAATTAGTTTTCTTCTGATTATAAGGCCTTAATGGCCGAATTATCTTGTTTCCTTTTACGATGGCTTATAGCCTTTCTTTTCGTTTAGGGTTTTAGTATATAAAGGAACGAATTGGTTGTAATTCGAAAAAATTGAATTGAATAAAAAATTTGTGAGAGTTCATCTCTTTTTGGTTAGAAAACGATCCTTCGTTACCATATATTGGTTCTGGGTCTCACTGCTCTTGGTGAGGTTCATATCACAATCCTATATGATCACATCATACAAGGTGCCTCCATTCCCATATCTCAAATGAATGATTCAGGATAGAATCATCGTACATTACGGAATGGACTGCAACTATAGATTAACAACAAATAAAGTATCCAGCTTTATTTGCTATCTATGGACTATTGAGATTGCACGTGTCTCTTACTATGTCCATCTGTATATGACACTCATATACACAATTTGAGATTACATCCGGCAATCTTGGATGTTAAATATATGCACAAGATATAAAATAAACGAAACAACATGAATAAATTGAACTTTTCCTTTTATTTATTTCATAAATCCATTTACAAATTACAAATTTAGGGCATAAACCCCAACAATCTCTCATTTGCACTAAAGCATGTGAGGCATGTCTCATAACCCTAGACCATCTAGGTGAACTAAAAACACTTTAGCCGGCAAGGTCTTTGTAAATGGATCAGCATGATTGTCTTGTGAGACTATCTTTATGACGATCACATCTCCTCTATACACTATCTCTCTAGTGAGATGATATTTTCTCTCTATATGCTTCCCTCTTTTGTGGCTTCTTGGTTTTTTTTTTAATTAGCCACAGTACAACTGCTATCACAATAAAGTGTGATGGACTTATCCAGATCTAGAACAACTTCCATATCACTAAAGAATTTACGAAGCCAAACAGCCTCTTTAGCAGTTTCACAAGCGGCTACATACTCGGCTTCCATTGTGGAGTCAGCAATGCAAGATTTCTTGATACTTCTCCACACAATAGCTTCACTACCCAGAATGAATACTGATCCAGACGTGGGTTTCCTAAAATCCCTGTCTGACTGAAAATCAGAATCCATGTATCCTAACGGGATCAAATCCGGCCCTGAATACACTAGCATATAGTCTTTCGTTCTCTGAAGATACTTAAGAATTGTCTTGACAGCAACCCAATGATCCAATCCTAGGTTGGATTGGTATCTGCTGACTACTCCCACTGCATAGCAGATGTCTGAGACAGTGTTATGAGTTTGTTCTTACGATCCCTTATAAGCTGGATCCCAAGAACATAGCTCGCCTCTCCCAAATCTTTCATTTGGAATTGGCTAGCCAGCCAGCCCTTCACATCAGACAACACTCCTACAACATTCCCAATGAGTAGGATATCATCTACGTATAAAACCAAGAAAACTACTTTCTTATCAATGATGTGCTTGTAGACACAAGGCTCATCGACATTTTCTGCTCGAAGCAATAGGTTTTGATCACATCAACAAACCTGATGTTCCTAGATCTAGATGCTTGCTTAAGTTCATAGATGGACTTTTACAGCTTGTAAACCTTTTGCTCTTGATCTGGAGACACGAATCCCTCTGGTTGCATTATATAGATGCTCTCATCAAGATTGTCATTCAAGAATGCAGTTATGACATCCATTTGCTAAATTTCGTAATCAAAATAGGCAGTAATGGATAAGAGAATCCTAATAGACTTAAACATGGCTACTGGCGAAAAGGTCTCTTCATAATCGACTCCCTCTTTCTGGGTATAACCATTGGCCACTAGCTTTGCCTTAAAGGTCTCTACCTTCTCGTCTACTCCTCTCTTTCTCTTGTAGATCCATTTACACCCTATGGGTTTTACCCCATCCGGTAAGTCTACAAGATCCCAGACTAAGTTAGAGTACATGGACTCCATCTCGAGATTCATGGCTTTAAGCCATTCCTCTTTAACAAGATCTTTCATTGCATTCTTAAATATCAATGGATCATCCACACTATCAGTAAAGACAACACATTGTCCCTCACCTATACCTAAATAGCATTCAGGTTGTCTCACAACCCTCTCACTACGTCTAGGTGTTAGTGTATCCTGATCAGGAACCATCTGACTCTCAGATGTTTATGGATCAACAACTCTTGTTGATGAAGCAATAGTCTCACCAGGCTCCAACTCATTTAATACAATCTTGGAAGGAGGTTTATGGTCATTAATGTAATTGTCCTTAAGAAACGTTGCATTTGTCGATACAAATACTTTGTTGTCTTCATGACTATAGAAGTGTCCACATCTGGTCTCCTTGGAGTATCCTATAAATAGGCAGACAACAGACTTGGAGTCTAGCTTTCCAGTTCTTTTCTTCAGCACGTGTGCTAGACACCCTCATATGCGAAAATGTTGCAAACTAGCTTTACGATCATTCCACAACTCTAGGGGAATCTTAGGAACAGATTTGGATGGCACCATATTCAAAATGTATGCCGCTGTTTGTAATGCATATCCCCAAAAGGAATTTGGTAATGATGAGAAACTAATCATAGATCTCATCATTTCTATTAGGGTTCTATTTCTCCTCTCCGCTACACCATTTTACTGAGGTGTGCCGGGATCTGTGAGTTAGGAAACTATCCCATGCTCGACCATGAAGTCTTCAAACTCTTGGTCAAGGTACTCATCTTCACGATCCGATCGTAGTGACTTGATAGTCCTACCTAATTGATTCTCACCTTCAACTCGAAATTCTTTGAACATTTCAAATGTTTTCGACTTCCGTTGCATTAGGTTGACGTGTCCGTATCTTGAGTAGTCATCTATAAAGGTGACATAATACTCATAACCACCTTTAGCTTTAACATTCATTGGTCCGCATACGTCTGTATGTATAAGCTCTAGCGGTTCTTTAGCTCTAGTGGTTCTTTAGCTCTAGCGGTTCTTTAGCTCTAAGCCCTTTTCTTGTAAAAGATCTCTTAGTCATCTTACCTTCCAGATAAGATTTGTAGACAGGTAAGGTGCCAACCTTTAACTCACTTAAAGGTCCGTCTTTTACTAGTCTGTCTGTCCGGTCAAGGTTGATATGACCAAGCCTTAGATGCCATAGATACATGTCATTATCTGGAGAAATCTTACGTCGTTTAGTTTTTGGTCTTTCAACCTTAATCATTTCGGTGTTGAGTAGTGTAGTATGTACTAACGATCTTAACACATACAAATTGTTTTCATTAATTCCTGAAAAATATTCAGACCATTCTTTCCAATAATAACATACTTATTATTAAAAGAAACAGAATATTTTTGTTCTAACTACAATAAATGACCCTCTAATTAGAGTTGGGACATAATGTCCGTTATTCCCCTCTAATTACATATATCCTTTAAGTACCGTTGATTCTCTAATGGACAATAAATCATATTTCCTTACTGAATTAGGAGAGCGCTCATATTGTCCATGCCCCGAATCAACCCTTAAGGAAACCACCATCTACTTCTCACAAGAATGAGTGAATTCCACTATTGTGTACAAACCTTCCCAGCCACAAACCAAACCGCAATCCTAACATACGGAGCATATTGATCAGGAATTGCATCCGACCTCACCCATGGTATATCAAAAACCATGATCTAACATGAAGGAGTCTATAAGACACTCAAGATTAAGATCACCCACATATAGCCATCATTAGTTGATATATATGAATCTAATCGGTAAATGGATCTTGGTGAGAGATTCATATAGATCATGGCTCAGTCCTATATGATCACATCATACAAGGTTCCTCCATTCCCATATCTCATATGAATGATTCAGGATAGAATCATCGTACATTGCGGAATGGACCGTAGCTATAGATTAACCACAAATAAAGTACCCAGCTTTATTTGTTATCTATAGACTCTTTAGATTGCATGTCTCTTACTTTATCCATATGTATATGACACTCATATACACAGTTCGAGATTACATCCGGCAATCTTGGATGTTAAATATATACACAAGTTATAAAATAAACGACACAACATGAATGAATTGAACTTTTCCTTTTATTTATTTCATAAATCCATTTAATAATTACATCTTGAGGGCATAAACCCCAACAATGATGAACTCCTCCACTTGGCAATGACAACGATAGCGCTGACGATCAACACTTAACCGATAACTACGATGTGGCTCTCTTCTCTTCAGCGACGACAATGAAGACTTCGGCGGGGAACTCTGGCAATGATGACGACCCTCTCTTCCCTCTCCACGATTCTCCTTTATCGATTTAAAGAAAATCCTAATATTTTTCCACTGTTATTTGCCTTTTAGGTTTATATACATGGGACACTGAGGTAATTTCACAAAAATGTGGCTATTAACGAATAAAATTTCGTATGTGGTTACTGTAGGGTAAATCGCGCAACGGAAGCATGAAAATTAGAAAATTAGAAAATTAGAAAATTAGGGTTCGGTATAAATAAAAATTATCCCTTTTTAATAACAAGAACCTTAACCCTAGATTAATTGATGTATATAAAAAGTATCGTACTTTTTTCTCATGACGATTGAACTAGCGCCAAATTGAATCCCCAAGAACTTCCAATCCAATCACGAACGTGAATCACCTAGGAGTGTGGGCTCTCTTTCTTTGAATTGTATACCTGAGGATGGAAACAAATAAAATCTTTTTCTTTGTCAGTCACATTAATCCTCCAAGAAGAAAACAAAGAGCGTTAGGTCATTTGTGAATTATCAATCAATTTGATTGAAACTCACGTGAATCTAGATTCGATGTTGTACACAAAACCTTTTAATGCGAAGGCTACTAGTTCACTATCGAATACAAAACGTTTTTTCTTTCTTTTTTTCTTTGACGCTCACACACCAATCTTTTGAGTTTGAATAATTTATCTAGAGCAAGAATCAAATTCTCTACACTCAAAATTCTCCTTTGGCCAAAATTTTCTCTAAAAAAAATACCTTGGCTGAATTCTACTATTAGAATTCTTGCTTGGCCGAATTTTTCTCTTTTGAAAACAACCTTTGCTTGGCCAAAATTTTCAAGAAGAAATTTCATTAGGTTGGCCGAAATATACAACCTATATTTATAGGTTCACAAATCCTCTCTTAAAGAGGATTTACTTGTATTTTGTTTAAGAGACCTAATCATCTCCTAAAAAGGATTTACTTGGTGGGCAAGAATCCTATCCTTAGGTGAATTTACTTGCTGACCAAGAATCCTTTTCCAAAAAAAAATCTTTTATACACCAAGACTCCTAATCCAACTCAAATAGTATATTTGTAACCGTATTAAAGACTTCCTAATTTGACTAGATAAATAATTCCTTTTATTTATTTACTTATCAAATATAGTCTTTAATATTAATTATACTACCAAGTACCAATAATAGTATAATATTAGGAGATAATCTCCTACTAGGAAAAAAAATTTAACTTTTAATTAAATAATTAATTAATTACCAAATTAATTAATTTCCATTTAATTAAATAATAAAATAAAAAATAATATATTAGGCTTTTATATATTAACCTTGCCGCCCATGACATTATATAGACATATATATTATTTTTCTTATTTTATTAAATCAATTGGATCTTCATAAAAAGTTCACCAAACTATCAATGATAGACGATGATATATAATCGTACTCATTGATAGCTCAAATGATAACACTTGCAACCATAAGTCTATCATTTATCTCAGGATTGAGATAGACTCTCCGATTGTCTTCAAGTCAAAAACTTTTATCCACTGACGGTTATGGATAAATTAATTCACTGTGATCCTATTCAATGCAACTAGTGCACTAGATTCTTTTTCCCAAAACACCACACTTTGATGATTTTAGACTCATCATAACACATTTGATCTCACTCAAATGCTAGCAAAAGAATCTACAACTTTGGCAAGATAAATGCGCCCAACCTTTTTCTTAAGTTGTGAATATTATTCAAGACTAACTAAAGAATTGTGTCTACCTCATACATATCTAGATGTATGAACAATTTTTATTTTCTCATAGTCTTTTGACCATATGGTTATTTACTTTTGACAATTATAATAATTAAACTATAAATACTATAAGATTTGTTAAACTAGAAATCACTTTATTAATATGATAAGATTGTCAAATACATTATTATACTCTTGCTATCGAGCATAATCCCAACAATCTCCCACTTGCTCAATAGCAAATGTGTCATATCTTTCATCCCCATGTTCTCTAGATGCCTATCAAAACTCTTTTGTGGAAGAGCCTTTGTAAAGGGATCCGCTAGATTATCTGCTGATGTGATCTTGGTAATCGTCACGTCACCCCTATGCACAATTTCTCTCAGAAGGTGATACTTTCTTTCAATGTGCTTCCCTCTCTTATGACTTCTTGGTTCTCTTGAATTAGCCACTGCACCACTATTATCACAATAGATGATAATATGCTTATTCGCATCAGGAATCACTTCCAAGTCAATCAAGAATTTGCGGAGCCAGACAGCCTCTTTAGCAGCCTCGCATGCGGCAACATACTCAGATTCCATGGTGGAATCGATAATACAAGATTGTTTGTTACTCCTCCATATGACTACCCCTTTTCTAATAGTAAACACAGATCCTGATGTTGATCTCCTAGAGTTAGAATCTGACTGAAAATCAGAATCTGTATACCTAACGGAAATTAAATCCCCTGCAGAGTATACAAGTATATAATCTCTTATTCTCCTGAGATACTTGAAAAATATGCTTGACTGCCATCCAGTGATCAGGACCAGGTTTCGATTGAAACCTGCTAACTATGCCAACAGCAAAATAAATATCTGGTAGTGCAGATCATTGCATACATGAGACTTCCAACTGCGAGGCATATGGAACCCTACTCATGAATTGCTCTTTACGTTCATTCTTAGGAATTTGTTCCTTAGAAAGTTTGATTCCATGTCTAAAAGGTAACATACCTTTCATGGAATCTTGCATGGAAAACCTGGACAAGATTTTATCTATGTATGAAGCTTGAGATAATGCAATCGTTCTATTCTTTCTATCCCTTATGACTTGGATACCAAGAATATAACTTGTTTCTCCTAAGTCCTTCATATCAAATTATTTTTCTAACCATTCTTTTATTGATGTCAATACACCTATATCGTTTCCAACTAGGAAAACCAACTTGTCACCTTTAATCCTTTTGTATACACAGGATTCGTTAAGGTTTTGAATAAATCCAAAACCTTTCACGGCTTGATCAAACCTTATGTTCTAGGATATGAATGCTTGCTTCAATCCATATATGGATCTTTAGAACTTGCATACTCTTTCCTCTTGGTCTTTTTCAATGTGTAAGTTCCTCAATTTTTTGATTGGCTCATTTCGTTGACAACCACATTTTGGGATTAATATGTAAGGGTAGTTTAGGCCATCATTGTTCAAGAACGAGCTCAAGCTTCAAAAGGTAAATCACTTGATTAACCTTATTTAAATAGTTTTTAGTGCACACACACACTCTCATGCATGTTTTTGATCATCTTGCATGAATGCTTAATTGCCATAATTGTGTGTCTTTTTATCATAACCCTTGCTTGGTTTTTTGATGCATTTAGTTTGCCTCTAGAAGAGGATTTTCCTCTTAACCGTGGTTGGGACCGCTCTCTGTGCATCGCCACCACATCAAGCATAACGGTGTTCTCTAGACGTTGCTCGTTGCTGCTACCGTGGCCTATGCTTGTTGCATGCACAACGGTCTCCCAAGTGGAGGTTCCCAAGCGTTGCATCGCTCTCTGTGTCGCGGTTTGGAAACTTACCAGTACTGCGGTCCAGACAGCAGTCATGACGTGATTTAGTTGCCATTCATCTAAAATGATGTCGTTTCGTGTATGGTACAATATATATGTTCTCTTCTATACTTTTTTAAGAGAGTCTAAGAAGCCATTTTTATTGACCAAGCTTTTCTTTGAGAGAGAAATTGACTTTAATAGAGAGAGAGAGAGAGCTCCCAAGAACTCATTTTGACTCAACCAAACTCTAATCCATGAGCATCTAGCATCTTCTTGCATCTTCCAAGCATGGATTCTCTCGTTTGTCTTTGACTAGGTAATCTCTATATGCCCTAGAATCTCTTGTTCCATTCTTATGACATGTATGCCTAGGTTTAGCAATTACTGTTGATTAAATGCATGTCATTGAGTTTAATTTCATATATAACATGCTTGGATTATTGATTGTTGGTTGAGATTTATATTTTGTGATAGCTAGGATTTGTGACCATTTTGCCTTTCTAGCTAAATCTTTATGCTTTGCATCTAGATATTGTTTATGCCTAATTGATTGCATTTGTTAATTGCATTGATTGTTCTTTGCCATGTTTATGACAACTTGTGTTGATTGGTCTTTTGTTTTATAACTAGATATTAGACTTTCATAGCTATATTTAGTTAGGTCTTATGAGCATTCATATAGACATTAATATCTAGGAATTGCATTTATTGACATCCTTGAATTCCTAGATAAGCATTTAGTGTTGTCTAGCATTACTTGCATGTTTGAATATTTTATCATATTCACTTAGGTTGTGTTTGACTCTTCATTGAGGTTAAGTTTTGTGACTAATTGGATAGTGCACAAGCATGTTGATCAAGAATCACTATTAAGGCCCGTTGGGTAGAGTGAAAGGGTTAGTAACTGGAGGGTGTGACAATAGGTCAACCTAGGTTGTAAACTTTCATTCAATAGTATATTTGAGGATCGGTTGTGTGGCGCACATATCAGCCCAAGGTTTTTTCCATTTAGAGGGTTTCCACGTATACTTCTTGTGTTATTTATATTTCTGCACTTTACACTTGATGTTGTATGTTTGTTTTATTAGGTGAATTTTGAATATTGAATAATCAAGAAAAATTGAAAATTAACTTGATTAAAACCTATTCACCCCATTCCCCCCTCTAGGTTTATAGACACACACATTCTAAAGGGAATTTTCAATTGATATCAGAGCAGGTGCCAAGATATACTTAGGTGATCCGTGCTGTGTGTGTGTCTTTCTTGTGCATTTTTGTTGTTTGCATCTTGTATGGTGCATTACATTTGCATCTCATTCACTTATAACCCAAACACTATGAATGAGCTTGGGATGACCAATGAGGGAGCATCGAGTATAAGACCACATTTGCTCAAATGTGATAATTATGCCTTATAGAAAGGCAAGATGGAGTCTTATATTTGCCAAGGCAAGATGGAGTCTTATATTTGCCAAATAGATGACCGTGCATGGATGGCGGTTGAAGATGGGTACACTCTTCTGAAGATGACCAATGATAATGGAGATGAAGTTCTCAAGCCTAAGTCTCAATGGAGCACACAAGAATTTAAAGCTTCCAAGTGGAACAACAAGGCTATGCATGCAATATTATGTGCTATGGATGAAAATCAATACAAGCTGGTTCAAAATACTAGGTATGCAAAGGAGGCTTAGGAGATTCTACAAACTACTCATAAAGGAACCGAAGTGGTCAAAGACTCCAAGCTTCAAGTCCTTCAAATGAAATTTGAGACAATTCGGATGGAAGAGGATGAGTGCTTTAATGACTTCCAAGTGAAGTTGATGGACATCGTAAATCAAAGTCATCAACTAGGTGACCCATATTCGGATAAAAGGATCAAACAAAAGAACATGAGATCACTCCCCAAGAAATTTGAGTCCAAGGTGACGGCACGGAAGAAAATACCAACTACAAGACTATAAAGCCGAGTGAAGTGATTGGAAGGCTTCTAGCCTATGAGTCTAGGTGGACTTCTACACTTACATCTCATAAGAAGAAAAAGAACATAGCCTTAAAGACATCCAAAGTAGAGATGGAGGAGGATGACTCAGATGAGGAGATGGCTCTTATGGTGAATAGATTCAAGAAGTTTATGAAACATCACAAGAATGACTCAAAGAAGAAGGTTGAGACAAGGCAAGAGAAGCCTACAAGAAAAGGCATTCAATGATATGAGTGTAATGGGTTCGGTCACATAGCCACCGAGTGTGCTAATTCAAAGAAGAAGAAGAAAAGAAAGGTGGTGTCCACCTCATCAAGCGATAGTGGAAGTGAAAAAGATTCCTCAAGTGATGAAGAGGTAGTTCTCAACTACACGACTTTTGGAGCGTCCCTTGTAGAAGATATTGAAAAAGGTAACAATGTCTTAATTTGTGACTCTATAGGGGAAATTGAATATAAAGGAGCTAGAAGTGTGATTGATGAAGTTACTTATGGAGGTGTTGTAAATGTGACAACAAGAGACACAAGTGATGACTCTAGTCATGAGAGTTCCTCATCTCACTCTACAAATGGAAATGTAGAGAGTATGAACCTTGAAGGGTTCATTGAGGATTTTCAGAGCTCAAGGTTGAAGATGAAGAAAGGGGTTTGAAAGCTAAAGGAAGAGAACATCAAGCTATCAACCGAAGTGACTCACTTAAGTGAGAAAGTGAATAATGGGAGAAAGGTGGAAGAAAGCTTGAATGATAAGCTGAGAGAAACTAGAGAGTTGATTGCTAAGATGACTTCGAGTATGGAGAAGCTTGACCATATGTTGGGAGTTGGTAAGAAGCCAAGTGACAAGAGAGGACTAGGGTTTGAAGATGGCAAGGAGACCTCAACTACTAACAAGATGGTATTTGTTAAGAGCATGGACTTCAAAGAGACCCTTCATTCACTTCATCTTAGGAAGAAAAATGAACTAGGAGAGTGCTCTAAGAATGTCCAAGTCAAGATGGCACCAAGGAGTCAAGCTTAATCTCAACCATTGAGAGCATATCAAGCAAGTCTTCCTCAACTAGAATGCCATCAAGCCAAGAAGCATTTAATGCAAGTTCAACTAAGGAAGCAATCTTCTCCAACTCAACAACAAAGGAGAAGAGAACCAATACCACACCAAAGGAAAGCTCAAAGACATGGGAAAACACCTTTGTCCTCACAAAGGAATGGTATGACCCCTCATTTTATTCCTTCATGTCATTTTTGTGGTGTTGACGGTCATATTAGACCAAATTGCTTCAAGTACATTAACATGTGTAGAACTAAGAACATGATTGAAAGCAAAAAGGCTAGAGCCAATATTCATATGCCTAGGAAAGCTAGTGTTAATGATCCTGAGAGTAATATGATGATCTTGACCATTAGGAATGACAATGTGTCACCTAAGTGGATTAGAAAAGATGAACTCACATGCCATTGTGCTAATGGTTCACCCATAGGCTCAACTAGGTTCAATGGACTTGGTAAGTATATAGGGACTCATATCCCTTCTTGACTTGTTTTGATTGACCCTATATGGGGAGCTCAAGCAAAGAGAGCAAATTGGCAATGCATTGTGCTCATTGATAATATTTATGCTTCTTTATTAATGGCTTGAGATGATTAGGTGTACATTTTTTATAAGTGTGCAAATTTGCTTTACATGCAATCCATGTCTTATGTATGACCAAACATGCATTTTTGGAATAGGAGAACAGATTAGGAAGTACATTTTGAATGACCTATAATTGATCTCCATGGCATGTTAATTCTTTCTATGACATGCATTAAAGTAATATGGATGATGAAATTATTGAATGCTTTAAAATGAATGCAAAAATGTGTGTATGAAAGCAATTATGGGACTTCAATCAATAAGGATCTTGTATCCATTTCAAGGATTTTACAATCCAAAAGTCTCTCTCACTTTACTTGTCAAACAAGACTACTATCATACGGGCATTCCACCGGAAAAAATCAAAAAGGGCGCAATAGTCGTTCATGTCTTGTTTTGCTTGTAAATTTGATATAGTTGTTCTAAAAATGAATTTATTTTACAATCTATATCTTGCTTATTCCATGACAAAGGGTGAAATTGGTTTGAATTCTCTTGGAAACCCTTGTTATTTTGCTTTGCCAAATACCATGTTTTGATCTTGAATACAACTTGTCTTGTATACAAACCATTCGTTCACACATTTTTTATTTAATAAAACTCCTTGATTCTCTCTTCTTAATTGAGTTACATAAATTTGTTTATATGATTATGCATATGACTTGTGTCATAAGCTCTCATTGCTAATGTCTTCTTAAGGGGATACTCTTTTGTTTATCTCATGACAAAAAAGGAGAGTAGTGTGGATTTAGGGGGAGTTGAGAGTGGCATGATTTAAAGGGGAGTTGAGAGTTGCATATGAGGGGAGTTTGAATCGTTGAGGGGAAGTTAACCAATTTAGGTGGAGCATATGCGTTTGCATTTGCATTGTTGATGCATGTTGGTTGTTTCTATTGTATGCAAATTGCTCTTGTTTTTATTTCTTTGATCACCTCACATACACTTGTCTTAGAAAGTGTAGTTATTTTGTTTTGTAGAGATGATGATTCTTCAAGAGATGGATGACTTGAAGATCTAGTTTATTAGGCATCTCCTTGTAAAGTAGAAAAACTTTGTTGACCCCTGTTTTTTTGTTTTTTTGTGAGGATGCATGTGAGTGGTGGTTTTGTCACGAAATAGCCAAAGGGGGAGATTGTAAGTTCTTCGGTTTTTTGATTGGCTTATTTCGTTGACAACCATATTTGGGGATTAATATGTAAGGGTAGTTTAGGCCATCATTGTTCAAGAATGAGCTCAAGCTTCAAAAGGTAAAGCACTTGCTTAACCTTGTTTGAAGAGTTTTTAGTGCACACACACACTCTCATGCATGTTTTTGATCATCTTGCATGAATGCTTAATTGCCTTAATTGTGTGTGTTTTTTCATAACTCTTGCTTGGTTGTTTGATGCATTTAGTTTGCCCTTAGAAGAGAATTTTCCTCTTAGTCGCGGTTGGGACCGCTTCATGTGTATTGTCTCCGTCGCGGCATGCACAGCGGTGTGTTCCAGGCGTTGCTCGCTGCTGCTATCGTGGCCTGTGCTTATTGCATCCACAACGGTCTCCCAAACAGAGGTTCCCAAGCATTGCACCGCTCTCTGTGCCATGGTTTGGACACTTGCCTGTACCACGGTCATGACCGGATTTAGTTGCCCTTCGTCCAAAACGATGTCGTTTCGTGTAGGGTACAATATATATATATATATATATATATATATATATATATATATATATATATGTTTTCTTCTCTTCTTTTTTTAAAGGAGTCCAAGAAGCCATTTTCATTGACCAAGCTTTTCTTTAAGAGAGAAATTGACTCTAATAGAGAGAAAGCTCCCAAGAACTCATTTCGACTCAACCAAACTCCAATCCACGAGCATCTAGCATCCTCTTGCATCTTCCAAGCATAGATTCTCTTGTTTGTCTTTGACTAGGTAATCTCTACATGTCCTAGAATATCTTGTTCCATTCTTATGATATGTATGCCTAGGTTTAGCAATTACTGTTGATTAAATGCATGTCATTGAGTTTAATTGCTTATATAACATGTTTGGATTGTTGATTGTTGGTTGAGATTTATATTTTGTGATAGCTAGGATTTGTGACCATTTTGCCTTTCTAGCTAAATCTCTATGTTTTGCATCTAGATATTGTTTAGACCTAATTGATTGCATTTGTTAATTGTATTGATTGTTCTTTGCTATGTTTTATGACAACTTGTGTTGATTGGCCTTTTGTTTTATAACTAGATATTAGACTTTCATAGCTATATTTAGTTAGGTCTTATGAGCATTCATATAGACATCAATATCTAGGAATTGCATTTATTGACATCCTTGAATTCCTTGATAAGCATTTAGTGTTGCCTAGCATTACTTGCATATTTGAATATGTTATCATATTCACTTTGGTTGTGTTTGACTCTTCATTGAGGTTACGTCTTGTGACTAATTGGATAGTGCACAAGCATGTTGATCAAGAATCACTATTAAGGCTCGTTGGGTAGAGTGAAAGGGTTAGTAACTAGAGAGTGTGACAAGAGGTCAACCTAGGTTGTAAACTTTCATTCAATAGTGGATTTGAGGATCAGTTGTGTGGCGTACATATCAGCCCGTGGTTTTTCCCATTTGGAGGGTTTCCACGTATACGTCTTGTGTTATTTATATTTCCACACTTTACACTTGATGTTGTATATTTGTTTTATTGGGAGAATTTTGAATATTGAATAATCAAGACAAATTGGCAATTAACTTGATTAAAACCTATTCACCCCTCCCCCCCCCCCCCCCTAGGTTTATAGACACACACATTCTAAAGGGAATTTTCACAATGAATCCTTCTAGTTGTATCATATAGATGCTTTCTTCAAGACTTCAATTAAGGAAAGTTGTCTTGACGTCCATTTGCCAAATCTCTAGGTCTAGAGATGCCGCAATGGATAAGAGAATCCTAATGGATTTAAGCATGGCCACGGGAGAGAAGGTTTCTTCATAATCGATACCTTCCTTATATGTATAACATTTAGCTACCAAACTAGCTTTAAAGGTTTCCACCTTTCCGTCCATTCCTCTTTTCCTCTTGTATACCCATTTGTACCCGATGGGTTTTATCCCTTTAGACAAGTCTACAAGAGACCAAACTTTATTTTTGAACATAGATTCAATTTCAGATTCATTGCATTTTGCCAATGGCAACAATCAACATATTCCATTGCTTCCTTGTACGTATAGGGATCACCATCTTCTTGGAGATTCTCTAAAGATTCTCCTAGACCGATGTATCTCTCGGGTTGTTTACTAACCCTCCCACTACGACGAGATATGGTAGATTGTTGATCTTGTGTTGGTGCGAAACTTACAATCGGGCTAAGTTGTGAAACTTCTTGTGAAATTGTATCTCCTAAAAGCTCAATCAGGATAATTCTACTTTTAGGCACAAAATTATTCATATAGTCCTCTTCCTGAAATTTAGCATTTGTCAAAACGAATACTTTAAGAGCTGAAGGACTATAGAAATAATATCCTTTTGTTCCTTTTGGATACCCTACAAATATGCATGTTTTTGAACGGGATTCCATCTTTTCTGTATTTCCTTTTAACACGTGCACAGAATATCCAAATATCCTTAAGTGTTGTAAACTAGGCTTTCGCTCGGTCCACAACTCATGCGCTGTTTTAGGAACTGACTTAGATGGTACATCGTTTAGAATGTACATAGCGGTTTGTAAAGCATATCCCCAAAAAGAATTAGGGAGCATTTGAATAACTCAACATAGACCTAACCATGTCCAAAAGAGTTCTATTTCTCCTTTCTACCACCCCATTTTGTTGAGGTGTACCTGGTGCAGAAAACTGAAAAATTATCCCATTATCAATAAGATATTGTTGAAACTCACCAGATAGATATTCTCCAACACGATCTGACCTCAAGATTTTTATGTGTTTCTCAAGTTGATTTTCTACTTCAGCTTTAAATGCTTTGAATATGTCAAAAGCATCTGACTTATGTCTCATGAGATACACATAGCCAAATCTTGAGTGATCATCCGTGAAAGTGATGAAGTACTCATATCCACCTCTAGCTTGAATGATCATAAGACCAAACACATCACTGTGTATCAATCCTAAACATTCGATGGCTCTTGTGCCTTTGGTCGTGAACGACTTTTTGGTCATTTTACCTTCCAAACAAGATTCACAAGTTGGTAGATCATCAACCTTTAAGTCACTTAGAGGTCTGTCACTTACCAATCGTTTTAATCCTATTAAGGTTAATATGACCTAGACGCGAATGTCATAGGTAGGTTTCATCTTTTGATAATTTTACTCTTTTATGATTAGGTTCCGTTGATTTCGAGTATAACAAGTGAGAGATATTTCTATGCAAATAGAATAAACTGTTTTCCAATGTACCTTTGTAAACAAACTTGTTATTCTTACTAATAATGAAAGCTTTATTAAAAATAACCGAGTATCCAAATTTATTTAAACAAGAAACTGAAATTAAATTCCTCTTGAATTGAGGTACATAATAAACGCCTATTAAATCTAAATGCATATAAGAATCAAAATTAATTATATTATCTCCCACTGCACTAGTAGACACCAAGGCTCTGTTGCCTAAATTCAAGTTGAATTCATCCTCATTCAGTGTCTTCCTTTCCCGGAACCCCTTCTAGTTAGGCCCAAGTTGCTTTTTCTTCTGTTCTTTCTTGACCTTCATACGGGTCTTAACAGTTAGCAACTTTACTAACAATATGAATCTCTTAACCCTTGCCTTACACAAGGATTTTCTCGGTGCTTTGATCATCTTGCATCAGGCCATGCAAGGTGCATTCCTTATTGTTTAAGGTGTAGTCCAACTTGAATTGATCAAAGGAATCTGATAGTGAGTTGACAATCATGTCAATTTTCATCTCACCATCTATCTTAGCACCATTCAGTTCAGCAATGTTGAAATGTGCTATGACTTTCATCATGCGATCTTTCACAGCCTGTCCAGATTTCATTCTAAGATTCATGAAGGCAGTCACTGTCTCTCTCTTAGTTGTCCTAGACCTCATAGCAAACATCTTCTCTTGAGACATCATTATATCGGTAGCAGTCTCCATTCCTTCATGTTGTTATCGCAACACGTCGGAGATGGTGGCCATATTTTAACGTACATTTAGCCATCTCATCTGAAGACTCCCACTACTGATACTCATCTCTTTGCTCCTGAGTAGATTCATTAGTAGGAGTAGGTGGTGTAAGAGTTTACAAGATGAACTTATGCTTTCCAGCTTGTAACAACAACCCAATTTTCCTTTTCCATTTAACATAATTATCATCAGTTTATATATTATCTTTTAGGATGGGGTCATGATTTCTTTATAATAACAAAAATTATATAAGTAAACAATCCCGATAAAGCACTTTTGAATATTTATCTTGAATTAAATAAATTAATTCAATCGTAAAATTCAATGGTGATCCAACACCCATAAATGTCACGCCTCCTTTGAAAGTTCGCACCATTTACTAGTTGGACTAGGTCCCACCTAATTGTTAACATAACAACCAATGTTTTCAATTTTAGCCTTGCAATTTTATTAACAAGAACTCTTGGGAGGATAGTAATAAAATCACATTGAGTGTGTTACCAAGTTATCGACCTTCAATATAATCCCTCACGAATATCCCTCCTTTGGGAGTAAATATCGTTTGGATTAATTGTCTAGTCTATCCTTGTAAGGAAGTATCTTGCTGAATTCCATTCATGAATACCTCTTGGGAGGTTATTACACGAAACATAAAGCTCAACTAAACTTGGAGGCCGTAGGTGTTCTAAAACACCTTCTCCCACTTAATTATTTAAGGCGTGTGATCGAATTCCATAGAATGATTTACCAAGTTATCTAGATGTCAATTAGATACCTAAATCATTCAATGCATGTTCATACCAAAAAAGATATATGAGTGGCACTCCTATTCTATATAACATGTTATCAAACAATGACAAACATTGCAATATTTACGAAAATATAAATATTTACAATTTTGGTCCATCCTAGAAAAGCAAGTAAATTACATATATCTTGGAATACAAAAACTCCTTTCTTGGTGAACAAGTCTTCACTCGACCTTCGTCGTTTGGACTCCCTCGACTGCCTCCCATGGGCGTGCGCACCCTTGGCCCCTTCCGATGGGCGTGCGCATGCCAAAACCCCATAAAGGGCTGCCATGCACAGCCCATGGCTTCCATAGGGCTGCCGTGTGATGCCCATGCCACAACAATCGTGGACGTGTGCTCTTCGCACTCACATGGTCCCAAACTTGTTCCGGTTGCTTCCAATTCTTCAAACCTTCGAGTCTTCAATACTTGAATGTATTACATTAGAATTTAAAATAAAAAAAATACTGCAATTTTTTTTATTACAATATAGTGCAGTTTTTTTTTATATTACAACAAAACAATAAAATAAAATAAAAAGTTAGCAACTACCAAGAAAGAAATTATGGCGATGATAGATCACCCTACTTGTTACAATCCCAAAACAAAAACACATTGAAATTATATGACCAAAATTAAGCAATAACAAACCACATATAAAACATATATATATCTATACATTCCAATGTAAATATACATGCGAATACCTAGAGTGTCATCTCTTTCTAAAACATGCATATATACAATAAAAAGAAAAAGATTCACGCACACATACATCAATTAATCAAGGGTACAATCAGGCTCTGATGCCAATTGTAGGAAAAATCGCGCAACGGAAGCTTGAAAATTAGAAAATTAGGGTTTGGTAAAAATAAAAATTTCCTCTTTTTAATAACGAGAAACTTAACCCTAGATTAGTTGATGTATATAAAAAGTATCGTACCTTTTTCTCGTGACGATTGAACTATAGCCGAATTGAATCCGTAAGATCTTCCAATCCAATCACGAACGTGAATCACCTAGGAGTGTGGACTCCCTTTCTTTGAATTGTATACATGAGGATGGAAACAAACAAAATCTTTTTCTTTGTTAGACACAATAATCCTCCAAGAAGAAAACAAATAACGTTAGATAACTTGTGAATTATCAATCAATTTAATTGAAACTCACGTAAACCTAGATTCGATGTTGTACACAAAACCTTCTAATGTGAAGGCTACTAGTGCACTATCGAATACAAAAAGTTCTTTCTTTCTTTTCTTCTTTGCCGAATTTCTCACACACCAATCTTTTGAGTTGGAAGAATTTATCTAGAGCAAGAACCAAATTCTCTACACTCAAAATTCCCCTTTGGCCGAAATTTTCTCTAAGAAAAAATACCTTAGCCGAATTCTACTCTTAGAATTCTTGTTTGGCCGAATTTTTCTCTTTTGAAAACAACCTTAGCTTGGCCGAAATTTTCAAGAAGAAATTTCATTAGGTTGGCCGAAATACACAACCTGTATTTATAGGTTCACAAATACTCTCCTAAAAATGATTTACTTGTATTTTGTTTAGGAGACCTAATCCTCCCCTAAGAAGGATTTACTTGGTGGGCAAGAATCATATCCTTAGGTGGATTTACATGGTGACCAAGATTCATTTTTCAAAAATAATTATTTCCTACACCAAGACTCCTAATCCAACTTACATAGTGTATTTGTAACCATATTAAAGACTTCCTAATTTGACTAGATAAATAATTCCTTTTATTTATCTACTTATTAAATATAGTCTTTAATATTAATTATACTACCAACAATAGTATAATATTAAAAGACCATCTCCTACTAGAAAAATGATTTTAACTTGTAATTAAATAATTAATTAATTTTCATTTAATTAAATAATAAAATAATAAAATAATATATTAGGCTTTTATATATTAGCCTTGCCGCCCATGACATTATATAAGCATATATATTATTTTTCTTATTTTATTAAATCCATTGGATCTTCATAAAAAGTCCACATGTGAACTACACCCATTTTTACAAAAATAAACAAATCAACATGCCTTAATACAATTCTAGATGAACCCCTAAATTAGTTTGGTAGAATATATCAAGTGATACATGTAAGTTCGTGTGGATTGGGGATCTTGACGGGTTATCTAAATTTAAGTTTCAATAGACATAACATAATTACAATCAACAAATGATTCACTTAGGTCCTATCTATTAATTTTAATTCGTTCCACTAAAGCACTAAAATTGAACTCTTAAATAAAGATAGAATAAGTTAATATTTCTCATTCATACCCTAGACAATCTTAATGGAGAAAGTGTATCCTCGTGAAGAATATCAGTAATCGCCAAGATCTCATAGACCGCCTATAGCTCTTCAAGTTACTATATTTACTCATATGACCACATTTTGAACTTGGATATTTTGACTTGTCCAAAAGCCATGTTTCAATAGACACTATTGAAAATTTAACGTTAAGATTTAATATTCAATACCTCAAAATATCCATATGATGGTATTCTACTCACATTTAATAAATGGAGCCACGATGTCCATATTTATAAATGAAGTCCTTTATCGATTAACAAATGAATACCACCAAACTATCAAGGATAGACTATACTATATAATCGTACTCATTGATAGCTCAAATGATAACACTTGCAACCATAAGTCCATCATTTATCTCAGGATTGAGATAGACTCTCCGATTGTCTTCAAATCAAAAACTTTTATCCACTAACGGTTATGGATAAATTAATTCACTGTGATCCTATTCAATGCACTTAGTGCACTAGATTCTTTTACCCAAAGACACCACACTTTGATGATTTTAGACTCATCATAACACATTTGATCCCACTCAAATGCTAGCAAAAGAATCTACAACTTTGACAAGATAAAAGCGTCCAACCTATTTCTTAAATTGTGAATATTATTCAAGACTAACTAAAGAATTGTGTCTATCTTATACATATCTAGATGTATGAACAATTCTTCTTTTCTCATAGTCTTTTGACCTTCTAATTATTTACTTTTAACAATTATAATAATTAAACTATAAATGCTTTAAGATTTGTTAAACAAGAAATAACTTTATTTATATGATAAGATTGTCAAATACATGATTATACTCTTGCTATCGAGTATAATCCCAACAGTTACAAACGAAATTCTAATAATTTCTATGGCTACTTTTGATTTTCTCTCAATAATTTCCCTTAAACATAGAAGGTTGTTTATTGTTTCAGAATGGTGCTAATTCCAAGTTCCAAGTGTAAGGATGACAACAAATAGTGGAAATTACTAAAACTAACCACATATAACATAGAAAATTCGTTTTTAACCACATACGAAAATTTATTCATTAATAACCACTTTTTTAAGAAATTACTTGAATGTTCTCATATAAAAACCATTCCCAAACACACTCTCTTTTTCTCTCTCTCTTTTTCTTTCTCGCTCCTCTCATCTCTATCTCTCTGATCTCTCTCTCCTTTTCGGTGATGTTCTGGCGAATTGTCACCGATGCCCTCTCTCTCTCTCCTAACCTCTCTTCTCTCTCCATGCACCTCTCTCATCTCTTTCTCTCTCTCTCTCTCTTGCACCTCTCATTCTCTCTCCTTTCCTCTCTCTCACACGACATCGTCGGTTTACCGGCGTGTCGGTGTACCGTTGTCTGGGCTTCACGACCATCCAGCAGCGCCGTCGAGCTCCCTCCACAGGTGATGTGATCTGCAAAAAAAAGTGGAAGAAAATGAAAAACCTAGAAACCCATAATATTTCAAGTTTTAACATTTCAATTTAGTCAAAATTTTAAGTTTCAACATTTTAATTTAGTTAATATTTCAAGTTTCAAAATAAAACGAAAAACCTAGAAACCTAGATTATTTCAAGTTTTAACATTTCAATTTAGTCAAGATTTCAAATTTCAACATTTTAATTTAGTTAATATTTCAAGTTTCAAAATAAAACGAAAAACCTAGAAATCTAGAACATTTCAAGTTTTAACATTTCAATTTAGTCAAGATTTCAAGTTTCAACATTCTAATTTAGTCAAGATTTCAAGTTTCAAGATTTTATGTTTTGAGACAAGATTTCAGGTTTCAAGTTTCAAGTTTTTAGTCATATTTTCAAGTTTATTCGTGATTTCAAGTTTGGTTCAAAATTTTATTTATGATTTCAAGTTTGCTTCCAGTTTTTAAGAAAAAATTTAAATTCAGGGTTATTAACGATTAAAATTTAAAAAGTGGTTACTAACAAAAGTTTAATGTTTCTGATGACTATTTTTGGTTTTCTCTCCAAAAAAATATATATTAAGTTTACGCTACCTACCTGGACGATTGATTCGGGGACTTGGACAATTGGTTACACAATTATTAAGTTTATAAAAAAATGCAATTAATTTGTTTGCCTTATAAGGAGTTTTTGAATTGACATTTTACATATTAAAAAGATATATAGTGTTTCTTTGTGTTTATTATTGATAGGAAATGATACTTTAATATAATTCTCATACTAATATTTTTTTTATTGTTTGAATATTAATTCAATAAATAGAATTTTCGTTCTGTGAAAGTGTAAATTACAAAAACAATAAGGGCATGTTTGACACGTTGTGTTGTATAGTATTGGATTATATGGGATATTATTATATTGGACTGTATTATTATTATTATACAATCCCATGTTTGGTAATATTTCGTATTAATTTGTAATTAAGTTATACAATGTTTGGATATTATTTTTGTTTCCAAATATTTTGTATACAAATAAAATTAATATATTTTTTGAATAAAAAATAATATTATAAAGTACATATTTATGCATTATATTTTTTAAATGATATTTTTATTGTAAAATATGTTTTTTATATTTTGTATAATTTTAATATTTATAAAATTATTTTAATCCTTTATATAATTTTATTTGAAAAATAAATAAATTCTCTTACAAGTTTAATGTAATATAAACCCACCCATTCACTATATATTATATAATTCAATGCTCGTTGTATTAGAAGCACTATTTGCATTATTACAAATGTAATGTATTGTGTAATACATTTTAATTCACTAATACTATTCCTTCGGCATTTAAAGAGATTGTATTGTGATTCGAAGTGTCCTTAATTTGTATGCAGCAGCTTCTGGTCAGGTTGTCAACTTCTGTAAATCCGTATTGTGTGGTAGCCTATCGGTGACAATGAGAAATGGAGAGAAGCTTGCTAATATTGTAGGGGTTCAATTAGTGGATTGTCATGAGAGATATTTAGGGTAAACACAAACGAAAGCCTTTTACTGATATGGTGGACCTTGTCTGGGAAAAGATCAAGGGTTAGCGATGTAACCTACAATATAATGGTTGTAAAGAAATGTTCATCAAAGCAGTTATACAGGTCATTCCAACCTAAGTTATAAACATCTTCGGACTGCCTAGGGGTCTAATCTTGGAGATTTCAAAGACTCTACACTCGATTACGGTGGGGAAGCAATCAGGAGAACAGAAAAATCCACTGCAAATGGAGTCAGCTTTGCAAATCAAAACTTGAAGGTGGTCTGGACTTTAGAGATCTGGAGTCTTTCAATAGAGCAATGTTGGCCAATCAATGCCGGAGAATTCTAAAATTCTCATCATCTCTAGCTGCCAAAATTCTAAAAGGGAAATTGACGTAGGACAAAGATTAAGGAACCGCGGCTCATGTCGAACAATTTCTTTATTTTCTTATTTTGTTAATTTGAGTCTTTTCTTATTTAGTAAGTTTATTTAATTTAGTTTGATTATTAATTAAATTTAGGTTTTAGAAATAAATCAAACTTACCTTTTGGGTAAGATTTGATCTTTATTTTCCAGTCAAGTTAAGAGTCATGAATCTTAGAAGATTCTGATTAGTTTTGATCTTTTCTTGTTTTAGATTTTTTAAAGGAATGTCGTATTCGAGTCATATTATGATTAGTTTATTATAAATAGTCTTATTAATTACAATTATTGTAACTTTTAACCTTTGATTGATTTTAATAAAATCGTTCATTTGGAACATTTATCTGTCGTGGATTCAACATGCTCTTTGAGGATTCGAGAGCACCATTTTTTAACGAAGATTAGGGAATGATGGCCTCTGCATGGTGGTCCATGCTTGGGTAACTACCGATCGTTGTGTCAAGGTTCATCTGAGTGTGCCTCAGGGTTCGATAAAGTGATCATTCTTATTTTTCGCTATGCCCCGCTGCGTCAATTGGTATCAGAGCGACCGAGTCTACCTCTGTGATAGGCTCAGCGTCCACAGACCACAACCAACTACCTTCCTAAACACCATATATTCACCCTCCATAACCCCCCATGAAAAAAAAAAAACAAATTGAGAAACGAAATTGAAAAAAAAAATAAAAATGATAGTGTTTGTGTGATAGTTCCGAGAATTAACAATCAGCTTTAGAGACAGCGGAAATTGTGGATCAGCCCAACATTGTTACAATTTGCAGATCAACCTCAACAGTGCCAGAAATTTCAGATCGGTCTCACGAGTTCCAGATATTTCAGATTGCGTCCACCATCACACACACCTGAAGCAGCGAGTGAATTAATTTTTCGTAAGCAATTATCAGGGTTCAAATTTTGGTACGTTTTTTTTTCGGACTCTGATTTCGGTTCTCAATGGGTTTCAATGGTTCTCTTGGTTCCAATAATTATTTTTCGAGCTATAATGATTATCAACCAAGACTTCGATTTTTTTCTGGTCATATGAAAACTGAAGAATTTATTAATTGGTTGAAAGAAGTTGAAGAATATTTTGCATATCAGAAAACTGAAGAAAGTCTGTAAGTTTTACTTGTAGAAATTTATTTGAAAAATAATGCATTAATTTGGTGGGAAGACTTTCAAAAGGATCAGAAAATATTTGGAATGGATAAGATCCAATCATGGCCTGTGATGAAACATGTAATGCATGAGGAATATCTTCCAATTAATTATTTTGAAAATTTTTGTCATGTAGAAGATACGGTTGAAGATATTTCGTATGAAGTGAAAATTGTCGAAGTAATTGAAGATGAGCCTTGGATCTTAGAAGTTGAAGACTGCGATCCAAGCATTGATATTGATTGCACTTTAGATGTGGTTGAAGCAAAACTGGAAGCTAAATCAATTTCTATTGATAAAGTTTCCAAGGGTGATAGCTTATTTGAAAATTCACACAAATTTTATTAGGGTAATTTGAAGATTATTTTTCTTGATTTGGATTTTGAAGATCCAACATTGTTCTTGCCGTCTGAAGTATATTTGTTCAAGCCAGTGATCGACAAGATGGTACATTTGTAGTATTATTCACCGAAACAAAACCTTGCCAAACTCGAGGACGGGTTTATTTTAAGAGGAGGAGAATACTATGTGGGATGGGAAGAGCTAGCAACAAGGAATCGCTATTGTCCAAACCTCTCCAGGTGTCCAGCGGTCCAAGCCACAACCAATAGGCATCACAAGTGGCGAATAGCTTGGACATCTTCTGCATTCCCTTGGACGATTGTTGTGGTGCCGTCGTGGATTTGGGATGAACTACGAAGAGATTTTTCGGTTGGCGTTTACCACTCCCACAAGACAAATATGGGTTCTTCTTTTTTTACCTGTCTTTCCACGTGTTTCAACCGAACTCGAGGACGCGTTCTTTTTAAGAAGGGGTGACTGATGTAGGACAAAGATGAAGGAACCGCGGCCCATGTCGAACAATTTCTTTATTTTCTTATTTTGTTAATTTAGGTCTTTTCTTGTTTAGTAAGTTTATTTATTTTAGTTTAATTAGGAATTAAATTTAGGTTTTAGAAATAAATCAAACTTACCTTTTGGGAAAAATTTGATCTTTGTTTTCCAATCAAGTTATGAGTCATGAATCTTAGAAGATTCTGATTAGTTTTGATCTTTTCTTGTTTAGTTTTTTTAAAGGAATGTCGTATTCGAGTCGTATTAGGATTAGTTTATTATAAATAGTCTTATTATTTTCAATTATTGTAACTTTTAACCTTTGATTGATTTTAATAAAATCGTTCATTTGGAACATTTATCTGTTGTGGATTCGACATGCTCTTTGAGGATTCGAGAGCACCATTTTCTAACGAAGATTAGGGAATGATGGCCTCTGCATTGCGGTCCATGCATGGGTAACTACCGATCGTTGTGTCAAGGTTCGTCTAAGTGTGCCTCAGGGTTCGATAAAGTGATCATTCTTATTTTTCGCTATACTCCGCTACGTCAGAAATACTTCAAGGATTCACAATTCTTGTCTGTTGAGAAAAAACTTTGGGCTTCCTTTGTTTGGAACAGCTTGATATGAGGTCGTGATGTGATTACAGCTGGTTCTAGATGGAGGGTAGGAAAAGGAAACACGATTCAAGTTTACTCAGATCGATGGATTTCGAGACCTTCTACATTCAAAGTCATTTTTCCCCTTCTCTTGAGTATATCAGCTACTGTGGATAGTCTAATTACTGATCCTGGCAGTTGGGATGTGAACACCATAAAAGCTAAGTTTGTGAGGGATGACACCAGTGCCATTCTTAGCATTCCCCTTAGCGCTTCTAGGCTTGAGAACAACCTTCTTTGGCACTATGGTACGAATGGCAATTACAGTGTTAAAATTGGTCACTGGGTAGCCCGAGGCTTAATAGCTCCCCTGAGTGTGTTGTCTTCGAATAAGTTATCTTCTAGGTGGAAACATCTCTGGATTCTATGCATCCCAAACAAGATCAAAATCCTCATTTGGAAAACATGTCAGAATTAGATTCCTGCTGCTGCGAACTTGAAGGGTCGTGGTATGAGGATTGATACTGGATGCCCACGATTAAGGGTGGGCAAAAAACCAATAAACCGAACCGAACCGAACCGAACCGAACCTGTGGATCAAACCGGTCCAATTGGTTTTTTACCGGTTTTGATTGGGTGATCGGTTCGGTTCGGTTCGGTTCTAATTTTAAAAAAATCGGTTGGATCGGTTGGATCGGTTTTTGTCCGGTTTAGTTCCAAAAATCGGATAACCGAACCGGTATCCGACTATAAATTAAAAAAAAAAACTAATTCTAACTTCCACTCTTCACTCTTCACTCTTCACTCTTCAATTATTAGGTATATTTTATTGGATTTTAAAATGTAATTTGACTTTGTTTAGTATTGACTATTGTATTTGCTATAAACAAAAAATTTGGCTGACATTATTTTGAAATGTGTTTACTGTTTTGTATTGGATTTTGTAGTTTTTTAATATGTTTTTATTGTGATGTAAATAAATTTGGCCCAATAGATTAAAAAAAATGAACTAAATATGTAATAAATGAAATTTAGAATTTTGGCCCATTAGGTCCAAAACCAAAAAAACCAAACCTAACCGAACCGGTCCAATTCGGTTGGTTTTTTATCGGTTGACAAATGTCAATTTGATTGGATCGGATCACTTTTTTAAAAGCCGAATTTTATCGATTTTTTATCGGTTCTATGAAAAACCGAACCGGTCCAATCAATGGCCACTCCTACCCACGATGCAAAAGGGGGATTGAGACTACTTGGCACGCTCTATGGGGTTGTCACCATTTAAACCAGATGAGGACAGACTGGCTTTTCATTTCAAAGTTGGAACATTGTTCAGGTGAGGTTTTTTTTAGATCTCTTGGCTAGTTGGTCTGATAAAATTAGTAACGACATGTTTTGTATTTTATGTGTTGCTTTGAGGCGGGCTTGGTCTATTAGAAATTCGGTTGTCCATGGCTCTCTGCTGTGTGAAGATATAAGGATTATTGCTTGGGCAAAAAAAATTGTCTCTAATTTTCAGGATAGTTGTCATGTTGTGAGCTCGCTGCCTTGGCCACGTCTCCTGTGCCAATAGAATTTGGAAACCCCCAGACCCAAGTTTCTATAAATTAAATTGTGATGCAGCTATTGATAGTACTGGTGGCTACACTATAACAAAAATAGTCTTTCAAAACATGCAATGAATGTTGTAAAAATTCTCAACAACATAAATGTACGAATAAGAGTTGTTACAAGTATCAGATGCTTCTACAACTCAGAGTGCATGTTGTTAAAAACATAAAGTTCAACAACTTATAGTGCAAGTTGTTAAAAAACTGAAATTCTACAACTAAGAGTGTTTGTTAAAAACTTAAAAGTTTTACAACTATGAGTGCTTGTTAAAAGTTTATAATTAACATCGTAAATTCATTATATTTCATCATACATCAAATGACAAAAAAAAAATTCTAAAATCAATATTTTGTAAAATAATCAACCAAATTGCAATACAACATTTTCAAATTAAGAAAAAATCACAAGTAAACCAAACTTTGATTTTTATAATTTATTATAATATTCCAACTCTGTTTCTATATCATATCCAAACTTATGCTAACTATAATAACCTAATGCAACTTTTAGACTATACAATTGTACTTCCTACAACTCCACCAAGTGTGCGAGCTTCATCGGTTGGTCGAACTAAAATTACTTCCGAAATAAACAACAAATCCACCCACACTCTTGAAATCTCGTCCAAACGGTACATGATACACTTTGGTGTTGGGATCCGTTAAGGTCACACTCCCTTCAACAACAAACTACATATATAAGAAAACTACACCGGTGAGACCCAACTACATAAACTCATTTTCAATCTCACAACATAAACATGATTTCAATAAAAAAAAATCAAGATAATCCAAAGCTACATGTGCAGTACAGAATTATATGTTGTATAGTTTATCATTCATGATTCAGAGATGGTTCACCCTCAAATCATACCATATCCAGATTATATAAGACAAAAATATAACATAAAATACAAAACAAAAAACAGTATTAGAGAAGAGAACCAAATGCTTGAATTAAAGCTCAGAGTTAGCAATCCAAAAACTAGTAAAAGAGAACCAAATCCATAATTTATTCTACTTCAAGCAAATGCAAACTAACTTTTGCGGTCGATGACTCGGGATAACGACAAGCCTGAGTAGGGATGTCAATTATACCCGGACCCGCGAGTACCAAACCGAACCTGAACCGTGTGGGTCAGGTCTAGGTCCTCACATTTGGGTCACGGGTCGGGTCTGGGTCTAAAATAGTAAACCCGATTCGGGTTCGGGTCGGTTCGGGTCTGGGTTTGAGTCAAAAACCCGGACCCATGGACCCGATTAGTAAGATGGCAGATGGGGTGGCAAAGCTAAGTTTTAATTAATTCCTCACTCGTCTCTCTCAAACCCACCCTATACATAGCTCTCCACTTCTCTCCATCACTACCAAAGTCAAAAACACTTCTCTTTCTTTCCTCTGCCTCTAAAGCCACTACAACTTTCTTGATAATTTCTTAGCTCATTCTCACCAGTCAAGAGATTTTAGCCATGGCCAAGGACATTGAAGTTGGTGGGCACAACGACTTCCATGCAAAGGACTACCAAGACCCTCCACCAGCTCCATTGATCGACGCAGAGGAGCTAACAAAGTGGTCATTTTACAGAGCCATCATAGCAGAGTTCATTGCCACGTTCTTGTTTTTGTACATCACTGTGTTGACTGTGATTGGTTACAAGAGCTAGATTGACACAGCCAATGGCGGTGATGTATGCGGCGGTGTTGGAATTCTCGGTATCGCTTGGGATTTTGGTGGCATGATTTTTGTTCTTGTTTACTGCACTGCCGGTATATCTGGTAAGTACAATTATCAAATTCAAATTTTAGAATTGGTGATTGTTTGAATAATAATTATAAAAACGTGCAGATGGGCAAATTAACCCGGCTGTGACTTTTGGGTTGTTTTTGACAAGGAAGGTGTCTCTGGTCTGAGCTATATTGTACATGGCGGCTCAATGCTTGGGGGCAATTTGCGGTTTTGGGTTGTTTTTGGTGTAGCTTTGCTGCCTCATCTGCCATCACTAATTCGGGTCAGTCTGTGTGTCTGCAGGTCTAGACCCGGAACCATGAATTTTCTGGGGTCCTCGGGGCGGGTCTAGGTCTGGGTCTGCTGAAGACCCGTTGGTCCAAACCCGAATCCGAACCAGAAAATTTTTATGGGTCTGGGTCTAATTTTTTTTTATGGGTCTGGGCCTGGGTCTGATAGGACCTGACCCATTGCCATCCCTAAGCCTGAGTGACATGAGATTTACGATTTCCAGTATCCCAGAATTTTACAACACTGAAATGACCAAATTAACAATGAGTTAAAGCTGGAATAATGTAAATTCTAGGGAATTTAAGATTAATTTCGAGAAAAGTTGAAACTACATACCACATACATGTTCACTGCACCAGCAGTGGCAATACACACCTCATCTTTCGGATAAAGAACTGACGTATGCTCATGGAGGCAACCTGAAATAACTGTAGCGATTAATAAAGGGAACAACAAATTGCATCAAGAAGAAACAGGAGCAGCAAACAAACCTTGCCACGCCTGATCCTTTTTGCTTGAGATGAAAGATGAAATCCTTTGACCGCAGCTGATGGTTTGGATGAAGATATAATAACAACATTAAACTGACTGATAATGATTCAAGAAGTTCAAAATGCTAAAAAGAAAATATTTTTCTAAGGATCATATGAAAGAAGGAAATAGTAACTTACGCTACGCAAACTTCAGCATTTCAACTTTTGGAACTATTGTTGCATCTCAAATCCCATTTATTAAAAGACCCATCTCTTGAACCAGCGACAACAAGATCTGATGAACAATGACAATTAACATTACAATTTTGTTTCTTACAAATATATATATATATATATTGTAGATAATTAATATAATTCAAGAAATATACCATAATTTGTTAGATGAGAACACAGACTTTACACTCCCTGTGTGACCCATCAAGACACCAATATATTTCTTTTCCTGTGCATCCCATACCTTTATCTGCAAGATGGCCAAAGGAAGGTATATAAGCTTCTAATTTGATCTTCATCATGTTGAGCCAATTAAATCTTAGTCCAACTCATTATATAAACTTTAAATTGAGAATGTACAAATGTCTTACACTTTTATCTATTTGTAAACCTAATTGTTTCAAATAGTAGCTTGTTTGGTAATACATCATTACACATTTTTATCTATTTGTAAACCTAATTGTTTCAAAAAGTAACTCAATCAGTAATACAACTTTAAGAGAACAAATAGATATACAAGAAACACAGATCAACAGAATTAGACTTGATTTAATTCAGGTTCATATTAAAGAAATCATATTAAGATTCATTATTAGTATTAATGAGATCATATTAACTCGTGATAACATCTATAATGACATATCACTCAAAAGTCAAAATTTAAGATAGGAGAGAAATCTCAAAAATGTCATTGATCTCACATTTGCCTCCTGAACATAAATTATGATTGTGTTTAGCTGCACTGAAATCCAATCATATGAATTCAACTAGACATTCTGAAATCATATTTTTTTTTTCCTGAAAAATTAGGTGATGTTGTCTCCAGTTCCATTAAATTATAATTCCAAAGTTGTTTTGCCATGTTATAGAACAATATAAGTTCGATGTAAATTCATTGATCAATATACCAACCTTGAATATATCAAAAATGGCATTCTGATGTGTTCCATTCACTAATTCTGGCCTTCTCTACTTAAAAAAAAAACATAAAAAATTCACTGAGATTAAGTATGATAACAAAGCAGAAACTACCAAGTAAATCCACAAATGACCGAAATCCGTAAAAACCCTGAAATTGGTTATTAACAAAATAGAGAAAACAAAACTTTGATAAGAGAATGAAACTTCTAAAAGATATCCACCAACGCATAAAATCAAAATAAACAGAAATGAGCTTTTCATTTGTGAAGTAACAGTGTAACACTTACACAAGAGGAAACAGATCCACAATTAAAGCAATAATCATTAGTTGCAATCAGCATATATGTTCAATCCTTCACAATTTGAGGTGTAAACTATTATTGTGTCATTCACTAAAGTGAATAATATATTTCGAGAAACCCGCAAAACAAAAAAAAACACCATTAAAAAGCAATAACATTGTTGCATCCGTGTATCATGAGAAAATATTCAATAGGACCAGTAGTAAAAAACAGTAGGAACCGACATACATAAGCTATATCTATTATACCAGATTCAAAAAACAAGCAGCACATGGCACACAACACAGCCTCCAAAAACATGGATCATACATGATTAAAGCATAGAATATTACCTGTAGGCTTTGAGGCCTATAAACCAAAGCTAAGAAAGAGTAATTGAAGATTGTGATGGTTGTCTGAGTAAGAAACTTCACCTAAACAAAATCATCTGCAAAGAGGAATAAGAAACTTCACTGATACACAAAAATCAACAAAAAGAAAGAAAAAAGCACAGATCAAATTAGCATCCTGAAATTAAATTATAAATTATAAAACTCCCAATCGAGTTTCAGCTCTAGCAGAAATTCAAATCCCTAATTCTCAAATAATTTGAATTTTAATCAATCGAAAAACTTCTAAGACCGAATGGTCGTGGTTGTGGTGGTTGCAGTGCTCACGACTATTGTTCTAAATTGCCAATTCGAAATTCAATTTTCGTGCTTTGACTTCTTCTAATCGTTTTCTACTTCTGGAGTCGAATTGTTCTTCAAGATCAAACAATTCTGCAGTTTCACTTCCGGCTACAACTATTTCTGAGCTCGACTTCTCAAGAATCAAGTTAAAGACGGAGTCATTTTAAGCGACAAAAGAAGGAAGATCGTTGGATCCTGCTAAATTGTTGTTTGGTGATCTGACCATATCCGTGACTAAAGTGGTTTTTGGTTTGAACCGGGAAAGAGAAAGCAGAAACTGTAAAAAAAAAAAAAAACATAATTGTAATAATAATAACTACTCGTTAAAGATTGGGCTCAGTGTGGCTTTTTAAAATTGTTCTCCTAAAATTTGGCATTTGAATGTTGTATCCACAACTTTCATCTTGCATGCTGTTATTAAGCCCACAAAATTTGATAACAACAACTTCTTAAATTTGAAAGTTGTCATTGGTATTATTTAACGACTTCCATATATGCATGTTGTGATACCCCTGTTGTTAAACACATATTTTGGTGTAGTGCTATACTGTCGTTGGTTTAGTTATTCGCAACTGAGAAGGCTTTGTGATGGCTTCAAGCTCCCAAAAAATCGTAGCTAACTACACGCCTCAGATGGCGGAAGCCTTTGCTATGGAAACTGGGTTGAATCCTTTATTAGTTCAGTCCGATGCTGCAATGGTTGTGAGATGGATCAACGACCGAAGCCATAAGTCTTCGGATGTCGGTGTTATTCTTCCTGACATACTTGATCTCTTGAAAACTCTGTGGTGTGTTGCGCACCTCCTGTCTAAGAATGCTTTTCGGTGTGATGGAAGATTATCCTTATTGTATGAGATCCTCTATTTTGGCTGATTACCAAAACTAATTTTCGTTGTTGTTTGATTGCTTGTTCGGTTTTTCTTAAAAAAAAAAAAAATCACTGATACTATACGATACATAAAAACAAACACACCCTGAGGGCACAAACTTGCAACACTTATCAAGACTTTTCACAAACACCTTGTTAATCTTAACAAACAACTTTAATGGTAAAAGGATCAATATTGAATAAATTTAGAAAATATAAAGCGTTTCGACCCAAATGAGAGTTATTTAATAAATGGTCAGTCACACGACAAGATTGAGTGCCTTTGTTGCATGCAAACCATCAGAGGTTCAGCTTATTGTTGTGTGCAATGTGAATTCTTCATCCATGAATCCTGTAAGGAGATACCTAAGGAAGTTGAGCACCCATTTCACCCCAACATTTTCTTGTCTCTCAAATTGTGGGTCATTATAGAAGTTGTGATGCATCTGTTGGTAATTTACGGCATTTCGGTATAGCAATTACATCAATCTTGTGGTAACAATATTAAATTGTTATTTCTCTATCCTCTCTCCCATCTACTTTATATTTTATAAAGAATCAATTTATTTCACCCGACACACATTCTCTCCTCTCTCCTCTTCTCACCTGACACCATCTATCCTCTTTATAAAAACTCTACATTTTCTCACTCACAGAAAACTTCTCTTTTGGAACATGTTCTTCAATCTCAAAACTTCTATTTTGGGGTTTGTTTTTGTTAAGAGTTAAAGAAACAAAATACTAATTTAAGATTTTGTAAAATTTTGTTAGTCCTGTTAGTTCAAAATCAAACAATTTTTTTTAATTCAATTTTAAAACTTTAGTCGGCTAAAAAAAGAACAAAAGAAAAACCATTGCATTTAAAGATGTTAAGAAATACATTTCACTTGTGGCACATCAATGCCCTATTTTTTTAATTTGTTCAAGGTTATTGTAATAATTTATTGAAGAGCTGGTCTTCTTTGTGTTGGATTTTAACTAAGTAATGAAAAAAAAAAAAAAATCTTCAAATCTAATCATGTAATTTTGCACGTGAAAGTAAACAACAATCTCACATAATAATATGTATGAATCTTACAATTTGGTATATAAGCAAGTAAGCTACATATTTCTAAAAAAAAAAGGTTAATCCTTGAAACATGTTTAGAAAAAAAAGACAACATGATCTTTCTTCGCTGTCCGTAAAACCAGAATCAACAATCTAAAAAATCTAGTTGTATAAAAATATGATCCAAATAACATGAATTATTTAACGGCTTTCAATCACATTATGGAGGGAAAACTATTAACCAAAAAGCTGGAGAAAATTAGCATAAATTCATTGTTTCCGGTAACAGAATTGTGCCCCTTACTTAAAAAAAAAAAAAAAAAAACAATACTGTTCCGCTAAGTTACAAAGAAAAGAAAACCCAATAATTCATTGTTATTGATCTCCAAATTGACTAACAATACTAGACTTTAATATTCAAACTTCATTCTCTTCCAATATCATCTGTGTCCATACATCCATGCAAGCCTACACCGGATTATAAAATAAACAATAAAAACAACAATTATCGAGTTCATAACTGGCATTGACTGGTCATAAAGTTAATTATAAAGAATACCAGTTGAAGCCAAATTGTCATCATTTGTATCAAACAAATTTGATTATCAATTGTTATTCATTGAAGATCTGCTGCACAAGGAAAAACATATCAGTATATTTATTAAAAAATGAATGACAATTGCTTACCGATTATTAAGTGCTTTGATTCATGCTAAATAAATCTTTCCTAAAAGTATCCAGAAAATTGTTAACAAAAAAAACATATCGGAATTAGAAAATAAAAATAATAACATACATAAATAAGGTATGTAATGTAAAAAACAGAGAAAATTTCGTCAAATGATAGAGAGTTTTTCCAAGAGAGATCTCAGCCATCAAAAGGATCATCTACAGTTTATGGTTTTGAAAATGAAATGTTGTCACTAGAAAGAATGTTTCTCAAGAGTGGGAGTGAAGATGATCAAGTCAAGGCAATCGAGGTTATTGGGATGACTGGTGTTGGAAAAACAACATTGTGCCAGGAAGTTTTCAACAAAGAAGAGGTAAAGAGACTTTATTCCTAGGATTTGGGTATGCATATCTAGGTAGCCAAATGATGATGTGAACTCGAAAGTTGTAATCATTGAAAGAAGGTTGGAGTGTCTTGGTGTAGACGGTGAAGTCATCAATTCCTTTACTTCAGATCATCAACTAGTCTATGCTCTTCCTCTGGAGTTGATGACCAAGAAGTATCTGATTGTTCTTGAACATTGTGAGGAAACAGATGAGTGGTACGAAAAGTTGTATTGTTGCTCAAGCAATGGTGAAAAATGGGGTGAACAAGGATTTCCAAAGGGATATGGGGGAGCAATGATTGTCACTAGTAGGAATGAGAAGTAGGTAAAAAGATGGTTAGGGAAGAAAATCTACTTCAACTATAGCCTCTTTCGAATCCGGAAAGTTGTTGGTCAATTTACAAAGACTCAGTCATAGTAGAAGGGGTGGAGTTCATTTCACATGAACAATTGAAAGAGAAACTCAAAAATAAGTGTGGGTCTACCGTTAGCAGCAAAACTGATAGGGAAAATTAAGGCTGATCAAACAAGAAATGCAGCTGCACAAGCTTAAGATGTAGCTGCCATGAATACTAGTCATGAAAAAATCAGTACTTGAAGATTTTCTATATTGATTGTTCTACAATAAAATGGTTACACTATGCATATATATATAAGAGAAGTTTCCTACAATCAGGCCTACAATAAATTCTAACTAATCAATTCCTAACATTTAGCTAATCAATTAGTCAACTAACAATTAATCAATTAGTCAACTAACAATTAGTCAACTAACAATTAGTCAACTAACAATCTACAATTCCACAGTTATAGGAAATTAATCCCTAGAAATCCTTTTAGGATTTTACTCCTAGAATTAGTCCTTAGTCAACACTTTCAACACTCCCCCTCAAGCTAGTCGAAAAATGTCTTCCAAGACCAGCTTGCAACATAATTTGTCAAATTGCTTCTTTAGTAAGCCTTTCGTGAGGATATCTGCCACTTGATCTGTGGTGGGTAGATAGAGCATACAAATCTATCAACCATCTATCTTTTCTTTGAGGAAGTGCTTGTCTATCTCCACATGCTTGGTTCTATCATGTAGAACCGAATTGTGAACTATGGCAATTGCTGACTTGTTGTCACAATATAGCTTTATAGGAGAGAGAAACTTGAACCTTTAAGTCTCTAAGAAGCCTTTTTATCCAGATTACTTCACAAATTCTAAGGGCAGCTGCTCTGAATTCTGCCTCGGCACTACTCCTTGCTACAATCCCCTGTTTCTTACTTCGCCAAGTCACCAAGTTTCCTCCAACAAAGGATAGTAGCCGGATGTAGATCTTCTGTCTGTTACACTACCAGCCCAATCCGCATCTGTAAAGACTTCAACTTGAAAATGACCTTTGTTACCAAATAATAGTCCTTTTCCAGGTGTCCCCTTTAGATATCTCAGGATTCTTAAAGCCGCCTCATTGTGTTTTGGTCCTGGTGAATGCATGAATTGACTCACCATGTTGACTGCAATGAGATGTCAGGTCGAGTGTGAGCCAAGTAGATCAGTTTCCCCACTAATCTTTGATATTGTTCACGATCTACTTAACTCTCTGGTTTAGCAGCCTCAAGTTTCAGATTTTGTTCTATTGGAGTATCTGCAGCCTTACAACCTGTCATCCCGGTCTCTCCTAATAAATCTAGGATGTATTTTCGTTGAGAAACAAAGATCCCCCTTTTGGACCTGGCAAATTCCATTCCCAAAAAATACTTTAAGTCGCCTAGATCATTGACTTCAAATTCTTGAGCTAGCAACTGTTTTAGTCTTCCTATTTCCTCAATATCATCACCAGTCATGATGATGTCATCTATATAGGCAATCAAAATAGCCTTTTTACCTCCACTCGAATGTTTAAAGAAGAGTGTATGGTCTCATTGGCTTTGGTTGTACCTAAATCTTCTCACAACCTTACCAAACTTCTCGAACCAAACTCTAGGTGATTGCTTCAATCCATACAAGGATTTTACTAGCCTACACACTTTACCATTTTTGAATTCTCCCTCAAACCCAGGTGGAGGGTCCATGAATACCTCTTCATCCAGATTGCCATTTAAAAAAGCATTTTTTTTATATCCAACAGGTGTAAAGAAGAATTTAGATTTACTGCTATAGATAGGAGAATTCGAATGGTGTTGATCTTAGCCACGGGTGCAAAAGTCTCCTGGTAGTCAAGGCCATAGGTTTGAATGAACCCTTTGGCAACAAGGCGAGCTTTGTGTCTTTCTAAGGATCCATCAGCTCTACATTTATTTGTGAAAACCCATTTACATCCCACAGTTTTCTTCCCTTTCGGTAACTCGTCAACAACCCAGGTTTTATTTTTTGCTAGTGCATTCATCTCTTCCATAACAGCTACCTTCCAGTTCGGGTGTCCTAAGGCTTCTTGTATGTGCTTAGGAATGACTAGGTGGGAAATTTTTGAGATAAAGGTTTTGTAATTTTGGGACAGTCTGATAGGATAGGTATTTGGCTATAGGATGTATGGTACATTCCCGGACCCCTTTCCTATTAGCTATGAGAATGTCAAGATAAGAAAAGGTATTGGGTTGAGAAGTAGAAGGAAGATGAGTGATAGAGATAGGTTCAGAAGTATTACCTGGTTTATGCTTATCTGTAAGAGAATCATGATCGAACCTCAGGAAAGTTGACTGGTCTTGTACCAGATAAGGTTGTTCTCTATTAGTATGAGACTTCCATCTAGTATAAACCAAAAACTCTGTTGTGGGATGATTATCTCGATTAGGATCTTCATCAAGTAATGTTTCTCCCCCTGGACTAGAATTAATAAGATCTGGCACCATATCAGTCCCTAATTGTTGCTCATTAACACCTGCTTCGTTTTCAAAAACAGTTTCTTTATGAGAAGAGCTTGGATAACTATTAGGAAAAACAGAATTTAGTAAAACTGAATGATTAGTTTCCAAAAGATTTTCAAACTCATTTTTAATTTCACTTTCCCCCTGAAGATGAGTTTTAGAGAAAAAAATGTTTTTGTTCAAAAAATGTCACATCCATAATAATATGGGTTTTTTTAGTAAGAGGATTGAAACACTTATACCCCATTTTATTAAGGGGATAGCCGATGAAAACACATTTTTCAGCTCTAGCTTCAAGTTTAGACCGAAGTAAGTCCGGTATATGCACAAACACAGTGCTGCTAAAAACCTTAAGAGGAAGATTAGGAATTAATCTATTATTGGGAAAAAATTGTTTAAGACTATAAGTTCCTTAGTTTTTTATTGGCTCATTTCGTTGACAACCACATTTGGGGATTAATATGTAAAGGTAGTTTAGGCCATCATTGTTCAAGACCTAGCTTAAGATTCAAAAGGTAAAACCACTTGCTTAACTTTTTTGAAGAGGTTTTAGTTGCACACACTCACATATTATGAATTTGTATTGACATGCATTATGTGTTGCTCACACACACTCACTCACTCGCATTTGGTTTGTTATGCATATGTGCTTCATTGTTGTCTATGTGCATTCATAGTATGGTTTTGTGTGTGTTCGCGCTTGCACGGTTGTGTGCTTGTCTTAGCGCATTGAGTGACCATTTAAAAAGGTCTTATTCTTCTCCTGGTTTGGTTATATGGAGTAAAGTGTTTAGTTTCAAAATAGTGGATTTCAATGATTTTAATGATTTTCAAAACTGACCTTTGTATGGTCGTGTGACCATAACATTTGTACATTGCTTCAAAATGAGTTTTGAAAATTTCTGTACGAACTAGACACCCATACCTTTCAAACGGTATATTATTCATAATATTTCATGATCATTTAGATTGGTTTTGAAATCTCCAAAGTGACCATAAAAACAGGGCATCTCTGTTGTTGTCTGATTCAGACCTTTGATCACTCAAATGACCATAACTTTTTATACTTACATCCAAATCATGTTTTATAAACTGGAGTAGAAAGTATACTTACATACCTTTCCAACGGTATACAATACGAAAGGTTTAGATGTCGTTTGGTCATGTGTTGGGTTGCTCGAAGCTCGAGTTGTTGTGTTGTCAGGCGTGTACTGCGGTCTAGACCGCTTTTGGTGCACATGTCTAGCCAGTGACCTAGGCAGCAGTCTTGTCCAGCCGTGCCTGTTAGAATATTATCATTAATTAGGAGATTGTATAGTTGACTTTGTTAGAATATTATCATAAATTAGGAGATTGTATAGTTGACTTGACTGATTTGATTAGAATCAATTAGAGGATCAATTAGGATCAATTAGCTTAATTGTAGATTGTTGTTTTCCGATTGTATCTATTGTATTTTCCTATAAATTACCTCCAATATGGAGAAGAATATATAACAAAAATTCTGAATTGTTCATGGTATCAGAGCCTAAGGATTTAGGTTTTCTGTTTCTACTCTACTAAATAAAAATTTCTTCAGTTTTCTATCTTTTTCTTTTCTTTTTTTCTTTCCTAAAGCAATAGGACTGCTACCTATTGCTTTCTGGTGTCTAACCGCGACCTGGACACTTGCCTAGGCCACGGCACGAACAGTGGTCGAAACGGGACTTTGTTTCCCAAGTCTAAAACGATATCATTTCACTTGGGCATTATTAATACATCCTTAACTCATCTTCTTCATTTTCATGACTCTAAAAAATGAACCCTAGAGTAAGAGAGAGTTTCTTGAGAGAGAAAGCTTTATTAAAGCTTGATTAACTCTCCAAAGCTAAAACCCATCATCTTTCATGCATTATTGTGTATCATCCAAACATGGGTCTTCTTGTTTTCTTTGACTAGGTAAACTTTACATGCCCTAGACTTCATTGTTTCATTATTAAGTCATGTGTGCCTAGGTTTTAGTTTTTATTGCAAATTAAATGCATGTTCTTGTGTTTAATAGCTTTTATAACATGCTTGTGAAGTTGGTTGTTGGTTGAAAACATTGATTAGTGATAGCTAGCATTTAGGACGATTTTACCCTTCTAGCTAAATCTCTATGCTTTGCATTTAGATATTGTTTAGGTCTAATTGATTGCATTTGTTAATTGCAATGATTGTTCTTTTCCACGTTTCATGACAACTTTTGTTGATTGGCTTTTATTTGATAACTAGATATTAGACTTTCATAGCTATATCTAGTTAGGTCTTCTTGCACTTGCATTTAGACATTGATATCTAGGAATTGCATTTATTGACATCTTTGAATTCCTAGATAAGTATTTAGTGTAGGCTAGCACTACTTACATGTTTGAATATTTCATCATATTCACTTAGGTTGTTTTGACTCTTCATTAAGGTTAAGTCCTGTGACTAAGTGATTAGTGCATAAGCATGTTGATCAAGAATCACTATTAAGGTCTTCTGGGTAGAGTGAAAGGGTTAGTAACTGAAGGGTGTGACGGGAGGTCAATCTAGGTTATAAACTTTCATTCAATAGTGGATTTGAGGATCAAATGTGTGGCGCACATATTAGCCCGTGGTTTTTCCCATTTGGAGGGTTTCCACGTATATATTGTGTGTTGTTACTGCTTTATGGATATTGTCATCTATTTGAACACTTGATAGAATGGGTTAGTTTTGCTAATATTGTTTAAATCGAAAAATTGGTAATCAATCGAATTAAAAACCTATTCACCCTCCCTCACCCTCCTCTAGGTTTATAGACACACTCTCTAAGGAATTTCAAAGACAATGTGTAGGTGTCTTATGGTTCAAGATCCGTGAGGGAACCCTATTAATGAGGTATGTAGCCGTTAGAAGAGCGTCCCCCCACAAATATTTTGGGGCATGCATTAAAAGCATAAGAGCTCAACTCACTTCTAAAAGATGGCGGTTTTTTGTTTCCATAACCCCATTTTGTTGGGGTGTATGGCAACACATAGATTGATGTTGAACTTCTTTTTGTTTTAAAAAATTCCTAAGATATTGATTAAAATACTTTGTGCCGTTATCACTTCTTAAAATACTGATTTTAGTAAGAAATTGAGTTTCAATCAGAGTAAAAAATTCTTGAAAGAGTTTTCCGACTTCAGCTTTGGAGTTCATCAAATAGAGCCAACATAATCTAGTGTGGTCATCAATAAAAGTTACAAACCAACATTTTCCATTTAAAGTAGAAATTTTAGACGGTCCCCAAACATCACTATGAATTAAATAGAAGGGTGTTGAGGCCCTATAAGGTTTGGAGACAAGGTTTGTGAGTACTTTTAGAAAAGCAACAAATATCATATTGAAATTGAGAAAGGGACACATTTTTAAATAAAGTTGGAAACAAGTGTTTTAAATAAGCAAAACTTGGATGTCCTAATCTGAAATGCCAGATCATTATCTACTCTTTTACAGGCTGAGAACTTACATCATTGTTTGAAAACAAAACCGACTTATTTATGCTGTCTTCAAAATAATAGAGACCATCCTGCATCTTAGCACTGCCAATCACCATCCCCGAAGTCTATTCCTGAAATTTACAGAGTGTTGGAGAAAACACAACTGAACAGTTAGAGTCAAAAGAGAGTTTGCTAACTGATAATAAGTTACAGGAGAGATTAGGGACATGTAGGACAGAATTAAGAGTGATAGTATCATAAATCTTGACAGAACCTGTTCCAGCAATGGACGACAAACTGTCATCGGCAATACGGACCTTTTTATTGCTAGAACAGGGAAAATATGTATTAAACAAAGAGGAGTTACTTGTCATATGATCTGACGCACCAGAGTCAATGACCCACGGTGCTGATTTAGACTGACTCAGATAACTAGTAGAAAGATTACCTGTTTGGGCAACAGAAGCACTAGCATGAATAGTTACCAAGTCGTCGTCTGGGATCTCCAATGAATAATCCACCGTTGCTCCAAGCATATCTATCCTTGCTAGATCCCTCTATTTGGGTACAGTCAACTCCTGAAATCGGACTGGCCACTCCTTGTCACAATCGAATCCAGCTTGAACATAGTAATGGTTGTTCCTTTCACCAATCGGCACCCCATCTAAATGTGGTGTAAGTGTGACCTTGTTAGCCACAAAGAAGTACATCCCAAGGATACAATCAATGTTATCCAAGGGTAGGACTAGTAGGGTACATGCCCCACTCCATTTACCAATCCGAATATTAACATCCAATAATCCATCCACGGATGTTGGTGTGCCATTTAAACCTTGAATCTCACCAGAGCAAGGGTGTGGCTGGATCCCTAGCTTGTCCACTATGGTTTTTGCCAAAAGATTCCGTGAGGAACCAATATCCAATAAGGCATTGAGAATTTTTCCATTAATTTCCAAGAAAACCCACATAAGTCCTGAATTTGGACGTGAGTTGTATGAAAAAACACGGAGTTACTTTCATCCATTTAAAAGTAAAATGTGTAGAAAAGTTTTGTATCAGATACTGTAAGCAAAGCATTGTAGCGAGTAGAAAAAAAAAGAAGGAAAAAAATTGAAGCAGGAAACCTAAAGAGTTATAGGTTCTGAACAATTTAGAAAAGAACCCAAAAGGCTATGATACCATGAAGATTTTCTATATTGATTGTTCTACAATAAAATGGTTACAATATGCACATATATATATATATATAAGAGAAGTTTCCTACGGTCTGGCCTACAATAAATTTTAACTAATCAATTCCTAACATTTAGCTAATCAATTAGTCAACTAACAATTAATCAATTAGTAAACTAACAATTAGTCTACTAACAATCTTCAATTCCACAGTTATAGGAAATTGATCCCTATAAATTCTCTTAAGATTTTACTCTTAGAATTACTCCTTAATCAACACTTTCCAACATTAAATATCTTTAGCTAACATCACAGTTTCTTTCTTCTTTTTTTAAAGAAACATCACAGCTTCTTAAGACATTTAAAACAATAAAGTTTTGCCCAAAAAAGTAGTAGAGGAGCCTTCAATAATTTCATGTGGGGTCTGATATGCTTCTCTTTTATCTAGAAGTAATGAAGATGCCATCCATTATTTTGTATTCTCTTTCTTTTCTTTTTTTTTTTAAAAAAAACCCATTCCTTTGTATTCTTGTTAGGTAGTGTTTGAGTGCTTTAATAATAGCCCTAAATCGTAATCAATAAATTAAATTTTTAGTTGAGTGGTAAACTGGTAACTCAATATGGCAATAGAGTTGGGTTTTTTTACTGGGAAGTCGGAGAGTGGATTTAAATTTGGGATCTTGAGATTGGTTGAGAGTGTGATTATAACTGGACTATGTATGTGATCACGGTAATAGAGTCGTTTATGTTCTTGGATTCTAGTCTCTTTGTATGATTATATTTAGATTTATTGAGAAAATTTTCAATGGTCAATCCCATTAAATACATACAACTATATGACAATTGCACCGAAATTATGATTGAGACCGTTCCGTACAAGACTGGAGTTGATAGAGAGGCATCTGGCATCTCTCTGGTGGGCCATGCAGTGCAGCAAACTAGGCTCCCCACACATGAAACTACGAAACCAAGCTACTGGTGCGAGCTTTTTGAAAGCATCTCTGCATACAAAGCAAAGCAAGATCTCTGAAAATCTCTCACTTTTGCTTTCCACTTCAATTTAGAAGGTATAAACATACAAACTTTTTTACTATCTCTAATAATTTCCTTCACATTTCGGGTTTCACGTTCTAAAGCACATCCTCCATCTCTAACGTCTTCCTTCAAATTCTGAGATTTCAGCTCCTAAAGCGCTTGCTCTGTTGTTTACCAGAACTGGGTATTTCATTTTTCGTTGAACGGTTTCATTGGGCAAAAGCAAGGTTAGACAGGTCTGGTTCCCATTGCTTCTGCTACTACTCTTGTTCTTTCATGAAATGTATTGAAATAGCTATACTTTGTTTTGGACCCTAAATTTCCTTTTTTTTTTTTTTAGATTTTGAATGAACATGGTACGGTTCAAATTTTCTATTAGAGTGTTATTTTCTGATTTTTCGCTATACAGTAGTCTGATTCTATGTTTCACAGCTCTTATAAAAACACCTTTTTCTTTTCTTGTTTGCAGTTTTTTTATATATAGTAAATTCATGTTTATAATTGCTGAATTAATTAACAAGTGAGTATAAATGGTAACCCTTGTCTGGCTGATTAGTGTTTGTAGTGGGTTTCCCTTTCAAATTTGAAAGTTCAAAGCGTGAAAATTGATTCGCTCTTCTATATTATTTCTTTATTTGTTTGTTATTTGCATCAGCAATGGACTCGGGGACAACGGAACAGCGTAGGGAAGACTCAGGGACAACGGAACAACGTGGGGAAGACTTGGGGACAATGGAAGAGCGGAAAAATCACATATTGAAGCTGTTGGAAGATGATGGTGTTTCCACAGTTGTTCTTGTTGGAGACATAGGAATGGGGAAAACATGGATGGCAAGAGAAATAAGTGAATGTGCTCTCTGCTATGAGTCTCTTTGGCTATCAGTGACCGAAAAGTATGACATCAACTTGCTTTACAAATCCATTGCTCATCAGTTGTCTCTAAGTTTCATTACTGAGGAGTGGGGAGACGAAGATGAAGACATTGATTCAAACAGGGATGTAAAGGTAACAAAATAAATCAGAAATACAAAATATTCTTTCCATGATATATTTCCGAATAGAAATTAAATGGTCTTATATCATAGAGTTTCGCATCATCTTCATATCTTTGTGTATTTTTATTTATTTTTATGAAGGTAGTATAATTTTGTACAATTAAAAAATAAAAATATAGGTAGTATGATATAGAGCTCAATAGTAGGATAAAAGAATATATATATATTTTTTGAAGCAATGGATAGCTTTATCATATGATCATGGCAATGAATATCATTTTGTAAAAGGGGAAATCCAGGAAAACATAGTTCTATACGAAATAATAAAATGTTAAATGTATTTGTATAATTATTTGGAAAAGGTAGGTGGATATGGTAGTGTTGAAAGCTTTTTTGTCAGTGAAATCCTTTTCTGCTTTATTCAATTTCATTTTTTCTACACCTACAAAAAAATGACTGAAATAATCTTGTTGAAATTTTGTTGCTGTTTTCTAGGGATCTAAATATTTAATTATGATGTATATTAGATTTCCTATTATTAGAGGATTTGGTATTAATTTCCTTCTTTAAAGAGGAAACAAATTCCTTAGATTAAGCAGATTGTTACTGCCTAATGTGTATATATATTAGGGCTGTTTGTACAAATTATTATTCAAGAAAATAAAGAATAAACTTTCACATGGTATCAAAGCCTCCTCTAAACCCTAATTTTTTTCTCCTTCTCTTACTGCTCTTTCCGGCAGTGATCTGTCTCAATTCCGAATACCTTACTGCCTTTTCCAGTAGTAACTCCGATCTTCTTGTTGCTCTTTCCAACAACAATCCTCATCATTCATCATGACCAACTCTAGCAATTCTGAAATAATCTCAGCCGAGTCTACAATTCCCGAAACAACCATTCTTAGTGGCAATGGTGGAGAATCTTAAAATTTCCCTCATATGTCCATTACTTCCTACAAACTTACCGGTCGACACTACCTTCAGTGGTCTCAATCTGTCGTACTTTATCTATGCAGCAAAGAGAAAGAAGACTATCTTACAGAAAATGTCATCAAGCCTGAAGAGAAGGATGCTAAATATAGAGCTTGAAAGAGAGATAACAGCCAAGTCATGTCTTGGTTGATAAATTCGATGATACCTAATATCGGTGAGAATTTTCTCCTTTATGAGACAGCTGCCGAGGTTTGGGAAGCAGTGAAGGAGACATACTCTCACAAGGACAACATTCCTGAATTAGTGACAATTGAAGGAGCACTTCATGACCTAAGGCAAGGGTATCTCTCGGTGACCGAGTACTACAACAAACTTCAGACTTATTGGCAGCAGTGTTCTAAAACACGTTTTCAGTATTGAGGCGATTTCCTCTACTGAGGCGAGGCGTAAGCCTCAATCCGTATTGAGGCGTAAGCCTCATTAGGAATCGATAAAAACTGAAAATACATAAAACAATCAATAAGTCTATAATTCATCATTCATAAAACAAGTAAACAACCGATAAGATCATAATTTCATATTATATAAAACAACAATTAAGGCAATAAGTTCATAATTCAAATGGTAACCAACCTTATAAAATAACAAGTTTATAACGTTTTTTGGGATTTCGTTATTGAGGCGGGCTTATGAGGCGTAAATTGTGGCGTAAGCCTCATTGACCAGTTATGAGGCGTAAGCTTCATAACGTTTTTTTGAACAATGATTGGCAGCAACTTGATGCGTTTGAAAAATATAAGTGGAGTTCACCCGAAGACTCTCAACAGTACAAGAAGATTATCGAGACTAAGAGAGTCTACAAATTCTGCTTGGGTTTAACTTCTAATCTCGATGCTGTGCGAGGAAGGATCTTCGGTACCAAGCCACTGTCGAGTCTTCGTGAGGTCTTCTTTGAGATCAGACGAGAGGAAAGTTGAAGAACTTTGATGCTTAGGACAGAAACAAAAGAAACGGGGGGTGAAGCTTCTACTTCGGTTGCCCGCAATCATCAGGAACCACGCAGGGGAGGTAGACCATGGTGTGATCACTGTAGAAAACCTGGACATCTAAAGGAGAATTGTTGGAAGATTTATGGAAAAATAGCTGATTGGAAACCAGTTAAGGACCGTGAGGGTTGAGCAAACCTGTCTTCCACCACAGGAACTGAACCTTTCAGCAAAGTTCAGTTGGATGCACTGCATAAGATCCTTAGCCAAACACAGATGTCTGCTAGTCCAGTTGTAATTGGTACAGGTTCTATTGCACTAAAAGGTAATTTTCTTGATGCTTTGGCTGCTAACTTAGAAAAATTTCAGTCATGGATTGTTGATTTTGGAGCTTCAGACCACATGACTGGAGACAAAAGCATTTTTCATCAGTTTTCAGCTTGTGGTAACAACCCTCATGTACGGAATGCTGATGGAACTATATCTAAAGTAATGGGCATTGACACTGTGATTGCTTCTAAGAACCTGACTTTGCATTCTGTTTTATATGTGCGTAAACTAAATTGCAACTTATTATCAGTAAGTAAACTTATTAAAGATATGAACTGTGTGGCTGAATTACGTTCAAATACTCGTGTTTTTCAGGATTTGACTACAAGGAGGATGATTGGCAGTGCTAGAGGCTGTGAAGGACTCTATCTTCTAGAAGTTCAACCCTCTCCTAAACTACAAGCATCAACAGCAGTGAGTAGGCCTTGTGTTAACAGTATTAGCAAACATGACCTTGTTAGGGAGTCTAGTCTAGATAGTGGCCTGATGTTATGGCATTACCGTTTAGGACACCCAAGTTTTATGTATCTTGCTAAACTGTTTCCTTCAATGTTCAATAACAAAAATCTTATGTCTTTCCAGTGTGAAATATGTCAATTCTTTAAACACTCTCGCACAAGTTTTCCTAGTCAAACTTACAAATCATCTAAACCTTTTTCCATGGTACATAGTGATGTTTGGGGACCATCACAAACCCCAAATATCACTGGTGCTAGATGGTTTGTTTCGTTTATTGATGATCACACAAGACTTACTTGGATTTTTCTCATGAAACACAAATCTTAGGTCTCTCTAATTTTCAAAACATTTAATACCATGATTAAAACCCAATTCAATACTAAAATTCAGATTTTTAGGACCGACAACGGCAAGAAATTTTTTAATTATTAGCTTGGCAATTACTTATTGTGTGAGAGTATCATTCACCAGTGTTCTTGTATTGATACCCCATAACAAAATGGTATTGTCGAGAGGAAGAATAGACACATCCTTGAAGTTGCCTGATCCTTGTTGTTTTCCACAAGCATGCCTAAAAAGTTTTGGGGAGATGCTGTTCTTACAGCAACATATTTGATCAATAAGCTTCCCTCAAAGACTTTGCAGTTTTCAAGTCCTAGTAAAACTCTTCTTCACTTCTATCCCCAATGTCGCCTAATATCTAATTTACCATTGAAAAATATTTGGGTGTACTGTTTTTATTCATCTTCATAAACACTCACGGGGTAAATTGGATAAGCGATCTGTCAATGGGATTTTTCTTGGCTATTCTTTAATTCATAAGGGTTATAAGTGTTTTTGTTCTCTTAATCATAAGTTTTATTACAGTATGGATGTTACATTTTTTGAAACAAAACCATATTTTACCAAAAATGTTATTCAGGGGGAGAATTCTGGTGAATATCAGTTTTGGAAATCTGAGAGACCTAATTTGTCACCACAAAGCCTTGAGAGTTTTGATGTATTTTGGACTCCTAGCTTGGTTGAAATTTCTTCAGTTAGTCTTCATACTCCTGAACCGAACTTTAATGAACCTTCTAGCAATCAGTCTTTGAGTGAAACTCCTAGATAACCATCTAAGTGTCACGTCCCAACTACTATTGATCAAAACTATATTGTTTACACAAGGAGACAGGAAAAACAAAAAGAAGTAGTGGTTCCAACACACACTCAGCCAGTTCAGTCATCTGAGCCCGACCTCAAATTCAAAAAATTAATGCACTGATTGAAGACAATAATTCCCCTAATAGTTCAGACCTTGACAGTGAACAAACTGATGGTGATTTGCCAATAGCAGTCTGGAAAGGGGTGAGAGAATGCAACAGTAGACCGTTGTACCCTATAGGCAAATATGTCAATTATGAAGGGTTGTCTCAGAGATACAGATGGTTTATTGTAAAAATTTCAGAAGTGCAAATTCCTAACAATGTGGAGGAAGCTTTGTCTATAGTCGAGTGGAAGAGTGCTGTAGAAGATGAGCTTAGGGCTCTAGAAAATAACAGTACATGGGAAATCTGTGACTTATCTATGGGGAAGAAACCAGTGGGCTGCAAGTGGGTATTCACTGTGAAGACTAAAGTTGATGGCAGTATTGAACGGTTTAAAGCAAGACTGGTAGCTAAGGGCGTCACCCAACCATATGGCATTGACTACCAAGAGACTTTTGCACCTGTGGCTAAGTTAAACACCATCCAAGTTCTATCATCTCTTACTGCTAGTCTTGAATGGCCCTCTATCAGTTAGACGTCAAGAATGCTTTCTTGAATGGAGACTTAGATGAGGAAGTGTACATGGAAATTCCTCCTGGGACTGAAAATGCAACCAATGGCAGCAAGGTTTACAGGCTAAAGAAGTCCTTATATGGTCTTAAGCAGTCTCCTCGAGCATGGTTTGAGAGATTCTCCAAGGTGTTGAAACAACAAGGATACATCCAAGGACAAGCTGATCATACAATGTTCACAAAGCATTCTCCTAGTGGTAAGTTGGTAGTTTTGATTGTTTTGATTGTTTATGTAGATGATATTGTGCTTACAGGAGACTTTGAGGAGGAAATACCTAGAATTAAAGGAGTTCTTGCAAAAGAATTTGAAATCAAGGATCTAGGGGACCTCAAGTACTTCCTAGGGATGGAGATTGCTAGATCGAAGGCAAGTATTGCTGTCTCATAGAGGAATTATGTGTTAGATTTGCTCAAAGACACTGCGATGCTCGACTGTAAACCAGCTGATACACCAATGGACTCTTACCACCAAACTGAGGTCAATTCAGGATAGTGTTTTTGTTGAAAAGAGGAGGTACCAGAGACTTGTAGGGAAATTAATCTATCTTTCTCATACAAGACCTGACATTGCCTTTCCTGTGAGTGTTGTTAGTCAGTACATGTACAATCCCACTGAAGAACACATGACAGCAATACAGAGGATTCTGAGATATCTAAAAATGACTAGGAAAATGACTGTTTTTAAAAAAAAATACAGGAAGAGATGTTGAGGTGTATTCAGATGCAGACTGAGCTGGGTCTGTCACTGACAGGAGATCAACTTCAGGTGTCTGTACTTATGGTTGGGGAAATTTGACAATCTGGGGGAGTAAAAAGCAATCCGTTGTGGCAAGAAGCAGTGTTGAAGCTGAATTTAGAGCCATGGCTCTAGGGATTTGTGAAGGAATTTGGTTGAAACGCTTGTTAGCTGAATTGAAGGTTCCTATTGATGGATCTATAAAGTTGTTGTGTGACAGTCAAGCAGCTATCAGTATTGCTAAAAATCCAGTTCAACAGAATAGGACTAAGCATATCAAAATTGATAAACATTTTATCAAAGAAAATATAGTAAGGGGAGTCATTGAACCTATATACACTCCTTTATCATCACAAAAAGCAGATATACTTACAAAAGCACTTCCGAGGACTGGCTTTGAAGATCAGTGTAGCAAGCTGGGTATGTTAAACATATACAACCCAGCTTGAGGGGGAGTGTGGAGATTTTTTTGCTGTTTTCTAGGGATCTAGATATTTAATTATGATGTATATTAGATTTCCTATTATTAGGGGATATGGTATTAATTTCCTTCTTTAAAGAGGAAACAAATTCCATAGATTAAGCAGATTGTTAGTGCCTAATGTGTATATATATTAGGGTTGTTTGTACAGAATTATGATTCAAGAAAATAAAGAATAAACTTTCACAAATCTGAATATACTTGCCTCACAAAATAAGTTAATTTCTTTTGCAATTTATACCATATCTTTTACTGTAGGACACGAAAATAGAGGAAGAGGAACCGGAAAGTTTGAAGCACAAGATAAAAGCAAAACTTGAAGAAAAGAGATCTGCATTGCATGAAGAGAAGAAGCATCTTTTGCTTGTTCTGGATGTTGTGGGAAATAAGATGAAGGATAATGATTTGCCGGATATTTTCAGAGTTGTGCTTCCTTCCGGTGACTGTATTCCTTTAAAGATATTGGTTACAAAAAGAAAGAGTGAGGAAGCCCCTATTAACGAGGAGAACAATAAGGTGTCATTTGATCCCCCGTCTCTTGAAGAATCGTTAACTATATTGGAAAACAGCATAGATAAAAAATTTGAGGAAATTCAAGGTTTCAAGGATTTGTTTGATGCAAATGCAATAGCCCGAAAGAGCATGGGTTTGCCTGCTGCAATCACTGTGATAGCAGGAGCCTTAAATTATATTGCAAGACATAGTTCTGGGTAATGGACACTGGAAAGTGCATTAGAAAAAGGATCTAATTATGAGAAAGCAGCTAAGGGTGTAAATCTGCTAATTTCTTGTGCATATGAGATGTTGCCCGGCACTGTTATACAAAACTGCTTCTGGCATAGCGTGCAGTTCTTTCGCAAACATGGTGGCGTCCATTACAATGAGTTAATCACTCACTGGATAATGGAAGGCAATTTTGATCCCTTTAATCATATTGAGAAGGCATACAAGGAGGGACATTGTGTTCTAATGGAGCTACTAGATCGTGGCATGTTGAAGATACAAGATGACAATACTGTTTCCATGGAAGGAGCAGCACTGAATATCGTTGATTCCCACCCTCGAGGGTATGGTGGGACAGCCGATCTTGGGTTGGCTAGTGTCTTTGGGAATGGTGAATGGAAAGGTCTTGGGCGAATTACACAAACAGATGGCATGATAAAAACATTATGCAGTCCTAAACATTGGCAGAAAGTCTCCACACTACTGATTGATGGAAGTTGTCTCTCCCTAGAAAGCCATGACACTTTCTTGGATTGCATGCAGGAACTTCAGGTTCTTGCTGTTTTCAATCCCAAGTTCACATCGATAACCTCATCCTTGTTAAAAATGAACAAACTGCCTGTCCTACTATTGAGAAGCTGCAATTTGCTGGTGGACATCGCTGACATCAAGAAACTTAAGGCATTAAAAGTTCTTGAGATATCTGGTGCTAGACAAATAAAGTCTATGCCAGAAGAACTATTTGATGGAATGACTGATCTTCAAAGCCTTACCTATCTGGACTTGAAATCAAAACACTTCCTTCTCTTTCCAATATAAAGAAACTACATTTGCTCATCCTCAGGCGTTGCTCTTGTTTAAATAAATTGCCAAGCCTAAAAGAGCTTGTCAATCTTGAGATAATTGATCTTTCTGGTGCTTCCTCTTTTGTGAGATTCTTTGACCCAACTCTATCATTTCTTTCAAATATTCAAATGATTGATCTTTCCGGCACCGCGATTGGATGGTTACCAAAATTCCAGAATCTGACACGAATTTTATTAAGAGACTGTTGTAGCATACATATGCTTCCCAACTTGCAGCACTTACCTAGTCTCCAAATTCTTGATCTCTTAGGAGCCATCACTTTCAATAAATTTAATTATAATTCCATGGCAAGTTTGGATGATTTTAGAATCCTTGATCTTTCGAAAACTTTAATCAGTGAGGTACCATCCATCTCTTTGAGTCTCACTGAACTCAAGTTGATTGGTTGTTCTGAGCTTCTAAAATTGCCATGCACTACCGCACTCAAAAACCTCAAGTTACTTGATGTTTCTAATTCTTCCAAATTGCCTGAAATTGAAGACAAATCCTTTCAACATCGGACATACCGTCACTATCTCAACCTCTCTAACACACAAGTTGAAAATTTACAATCCCTTTCCAACCTTAAAAACTTGCACCAGCTCTTGCTAAAAGATTGTTCATTGTTAAAAAATCTGCCAGATTTGGAAGGACTTAGTGGACTTGAGGTGCTTGACATCTCAGGTTGTGAGAATTTGGACAAGTTGCCCCACTTGAATGCCTTTAAAAAACTTGAGGTTTTTGATCTTTCAGGTTGTAGTGCATTGAAGGTTGAAGGAAATGTGTCCTTTGAGCACATGTCGCGTCTAAGGAAACTCAGTCTTGATCTATTTGGTGATATGAACTTGAGTGAAATTGCTGCTAAATCCTTGGAGCATATGATTCATCTTCAAATTCTCAACCTCTCCGGAATCACAGACGATATGTCATCAATATTCTCCAAGCTCACTACCCTCAACAATCTCATTCAACTTTCTTTGAAAGATTGTCCAGGCTTAAAAACATTGCCATCTGTGGAAGCTCTTTCAATACTTGAGGTACTGGATCTTTCTGGAACAACTGTTACATCTTTACCATCTCTTGAAAAACTTAGCAACCTTCGGGAGCTTTTATTGAGTGGGTGTTCGAGCTTAGAAACATTGCCATCGCTGAAGGCGCTTATTCATTTGAATGTTCTTGATATATCAGAGACTGGAATTAAAGAGTTTCCTTATGAAATTTCAGAGTTGACTTGTTTGAAGCGCCTAGTTCTACCACATTTGAGAGAAGTTGACTGGGGGAAGATAAAACGCTTACCAGAGGATGTAGTCTGGGGTGGCTGTGGAATTTCCAACCCCACAGAAATTGTAGCAAATGATGGAAAGCCATTTATACTGGTGGAAGGTACCCAATTTTTCCATTTTCTGAAGGAAAACCCTGAGTTACAAGAAGCATGCTTCAATCAAGTCTCTTTCTCTGTTCGTCTACCCAGTGAGCAATCAAACAATGGAGAGAATTTTTGTTATAGTAATGAAGTTATGTTCAGCAATTATAGACATTTTTCTCGTTATAGAAAAGATGCCTTGGCTTTGGAAATCAGGGGATTTAATAGTTTTCCTACTGGTTTCGAGGATGTTCTCAAGCATACAGAATATATTTCTTTGACTGATAATAAGTTTATGAAGCACTTGTAGGATTTAGATGCGGTCCATCTGACGAAGGTGAAAGGTTGTTGGTTACAGGCATGTTCTAAAATTGAGTTCGTCTTTAGCGAAGAGAGAGATTTTGAATTGGGCAAAAATCTGGAGATTTTATGGGTTTCAAACATTCCTAATTTGAAGAGATTATATGGTGGGGAAGTACAGTCTGTGGATTTCAAGAATCTCACACAATTGCATTTAGATTGTTGCCCAAAGCTTGAACATGTTTTTCCTTCATCCCAGTTTCCAGAAAACCTTGAAATCCTTCAAAATTAAATTTTGTGATAGTATGAACTATGAAGACTGTGTTTGAACACGAGAAACCAGACAAGTGTAAATTGTCAAAGTTACACACATTGCTTCTATTTGAATTGCTGGAGTTAATGAGCATTGGGATTACATTGCAACCTCTGGGAAAAGTTAAAATTAGGGAATGCCCAAAGTTGGATATTTCGGAAGAGAGACTCAAATCTCACCAATTATCATGTCCAGGTTACTATATGTATTTCAGGTTTGCTTTGGATTCTCTTCGTCTTGCTTTTTAGTAATCCTTTATTCATGTATATTTTGTATCTAGGCAATAGATCAGCGACTTCAAATTTGAAAATCAGTTGTAACATTTTTTGACGAAGCAATTTATTTCTAAAACTCGATACAGTTTCTTATGGTGTAAAATTATGGACTTTTCAGGATGACCTTTGTCTCTAAGTTCTTTGCTCATCATGCACTTGCACTTGATGTGTGTTTACTAAATGGAATATGGTTGACAGGAGGATTTCTTATAATAAAAAATGAAGCAGAAGCAGGTCTAGAATCCAATGGTTTGAGCTGAATAGTTAATAGTTTTTTTTTTCTTCATTTATCGTAAAACAAGGGAAACTTGGTTGCTTTAGTTCAACTAATTTTAGATCATTCAGTGATGATGTGATATTATTATAGAAAATACCTTATTTTTATGCTCCTATCTTATGTACCCGATAAAAACCACTTCTCTGGAGTTAATACTGCACGTATAACATTTTAGAGCTGAAAAGGCTAAACTGGCAACAACTTATCTGTGTATATTTTTCAAAGTATATTTAATTAACTTCCAATTTCTATGAAGAAAGATATGACAAGAATGCTAATTGATTTTAACAATATTGCTTATTAAGAACAATTGGGATTGGAAAATTTTTTATTTTCTTTCATTTCAGAGGGCTTTGGTGGGATCAACGATTGGTTTTTCTGGGATACATATGAGCTAGCAGTTGCAACCAAGGTCTGGCAATATCTTCTGTTCATTGGGTAAGACTTCCTCAGTTCCTTGTCACCACTACAAGCTTTTCAAGAATCTTGTTTCCATTACTGTTATAGAAGCCACAGGAGTTCAGAAACACGTGTTAAGGAGAAGAATGTTAATTCTAAAGAGAATAGCACAGTGAATTTTGATTGTGGTTATGTTGGCTTTCAGCTTGAGTTGAAATAACTTATTAAGTCGAAAAGATCTGATGCTGGAAAACAATGTATATAATATGATTTATGATTTTTAAGTAGAATCAATGGTTGCTATGGAGTCAGTTAATTTAATGAAACAGTAAAGTAGTATAACAAGAATTGGGTGAACAAGAAGTATATAAATATGGCCAAAGATGAAGGAACAAATCCCTCCTTAGCTTGTCTATACCCAAATATAGTAGTAAAATCCATAAACAGTACATTTGTTACAAGTATGGAACAGAAAATATTAGCCAGAAAACAAAAACAAAATACGAAAAATCAAATAAATATAGAAGTGAAATAACTAATTAATAGAGTACATGATCATGAGTGCTCCTGATTGATCCTTCATTTGTTGAAGATTCTAACCAAACTCCTCTGCCATCGCAAGGACGGAAGTGACCTTAGGACATTTGAACTTCTCTAGATAATTCAACTTTGGAATACTGCCTTAATTCTCTCCAATTGATCTTTAGTTCACTCAAGTACTGCAAATGCAAAACCTCAACTTCCCACTTTATAGCCCCCTCTTCAATTTTGCTAAGGCTGTCAAGGCTTCCTCCTCTGATGTACAGTTTCTTCAGGTTTTTCGGGTTTCCAGGAATCAGCCAATCCGGTAGTGTTTGCTGTGGGAAACACTGGAGATCAAGCTTCTGTTGTTTTGTTTGCTCTTTCTACTTTACTTTTCAGCTTTCCCGTTACACATTCAAAAAACGTTTTCTGCCTTTCCATTTTTTTCCCTGCAACAGCAACACTTCCCTGCCTATTGTAGTCCTTTTTGATCTTGTCCACCTTTGCTGCCTCCGATTTCACTTCACCTTTCTCTTTCGCTTTCGACCCCCCTCCCCATGCTATATTCAGCTTTTCAATCCCTTTAAATTTAAACAGTGTAGTTGACAATTCGTCTATCAAGAATGTCTCACTGTTGACATTGATGCTCAGCTTCCGCAGCTTCTTTAGTCCTGAAAGATTGGCAAGAGTACAGACTTTCCCATGACTTACATCAGTAATCACAACCCCTTCAAGACTTGGATACATCTAAGTGGGTCAGCATTTTGAGTGATTTTATCTCTTTATGACTAGATTTTAACAGGCTCTGAGATCTAAGATCCTCAAATTTCTGAGCTTCGTGATGGAATTCGGAAGCTCCTTAATTCCAGAGATTCCTAGAAGGCTAAGAAGCCTTAAGGATTCCATATTCTTCAATCCTGTTAAGAAGTCTGTGTTTTCTACTTCAATGTGATGATGCTCTGTCAAGCTCTGCCACATTCCTAGATGAAGAACTTGGACGTTTCTCATCTTCGAAAACCAGTGAAAATCAAGAAACCTCCAACTTACATTGAACAATGTTTTCACTTTCTCCTGATTCTCTGGTCTAAGCTTCTCAGCATTAATCAAACAATCCCTGTCAGAACCTGAATAATCCGAGGTTAGATTTCCTTCAGAATTGTAATTGAAGAACTTTTCTTCTTGTGCAAGAATAATCACCCGAGAACGTAAAAGTGGATCCATCTTAAATCTGTTCACCACCATTTTGCGTTTGTTGTTTACAGGAAGGATAAACCCCTTTGCCATAAAATCGTCAAGAATTTTAGTAGCAATACCCTCAACAGTGTTTTCTCCGGTGTTGGAAGAATCTAGTTAGCCTTCTGCAATCCACTAATGCACCAGCATCCCCTTCATGACTACTGCATTTTCTGGGAACAGAGTGAAAGACAACAAGCAGTGCTTTTGTTGAGAATGTATACCCTCAAAGATTGCCTGAAATTCTCTGAACTTGGAGCTTTGCTTCAATTGTTCTTTAGGAAGACATGCATCAGATTTGAAGAAATTGTTGATGGAGCTGCTTCTATTTTCTGAGCGGAATCATAATGGCGAGGCTGTCCTTATTGTTCTTGACGCCTTTTATAATTGTAATCCATAATCTTGCACCTTGGAATGGATTACGCCAGATTCTTTTCGGTTGTCGCCGCCATTCTTTGCAGTATTGTTGTTACTGTGGTGATTGCGATCATGCGGATCAATGGTTTCCTCAATTTTCAAAATCTTACTAGAATTTGATTTTCCTGAGAGATTTGTGGAAGCCGTGAATTTCCGATTTCTGGTTTCAATAGATATGATCGTGGGAAAATAGTTATATTTCTGTTTTCTGCTTGCAAGCTGCATTAAATTTTGAAATGTTTGCTTCAATTAATCTAATTCTGTCCATCTAGCAAGGATAAAACTTAATAAGATTTAGTTTTCTGCCTGCAAGTTGCATAATAATTATAAAAATTATACACTAATAAAGATTCACCTAATAATTATATTAAATTCCCATATCACAGTTTGTAGTGGAAGATGAAGGCATCTTTGAAATGAATGTACAAGTCCTCCTTCTCTAGTTAGGTTAGTCCCAAGGACGAATCCAAGATTTTCTATATGGGATTGAACTACAAATTAGTTAGAAATCTTTTTAGAACTTTAATAAGAAGATGAATTTCATTAATACAAAGTAAATACACAACAACCATTCATCAGATATAATAAATCAAACTCCTTAAAATGTATATTCCCACGAAATAAAATGAAGTCAAGAAAAAAGCACAGGTTAGTTTTCATGAAAGTTCTCCCTTATGAGAGGAACAATCTTAGAAGTTGCGGTCTAATAGGTAGAGAGTCTCTAGCTAGGAGGAGAAGGTGATTGTGAGTTTTGTTTTTCTTTCTCAGATCTGTATATGTGAATGTTGTTTCGGTTAGATCTTGTATCTTCATAGGTTCTTCCGAGTTAGTGAAGTTGTGCGAGACTTTCTCTTTCAGACAAAGAGCCGATCTTTCAGATTAAAAGTGAAGAAGCAAAGCAAGTGGGTTGGGTTTAGCAAGTTGATTGACTGACTCATTGAGCAATTTTGGAGTCTTTTTTGTAACGTTGAAGTGAAGATAATTACAGATAATATTTTAAATTAACATAAGAGATATCGAGTTTGGACTGTACTTAAAAACTTGTATTGGGTCTGTATGGCTGTATAAATTTAAGTATCTAATATATTAGTGAGTAAACTTAACATATTAATAAAAAACTTAATTATTTTTTTTAGAAAAAAACAGACAGGGCTGCAGCCCCATACAGCCCCCACAATCACTCGCTCCTGGTTAGTCCTGATATTTTATTTATTTCGTACCGGAGTTACATTCAATTCTATAACGTTACGAAATTAGACTTTTACATTTGTACACTTTACAATTATATGAATTTGTATTTGATATTTACCTAAACAGAAAAAATGAAATTTAAATGTTCAAATAGACTGAACATAACATTAGTAGGTGACTCTCCTTTGCCTAAAATAAAATGATGGAATGTACATGACAACAATGAAAATTCAAAGATTATTAAGCAGCAAGAGTTCCAACTTCCAAACAGTAATACAATGGTTGTTCTGATTAATTAATCAGAAAATGTTACGATACCACGCTCTTCGGATATAGTATTAGTACTGTTTCATTCCATCTTATTAGTAGCAGCTTTATGAGTTTTGGCACAATATTGAAACAAGCTGCCATCAAAGCAACTACGTACGCTTTCTTCGGTAAGTAACCTTCCTCATTCTTTGCAAGCACATACAGAACTCCCCATTCCAATTTACTTGCAGTCCTACAACACTTAAAAATGAGCATCAAGTTAGTCATTGAAATACTTTTGCATATTGAATTAGTGTAATAATAAAGTGGTAACGCATTTTGTGGGTTGTGAAAAAACCAAATTTCTTATATTGCAACCACATTTAGCAAAATTGCTTGAGATTTCCCCTCCATTTATGTGATAAGGGTAGTGTCACATTTACTCATTAAATCTCAAAGTACAGGGAGACCTCCTCTATGTGGTGAGAGTTACATTTTTAGCCGTGATTATAATTGTTGATCTTGTTAGGTGTCGATATACTACTAAACGGTTTAATGTCAAATTAAAATGAAAAGTGAAGTATGTAAATTACCTCCGAATGTTGGGTGGCATCCCAAATAAAAGGCAAAGCCACTGGGCAAATATATTTTATAGCAATACCTACCTGTATTAATCTAAGAGAAAATTGTAAAAAATAACTTAACTATATAATGAATTATTATTTTTAATCAAAAATATTCAAGTTATTATTTTTAACCAAGTGTAATTCACATAGGCTAAAATACCTTTGTTTGTAAAAAAAAAAACCAATTTGTTCTATTTTACTAAATATATATATACTTTTTTTAACATTTATACCTAACCCTAAATCCTAAAAGGTGTCTGACCTAACTCACTTTCTCAATCTCTCATTTTGCTTCTGGCGACTACAGTTCATTGTTGCAGATCCGCCAACCGATGTCATCTCTTCTGCCACCGCTTCTACTATTGCATGTATATATTTACTATTTTACTTCTTTTCTTTGTTACTGTCGGTAGAAACTTTCTTGGAGTTGGACGTAGAAACTGAGATTTATAAATCATACGAGTTTCTATCTTCACTTTCTTCTTTGCAATCCGTTGGTTTTGTTATTGAGTCTTGTACCCACCATTTGTCTTTTTTATTTTTATTTTTATTTTTTATTTCTTATTTTATTCACTTTTAACATTTTATGTTGATTAGTCTTTGATTAACTAACATTTTGTTTCTAGGTTGGTTGTTGATCTGTTTATATCTTATTCTTTTTTTATGTAGGGTTGGTTTTTAATGGTTTTTCAGTTATTAATTTATTGATATTATTCTTATATGTGTTTATATTTTGTAAGATTTAAGAGATGTTGATATGTTTGTGAAAGTGAGAGAAGTTTGAAGATCAGAATACATCTGTTAGCTTCTTGGAGAAAAAAATAATAATTTCCCAGTATCTTAGTCTCAAAAGTTGGTTCTTGAAGTTTTTTTTTTTTTTTTTTGCTTTGATTTCTTTAATTCTTTGCTCAGAAAAAAAAATGATTTTTACTTTCTATTTTATTCTCTTTTCCTTTTTTTTTTCCTCAACTGGGTTCTTTTTCCTTGTATTATACTGATTCGTTTAAATTGATTAATTTTGTTACTTTCATTATTTTTACTGTGTTATTTTCTCCCATGAAAGAAGAATTGGAAGATTCGGTTCCCAAATCTTCCAAAAATATATTATTTATTTATTTTTCATGTTTATCAATAATTTTCTTTTTTTTATATAAATTTTAAAAAATATTGGGAGATATGGGTTCTTAGATCTCTCAAACATTTGGCCTTTTAAATTATTTTAAAATATTATTTATTTAATTTTCATTTTCTTTATTAAATTTTCTATTTTTTATTGGTCGAAAATGGTGGAGTTTTGGTGTGGTTTTTGTTGAGAAATTGAATGATATTTTGGTTGGTCTTGTGAAGGAATATGTTTTGAAGATAAGTTTTGTGATGATGACAAGTTGAGTTTCTGGTTCTTAAAGGATTGGTCAAGCTTAAAGTATTCATTGAATAACATTTTGAAAGTGAGGCACTCAAGGTGTTTGATAAAACGACTAAACGAAAAACAATAGGTAAATCTGTTAAGAAAAACAACTCAACAACATGTTTTTTTTTTAACTTGGTTATTAACCGTTGAACCTGTTTAACATGTTCTTTTTTCAAATTCTTAATACTATTTCCACTTATTGACATTGACAACTATTATTAGTAAATGCAGGAAGAGTTGTTGTGTATTCATCATGAAGTACATGATAAATCTTACCAAATGAACTTCACAGCGGAACGATATGAAGGACATTGGGAGTGAAACTGTATAATGGTTTTTTCAAACTTTGCTGCTATGCTAATGACATTAGATAGATGTTGTCTAGACATTAGATAGATGTTGTCTAGACATTAAAAATATTATTTCTAATTAGAACTAATTAATCGAAACTCTATAGTGGGTAGAGTGATATGGTTTTATAATACAATGTTGTGTTGTGTTCCTTAGATATGATATTATGATTAATGCAGGTAATCAAATATTTTGGTAATATCAACAAACAGAGGAAAGTCTATCGAAATTTCTGTCATGCATCTGTTTTTAGTCCAAAGTTATTAACCAATCCTTAAAATAAATATTAAAGTATCTATAAATAAAGGAAAGCTTATTAACATTCCAAATTGTTTAAACGACCAGCAAAAACTAAGACCGTAAATAACATTCAACGACTAACATAAAATGAAAGTTTCAACAGTTAACAACTAACACTTGTCAAAATTTGTAACGTTATGATAGGTTATGGTTTTGTTTCCACGTTTAAGCATGTCTGAATATTATATCTAAACATAATTGGTATAGATCCTCCATAATTGGTACATACCTTTAAAAGATGCACTTCCGAGGAAGAATGTATCATAAATTATTCGGGCATGCCCCGATGGTCTTCTCCCTTTAGATGAATGTACAATGCAAGAACTAACATATTCTCCCCCAACTCATTATATGCCAACTTGTTTTCTACTCACTCTCCAATAAGTTCCTCATCCACGTAATCTAAAGCGTCTCAACGACCATTGTAATTGATTGTTAATTAAAGCTTTTTATAGTTCATGTTGAGTCATGAAATATCCTATGTATATCATATTGGGAATGAAATACCTCATGTATGCAATATTTGATGTAAAACATGAAGTATGCCATGTATACCATGTTTGACATGAAATATCCTATGTATGTTATGTTAGGAATGAAATATCTCATATATGTCATAGTGGACATGAAATATCTCATGTATACAATATTTCATGTTCATGTCAGACATGATATATCTCATGTATTATCTCATGTATGTCATGTTGGATATGATATATCCCATGTATATCATGCTAGATATGAAATAACTCATGGATGTCATGTTGGGTATGAATATTCCCATATATACAGTATTTCATGTAAAACATGAAATATGCCATGTATATCATGCTTGACATGAAATATTCTATGTATGTTAAGTTGGGAATGAAATATCTCATGTATATCATGTTGGACATGAAATATCACATGTATACAGTATTTCATGTAAGAATATTTCATGTAAGAATATTTCATGTAAGATATGAAATATCCCATGTATATCATATTGGGTATGATATATCTTATGTATATCATTTTTGGTATAAATATCTCATGTATGTCATATTGGACATGATATACCTCATGTATATCATTTTGAGTATGAAATATCCTATTTATGTCATGTTGATTATGAAATATCCAATGTATGAAGTATTTCATGTGGGACATGAAATATCTCATGTACGTCATATTGGACATGAAATATCTCATGTACGTCATGTTGGACATGAAATATCTCATATATATCATTTTGGGTATGAAATATCTCATGTATGTCATGTTGGGTATGAAATATCTCATGTACGTCATTTTGAGTATGAAATATCTCATGTACGTCATGTTGGACATGAAACATGAAATATCTCATATATGACATGTTGGGTATAAAATATCTCATGTATGTCATATTGGAAATGAAATATCTCATGTATGTCATGTTGAACATAAAATATCTCATGTATGTCATGTTGAACATGAAATATCTGTTATATGCGGTATTTCATGCAAAACATGAAATATCCCATATATATCATATTGGGCATGAAATATCTTATATATGTCACGTTGGACATGAGATATCATATGTATGTCACGTTAGGTATGAAATATCTCATTTTCTTCAAAAGTACATGATTTTACGATATTATACGATGTGTCACGTTAAACATGAAATACTTCACTTATATCACGTTTAACGTGACACACTGCTTGAAAAAAGGGATAGTTTTATAATTTATTAGTTAAAAATAATAATGTATTATGATGATCGGTTACAAACAATAAAAAAATAAAATTTTGTTAAAAACAATAATTCATTTCCTGATTTGATTACTTTTACGAATGTCTCCTAAGTCTTAATCTAATTATGGTCTAATTATATTGTTGTTTATTTGCTTGCAAATTGCATTAATTTTTTTAAAATTATTTAGTTCAATTAATCTCATTTTCTCTTGTGACAAGGATCATACATATATAATTAATTATATTTAGTTTTTACTTAACAAGTTATATTTAATTTTCTGGCTGCAAATTGCATTAGGAGTAGAATAAAATAAAGTTTCAACTAATAATTATATTAAATTTCCAAATCACAACATATTCAGGAGCGAAAAAAAAAAGTATATGTATAAGTTGTTTTAATTAAGAATTCAATGTAGAATATAGAGTTCACACATGGTACAACTATATTTTATGCTTAATTTAATCTGTATATTTTTATGTGCTCCAATCACTGCATGTACTATCCATATAAAAAGCCAACAATCAGGAAATATCTAATTAAACGTGTCGAACACCATATGGGTGAGCTAAAGGAGTTTGCTCAATAGAAGAGAGTACACTTTTGCTAACCGTTGAAGGGTAAGCCCCTCTTCGAATGATATGTTTTTATAGAAAAAGAAAATTTATTTTAATACTATTATATTTTTTTGATAAATTTATCTCTATATATGTATTTATCTCTATATATGTTATCCATATGGAGGAGAATAATGCGCTCACCTCCTCTAAGAGGGTGATCAAAAGTGAAGTCAATAGATGCTAGGTTTCTTTGACTTGACTCACTCACTCACTCAGACTCTCACACACAACTCTTGCAATAATATCACCACACAAAATCCTCTCTCTTTCCAAGTTTCATTCTTCTCAAAACAAAACAAAACAAAACTAGTCTCTGCTAACCTCCGCCGCCGCTTTCTATCTTCTCTAACTGCCTTCATGTTTCTTGTCCCCTAATCATCTTCTTGTCCTAAGCTGCCACTAGAAATCCCTAAATCCTCTCATCTATGATCTAACAAATACAAACCGAACGCGACGATCTGGCGACGGTGTACGGCATCTTTGGACGACGATGGCGATAGATCTGTTTCGTTTGGTCGAAGATGGCGACAGATCTGGTTCTGCCTAGACCACCGTGACCGATTAATCGGCTATTATCGCTGACTACGCGCTGGCCACCTAATATGGCCGACTTTCGGCTTTTCGCCACGGCAGGAGGCCGCTTAGCGGGTAGTCGGAGATTAATTGATTGCCGCTGAGAAATCAACTAATAAATCATTTCATCTTTGAGTAGAAATCCAGTACTTTGAAAATAAAGTGAGAGTTGGACATTGATAAATTAATTGTAAAGTTTCGACACATATAAGAAGTGAGTTTAATTTGCAAATCAAGTACGTAGTAGTGTTTCTAAATGGAGATCCAACATTTCAGATATCCTGATCATCCGAAATCGGTTAAGTGCCCGTTTGGAAGAGCTTGTCTACATGTTAAAAGAGATTTATTAATTAAAAAAACTCTCTTGAATAGATATTGTGTTGTTTGGTTCTTACATAGTAGAGTTTTTAGATAATTAAAAAAGTTGGTTTACGTCTATCTATTCGGAGAAGTTCAAATTTTAGGTTTTTTTAAATAGATTTTTTTAATATTTTTAATAACATTAAAAAGTCTAATATAACCTTATCATTTAAAATAGTTTTTAAATATTTTAATAATCTTATCATTTAAAAAAGCTTTTTCTAATTGACAACCAAACGATTAACTTCTTTCGATTAAAAATTCTACTCGTAAAAAGTCTACTTTAAAAGATTTAATGTTAACAAATTTACTTGAAAAAGTTCTATCAAACGGAACCTAAATCGATCGAGGAGAGTGAGGTTCCCAAATGCAATTGTTGATGTGAAGAGATGAGTTGATGAGTTTTCCGGGTTATGCTTGTGACTCTACAAAAAATTATGCCCTTTTTCTGAAAACAGAATGCAAATTTTATCTTCACAAATCATGCGCTGAATTGGCCGAAAAGATATCACACCCTTTTCACCCCCACCCTCTAATCCTCGTCTCTGAAATTCCTGGATCCGATGATGGTATCATATGTGATGGTTGTAGAAATTTCTACAGTGAAGGCTTCAGTTACTACTGCAGTTGGTCATGTGGGTTCAAACTTCATCCCAAATGCGTTTCTAATGTACCAGATCACGAGGAACTCCTGCAGCAACAGACATTCAAACAAGTCACCCAGCTCTATCATTTTTTCCACAAACATGCACTCAACTTTTGCAATTTAAGGGAGTCAAATGAAAAAGATTGCTGTTGTTGCAAGCAGAGAATCAGTGGTTCAGCTTATTGTAGTTTTCAATGTAAATTCTTCATCCACGAATCCTGTAAGGAGATACCCAAGAAAGTTCAGCACCCATTTCACCCCTAACATCTTCTTCTCACTCAAGCTAGGGACGATGATATATTCTTGACCGTATTCATGCCCGGATGTAATGCATGTAAGTCATCAATTAACGGCGTCAGAATAAGCTGTAATATGTGTAAATTTCACCTTCATGTTTCATGTGCTAATCCAAACAGATGCGCCATAAAGCACAAGTGCCATGAGCACAATATGTATCATTTCGTTCAAGATGACACAATGGGGTATCATAGATGCAACAACTGCCACGAGAGATGCTTTCATCATGAGTCCTTCTACCGCTGCGTGGAGTGTGATTTCAACCTTCATTTGAAATGCATTCCTATACCAAGTGTTGTGATGATCACACAGAAACATCATCATCCTCTCACTCTTATTGATTTCGTTAAGGATGACAATCCACTCATCCAATATCTTCTGGATTCAAATGATAATGTAGATTGTTCCATGGACTATTATTGTGATGTTCGCGAGACACCCGGAAATCCTAAACATCATGCTTCTTGGTGTAAGGAATGTATCTACATTGTTCATGTGGAATGCATAATCTCTGAGGTACGCTCATGTTCATATTTACATTATTTTAATCAAGATTCCGATTGCACTCTGTTAGAGTATATATATATATATATATATATGTAATTTGTTATATAACACTTCGTTATATAATTTCCCAGTTGATCTATCACATATTTTCTAATTGTTGGTAGACTTTTTTATTTCTATCAGGATAACACTCCACCGGAGATTTCGTCAAATATGAATATTAAACATGGGACAGAGCAAAGACGAGTGATGAAGCAGACCATATAACAGAATTACAAGCAGCACAAAGCATGTCCAAGGTTGGTATAAATTCATTGATCTGTATATAACTCTATTAAAAGTAAACTCATGCAGTTAAAATAATAATAATGATATTAAGATCTCTAGTTGACGGACAAATTTATTAGTCTACTCCATTGAATTTTTGAGTTTTAATACATGCCGTTTCATCAATTGATTAAAAACCAGGTAAACAATTGGCCATATATAAACAGAGATTGTTGTTTTCTGTTTCAGAAGAATGGTGCTAGTACTTCCGTGGATTCTAAGTATAAGGATAATGAAGAACTTTTTAGCCATCCTAGCCATCCTGATCATAAGTTGACTTTGCTGCATTATGAGGAGTCCAAAGAAGATGAATCCGATGATGGGTCGAGTGAAGAGAAGATTAAGTACTGCAATGGTTGTAATGAAGTGATGTGTTTTCCGGGTTATGCTTGTCATGAATCTGCAAAATGCAAGTTTTATCTTCACAAATCATACTCAGAATTGCCACCACAGATACGACACCCTTTTCACCCTCACCCTTTAATCCTTCTCATTGAAATTCCTAAATCCAGTATTTTTAATTTAAATGGTATCATTTGTGATGGTTGTAGAAATCTCTACAACAAAGGCTTCACTTACTACTGCAGTTGGTCATGTGGGTTCAACCTTCATCCCAAATGCGCTTCTAAACTAGATCATCAGCAGACATTCATCAACAAAGAAGTCACCCAGCTCTATCATTTTTGTCACAAGCATGCACTCAACTTCTGCAATTTAAGGGAGTCAAATGAAAAAGATTGCTGTTGTTGCAAGCAGAGAATCAGTGGTTCAGCATGTTGCTGTTTAGAATGTGAATTCTTCATCCACGAATCCTGCACTGAGATACCCAATCAAGTTCAGCACCCATTTCACCCCCAACATCTTCTTCTCGCTCAAGCTATGGAAGTTATGGGAATTTTTGATGAATTTACAAGTCTGTTCAGTACCCGCGATTCTGGTAGGCACTGTAATGCATGTCAGTTGGAAATCCATGGATTAAAATAGGATGTCTTGAGTGTAGCTTTAATCTTCATGTCTCATGTGCTAATCCAAACTACAGAGCCCTAGAGCACAAGTGTCATAAGCTCAGTATGTATTATTTTGTTGACGACACGATAGAGGTTTTTTAAATGCAACAACTGCCATGAGAAATGCTTTAAAAAGTCCTTCTACCGCTGCGTGGAGTGTGATTTCAGCCTCCATTTGGAATGCATTCCTATACCAAGTGTTGTGATGGTCACACAGAAACATCATCATCCCCTAACTCTTAGAGATTCTGTTAAGGAAGACAATCCACTCGTCCAATACCTCATGGATTCCAATGATAAAGTAGATTATTCCGTGAACTATTATTGTGACGTTTGCGAGACACCGGGGAATCCTAAACATCAAGCTTATTGGTGTAAGGAATGCATTTATATTGCTCACTTGAAATGCATAATCTCTAAGGTATATTCATATTTACACTCATTTAGTAAAGATTTTAATTGCTCTCTATTAGAAATTAAACAGCATAATTAGCACCATTGTTAGATATTATTATTATCATTATTATTTTAAAATAGTTTCGGTTCTCGAAAATTTCAAATTTCTTATTCCTTACTTTTTTTCTGTTGAAATTTTTACAATTGCATAAATTTGGTTTTTTTTTTTTAAAAAAGGAGGGACTCGTTTCTGACCAAAATAAAAAACGTCTGGTTTTAGACTCTTTTTTTTTTATTTGACAAAACTCGTTTTAGACTTCAAGACAAAAAAAAAACTAGTTTCATCTAACCATTGCTTTTCTTCTTTTTAATATTTAATCATTTTTTTTTCTCACCTCAAGCCTAGACATGACCACGGTTCGGTTCGAACCGTGGAACCGAACCGTAACCGTATGAAATGAACAGTAACCGTAATCGTAACCGAAACCGTGGAACTGGTTCAAGAACCGTAACCGTAGACCTTAAGGTTCGGTTCCGGTTCCGGTTCGTAAAAAAAAAAACCGGTATGGAAGCGTCGGTTCGGTTCCGGTTTTGAACCGGCGGTTCCATACTCTTTTTTTATTATTATTATTATTTTTTTAAAATTTCTACTCATTGACTCATTGACTCATTGACTTATTCTACTTTCTGGATTCTTCTTTCTCTCTCTCTTTTCTTCTTTCTCAGACATCTATCTCTTCTTTCATTTCACTTTCTCTCATCTCTCCATCTCTCTCTCTTTTCTTCTTTCTCTCTCTCTTTTCTTCAAATTTTAGAAATCTCTCTCTCTTTCTTCTTTCTTTCTTGATTCTTTCTTCTCGTCGGCGATTTCTTTCTTCCCTCACCATCGTCAACGATTTCTCGCCTCGTCGGCTCGTCGTCAGTGACCTCTTCTTCGATCGTTCACTCACCAGCGATCTTCCCTTAAAATCCGTCGCCGACCTTCGCCCGCTTACAAAGCAAATTTATGTAGGCATCCACATGCTCATTGCCCAACCATGATGTAGGTTCTTCTAATTCTCTGGAAAAAAATATGAAACTGAAGCGTCGATACCGATGCTACAACTTGGAAACATGTGACTGTTGAGGTTTATGCCCTAAAGATGTAATTTGTAAATGGATTTATGAAATAAATAAAAAGAAAATGTTAATTCATTCTTGTTATGTTATTTATTTTATAAACTTGTGCATATATTTAACATTCAAGATTGTCGGATGTAATCTCGAACTCCGTATATGAGTGTCATATACGGATGGATAAAGTAAAAGACGTGCAATCTAAAGAGTCCATAGATAGCAAATAAAGTTGGGTACTTTATTTGTGGTTAATATATAGCTGCGGTCCATTCCGTAATGTACAATGATTCTATCCTGAATCATTCATATGAGATATGGGAATGAAGGCACCTTGTATGATGTGATCATATAGGACTGGGTCATGATCTATATGAATCTCTCACCAAAGATCCGTTTACCGATGAGATTCATATATATCAACTAATGATGGCTATATGTGGGTAATCTTAATTCTGAGTGTCTTATCGACTCCTTCAGGTTAGATCGTGGTCTTTGATATACCATAGGTGAGGTCGGATGCTGTTCCCGATCAGTATGCTCCGTATGTTGGGATTACGGTTTGGCTTGTGGCTGGGAAAGTTTGTACACAATAGTGGAATTCACTCCTTCTTGTGAGAAGTAGATGGTAGTTCCCTTAAGGGTTGATTCAGGGCTTGGACAATATGAGCGCTCTTCTAATTCTGTGAGGAAATAGGATTTATTGTTCATTATAGAATCAATGGTACTTAAAGGATATATGAAATTAGAGAGGTATAACGGACATTATGACCCAACTCTAATTATGAACTACTGTGGAGGATCACACCATGTGTAATAGCTATATCGATGGACAGCGAGTTGTATCGGTCTGTGTAAAAGCGTCTACAGTTGAGAGAGTGCAGCTTCAAGTTTTTAGTGGAACAACACAAGAGTTAATAATTAAAGAATATTAATTAAATAGTTTAATTAATGATTCCGGTGATTATTGGAGCTCAAAATACTCTGGGTCCATTAGGTCCCCTTACTAGCCCGATTGATTTAGGTAACAAGGATCACGGTAAATTAATTGGATTGTCCAATTAATTGTGTTACAAAAATGACACGTATATATTTGGGAATTAATTGAAAAATGAGATTATTTAATTAATGAATGTTAATAGTTAAATTAATTAAATAATTAGCTTATTTAATTATATTGATAATTATGAATTATTAATTAACTATTAATTGGAGAGTGTTAGTTGATATATGGATTTAGGTGAAGATAAAATAATAGGATTATTTTATTTTTACTAAATCATTTATCTAAGTATTTGAATTTAAGTTAAAATTTAAAATACTTATTATCTCTTTTAATATATTTGATATATTTGAAAAGGATAATTAAAAGATATATATATATATATCAATTAATAACAAAAGATATTACAATTGATGCAAATTGGTGTGCACATGAAACAATAGTCAAAAGAAGAATTTACGTAAGATGCAAATACTTATACACGTATAAAAATAGACATAGCAGAGGCGTATGGTTTTTTTGTGAAAGAGATATCAGAATAAGAGCAAGGCAATAGATATATATATTAAAAAAAAAAAAAGCAAGCAACGAGAGTGATATAATTTTGTGTGCAGCAGCGACATAGATATAATTTTGTGTGCAGCAGCGAAATAGATATTGTTTTTGTGAAACAGTGCGTGAATATATATATTGTTTCATGTTATGTGTGTTTTTAGAACACATAAAAGAAAAAGTTTCTTCAATTCTTTCTATCTCCTCCATTCAAGTTTCTAAGACCGTGACGCGCCCACACGCAGTTACCAGATCCGGGAGAAGAAGATCAAGTGGTTCAGACAGTAGCATAACGTAAAGTGAAGGAGCTTCCAAAAGTTGGTAAGATTTTCTTCTTCTGATTATATTGATTACAATTTCTTGTATTTACATATTGTATGTATTAGTTTCGAAAAATAATTACGATCCCAAGTTCACTGGTTATAGATACAGATTATGATCTGTATTAAAAAAATTAAAACTTAGTTCCGCTGCGTAACCGATGAACGGGGTTCCAACAATTGGTATCAGAGGCAATTTACTTTTCGGAACTGGAAATTGTTTTCGATGCTTCTGTATGTATGAATGTGTATGCACCATCTTTATAATTGTATGAATGTTTATAATTAAATTGTTTAATTTAAACATGGTTGATCGTAAATTTTTATGGTACTGTGGATTTAGGGTTTATGGGTTGTATAATTTATTATTATTATTATTATATTTTTATTTTACTATTATTTATTGTAAATAAAAAAAATTGTAACCTGTAAACAAAGAACTGGAAACGTTCGAGACGTCGGTGCTGTTCACGGAGGCGTTACTGTTCACCGGGAGTACTGGTCACGAAGTACTGTTCACCGAGACTATTCACGGCGGCGTTACTGTTCACCGGGGGGTACTGTTCACCGACACTGTTCCCCGGGTACTGTTCACGCTCGTTTCCGTTGGCAAGTGTTGCCTAGTGTGTTCCGTGCAGATTTCCCGTTTCGGATTCATGAGATGAATCGAAGTGACCTGAAGAGACTGGAAGATATCTGAAGTAACTAGAAGACCAAGAAATGTCTTGGATTTTTTTTTTTTGTAATTTTAGATTCCAATTTTTTAAGTTAAATAATCCACAGTACTCGGTCAATTCATGTATGCTTTATATTATGTGATGATAAAAACATTGTCATGCATACGTATATCATTTAGATTAGATGTGCCTACACAAATATATTTGATATGTCATACATGCATCATAGGCTCATAGCCTGATATCTTATGTATTTTTTTTAATGTGATTAAAATGGGCAATATACATAATTGGCTATGAATAATGAGATTAGTTTTTTTTTAATGGTTAGAAAGCTTGGTAATTCTCATTAATATTAATCTAGTTATTAAAGAGTTTAATAAGTTAGATTAATATGGTCATTTATTGTAATTAGGATTAATATGATTAATTACCTAATAATAAATGAACCGAATAAAGTGTTCGAGTTTTAATAGTTAAAATTTGGTAAACACTAACATAATAATCTGACATTAGTAAATAGTTTATAAAAGATTAGATTATTCACTAATAGATTAGATTTTTAATTGTTAAAAATCATTAATAATTTATTAGTTAATTAGAATTTGTTTCTAATTAGTTAATGCGCTAGATAACTTGATTAAAGTTAGTCGTTTAATCCTGTAGAATCTAGGTGCATTAACGGTTAATAGAAAATCCTAATTTTAAAATAGTGAGTGAGAGAGGGATATGTGACATATATATCCCGCGGTCTCCATTATTAGTTTAACACTGTGAGATCCGAGTGGGGCCTCATGACGGTTTTGTTTTCGTCCTCCCTAAGGAGGGTTTCCACAAAGGTCAATATCAAGGTTGACTTCCTAACGGATAGGATTTCTGAGGGTATTTCGGGATTGACCGACCCTAAGGCGGCAATTCTCGAGTTAAACTCGTGAGATCTGAAATGTGGGTTACACTCACGAAGGTTTTGATTAAGTTTGTTAATTAAAAACCTGACTAAATGAACGATGGTTGAATGATATGGAATAAGAGTTATTCTAGAATATCATTTGATTGAGAATGTCTCGGTCCAACATGCAAAGACTTGACCGACCCTAAGTCGGCACTTCTTTGTGGTATGTTGGATTGTCGTTGTATAGTAACTAGTTTTAGGGTAGTTCTAGTTCGTTAAACATGTTCATGCATCATGTTTAAATTTATGCCAAAGCACTCGCACTTGTTTTAAATAAATGACTGAATGAATGTTTTATTTATTTCAGCAATAATGTCTTCTGCATTACTTCATATTCTCGCAAACGACAAATTAACTGGTGATAACTACACTAAGTGGAAACTTAACATTAATGCAATATTAGTCACCAAAGACCTCAAGTTTGTGCTTACGGAGGAATGTCCTCCAGCGCCTGCTGTCAATGCCACATGAACTATTCGTGAGGCATACGAGCGATGGGTCTCATCTGATGAGAAGGCCCGAACATATCTGTTGGCTTCAATGACAGATGTGCTTGTCACAAAGCACGAAGCTGTGATTTCAGCATTCGAAATCATGGAGTCATTGTAAGCTATGTTCAGGCAGCCCTCCTAGCAAAAGCAACACGAAGTTGTTCATTCCGCTATGCTCACTCGTATAAAGAAAGGTGCGTCAGTTCGGGAACATGTCCTGAGCATGATGTCCTACTTCAACAAGGCAAAAGTCAACGGCGGGATCCAATGACGAATCTAGTCAAGTGAGCATCATACTGACGACTCTTTCGAAGAGTTTCGATCAGTTTAAGAACAACTACGGAATGAAAAAGTTAAGGTTCAATCTCACACAGTTGCTCAATGAGCTCACTACCTTTGAGTCCTTGACTAAGGACAACAAGGGTAAGACCGGTAAGGCAAATGTTGCCGAACCATCTTCCTCCTCAAATAATAAAAGTGGAAGAGGTCTGCTGGGAAGGCGAAGGGTAAGCCCAAACGCAAGAAAGCCCAAATAAAGAAGAAGTCCAAGAAAGGTAAATATGATTTACTTGTTCTTGAGTCATGTTTAGTGGAAGATGATTCTTCACCCTGGATAGTTGATTCAGGGGCCACTAACCATGTTTGTTCTTCTTTACAATTGACTGATTCTTGGACACAACTATAGGAGGGAGCCTTCTCAATGCATGTGGGGTCAGGGGATGTCGTGTCAGCACTAGCAGTGGGCGTAATTAGATTACGTTTTTGTAATAATTATATATTATTGGACAATGTATTTTATATTCCTGGATTTACACGGAATTTGATTTCTGTTTTTAAGTTGTTAGAACAAAAATATTCTGTTTCTTTTAATAATAAGTCTGGTATTATTGGAAAGAATGGTCTGAATATTTGTTCAGGAATTAATGAAAACAATTTGTATGTGTTAATACATACTACTCTGCTCAACACCGAAATGTTTAAGGTTGAAAAAACAAAAACTAAACGACATAATATTTCTCCAGATAATGACACGTATCTCTGGCATCTAAGGCTTGGTCATATCAACCTTGACCGGATAGCCAGACTAGTAAAAAGCGGACTTTTAAGTGAGTTAAAGGTTGACACCTTACCTGTCTACGAATCTTGTCTGGAAGGTAAGATGACTAAGAGACCTTTTACTGGAAAAGGGCTAGAGCTAAAGAACCGCTAGAGCTTATACATACAGACGTCTGCGGACCAATGAATGTTAAAGCTGAAGGTGGTTATGAGTATTATGTCACCTTTATAGATGACTACTCAAGATACGGATATGTCTACCTAATGCAACGGAAGTCGAAAACATTTGAAATGTTCAAAGAATTTCGAGCTTAAGTTGAGATTCAATTAGGTAGGACTATCAAGTCACTGCGATCGGATCATAGAGGTGAGTACCTTGACCAAGAGTTTGAAGACTTTATGGTCGAGCATGGGATAGTTTCCCAACTCACAGCTCCCGGTACACCTCAGCAAAATGGTGCAGTGGAGAGGAGAAATAGAACCCTAATGGAAATGGTAAAATCTATGATTAGTTTCTCATCATTACCAAATTCCTTTTGGGGATATGCGTTACAAACAGCGGCATACATTTTGAATATGGTGTCATCCAAATCTGTTCCTAAGACTCCCCTAGAGTTGTGGAATGGTCGTAAAGCTAGTTGTGACATTTTCACATATGGGGGTGTCTAGCACACCTGCTGAAGAACAGAACTGGAAAGCCAGACTCCAAGTCTGTGGTCTACCTATTTGTAGGATACTGCAAGGAGTCCATAGGTGGACACTTCTATAGTCCCGAAGATAACAAAGTATTTGTATAGACAAATGCAACCTTTCTTGAGGACAGTTATATTAGTGACCATAAACCTCGTTCTAAGATTGTATTGGATGAGTTGGAGCCGGGTGAGACTAGTGCTTTATCAACAAGAGTTGTTGATCCACAAACATCTGAGAGTCAGATGGTTCCTGATCAGGATACACTACCACCTAGATGTAGTGAAAGGGTTGTGAGATAACCTGAACGCTATTTAGGTATAGGTGAGGGAAAAGGTGTTGTCTCTGTTGATAGTGTTGATGATCCATTGACATTTAAGAATGCAATGGAAGATCCTGATAAAGAGAAATGGCTCAAAGCCATGAATCTCGAGATGGAGTCCATGTACTCTAACTCAATCTGGGATCTTATAGACTTACCGAATGAGGTAAAACCCATAGGGTGTAAGTGGATCTACAAGAGAAAGAGAGGAGTATACGGGAAGGTAGAGACCTTCAAGGCAAGGCTAGTGGCCAATGGTTATACCCAGAAAGAGGGGGTCGATTATGAAGAGACATTCTCGTCAGTAGCCATATTTAAGTCTATTAGGATTCTCTTATCCATTGCTGCCTATTTTGATTATGAAATTTAGCAAATGGACTTCAAGACTGCATTCTTGAATGACAATCTTAATAAGAGCATCTATATGATGCAACCAGAGGGATTCGTGTCTCTAGATCAAGAGCAAAAGTTTTACTAGCTGTAAATGCCCATTTATGGACTTAAGCAAGCATCTAGATCTTGGAACATTAGGTTTGATTATGTGATCAAAACCTATGGCTTCGAGCAGAACGTCGATGAGCCTTGTGTCTACAAGCGTATCATTGATAAGAAAATAGTTTTCTTGGTCCTATACGTTGATGATATTCTATTCACTGGGAATGATGTGGGAGTGTTGTCTGATGTAAAGGGCTGGCTGGCTAACCAATTCCAAATGAAAGATTTGGGAGAGGCGAGTTATGTTCTAGGGATCCAATTTATAAGGGATCGTAAAAACAAACTCATAGCACTGTCTCATGCATCATATATCGATAAGATTCTTGTGCGATTTTTGATGCAAAACTCTAAGAAATGTAATTTACCTTCTAGGCATGGAGTTCACTTGTCTAAGGAACAGTGTCCTAAGACACCTCAAGAAGTTGAGGATATGAGACGTGTACCTTATGCATCGACAGTAGGTAGTCTTATGTATGCTATGTTATGCACGAGACCGGACATCTGCTATGCAGTGGGAGTAGTCAGCAGATACTAGTCCAACCCAGGATTGGATCACTGTGTTGCTGTCAATACAATTCTCAAGTATCTTCGGAGGACGAGAGACTATATGCTAGTGTATTCCGGACAGGATTTGATCCCGTTAGGATACACGGATTCTGATTTTCAATTAAAGAGGGATTCTAGGAAATCCAAGTCTGGATCAGTACTCACCCTGGGTGGTGGAGCCGTTGTGAAGAGAAGTATCAAGCAATCTTGCATTGCTGACTCCACCATAGAAGCCGAATATGTAGCCACTTGTGAAGCGGCTAAAGAGGTTGTTTGGCTCCGTAAATTCTTGAGAGATTTGGGAGTTGTTCCAGATCAGGATAAGCCTATCACACTTTATTGTGATAACAGTGGTGTTGTGGCTAATTCCAAAGAACCAAGAAGCCACAAGAGAGGGGAGCATATAGAGAGAAAGTATCATTTCATTAGAGAGATAATGTAGAGAGGAGATGTGATCGTTACAAAGATAGTCTCACAAGATAATCATGATGGTCCATTTATAAAGACCTTACCGACTAAAGTGTTTTCGGGTCACCTAGATGGTCTAGGGTTACCTGACATGCCTCACATGCTTTAGTGCAAGTGAGAGATTATTGGGGTTTATGCCCTAAAGATGTAATTTGTAAATGGATTTATGAAATAAATAAAAAGAAAAGGTCAATTCATTCTTGTTATGTTATTTATTTTATACACTTGTGCATATATTTAACATCCAAGATTGCCAGATGTAATCTTGAACTGTGTATATGAGTGTCATATACGGATGGATACAGTAAGAGACGTGCAATCTAAAGAGTACATAGATATCAAATAAAGCTGGGTACTTTATTTGTGGTTAATCTATAGCTGCGGTCCATCCCGTAATGTACGATGATTCTATCCTGAATCATTCATATGAGATACGAGAATGGAGGCACCTTGTATGATGTGATCATATAGGACTGGGCCATGATCTATATGAATCTCTCACCAAAGATCCATTTACCGATGAGATTCATATATATCAACTAATTATGGCTATATATTGGTGATATTAATCCTAAGTGTCTTATCGACTCCTTCAGGTTAGATCGTGGTCTTTGATATACCATGGGTGAGGTCGGATGCTGTTCCCGATCAATATGCTCCGTATGTTGGGATTACGGTTTGGCTTGTGGCTGGGAAGGTTTGTACACAATAGTGGAATCCACTCCTTCTTGTGAGAAGTAGATGGTAGTTCCCTTAAGGGTTGATTCAGGGCTTGGACTATATGAGCGCTCTATTAATTCCGTGAGGAAATAGGATTTATTGTTCATTATAGAATCAATGGTACTTAAGGAATATATGTAATTAAAGGGGTATAACGAATATTATGACCCAGCTCTAATTATGAACTACTGTGGAGGATCACACCATGTGTAATAGCTATATCGATGGACACCGAGTTATATCGATCTGTGTAAAAACGTCTACAATTGAGAGAGTGTAGCTTCGTGTTTTTAGTGGAACAACACCGGAGTTAATAATCAAGGAATATTAATTAAAGAGTTTAATTAATGATTCCGAGGATTATTGGAGCTCAAAATACTATGGGTCCATTAGGTCCCCTTGCTAGCTCAATCGATTTAGGTAACAAGGATCACGGTAAATTAATTGGATTGTCCAATTAATTGTGTTACAAAAATGACACGTATATATTTGGGAATTAATTGAAAAATGAGATTATTTAATTAATGAATGTTAATAGTTAAATTAATTAAATAATTAGCTTATTTAATTATATTGATAATTATGAATTATTAATTAACTATTAATTGGAGGGTGTTAGTTGATATATGGATTTAGGTGAAGATAAAATAATAGGATTATTTTATTTTTACTAAATCATTTATCTAAGTATTTGAATTTAAGTTAAAATTTAAAATACTTATTATCTCTTTTAATATATTTGATATATTTGAAAAGGATAATTAAAAGATATATATATATATATATATCAATTTATAACAAAAGAGATTATAATTGATGCAAATTGGTGTGCACATGAAACAATAGTCAAAAGAAGAATTTACATAAGATGCAAATACTTATACACGTATAAAAATAGACATAGCAGAGGCGTATGGTTTTTTTGTGAAAGAGATATCAGAATAAGAGCAAGGCAATAGATATATATATTAAAAAAAAAAAAAAGCAAGCAACGAGAGTGATATAATTTTGTGTGCAGCAGCGACATATATATAATTTTGTGTGCAGCAGCGACATCGATATAAATTTGTGATCAGCAGTTAAATAGATATTGTTTTTGTGAATCAGTGCGTGAATATATATTTATATATATATATATATATATATATATATATATATATATATATATTGATTGTTTCGTGTTTTATGTGTTTTTAAAACATATTGAAGAAAGAGTTTATTCAATTCTCTCTATATTCTCTATTCAAGTTCTTGAGACCGTGATACGTCCACACGCAGTTACCAGATCCGGGAGATAGCGAGGAAGATCGAGTGGTTCAGACAGGAGCATAACGTAAAGTGAAGGAGCCTCCAAACATTGGTAAGATTTTCTTCTTCTGATTATATTGATTACAATTTCCTGTATTTACATATTGTATGTATTAGTTCCGAAAAAATAATTGCGATCCCAAGTTCACTGGTTATAGATACATATTATGATCTGTATTAAAAAATTTAAAACCTAGTTCCGCTGTGTAACCGGTGAACGGGGTTCCAACAGTGACTACGATTAGTCTCCCATTATGTTTGCAAATAAGTCAAATTACATACTACCAAACAAGTTGTAAAAACACTTACAGCTGTAAGCCCGGATCATTCATAAAGGCGGTATATTGATCGACAATTTATTACTTCTTCTATGCTCTAAAGGGATTTGTGTATGGATTTTTAACCACTTTGACAACATCCGCTCTCTAGCGACTTTCGTCGGGTCAAATGGGGGTAATGGATGGCCTGTGGTATGTATGTCATGTGAGGGTGATGGAGGGGTTTTTATGCCAAGTGGTGGTGGTGGTGGTGGTGGTTGACTTCTGGAGGGGGCAATCTTTGTGGTGTGGGGTGTATCTGTGGTGGGGGTTGTCTCGATGGTGGGGGATGCCTGTAAATCAGTTTTGGGGGTTGTCTCGATGGTGGGGGTTGTCTGTAAATTGGTGGTAGGGGTTGTCTCGGTGGTGGGGGTTGTCTGTAAATTGGTAGTGGGGGTTGCCTTGGTGGTGGAGGCTGTCTTTAAATTGGTGGTGGGGGCTGGTCTATAAATTGCATCCGGCTGTCACAATAGGGTCAACAAACATCTCACTCTTGAAATGACATGCAGGATGTCCATGAATATTATCGTGTACTACATCATCTTCCCTACTCAAACGACTGGCCCTCTGTCATAAGAAAAATGGTAACTTTAAATGTCAGGATAATATTATCAAAATTTAGTAAATAGAAAAAGAAAATTATACATACCTCAGAAGAAAACAGTTGTAACATGTCGGTTTGCAACTTTATAAATTCAACCTGCAGCAATAGCATTGAATTTTGGACCTCTTCACGTACGATGATGCGCAATTGGTTCATTAGTTGCTATGGAATTTCAGTAAAGATCAATCCTTAAGAAATATAATCCGAATAAAATGAATATAATGATAATGTTCCTTATTTTACATAGATTAAACTTAAACAAACCACTAACCTCTGATCTTCTTGATGAGTGTCGACGATGATGATATGAAGGTTGGCACTGACGCATAGGAGATGGATGACCATATCAAGTATGAGATGGATAAGGCTGTCGAGTAGGAGATGGATGTTGCTCATGAGCAAGAGATGGAGTCCTCTGAAATTCTTCAGTTTAGTGCATTCCGGGCAGTACAGGTGACTGTGGGTCACGAGATTCCATCAATGGGGGTGACATATCAGGTTTGTCACTGCCACTATCATGTTGGAACCCCGTTCACCTATCTCGCAGCGGAAATGGGTTTTAAAATTTTTTATATATATCGTAATCTGTATCTGGGACCAATGAACTTGTGATCATATTTATTTTCGGATCAAATACATATACTAATTATTACACTAATAAAATATATATGTAAATACAAGAAATTGTAATCAATAATAAAAAGAAAGATTAAAAGAACCATACCAACGTTTGGAGGCTCCTTCACTTTTTCGATATGCTTCTGGTCTGTACCACTGATCTTTCTAGCTATTCCCGGGACTGGTAACTGTGTGTGGACACATCACGGTCTCAGGAATTTAGAATGGAGGAAGTAAAGAAAAACAAATGAAGAAACTCTTTCTTCTATGTGTTTCAAAAAACTAGAACAATTCTATATAAAAATATTAATCAATATTTTTGTCAAAACTCCTTTTGACTTCTCTCTTTAAATCAACGTCAAGCACAAAACAAAAACCAATTTTTTGTCTCTTATGCAAAACCAATTAATTACTTGAATTCATATCAGTTGTTGAGAGTTGAGAAAATGATCTCACGCACACCTTTTCAAAACCAAAAAGTAAAAAAAAAAAAACTCTTTTTTTCTTTTGTTTAATATTTATAAGTATAATTCTTTTTTTTCCAAATAATATATATCTTATATATATTATTCAAAATTTTGATCAAATCTATATTTGATTTTTAAAAACTTTCAAATAAACAATATCTCATATCTTTTATTTGATTTTAATTTTGAATTCAAACTATTTAAATTCAAAAATAAAATATTTAATTTAATAAAATAAAATAATCACATTATCTTATTTTATTCAAAAATAAATATCAACATACACCATTCATTTAGTGATTAATAACATAATTAAATAATCTCATTATTTAATTTATTTAATCACCATTATTTATTAATTAAATAATCTCATTATTTAATTAAATCCCGAATAAATACGTGTCACTTTCGTAACACAATTAATTGGACAAACCAATTAATTAACCGTGACCCTTGTTACCTAAATCAATCGGGCTAGCAAGGGGATCTAATGGACCCATAGTATTTTAAGCTCCAATAATCCTCGGAATTATTAATTAAACTCTTTAATTAATATTCTTTGATTATTAACTCCGGTATTATTCCATTAAAAACCCGAAGCTGCACACTCTCAAATGCAGACGTTTTTACACAGAACGATACAACTTGGTGTCCATCGATATAGCTATTACATATGGTGTGATCCTCCACAGTGGTTCATACCCCTCTAATTACATATATCCTTTAAGTACCACTGATTCTCTAATGGACAATAATCATATTTCCTCACGAAATTAGGAGAGCGCTCATATTGTCCAAGCCCCAAATCAACCCTTAAGGGAACTACTATCTACTTCTCACAAAAATGAGTGGATTCCACCATTGTGTACAAACCTTCCCAGCCACAAGCCAAACCGCAATCCCAATATACGGAGTATATTGATTAGGAAATGCATCTGACCTCACCCATGACATATCAAAGATCACGATCTAACCTGAAAAAGTCTATAAGACACTCAGGATTAAGATCACCTATATATAGCCATCATTAGTTGATATATATGAATCTCATCGGTAAACGGATCTTTGGTGAGAGATTCATATAGATCATGGCCCAGTCCTATATGATCACATCATACAAGGTGCCTCCATTCCCATATCTCATATGAATGATTCAGGATAGAATCATCGTACATTACGGAATGGACCGCAGCTATGGATTAACCACAAATAAAGTACCCAGCTTTATTTGCTATCTATGAAATCTTTAGATTAAACGTCTCTTACTGTATCCATCCGTATATGACACTCATATACACAGTTCAAGATTACATCCGGCAATCTTGGATGTTAAATATATGCACAAGTTTATAAAATAAATAACATAACAAGAATGAATTGACCTTTTCTTTTTATTTATTTCATAAATCCATTTACAAATTACATCTTTAGGGCATAAACCCCAACAATCTCCCACTTGCACTAAAGCATGTGAGGCATGTTAGGTAATCCTAGACCATCTAGGTGACTAGAAAACACTTTAGTCGGTAAGGTCTTTATAAATGGATCAGCATGATTGTCTTGTGAGACTATCTTTGTGACGATCACATCTCCTCTCTACATTATCTCTCTAATGAGATGATACTTTCTCTCTATATGCTTCCCTCTCTTGTGGCTTCTTGGTTCTTTGGAATTAGCCACAACACCACTGTTATCACAATAAAGTGTGATAGGCTTATCCAGATCTGGAACAACTTCCAGATCACTCAAAAATTTACGGAGCCAAACAGCCTCTTTAGCAGCTTCACAAGCGGCTACATATTCGGCTTCCATGGTGGAATCAGCAATGCAAGATTGCTTGATACTTCTCTACACAACGGCTCCACCAACCAGGGTGAATACTGATCCAGACGTGGATTTCCTAGAATCCCTCTTTAATTGAAAATTAGAATCCGTGTATCCTAACGGGATCAAATCCTATCTGGAATACACTAGCATATAGTCTCTCGTTCTCTGAAGATACTTGAGAATTGTCTTGATAGCAACCCAGTGATCCAATCCTGGGTTAGACTAGTATCTGCTGACTACTCCCACTGCATAGCAGATGTTCGGTCTCGTGCATAACATAGCATACATGAGACTACCTACTACCGATGCATAGGGTACACGTCTCATATCCTCAACTTCTTGAGGTGTCTTAGGACACTGTTCCTTAGACAAATGAACTCCATGCCTATAAGGTAAATTTCCTTTCTTAGAGTTTTGCATCAAAAATCGCACAAGAATCTTATCGATATATGATGCCTGAGACAGTGCTATGAGTTTGTTCTTTCGATCCCTTATAAGTTGGATCCCTAGAACATAACTCGTCTCTCCCAAATCTTTCATTTGGAATTGGCTAGCCAGCCAGCCCTTTACATCAGACAACACTTCCACATCATTCCCAATGAGTAGGATATCATCTACGTATAGGACCAAGAAAACTACTTTCTTATCAATGATGCGCTTGTAGAACAAGTCTCATCGATGTTCTGCTCGAAGCCATAGGTTTTGATCACATCATCAAACCTAATGTTCCAAGATCTAGATGCTTGCTTAAGTCCATAGATGGACCTTTGCAGCTTGCAAACCTTTTGCTCTTGATCTGGAGACACGAATCCCTCTGGTTGCATCATATAGATGCTCTCATCAAGATTGCCATTCAAGAATGCAATCTTGACGTCCCTTTGCCAAATTTCATAATCGAAATAGGCAGCAATGGATAAGAGAATCATAATAGACTTAAACATGTCTACTGGCGAGAATGTCTCTTCATAATCGACCCCCTCTTTCTAGGCATAACCCTTGGCCACTAGTCTTGCCTTGAAGGTCTCTACCTTTTCTTCTACTCCTCTCTTTCTCTTGTAGATCCACTTACACCCTATGGGTTTTACCCCATCCGGTAAGTCTACAAGATCCCAGACTGAGTTAGAGTACATGGACTCCATCTCGAGATTCATGGCTTTAAGCCATTCCTCTTTGTCAGGATCTTCCATTACATTCTTAAATGTCAATGGATCATCCACACTATCAGCAGAGACAACACCTTGTCCCTCACATATAGCTAAATAGTGTTCAGTTTGTCTCACAACTCTCTCACTACGTCTAGGTGGTAGTGTATCCTGATCAGGAACCATCTGACTATCAGATGTTTGTGGATCAACAACTCTTGTTGATGAAACACTAGTCTCACTAGGCTCCAACTCATTTAATACAATCTTGGAATGAGGTTTATGGTCACTAATGTAATTGTCCTTAAGAAACGTTGCATTTGTCGATACAAATACTTTGTTATCTTCGAGACTATAGAAGTGTCCACCTCTGGTCTCCTTAGAGTATCCTACAAATAGGCAGACAACAGACTTGGAGTCTAGCTTTTCAGTTCTGTTCTTCAGCACGTGTGCTGGACACCCCCATATGCGGAAATATCACAAACTAGCTTTACAAGCATTCAATAACTCTAGGGGAGTCTTAGGAACATATTTGAATGGCACTACATTCAAAATGTATGCCGCTGTTTATAACGCATATCCCCAGATGGAATTTGGTAATGATGAGAAACTAATCATATATCTCACCATTTCCATTATGGTTCTATTTCTCCTCTCCGCTACACCATTTTACTAAGGTGTACCGGGAGCTGTGAGTTGGGAAACTATCCCATTCTCGACCATGAAGTCTTCAAACTCTTGGTTAAGGTACTCACCTCTACGATCTGATCATAGTGACTTGATAGTCCTACATAATTGATTCTCAACTTCAGCTCGGAATTCTTTAAACTTTTCAAATGTTTTCGACTTTCGTTGCATCAGGTAGATGTATCCGTATCTTGAGTAGTCATCTATAAAGGTGACATAATACTCATAACCACCCCTAGCTTTAACATTCATCGGTCCGCCGACGTCTTTCTGTATAAGCTCTAGCGGTTCTTTAGCTCTAGCGGTTCTTTAGCTCTAAGCCCTTTTCCAGCAAAAGGTCTCTTAGTCATCTTACCTTACAGACAAGATTCGCAGACAGGTAAGGTGTCAACCTTTAACTCACTTAAAAGTCCGCTTTTACTAATCTGTCTATCCGGTCAATGTTGATATGATCAAGCCTTAGATGCCAGAGATACGTGTCATTATCTGGAGAAATCTTATGTCGTTTAGTTTTTGGTTTTTCAACCTTAAACATTTCGGTGTTGAGCAGTGTAGTACATATTAACGGTCTTAACACATACAAATTGTTTTCATTAATTCCTGAACAAATATTCAGACCATTCTTTCCAATAATAACAGACTTATTATTAAAAGAAACATAATATTTTTGTTCTAACAACTTAGAAACGGAAATCAAATTCCGTGTAAATCCAGGAATATAAAATACATTGTCCAACAATATATAATTATTAGAAAAACATAATCTAATTACTCCCACTGCTCGTGCTGACACGACATCCCCTGACCCCACACGCATTGAGAAGGCTCCCTCCTCTAACTGTGTCCAATAATCAGTCCATTGCAAAGAAGAACAAACATGGTTAGTGGCCCCCGAATCAACTATCCAGGGTGAAGAATCATCTTCCACTAAACATGACTCAAGAACAAGTAAATCATATTTACCTTTCTTGGACTTCTTCTTGTTTTGGGCTTTCTTGGGTTTGGACTTACCCTTCACCTTCCCACCAGACCTCTTCCTTTTCTTATTATTGGAGGAAGATGGTTCGGTAACATTTACCTCACCGGTCTTACCCTTGTTGTCCTTAATCAATGACTCAAAGGTTGCGAGCTCATTGAGCAACTGTGTGAAACTGAACCTTAACTTGTTCATCTCGTAGTTGTTTTTAAACTGATCAAAACTCTTCGAAAGAGTCGTCAGTATGATGTTCACTTGATTGGGTTCGTCAATGGCCCCGCCATTAACTTCTGTCGCGTTGAAGTATGACATCATGCTTAGGACATGTTCCCGAACTGATGTACCTTCCTTCATGCGAGTGAGCATAGCGGAACAAACAGCTTCGTGTCGCTTTTGCTCAGAGGGCTGCCCAAACATAGCTTGCACTGACTCCACGATTTCGTATGTTGAAGTCATTGCTTCGTACTTTGTGACAAGCACGTCTGTCATTGAAGCCAACAGATATGTTCGGACCTTCTCATCATATGAGACCCATCGTTGGTATGTCTCACAAACAGTTCGTGTGGCATTGGCAGTAGGTGTTAGAGGACATTCATCCGTAAGCACAAACTTGAGATCTTTGGTACCAAAATTACATTCATATTAAGTTTCCACTTAGTGTAGTTATCACTAGTTAATTTGTCATTTGCGAGAATTTGAAGTAATGCAGAAGACATTGCTGAAATAAATAAAACATTCATTCAGTCATTTATTTAAAACAAGTGTGAGTCTTTTGGTATAAATTTAAACATGATGCATGAACATGTTTAACGAACTAGAACTACCCTAAAAATAGTATTTATACCACGACAATCCAACATACCACAAAGAAATACCGCCTTAGGGTCGGTCGAATCTTTACATGTTTGACCGAGACAATCTCAATCAAATGATATTCTAGAATAACTCTTATTTCATATCATTCAACCATCGTTTATTCAGTCAGGTTTTTAATTAACAAACTTAATCAAAACCTTCGTGAGTGTAACCCACCATTTCAAATCTCACGAGCTTAACTCGAGAATTGCCGCCTTAGGGTCGATCAATCCCGAAATACCCTCAAAAATCCTATCCATTAGGAAGTCAACCTGGGAGGACGAAAGCAAAGCTGTCACGAAGCCCCACTCGAATCTCACGGTGTTGAACTAATGATGGAGACCGCGGGGATATATATGTCATATATCCCTCTCCCACTCACTATTTTAAAACTAGGGTTTTCTATTATCCGTTAATGCACTTAGACTCTACAGGATCAAACGTTTAACTTTAATCAAGTTATCTAGTGCATTAACTAATTCATTATTAGAAACAAGTTCTTTATTAATGATTTTTAACAATTAAAAATCTAATCATTAGTGAATAATCTAAGTCTTTGTAAACTATTTACTAAGCTCATATTATCATGAAAGTGTTTACCAAGTTTTAACTATTAAAACTCTAACACAATATTCGGTTCATATATAATTAGGCAATTAATCAAATTAATCCTAATTACTATAAATGACTCTATTAATCTATCTTATTAAACTCTTTAATAACTTGATTAATATTAATGAGAATTACCAAGTTTTTTAAAAATTAAAAAACTAATCCCATTTTCATAGCCAATTTATGTATTTACCCATTTTAATCATATTTAAAAAAATACATAAAATATCAGGCTATGATGCATGTATGACATATCAAATATATTTGTGTAGGCATTTCTAATCTAAATGACATATGTATGCATGACAATGTTTTTATCATCATATAATATAAAGCATACATGAATTGACCGAGTACTGTGGATTATTTAACCTCAAAAAAATAGAATCTAAAATTACAAAAAATCCCAAGCATTCCTTGGTCTTCTTGTAATTTCCAAGTCTTCCAGTCTCTTCAGGTCAGTCTGATTTATCTCATGAATCCTTCTTCGTGATTTTTCCAGGTCTTCAATATAAGTTGTAATTTTTTTTTTACAATACAATTACAATAAAAAAAATATAAAAAAAAATTATACAACCCATAAACCCTAAATCCAAAGTACCATATAATTAACGATCAATCATGTTTTTGTAAATTAAAAAATATATATACATACAAAAACATCATACAGTCAATTTAAATCGTGCCTACACAATCATACATACAGGAGCATCGAAAACAATTTCCTGTTCCGAAAATAAAATTGGCTCTGATACCAATTGTTGGAACCCCGTTCACCGGTCTCGCAGCGAAAATGGGTTTTAAAATTTTTTTATACAGATCGTAATCTGTATCTAGGACCAGTGAAATTGCGATCGTATTTATTTTCGGAACAAATACATATACTAATTATTACACTAATAATATATATATGTAAATACATGAAATTGTAATCAATAATAAAAAGAAAGATTAAAAGAATTGTTGACGTCGATTTCTGGTTATATGAGAAAAGCCAACAAGGTTTGGATTTTAACTGTGATTTCAAAGAGAAAGAGAAGGAGAAAGTAATTGGACGCAAGTTTTTTACGTGGTAAAACTTCGATGACCGGAGAAACGTCCACGGGTGGTTGAATGATCAACCAAGCCAAAATCCACTACGAATAAAATAATTACAATTCTTGATCTCTCTTTCTTCTCTCTGTATTTTTCTATGATTGTTGTATTGTCTATCTCCTCTTGTGTAACAAGATTATGAGTCTATTTATATGTCCATAGAACCCTAATCTTCTTTGTACAAGTAATAAAAGATCTTTGTATATAATTATGATTGTTTACTTGTTCGAAGTAGTTTGTCTTATTTCCTGTTTCGAAGACTTGTATTTGGATCGAATGGGACTCTAGTAATGTAGTCCAATTAGGACTTATTTCCTTATTATAGCGCAGTCTTTTTGAAGAAATAAAATTGTTGCCTGATTAGGAACCCTTTCTGCTTGATATTCTATTCTTGTTGGAAGTCTTCTTTGATATGGATATCTTCGTATATTTTAATGACTTGATCCGTGTGAGCTACGCGCTGGGCTTTTTATTCAGTTTTCTTCTTGTCCAGAGTAGAAAATGTCACGGACTAGCCCCGAGTATGTTTAACTGACCCCGAGTAGGTTTTGTCCAATACTTGTTTACTCGAACTTCTCTTCTTTGATGATGTCTTGTAAGATATTTTCTGAATGCCTACTCGGATGTCCACCTGACAATTTTATTCTCTTTATCAATGACGTGTATATCTGATAAAATTTACATACGACAAAAACCATACCAACGTTTGGAGCCTCCTTCACTTTTTCGATATGCTCCTGGTCTGTACCACTGATCTTTCTAGCTATTCCCGGGACTAGTAACTGCGTGTGGGCACGTCACGGTCTTAGGAATTTAGAATAGAGGAAGTAAAGAAAAACAAATGAATAAACTCTTTCTTCTATGTGTTTCCAAAAACTAGAACAATTTTATATTCTTTTCAAAATTCTTTTTGACTTCTCTCTTTAAATCAACGTCAAGCACAAAACAAAAACCAATTTTTTCTCTTGTGCAAAACTAATTAATTACTTGAGTTCATATCAGTTGTTGAGAGTTGAGAAAATGATCTCACGCACACCTTTTCAAAACCAAAAAATAAAATAAAATAACTCTTTTTTTTCTTTTGTTTAATATCTATATATATATATATATATATATAAGTATAATTCTTTTTTTTCAAATAATATAAATCCTATATATAATATTCAAAAATTTGATCAAATCTATATTTGATTTTTAAAAACTTTCAAATAAAAAATATCTCATATCTTTTATTTGGTTTTAATTTTGAATTCAAACTATTTAAATTCAAAAATAAAATATTTAATTTAATAAAATAAAAGAATCACATTATCTTATTTTATTCAAAATAAATATCAACATACACCCTCCATTTAATGATTAATAACATAATTAAATAATCTTATTATTTCATTTATTTAATCACCATTATTCATTAATTAAATAATATCATTATTTAATTAATTCCCGAATAAATACGTGTCACTTTCGTAACACAATTAATTGGACAATCCAATTAATTAACCGTGACCCTTGTTACCTAAACGGATCGGGCTAGCAAGGGAACCTAATGGACCCACAGTATTTTGAGCTCCAATAATCATCGGAATCATTAATTAAACTCTTTAATTAATATTCTTTGATTATTAACTCCGGTGTTATTCCACTAAAAACCCGAAGCTGCACTCTCTAAACTGCAGACGTTTTTACACAGACCGATACAACTCGGTGTCATCGATATAGCTATTACATATGGTGTGATTCTCTACAGTAGTTCATAATTAGAGCTGGGTCATAATGTTCGTTATACCCCTCTAATTACATATTTCATTTAAGTCCCATTGATTCTCTAATGGACAATAAATCCTATTTCCTCACGGAATTAGGAGAGTGCTCATATTATCCAAGTCCCGAATCAACCCTTAAGAGAACTACTATCTACTTCTCACAAGAAGGAGTATATTCTACTATTGTGTACAAACCTTCCCAGTCACAAGCCAAACCGTAATCCCAACATACGAAGTATATTGATAAGGAAATGCATATGACCTCACCCATGGCATATCAAAGATCACGATCTAACCTGAATGAGTCGATAAGACACTCAGGATTAAGATCACCCATATATAGCCATCATTAGTTGATATATATGAATCTCATCGGTAAACGGATCTTGGTGTGAGATTCATATAGATCATGGCCCAGTCCTATATGATCACATCATACAAGGTGTCTCTATTCCCATATCTCATATCTATTCCCATATCTCATATGAATGATTCATGATAGAATCATTGTACATTACGGAATGGACCGCAGCTATAGATTAACCACAAATAAAGTGCCCAGCTTTATTTGCTATCTATGGACTCTTTAGATTGCACGTCTCTTACTGTATCCATCCGTATATGACACTCGTATACACAGTTAGAGATTACATCCGGCAATCCAGATGTTAATATGTACATAAGTTTATAAAATAAATAACATAACATAATGAATTGAACATTTCTTTTTTATTTACTTCATAAATCCATTTACAAATTACATGTTTAGGGTATAAACCCCAACATGTCATTCCCAGTGCTGCCCCTATGTAGTGATGCATCTCGGACGTTCCATCGTCTTTTAATTGGTTCATCGGGACCTTTGTAGAGATTTCGTTTCCTCTTTTGGAGATTCTTTTATGATGGCTCGGCTCAGTCCTCTTTGTTCACAAAATCCTTCAACGGTACAAGCTGAGGACCTTCGGACATGTCGGCATCAATGCCTAACCAGTAGTCCTCTTTTTCCTCCAATCGAGTAGGAGGAATCGTAGCTAATCCAGTGAGCTGAAAAATTCAAATGCATGTCAATCAATTCAAATCAATCAGTTAAATAAAGTCAATTAAGATAACAAATCGAAATAATATTTACCTTTCCTTCAGCCTCTTTCTTCAACCATGAATCATTCATATTTGATCCCCACTTGACAAATTCCCATTTTTTAAAATGAGGGCGTCCCTGAGGAGCAAATCTATTACCTAATTTCTTCCGCATCGAATGGATGACCTCCATTGCCCGAAGCTACCTCCATTGCTCATAATTATAACAATACGTTCGCAGTATTGTCACAATGCCTGAACTCCCCAAATAAAACCGTAAATGTTGTATCTTCTAACAAAACCCATTGGCTCCGACACCTTAAAATGTCATCTTGAGCACATAATGTCCCCATGGGAACGAATCGAAAGCTTTTATGTCCTCAGCCAACGACATAAGCCAGTATGTGACTTGTGTCCAGTAATCCTAGCTAAATAGGATATTGTTCGCAAACAAACTAAGTGCCATCTTCAAACCATCACCTTTCCTGTCAAACCCACCCCTTAAGAATCTGTTCAATAGTTGATCCAATAATAAATATCTGTCCCCACCCAAATATCTCATGTGGATCCCATCTGGCACCGAGATGTAATCTCTCAAAAAAATATCCAGTAATACACCAAACTCCAAGCCATTGCACAAACAAAACCCTCTCTTTTCTAGTCTAACCTTGGTGTTCCACATAGCAAACCACATATCGTCATCATTGGCACTAGGGAACCGAATTTGGCGGAGCAATAGGTTATGTATCTATTGCGCTTGAAGTAAACCTCTTATCCAAGTAATAAATGAAACAACTTTTCTTGAATTCTTCCAACTCACCGCAATTAGGAAACACCTCCTTAATATGATGGATCAATTTCAGTTTGTAATGCACTGATATCGTTAAGTCATACACCCACGTATTCCTCGGGTGTAACAAATATTGATCTATGTCTTCGTTCTGTGATGGCTCTTCAGTCTCTACTGCATTCTCATTATGTGTTACGTTCTCAATCTATGCTACAATCCCAGTCTCAGATAGGTTCTCAGCCTTCATGCTCTGCCATCTGAATTCTCTAGTTCTTTCTCAGTCCTTTGTACGTTTTCATCATCTGGTTACAACCTGAAAATATATTTCCATGATAGTTAGGTATATCATAATGACACGTAAAAAATCTCAAACAAACCATGCTAACAATCTTTACACGCTAAATCTTTACACGATGACTTATACAAGGGTTTACACGATCACTTAAATATGGCGTGTAACCATTCTTTAAATGATGTACATTAAACATCGTTACACATTGACTTGTACAAGGGTTTACATGCTACAATGTAAACCCATTTAGCGTGTAACGATTCTGAGTCAAGTTCACACAAATAATGCCCAAAATCTTTACACGTTATACATTAAACATTGTTACACACTGACTTGTACAAAGGTTTACACGCTAAAATGTAAACCCATTTAGCATGTAACGATTATGGGTCAAATTCACAAAAATAATGCCCAAAACCTTTAAACGTTGTATATTACAACATCGTTACATGCTTACTTGTAAAAGGGTTTACACGTTGAATTGTAAACCCATGTTAGCGTGTAACCATTATGGGTCAATTACAATTTCGCACAAATCAAACCCACAATCTTTACAAGTTGTACAATAAAAATAACAATTGATCTAGTACCAAACAAAATGTGATAAAATCATACAATATCTATCTACAAAATGTGTTTACACGCTCCATTGTAAACTCATTTTGGCATATAATAAAGCCCAGAATCTTTACACGACAAAGAATATACAACGTTATACTCTGACTTGTACAAATGTTTACACGTTAGATTGTAAAGTGATTTTAGCGTGTAACTATTCTAGGCATTTTTACAAGTTGTCAATCCCCACTATCTTTACACGCTGTTTAACAACCAAGATGAATTGTACTATATTTACACGTTGTTTAACCCACTATCTTTACACGCTCGATTGTAAAGTTAGTTTAACGTGTAACTATTTGGGGTAATTCAAGCTTAAACTAAAAATTCAATTATTCAAAACATAGACATTGTTCACAAAATAAAAAACTCAAAGTTCAACAATCTTTAATCTAAATAAGGGACATACCACAATCATCTTTCTCTCTCCACAACGAAACTCTTTGTTGATTAACAGTTCGTCGGTGACGAACAAATCCCGTCTCTGGTCTTGATCAAATCTTCTCACTCCACACTCTTTTCTCTCTCTGAAAATCGATTTCTTTTCCCAAGTTTACACGCCAAAATGATTTTAATTTCATTTAATTTGTTATATTTTTATTTTTAACGTTATTTTTGTTTTCAAATTTCAAAAGAATCATCGTGCCTTGAGTGCCACATAATTTTTAGGTATACTTGTCCAAGAAACATTTCTCTTGGATAAAAATAAAGTTATTAAAAATATACAGTTTTGAATACCTCTTAAGGCAATTTATGAATTTTGCCCATAATTTTATATACAATCCTCGCGATTATAACATAATATATTCTCACATCCCTCCTTGCAATTGGTTGTACATACCAAAGAAATGTTCAAAATTCAAATCAATTAGTATTCAAACCCACACCGCAGGTTGAACATTTGCACCCAATCCTGCTACTGGTTTTAATTTACAAATCTAAATCCTACCATCACGGGTCGGATTCGAACGGATGTCCGTGGGTGAGATTGAAATTGACATCCCTACTAGGAACTATACAAATCATATATAGTAGTTCCCTCAATTGAATATAACTTTATTTTGATTTATAGTGTTGTCAACACTCAACAATATTTGAAATTAATTTAAAAAAAAAACAATATGTGAAATTAATTATTAATTATCTTGGATTGTGTTGAGCACATGTTTCACTTGTTCTTGGGTTCAACCAAAGAGGAGTCAGGCCCGTATGGTGTGCAATCAGGTACGTTGATTCTGTTGAATATACTATTCCTCTCAATCAAAGAAGAGTATGGCCCGTATAGCCCGTATGGCCCACATGTAATAATCACTTTTGTAGTAATTATTAAGTACGATAATTTATCGAGAGAAAACCAAAAATAGCATATTTCATTTGTAACAACTTTTAAAATTTTAATCGTTAATAGCTATTTTAAAAAAAAAAATCAGTGTATATCCATAAATTATAAAAATATATCTTGATTTTTTTTTTAAATTTAGAAACAAACTTGAAATCATGACTAAAATCTGGAATCAAACTTGAAATCACGACTAAAAACCTGAAATTTTAAATCTTGCCTAAAAACATGAAATCTTGACTAAATTAGAATGTTGCAACTTGAAATCTTGAATAAATTGAAATGTTAAAACTTGAAATGTTCTGGGTTTCTAGGTTTTTCGTTTTATCTTGAAATCTTAACTAAATTAAAATATTGAAACTTGAAATCTTGACTAAATTAAAATATTGAAACTTGAAATCTTGACTAAATTAAAATGTTGAAATTTGAAATCTTGATTAAATTAAAATGTTAAAACTTGAAATGTTCTGGGTTTTTTGATTTTTCGTTTTTTTTTTTTTACAGATCACATCACTGGTAGAGGGGGAGATCGACGACGTTGTTGGACGATCATGAAGCCTAGGCGACGGCACACCGGTACATCGGCAAGCCAGTGATGTCACGTGAGAGAGAGATGAGAGGAGAGAGAGAGAGAGAAAGAGAGGAGAGAGGGGTGCAGGGAGAGAGAAAGAGAGGTTCGGTGAGAGAGAGAAAGGAGGTCGGCGACGATTCGCCGGCCTTCACGATGACACCAGCGACGATTCACTGTCACATCACCGACGGGGAGAGAGAGATCAGGAGAGAGAGAGAGAGAGGAGAGGGAAAGAAAAAGAGAGAAAGAGAGTGTGTGTGTTTGGAGAGGGTTTTTATACGAGAGCATTTAAGTAATTTCTCAAAAAGTGGTTATTAATGAATAAAATTTTATTTGTGGTTAAAAACGAACTTTTATGTTATATATGGTTACTTTTCGTAATTTCCACTAATATTTATCCTTTAAAAAAATGATACTTTAAGATCTCCAATTTGAAATAAATTTGTATAGGTATAATTTTATTATAAGTGTCTGATACTTATCACAATGGGTTTTAGGAAATAAACTCTAACCCAAACTATTATTTATTGATTTTCAATAATTCAACCATTAATGACTCGACTCAACTCAATAGAGTTAGATCCATCAACGTTTTTTGCGAGTATGTTTCAGTGTTTGGATCGAAGCGGTGGATCAGGTGTAATTCTGTCAGATCTACTTAAAGATTGTGGAGGATCAAATCCATTAGATTTGTCATGATTCATTATCCGATCTAATTGGATCGAAGATATTACAATCCGATATGATCAAATCTTAACGTGGAATCTAATCCAATTGCAAAATACTTAAATCTGATTCGATCCGATGGATTAGATTTACATAAAACAATTCTTAATATATAAATGTTAAAACACTCCTAAAATTAACAAAATCAAATTATTAATTCATAGTGTACTTCAAATAAAATTTACAAACTAATTACTAACTTAAACACAATACATAGTTGCCCACTTTAAAGTTCAAAAAGTCTAACAAATTATAATCATTAAACATAAATTCCAAACAAATATATAAATAAAATCATCAAGAGTTAAAAAAAAAAAAATCATTTGCCATAACAAAATATAATAGCACCGAAAATTTGTTCAATACTCATCTATAGAAGACAAAATAATTTGACTCAATATAAATTATGACGGATTTTCATTTGGAAATCCAATACCTAATCCGATCCAATATATTTCAAAATTTATTTTTTAATTATGTCCCCAAATCCAATATAATCTGATGGATTTGACTAGATCTGATGGATCCTATTGGATTGGAAGTAGAGATACACATTTTTTTCGGGGAACCCAATTCCCCGCGTCCCCATTCCTATTTGGGGATTTTTTTTAAGGGGGAAATAGGGAAATGTGGGGGGATGGGGATGGAGGGAGGTCCTCCATCCCCATTTCTCAATTTCCCCTAAACATATATAAATATAATTATAATATATTTTTAATTATAATATATATTTGTATTTGTAATGTATTAATGGATTTTATTTTATATTTGTAATGGAATGTTTATCTTTTTTAGTTTAGTTTTTAGTTAAATGAGAAAACGAAGAACCAGGAGAAACGGAAAAAATAAATAAAGAAAAACGGGAAAATGGGAAGCTGGGGTTAAGGTTGGGGGTACCTCCCCCTAAAATTCCCCATCTCCATTTTTTTTTCAATGCGAGGGAGGACATATATCCATTCTCATTCCCTAAATGTGCATCTCTAATTGGAAGGGATGTTGCACAAGTCCAAAAAAAAATATTATAGATATCACAAAGTCTCAGTCTCTCGGAACACAATCACAAAGTCTCGGAACATAATCACTAAGCCTCAGAAACACTTGGTGTTGTTATGTGCTCCCCTGCTTCTATTCTGTTGTTGTTTCTCATGTTTAACAATGGAAGATTCAAAACCAAAGCAACATAAGAAATGAGAAAAAAAAAATCTCTAGGGGTGCTGCCCCCTAGCTCGACCACCGTGAGCTCAGCGGAGAACTCGGCCCTGGAATGCTTCAGCATAGCGCCACCAAACTAATCCACTAAACTTAGCCCAGTTTGATTGATGTGTTGTATGGGAATTGCTTTTGGAATTGCTGTGGGGAAAAGCAACTGAGCTTTTGGTAAACTAACTTATAAAAGTGTTATGAGAACCAAAAGCACTTTCAATGTATTTGGTAAACTGGAAGTAAAAGTGTTGTGAATGTTTAAAATTACTAGAAAGGACACAAATGAATTTTGAAAATGTTTTGAAAATAAAAAATTTGTTTTATTTTGGTGTGACTATAAACATGTTATAAATTATCAACTAATATTTTGGTGTGACCATAAACATGTTAGAAAATAAGTAGCAACTATTATTTTGGTGTGATTATAAAGATGTTAACAAATAAATATCAACTAATATTTTGATGTGACTATAAATATGTTATAAAATAAATATAAATTAATATTTTTAAGTGACAATGGTATCATAAGCACTTCCAATTATATTAATTAATCTAGTTTTATTTAACCATACCTAGATTACTACGTGTTAATGATTCAGATCAATTATTCTGTTATTAGACCCCATTGAATATTTATCTATTTAAAGCTTTTATACTACATGATTTATGCATGACACATTCCTAATTAATTAATGGCTGCATGGCAGTCAACTGATAATCAAATTTGAGTTGATTTAACATATTAATAAAATAAAAAATTATATAGTGCCACATGCATTGCAAATATATCAAGAAAATCTTTTTAAATTCCTTTCATAATATTTTTCTAAATAGTAAAATATGTTCTAAGGAGTCTTGAGATTACACAATTGGAATTGACAATAAAATATTCCAAAAAGTGAAATATATTACGAAGTCGAGAGTAAATTACAAATAATTGCTAAGTGTTCACACTCATTAAACTTTACGCAATTGAATTTCTTAAGATTTCCATTTTCGTCTTCCCGGACCATCTTTTTCATGTGTATTGACCACCATTTCTTCATTAATCTCTTCACTTAAGTAATTTACATTTTCTTCACAATCTCTATCTCGTTGTACATATCTTCTAATGTAGTTATGAAGAGTCATTGTAGCTATAACAATTTTCACTTGTTTTTCATAAGAATAACTTGGCTTATCACGTAGAATACTCCTTTTTTTTTCGTACCCCAAAACCGCGTTCAATGATGCTCCTAAGTGAAGAATGTGCATGATTAAATATTTCATGTCAATGTAGTAGTATGTAGTTATTCAAATGAAAATCATGCCTAATCATCCACCTCCCTATATAGTCTATATAGATGATGGTGTGTTCACTTGTCAATTGTCATCATCAAAAATCAAAATTCAAAGCTGAAAGTCATTATAGGACCATCTATTTTCAATGGTAACTCCCAAACACTTCTAATAATATTATCTTGAACTAAAAATGGCAGGCCTCAATGAATTGAAAGTTTTGACGTTGATTTCACAACGATGTTGATCAAGATTCATGAAACATGAATTTTCACCCCACATACAAACATGTAGTGCAAAAGAGGAAAAGGAACATTAGTACTATTACTAAATAGATGGAGCATTAAAGCATGAAAAAGAAACCGAATATGCAAATCTCTTAAAAACATAAATCCAAACAAAATTTACACCATGCTTGCAAATCTGATGACAAAAAAGGCATAATTAGGGATATGCTGGGCTGTTCTTGTGAAAACTGCATCTAGGCAGCCTAACCCAGTTGAGACAAAAAGAACAAACTTATGATGAAGCAATAGTTAGTTAATTAACAGACTTAGTTAATTAACTGTAGTTAAAAACTTAAAATAACAGAATGTTGATATGGATTGGTTAGTTGTTAGAAATAGTTGAAGGTTCCTGGAATTAGAACACATATACTTTGTGCATGATTCACTGGTATATACTAGACTTTGTAAGCAATGTAAACACAACAACAATACAATAAAAAATCTCTATATGATTTTCTCCATTAATGAAGCTTTATCAAGCTTAGCTTTTACTTGTTTCTTTCACTTAGAACTTTTAACAAACACTTCACTACTCATATCAAGTGCTTCACTGTTTGATAGTTTCCATCTATCAGAACACCAAAAGCATCAATCTCTGCTCAAGTCAAACTAATAGAATTATTTGTCTTAACTACGATAGGTTCCGATTTTCAAAATAAAAACCCTAAATAACACAAACCGTAAGACAACCCAATGTTTTCTCCTCACAATTTTCCCTTCTGAAAAAAAAAACCGAAAACTAAAACCTCATTTCAGCTTTGTCTAAAACAGTTGTTAAGCATATGTGATTCAAAATTCTCAACATTTTTTTTTTCCAAAATTGATATATAAATTCCATGTCATTCACAAAAATAAGAACCTTAGAAACTGATATCAAAAAGACAACATCAAAAAAAAATCATTAATTTTTTTGAGTTCCCATATCTAGAAAACACTAAAAAAAAACACAACCCACAAACCCAATTCTTCTCTTTTCTAAATTATGTTTTCTCTCTTCTTTCTTTGTTATTTTTTGAACTGCAAATGTAATTTCTAAAGCCAAAGGGCAAGTAAAACAGAGTATAAGAGCAGATCAAAGACCCAGGAAAATAGAGTAAAAAGCAACACAACAAACATCAGACATACTAGCAAAATGCAAAGCTGCCACACTGTAAAAACAATACAGCAGCCACCAACCAGAACGCAACACCGAGCCACCAGAAAACCAAACCAACAAACAAAACAAAATAGCTTTATCAAACAGAAATGGAAATCTAGACAAACCCCCCCCCCCCCCCCCCCCCCCCCCCAAAAAAAAAAAGGAAATCGAAAAGGACCCAAGAAAATAAAATAATAAATGTCAGAGTTTCTGCAACACAGAGATAATAGGAAGCGAGAGAGAGATGAGAAGTGGAGATCACCTAAGAAAATGTCGAAGAGGAGGGTGGTGTCGCTTCGAAGAGGTCTGGTGATTTGTGAGGGCTGGATCAAATATGCTTCAAAGGTTGAATGGTTCAAAGGTGAAAGGTCTGGTTCTGGTTTATTTGGGTAATTTGATGAAAAGAAAGGATCAATTGGGAATTTAAAAAAAAAAATCATTAAACTGGTTCCTGTAGCGTGTTTTGGAAGCAGCTTCCCCACGAAGCTGATTTTCAAAAGCTACAAATGGTAGTTTCTCAAAAACTCAATTGAGGAAGTTAAAATTGACCAAAAACATTTTCCTACAATTTTATCAAACATTTTGTTATTGGTTTGGAATCACTTTTGATCCTAAAAGCAGTTGGGAAAACAATGTCAAACTGGACATACGTTTAAGTTTACAGAGCTTTTAAAGTTAAAGAGAAAAGTAAGTTTCAGATAACATAAAAGTATGAGAAGAAAGGTAAAGTCAGAGATGTAATTTTAAAATGAGTAAAGTAAGGGTATTTTTAGAAGTCACTTACTTTGATACGTTTAAAACATAAATTATTAAAGTGATGATAGTATTGAAACACTAATTCAATGAAGCAACAAAAAAAACCCTATTTTCTCGATGTTGCATGCCCCTATGCCTACTTACTACTACTTCATACATTGGATATACGTAAATGATTTAATAAAATTTGAGGAAATACCCTTTTTTAGCCTAAAATTAAGGAGGTCTATTGTTTTTACCCAACATTACTACTGTTATTGTTTTTACCCAAATATTGCCATAAAGAGACAAAATTTCCCCACATTTTCCAATTTTTCTTTTGCTTTTTATCTATTGCGTTCATTGCTTATCTCTCTCACTTTTATCTCCCATGACTCTCTCTTATCTTCTCTCTCCCTCTCTCTCTCCTTTTTCTTACACCATTAACACAACTATTTCTCTATTCTCTTTCTTTCTATCTCTTTTTTTTCTCACTCCAAAAATCTATTGCTATGTCTTCCCTCATGCCACAAATCAACTTCTATCTCATGTGTCCCATGTTTCTCTCTCACCCCACTATACATTGGCTTAAACTACACAAATCGGATTTTGCAGAATTGTTATGGGCCTTTTCAATTATAAATCGAGTTGGATCCGATCATTCTTCTCAAGGAATGTATTCAAAACCTTTGTTTAATTAGTTTAAAAGGCATGAAATATATTGGGTATTCACGTGTAGTTGATGCCATGAACTTGGATCGAAGAAGATGACATCTTGTGTGATTAATCTATTTAACATGTGTGTGTTTAATTTGATCAAACTGGTGTGTTTAATTTGATTGATATTATGTGTTTAATTAGGTCAAACTGGTGTGTTTAATTTGGTTGATCCAGTGTGTTTAATTAGCTAAAACTGGTGTGTTTAGTTGTGTTCAAAATAGGTTTGTGTTTAATTGTTGAACTGATGTGTTTAATTGTGTTCGAAATAGGTTTGTGTTTAATTGGATTGAACCGGTGTGTTTAATTGTGTTTAATTGTGTTCGAAATAGGTTTCTGTTTAATTATATTGAACCGGTGTGTTTAATTGTGTTTGAAATAGGGTTCTGTTTAATTGGATTGAAATGGTATGATTAATTGGGTTGAACCAGCGTGTTTAATTGTGTTCGAAATAGATTTGTGTTTAATTGGTGTGTTTAATGGTGTTCGAAATAGGGTTGTGTTTAATTAGTTGATCAGGTGTTTGTTTAATTGATGAATTTCTTGTGTGTTTAAATGATTTGAGCTAGCTGTAGATGTCATGAACTTGGGTTGAAGAATATGGCATCTAATGTAATTTGAGAGATCAAACACGAGTGTGTTTAATTGATTTGAGTTGGTGTGTGTTTAATTGATTTAAACCGGTTTGTTTAATTGATGTGAACCAGTTTGTTTAATTGATGTGAACCAATATGTGTTTAATTGATAATCAGAGATTAAACACACCAGAGATTAAACACTGGTGTGTTTAATTGATTTGAGTTTGTGTGTTTAATTGATATGAACTGATGTGTTTAGTTGATGCGATTTGCTGTATGCTAATTGATGAATTTAGAGATTAAACACACCAGAAATTAAACACTGGTGTGTTTAATTGATTTGAGTTGGTGTGTGTTTAATTGATTTAAACCGATGTGTTTAATTGATGTGAACCGGTGTGTGTTTAATTGATAAATTCAGAGATTAAACACACCAGAGATTAAACATTGGTGTGTTTAATTGATTTGAGTTAGTGTGTTTAATTGATATGAACTGGTGTGTTTAGTTGATGCGATTTGGTGTATGCTTAATTGATGAATTTAGAGATTAAACACACCATAAATTAAACACCGGTGTGTTTAATTGATTTGAGCCGGTGTGTATTTACTTGATTTGAACATGTGTGTTTAATTGATGTTAGCCGGGTTTAATATATTTCAATCTAATTATGAGATGTTTATTTATTGACACGCAGGAATGGATCCAACAAAATTGATAATCACTTATGGTGGAAAATAGATAGAGAACTACACGAGAGCGGTTAAAGAGCTAGTTAAAGTTCTATCCCACAAACTTTGAATGTTGTGGATTATGTAAAATATGGTGATACTATGAAAATGCTATATTGATTGTGTAAATTATTACCATGTAATGTTAATATGTCTGGTTAAATGCCAAAACGAAGTGTTTTTAGGGCAATTTTTCCTAATAGATATTAGGGTTGTGACTCACCCAAGTTCTCAGACAAAAATACAAACAAAACCCCTGGACAAAATACATTTTGTGATTATTTTTTGTCACATGGTCACAATTTGTAAATTTATATATTCTTTAAGTAAGCATTACTAAACCAACAAACTATGTTTTCTTATTATTTTTTAAAAGAAACTAAATCTAAAGTACACCGCTAGTAAACTTGAACAAAACTACCAACACATCCCATAAAATTTATAAAGAAAATAGGTTCTACAACACATCCTATAAAAATTCCCAATTGGTACATACAAAAGAAGATTATCACTGCAGACAAATAAATTAGACTCAAGAATCCATTTGCTGATTCGATTTATCTCCATTCACTAGAATCACCACTTCTTCAGTTTTGAAATACACCCACATTTTGAACTAGCAATTCTTGAATCTATATTGCCAAGATACAAAAAAAAAATGTCACTTAATTAGTGATTTTTGATGATGATGTCAAGATACAAAAAAATACCACCAAGAGAAATGAGCACTGATATCAATTTTTACAAATATATATGCCCAGTTGAATTAAATTCAATAAAGGCATAAACACAAAAACCTTAACAAACACTTGTACAGAGCATAGAATGTAACAATTTAAACATGCAAAAAACGTATCAAAAGTATAGAACACAAATGCAACAAGTGAAGCTCCTTAGCAACCTAACAACTACTATAAACAACAAGCAAATAAGAAAGAATAACTAGATAATGAATTGGAATCCGATCAAAATCGATAAAATAATCAAATGGGCAAGCACTCACTTAAATGTATCAAAAGTACCTAAATACTTCAAAATAGACAAAATAACAAAAGTTGAAACACTCAAATCCATATACATTGACTAATTTGAGCAAATCTGATCCATGTTCATCATATTCAAATCCAAACAATCAGATTTTTTTTTTTTGAACAGCAAAGATCGAAGTATATTAAAGCCAAGGCAAATAACCAACTACAAGAGGAACAACCCACAACTAGGCAACAAGACAGCCTTCCAGCAGGCAAAACAGGGGACACACGAAACAATAATAACTCAAGACGCAACACAAAAAACAACACAACAAACAACAGACCAAGGAACAACAGAAACAACATGGCAGCTAACGTAGAGGAGCCACCAAACCAACACTACCCAAAACACACAGACCAAACACACATCAGCCACCAAGCGAGCACAACACACACAACACACCTAAACACCATTCACCAGAAGACACCATTAAAACACCTCACAACTCCTCACAAACAAAAATCTCCACTTCCATGTTAGAGCCCAATCAAATTTTATTTGATTAGATGCAAACAAAACAAATCAATCAGACTATATAGTGACAACATTCAAGACAACAAAAATTAAAATTGCTTAAAAAAAAATTCTCCAACATGAATTATACAAGAATTTCATACTCAAAATTTAAACCCAAACTGAAAATCATCATGATCAACCCAAAAGTTAGAAAAAAAAATCAACACTAAAATTCCATCAACCAGATTCTCAAACAATCATCACCATCAAAATCTCACACCAGATTCAGAAAAATCTCCAACATGAATCATACACAATGGAAACAAAATCTCACAACTAATAGACAGTAGTACTAATAAGATCAATTCATTTTTTCATGTAGTTGACCAAAATATAAAAAGAAGAAGAAGAAAATGAGATAAAAGATTGGGGATTTGCCCGTGATTATGAAGTCGTACCTCTTTGATGGTCGGGTCTCTATGTCATCTCTCGGGTCGAGGTTGGGTATCTCAATCGTCTCTCGCTCGTCTCTTGGTCGTGCAAGCGTCGCCGCGTTGGGTCTCGCCGCTAACGCTGCACACACCACCGATCGATTGCCTCTCGTAACGTTGGAAACACCGCACAAGTCCGCCGATCGATTGCCTCTCGTCACACCGCCGGTCGATTGCCTCTTTGTCGATTGCCTTTTAATTCAAATTCTAGGCTTTCTATCTTCTCTCTCTCCACTCTCTCTTTTTCACGATCTACATTTTTTTTTTTATGATCTCCCTATTCTTTTGTTTTGTTAATTCATTTTTCTTTTTTTTTTAATTCTTTTTAAATGAAGGGCACTTTTGTCCCAAATGTGGATTTTTTGGTAAAAATAATAATTTACTAATTCTGGATAAAATCAATAAACCCTCTAATTTTTTGGCTACTTTCAAAATTCTCCCATCAAATTTTATTATAGGTATAATTTTATATACACTATAATTTTATTGGAGAGATATATACAAGCAACTAAATTCTAATGTACTTGAGATGTCTTCGTCTGTTATATAGGGCCTGCTCAACCTACTATTTCTCCTTAAACCAAACTTAACCAATCATTTGATACAGCCCACCAATTTGAGAGGTTTTTTTTTTTATTATTATTATTTATTGTTATTATTATTTTATTTAAAAGAAACAATTTGAGAGGTTTCAATACTTTTATAACAGTTTAACAATATCAAGTTCGGTCTAAATTTAGAGCGTGTTTGGTAAGATTTTTGAAAAACCTCAATCGGTAAAAGATCTACTTATAGTAGATCTATTAAAAATAGAGTTTTTGAAAAAAAAAATTACAATTATTTGGTTGATAGATTTTTTAAAAAAATATATTTTTTTAAAAAAAATATATTTTTAAAGAAGTACCTCTAGACGAGCTTTTGTTAAGTAGATATTTAAATTCTACTAGCTTCTACTCAATTTAAAATAGATAACCTTAAAAGCCCAATCAAATAACTCTAAAAAACTTAAATAGACGTTTGTGAAAACTCAATCAAACGAACATTTAAAATAACTAATAATGTGTAATAAATTTATATTATATATATATATATATATTTGAAATTAATATATTTCTCTCATTTTTTTTATCTTATTGAGTCTCGTTAAGCTATTTCTCTCATAAGAGAAATTAAATGTCCATATGGTATTATAATTTATACATTTATTTGCTTTTAACACAAAAAGATAATCAAAACAAGTGTTTATTAATTTATATAATGGGTGATGTTTTAGTCTCACCGTCCATATTTTATGAATTTTCATAATCATGCATAAGAAAAACTTAATTCAGAGTCAATACAAATACAAATGCGTACACACTTGCACATATAAATAGATAACTTTGAATAGTGAAGTAAATATGATCTCATCTCAAATTAGTTAAGGAACAATAAAGTTAATAAAAACTACAACACATACACGTAGGGGAAGATTTTCGATCTTTGAGAGTAAATATTCTGATTTTGCATAGCAAAACTCATACGGTTTGATTTATAAAAATAGATATATTAAAAGTAAAATATAAAAAAAAAATGTGGACACTACTCACTAGCTACAGATAGTTTGATACTGAAATCAAGTAAAAGAATATATGTCAACTTAAAAAGAAATCCTTTGAAGGGAATAATGAGAAAGTGGTAGTTTTCTTGAGAAATTGTTGCAATTTGAAAAACTTAAATGAAAATTTAGGGAACACAAACAACTGAGAATCTTGTTCAAACTACCATAAACAGAAAAAAAAAATATCTAATATGTTGACGTCGATTTCTGGAATATGTCATAAAAGCCAATAAGGATTGGATTTCGGCTATTGATTTAGAGAGAAAGAGATTCAGAAAGAGTAACAAAGACAAGTTTTACGTGGTAAAACTCCGATGACCAGAGAAACGTCCACGGGTGGTTGAATGATCAACCAAACCAAAATCCACTAAGAAAATATGATGTTTACAAGCTCTCGATCTCTCTTTTTTTCTCTCTGTATTTGCTATGATTGCTGTATGCTGTATGCTATATTGCCTATATCTTTTAGAGTCATATTATGGGTCTATTTATATGCTTATAGAACCCTAATCTGCTTTGTACAAGTAATACAAGTAATACAAGATCTTTGTATTTAATTGTGATTCGGTTACTTGCTTGAGTTTGATTTGTCTTCTTTCCTGTTTCAGAGTCTCTTATAGAAATCGAGTGGGATTCTAGTAGTGTAGTTCAATTTGGACTTGTTTCCTTATAAGAATGTAGTCTTCGTAAAGAAATCAAGTTATTTCCTGATTGGGAACTCTTCTAACTTAATGTTCCATTTTATTTGGGATTCCTTCCGGATGGATATCTTCTCGTATTTAACGACTTAATCCGTGTGAAATAAGCACCAAGTTCTTACTCGAGTCGTATTTATTCCCGCGTAAGAGTAATACCTGATGGTCCCGAGTAGCGCCGTTTGAGCCCGAGTGGAAGCGTTGTTTAACCAGTCCCGAGTGTTATTAACTGATCCCGAGTGTTATTAACTGATCCCGAGTAGGTTTCATTCTATATATGCTTACTCGGGCTTTTCTTATCTTTAATGATGCCTCGTAGAATATTTCCTGAGTGCCCATTTGGGCGTCCACCTGGCTATTTTCTCCTTCCTGTCAATGACGTGTATGCTTGGTAAATTCACATACGACAATATCCTCTTAAAATATTTTTGCCAAGTAAATTTCATTTCTGGCAAGAGTATTTTAATCGTCTTAATTTTCACTTGTCAAAATAGCCGTCTTGTCATAATGGCGCGTCTTAATGGTGACCATGTAATTTCGATTCGCTTCATCACGCGAGATCTTAAATGATGGCGACGTTTTAAAGTTCTGACGGTCGAAGGCTACTTCCTGTTTCGACACGCGTCCCTCGTCTCTTCGTTTTTCAATATCATTTATGAGAAATGATTTTTGCGTTTCCCCAAACGCCGCCTACGTCATCGAGTTTCGTCTTAAGTTTTTTTTCCCGCTTTGGAATCCTAGGGTTTCATACCGTCTCTTCTTTAAATTCTTTGCTGAGAGACATCATTGTTTATTCTCAACAATTTTTCAGCAGAAATTTCTTTAAACTCAGATTTCTTTATCCAGAAGTTCGCGATTCTTCGTTTGAAGATCTTGCATTAATCTCAATTCAAGGTTAGTTTTAATGGGGCCATCTTCCCGCCATCGTCTCTTTAAAATCGCTTTTGATGCATTAGAACGTGGGGATTTCCAGTTAGTTTCTTGCATTAAACGATTACTGGGGGATATCTCAATAAATGAACCTCCATTTTTAGAGGTTGATGTTTCTGGGCTTCACCATGACGTCACTTTCAGCCCTGTATCGAGTTCTCCATCTAGTTATGATTCTGATATTTCTGATCATAGGGTATCTTTTCGAAGGATGGGTAAACATCAGAGCAGAAGTAAGGTATATAAGCACGGCTTGAGCAGCGTTCAGACCAGGGAACAGACTGTTAATGAGGGTGACGTTGATGAAGTGTACAGGGCGTCTCGTCTTTCATTTTCTGATACTCGCCCGAGTGGCTTTGATACTGAGCCGAATGTGGTCAGGCCAGCTAAGTTAGAAAAATATCGCTCTCGATTCGACTTGCCCGACTCAGTCACTTTGGTTCCTACGGGGGATAGAGCCGTATGGAATCCTCCTGAGGGTATGGTCACGGTTTATGGATCCATGCTTTGTTGTGGTGTCACACTTCCCCTTCAGCCTTTTATTGCCTGGTTTTTGGCTAAGCAGGGATAGCCCTAGCTCAGTTAGCCCCGAATAGTTACACAGTCTTGATGTACATATGGCACATGTTCAGTCGAATGAACCTTTCGCCACCTTCCCCGAATGAAATCAGGCATTTCTTTACGCTGAGGCAGGTTAGCAAAACGGGGACCTATTTTCTTGCGTTTACTCCTTTGGACGGTTGGGTCCCCAAAGAAGCAAAGGTGAATCGGGGGGTCGATGCTCCTGATGACCCAAAAAAGAAGGGTTTCATATGGGGATTCCCTACATCCAACAAATTTTGGAAGAACAATTGGTTTTTCGCTGGAGGGGCTCTTGGGCTCGACGTCACTGTTCGATCTGGGGATTCCCGAACGGTGTTGAGTGTTCCCCGTTTCTTCTGTTCCCCTGAAGTGTGGAATAAGAAAATAATTGATTATAGTGATTCTGAGCTGAAGAGGCTGACTCGGGCAGCTGTTCGTACTCTTGAGAAGAGGAGCAAGAGCTATCTTTTTAAAGAGGATGACTTGATAAAGCTCGGCTTCTTCAGACAGATTTCAGGCCATCGCAGGCGATGTAAGTAACCCGGTGCCCTTTCTGTTTGTATTTTTCTTCTTTTCATTTTCTTTTCTAACATGATTTTTTTTTACTAATGTTTGATACGGACGTCGTCAACGATCTTCAGGCTCGCCAGGTGAAGGCGATTCTACAAGGGAGTGGAAAAGAAGCTTCCCGCCAGGGCGATGAGGGTATTGCTCCACCCGAGCCTGATGAGGAAACCGACACTGCTGAGGAAGGAATTTCTGAGTGCGTTGTTCAGGGTGCTCAGCCTCATACTCAGGATTCTGCTGGTCCAAGTGGCCAGAGTGAAGGCCCGTGTGAAGAGCCTGTTAGACGGTTTGAAGTCGGCGATGGTGGTAACGTCTTGACGGATCAAGTGCCTGCAGGTGCCGAATTCTTTGAGTCTTTTTGGGATGATCTGCAGGAAGATTCTGCTGCTGATCTTAACTTCCACCGTTCTCGGGGTGAGAAGCGAAAGACAATTAGTTCGCCGTCTCGTCCTCTCAAAGTTCCTCGGGTAGTCTCATTTATTGACTCTAGTGACGAAGATGTTACAGATGAGATTTCCCCGAGTGTTGGTGCTGGAGCATCAGTAGATGCAACCGCTTCAGAGCCGAGTAGGGCTTTTTCTACCCTCGAAGTTGGAGATATGGGGGCTGAACCTTCGGGGGTTCCTTCTCCGTCCTTAGAACCGAACAGGGCTTCTCCTGCCCCGAGTTTGGAAATCTGGGAGCTGAACCCTCGGGGGTTCCTTTATTCCTTTCTCCCCAGGATATGCTACGAGAGATGTCCTCCGGTCGGGCTTTTATCAGGGAAGACTGTTGGAACAGCTTTCGGGATAGTTTCTTGACCTAACGTCTCCAAAATGCTTTTAACGGTGCATCTTATGTAAGTTGAATCCGACTCCTTTATTGTTTTGCTTCTGCCAGATTTCTAAGTATATTCCTTTGCAGATGGTGGCCGAATTCGCTGAGCTTATTCAGACGCAGCAACATCAGGCCGATCGAATAAGGCGTCTAGAGGCTCTGCTAAAGGCTAGTGAAGAGGGTTGTGCTCGAGCCCAGAAAGCTTACCAGCAGGAGGTCGGTTCTGTACAAATATTTACCGACCATTGTCTGGCGAAGCAGGTTGAAGCCGATGACAAGGCATCTCTGGCAGATGAGAATGTTGCATCACTTCAAAATCTTCTATCTTCTGTTGAAGAATCCATGCTCAAGGCGGAGCATGAGGCGGAGCAGGAGAAGTCGGCGTATGACCAAAAAATTGAAGATCTGGAGCGTCAAGTGCTGACAGTTGAATCCCTTTCCCGAGAGGCCAGGTTGGAACTGGAAGTCCAAGGGGTGGATCATTTTAAAAGATCCCCTGCTTATGATGCCCTACTTCTTCGGGAATTTCAACGTGGGCTAGTTTCGGCCGGTGAGTTCTTCAAAGTTAAGAATAAGGCGACCGAGAAAGTCGGTGCTAATTGGGAGCTGTCGATCAAATATCACGTGGACCGGTCCTTGGAATCTCTTCGGATTCAGATGAAGGAATGGAGAGCTTACTGCCGTAGTCAAGGAAAAGAGCCCCATCCCATGCATTTAGAGATTCCGTCCGAGCATTCTCTCTCGACCTTTTATGCAAGTCAAGAGTCGATTAAGGGTGTAGTCCCAGATGTCGGGCCAGTCCTGGGTGAAGATTACAGACAGTGGATGGATGATACTGTCGACGATATCACTTGGCCGTCTAATGAGAGCCTTCTTCGTGAGTACGAGATGGTGCCAAATCCGAGTATTGGCAAATGCTCGAAATCCTCGCATCCTTAATTTTGTAGAATTGTAGAAAATTCTGATTTTTTTTTTACTTGTACAGAACCATTCTTTAAACTATAACCATTCTTTTAGAAGCAATAAAATTCTATTTTATTTTCAATTGAATGGTCTTGATCTATTTATTGCTGATTGTTGCCGAGTGCTGTATTAAACTGGCTGATGTTCGGGTAACTTAACTGAGTATCTTATTAAACCGATTGTTACCCGAATGACTTCAATTGTCAAGTATCTTATTAAACTGGCTTCTTCGATGTTCGGGTAACTTAACCGAGTATCTTATTAAACCGATTGTTACCCGAATGACTTCAATTGCCAAGTATCTTATTAAACTTGCTTCTTCGATGTTCGGGTAACTTAACCGAGTATCTTATTAAACCGGTTGTTACCTGAATGACTTCAATTGTCAAGTATCTTTTTAAACTGGCTTCTTCAATGTTCGGGTAACTAAACCGAGTATCTTATTAAACCGGTTGATATCCGAATGACTTCAATTGCCAAGTATCTTATTAAACTGGCTCTTTATTATTAACCGAGTCATCTTGAAACAGAAGTTTACACTTGTGTTTTATACTCGGTTGCTACCCGAACGTTACATCAAGGCTCACCATGATCATACGTTCGAGTCCTTACGCAATACCAAGGACGTCTCCCTAGTTTTTATGCGCAAGGGTTTGCCGAATAGTTGAGCTCTTTTTTTTTTAAAAGTTGCTTCAACACAGCTACGCATTTCACCGGAATTTCTCCCGATAACGTCCCTAGCATTTTTCTAGAGTCTGGTACATCGGGTTTGTCATTTTGACCCTGCTCGGCTGGCATGCTCCTACGAGCTTCTCCGCCCATTCGGGATTTGATAGTCCCGAGAATTCTATTTGCATGTTCTTATTATCATGCTCTGCTTCCATATGTTCTTATTATCATATGCCTTCTTTTGGAAATCCCGAACTAGATGCTATCCTTTAGGAAATTCAGAGTAGTTTTATTTATTACTGTAAAAAATCGACAGATTTAAATTACATTTTAATATTTTATCCTACCAATATTGTCCTGACTAGAAAAAAGAATAAAATATTCAATATATATATATATATATTAAGGATAGAAAATCTTCAGATATTGGGCATTGCATGGTCGGGGTAACACCCCTCTATTGGGTCGAGCAATCCAATAAGCTCCATGGCCAGCTATGCCCTCGATCTTGTATGGACCTTCCCATTTGTCAACCAGGGATCCTGCGGCTCTATTTTTTGTGTTCAATGACACCTTCCTGAGCACCAGGTCTCCTAGCTGGAATTTCCTGATCCGAACACGAGGGTTGTAGTGGCGAGCCACTCTTTGTTGATATGTTGTATTTCTTATTTGGGACTTTTCCCTTTTTTCTTCTAGCTCATCCAAACTTTTTAGTAGCGTATCAACATTCTGTTCTTCATCCCATAGCCTGACCCGGGGGGACGCATACGATGTTTCTACGGGGATGACAACTTCTGTTCTGAACGCTAGGGTGAACGGAGTTTCTCTTGTTGAAGTCCTTGTTGTCGTCCGATATGCCCATAATACTTCAGGAAACTTTTCAACCCAGCTTCCTTTTTTGTCATCTAACTTTGCTTTAATGGTGTGCTTGATAATTTTATTTACTGCTTCTACTTGCCCGTTTGTTTGAGGATGAGCTGGTGTCGCATAGTAGTTAGCAATCTGATACTTTTCGCACAACTGTCTGAACTTTTGGTTATCAAACTGAGTGCCATTGTCGGTGATTATAGTGTTCGGAACTCCAAACCTATAAAGTATGTTTTTCTTTACAAAATTTATGGTGTTGGCTTCTATGATATGCATCAGCGCTTCAGCTTCTGCCCATTTTGTAAAATAATCGACAGCTACTATGACGTGATTTGCTCCACCCCTTGTCCCAGCTGGCATTGGCCTGATCAGGTCTAGGCCCCACATGGCGAATGGCTATGGGGCAGTGAGGTTTCTGAGCTTTTCTGGGGGTTGTCGGATATCGTTAGCAATTCTTTGACAGGTATTGCAACTTTCCGACCACTGCTGTGCATCTAAGAAAAGCGTAGGCCAGTAATAGCCTTGCCTGAGTACCTTATGAGCCAGATTTCTACCCCCAGTGTGGTTCTCGCAAACTCCTCTGTGGGTCTCTTGAAGTATTCGATGTGCATCGTCTTTCAGTACACATCTCTGGAGAGCTCGGGAGAACTACCTTCTGTATAATTCTCCTCTGATTATGGTATACCTAGTCGATCAATACCTGATGCGCTTTGCTAATACCGGATCTTTCGGGAGCACGCTTTCTTCCAAGAACCTTCTCAGCTGGACCATCCAACCGTCTTGCGGTGTTCGAATTTCTAAAATTTCCAAATGCTTAGGTTCAGTTGTACTCGGTTTAAGGAGGTGTGCAACTGGAATGGTCTTTGGTTTGATTGAGGTTGTTGCTGATGCTAATTTAGACAATGCGTCAGCCTTTTCATTTTCTTCCCTAGGGATCTGAGCGATCTTGTATTCTTTAAATTTTTGGAGGAGCTGTTTCACGATGTCACGGTAGGCCATCATACCTTCATCTTTGCCCTGGTACTCGTCCATAACCTGGTTGACAACTACCTGTGAATCGCTGAATATCTCAACTTCATCTGGCCCGAGAGCTATGCAGACTCTGATTCCAGCTAACAATGCCTCGTACTCGGCTTGATTATTGGTTGCTTTAAAATCAAATCTCATGGCACATTCAACATCATCTCCTTCTGGGGTGCGAACTACAATCCCTGCCCCGCTGCCATGAGTATTTGAAGAGCCATCAACATACAGTTTCCATGGGAAACTCTTACCCAAGAGTCTTTTTGCTTCCAGGTTTGGTTCTGTGAACTCGGCTATGAAGTCTGCCACATCTTGTCCTTTGAGGAAGGTTCTGGGGACATAATGAATATCGAATTCACTTAGCTCGATTGCCCATTTGGTAAGTCTTCCTGATATTTCTGGTTTTTGTAAAACTTGTCTTAATGGGCAATTGGTGAGAACCTGGATTGTATGGCCCTGAAAATATGGTCTCAACTTTTTTGCTGCTAAAACCAATGCTAAGGCCATCTTCTCTGCCTGTGAGTACCTGGTCTCAGCCGGTACGAGTGCCTTCTTCTGTTCTGACTAAGACTGAACTTGCTGCAAGCTCGGTTATTGACAGATACAGCTGGAGTATTTCCCCTTTTTACGGTTTTGAGAGAACAGGAGCCTGTCCCAAGTATTCTTTTATTTTTAAGAATGCCTGCTTGCACTCTTTATTCCACTCGAGTCCTTTCCCTTTTTTGATTATCTTGAAGAAGGGTGTGCACCTGTCTGTAGCCCTTGAGATGAATCTTCCCAAGGAGGCTAAACACATTGTTAAGCGTTGTACCTCTTTCAATGTTTTAGGTGAGGTCATTTCTTGCAAAGCCTGGATCTTCTCGGGATTAACTTCGATTCCTCTTTGATGGACTTGAAAACCCAAGAATCTCTCTGAATGGACTCCGAATAAACATTTGTTTGGGTTTAATTTCATCTGGTATCTTCTCAGAACATCAAATATCTCTCGGAGGTCCCGGGCATGCTCATCTGCCGAGACGTTTTTAGTCAACATGTTATCAATGTACACTTCTATGTTCCTTCCTATTTGCCAAGTGAAGATTGTATTGACCAACCTTTGATACGTAGCGCCTGCATTTTTTAAACCGAAGGGCATTACTGTGTAGCAATATACACCCTGATCCGTTGTGAAAGCTGTTTTTTCTTCATCAGCTTTGTTCATTCGGATATGATTGTATCCCGAGTAAGCGTCCATGAAGCTAAGCAATTCGTGACCTGCTGTGGCATCCACCAACTGGTCTATCCTTGGAATTGGGAAGCTATCCTTTGGACATGCCTTGTTTAGATCCGTGAAATCTACGCACATCCTCCATTGTCCATTTTTCTTCTAGACGAGGACTACGTTGGCGACCCACTGAGGGTAGCTGACTTCTCTGATTGATCCAGTTGCCAGTAGCTTTTCCACATCTTGTTTGATTGCTTGACTTCTTTCAGGGTTGAACGATCTTCTCTTTTATATTACCGGTTTTGTATTCGGGCTAACTGCGAGGTGGTGGGATATTACTCGGGCATCTATTCAGACTATATCTTCGTGACTCCAAGCGAATACATCTTTGTACTCTCTAAGCAGATTGGTTAAGTCTTGCTTGACTTTTCCATCCAAGTTGGCCCCGATCTTGATTTTCTTGTCCGGTTTGTCTTTTTCAAGTACTACTTCAACCAATTCTGTTTTGTATTCATTCGAGCCATCCCTTGGATCTAGTTCGAATGATAAGGATTCTTCACACTGATTTGGCTGCATTATGGTGCACACTTGTTCAGCATCATGCTTGTCTTTGTATACTGACGGGTTTGCTCTTCGGGCCATCTCTTGGGATCCCTTGACTATCCCAACCCCTTGTTCTGTTGGGAACTTGATCATTAATGCATAAGTGGCAGTCACGGCCCTTGTTTTATTCAGGAATGGCCGACCCAATAATGCATTATACGGCCAATTATCCAAGTCAACTACCACGAAGTCGAGCAAGACAGTCATCTGGCATGGTGCCGTTCCGATTTTCACGGGTAGTTTTACCGTCCCTAGTGACCTGACCTCTATCCCCCCAAACCCTATTAATGGAGTATGGAAAGGTTGTAAATCTTTTCGGTCTAGTCTTAGCTGGTCGTATACGGTCACACTTAGGATGTCTGCTGAGCTCCCATTATCTATTAAAATTCTTCGGACTTCCCTATGGCCAATCCGGGCACTTATAACCAAAGCGTCATTAGGTCGAACATCGACGCCAAGGGAATCTGCCTCTGTAAAGACTATTGGGTCCCATCCTTCCTTTACCCCTTTCGGGTCTGGCTCAACCGAGTTTACGTCGAAGTTATTCCTTGCTTCTATTGCTTCTCTGATTTCTTGAGCTTGTTCTCGGTTGCTTCTCCTAGTAGAGGGTCCTCCGAAAATTATATGTATTACTTGATTGGCTTCGGGGCTGGTTCTTTGATTTTGACCAGGGTTGTGATCAACCTTGACTTCTTTCTTAGTTTCTGATCTCTCATCTTTTTTCAAGATTACATCCCGCAGGTGCCCTTCCCGAATAAGAGTCTCGATGTAATCTCTGAGCTGAAAACACTTTGAAGTCTCATGCCTGGTTTCTTTGTGAAACCTGCAATACTTGGTTGTATCTCTCCGGGCGAACTGTGATTGTTGTCGCGGCTCTTGAACCATATTCTTCTCTTCCAAGATGGCTAAAATTTCTTCTTGTTTTTTTTGAAGAGGGGTATAATTGGTATATCTGCCTAGGTATTTCTCTGTGGACCGTTCGGCGTTGAGCCTATTACCCCATCCTTGTTTTTCTCCTTGCCGTTCTCTTTTCGTTTTTCCTTTTGATTCTGCCCCTTGGATTCAGTATTCTTCTGTTCGGGCTTTCCTCCATGCATATAGCTTCCTCCTGTAGCTAACTCTTCTTCCTCGGCCAGAGCGTATCCTCCTGCCATATCCATCATGTCGGCATACCTAGTCAGCCGTGCTCTTCTCAAATCAAAGGATAGTCGTTCATTCTGTAAGTTATTGGTAAAGGCAACAATAATTGCTTCATCATTAGCACTGCCAATTTCTGATACTTCTTGGCCGAACCGGCCCAATTACTTTTTTAATGAATCCTCCTTCCCTTGCTTTATTTGAGAGAGGTAGGCCACCGACTTCTTCCTATGAACATTGCTCAGGAATTACCTTGAGAAGCTCCTGCTCAGCTAGCTGAAATTTTCGATGCTCGCTGGGGGTAGTCTTCCGAACCATCTTGACCCTGTGTCCCCCAGTGTTTGTGGAAAGTTGAGACACAATAGGGGGTCACTGCGGCATATTAAGCCATGACACTTTTATAGCGTCTAACGTGCTCATTTGGATCTGTATCTTTTTTGAATTGCTCCACATGCGGCATCCTGAATCTTTATGGGAAAGGGGTCCTCAAAATCTCCCTGGTGAATGGACTGTCAGAGTCATCGTCAGATAGATCGTTACAGCCATAACGTCTGACCAGTACCTCCATCTGTCGCCTGTTATTCTTAACTTCTCGAGTTAGGCTCTGGATCGTGACATCTCTGTCCCCCATCGGACTTCCCCGACGGCTAAACCGTTGGGTTATCGTCATTCTTTCCTCAGACTCTTCACTCTGATGCCGGTCCTCTCGTGTGACTCCATGATGACCTTTGCGATGGTATTGATTACTGTCTTCTGATGATGACCGACCTCTGCGCCGGTCGTATTTACGATGTCTGGCACGTACTGTTTGATTGTGGTCCAGCCTCTGGTGATGTTCCTCTTCAAGTGTTTTCTGTCCAGCCGGGTTGATTGGGGAAGAGTTCCTTCTGGTTTCTGGCATAGTTATTCCTGGCATAGTTATTCCTGGCCCAACCACCATCGAACGGAGCCTTACGGGTGGAGGATTGTGAGTATGTGCTCCTGCAGCCAGTAGATCAATCCCTTCCTTTGTTGCATCCGTCACCAATTGCTGCAAGGCCTCTTGGAAACGCAACGTAAGATCTCTGTTGGTTAGAGGAACTTGCTGGATCCCCGCCAGGTGCGCATGCTGGTTTTCTGTGTTTGTTGCAGGATCTTGTGACGTATTGCCAACATGGAAATCGCCTGGTGATTTTTGGCCATTCCCTGAACTACTTCTGCTTCCTGCCATCGCTTTTAACAAGTTCGGAGGTTCAACCCCTTCCTCTAGCGCCAATTGTTGACGTCGATTTCTGGATTATGTCAGAAAAGCCAACAAGGATTGGATTTCGGCTATTGATTCAAAGAGAAAGAGATTATGAGAGAGTAACGAAGACAAGTTTTACGTGGTAAAACTCCGATGACCGGAGAAACGTCCACGGGTGGTTGAAGGATCAACCAAACCAAAATCCACTAAGAAAATATGATGTTTACAAACTCTCGATCTCTATTTTTTTCTCTCTGTATTTGCTATGATTGTTGTATGCTATATTGTCTATATCTTTTGGAGCCAGATTATGGGTCTATTTATATGCTTATAGAACCCTAATCTGCTTTGTACAAGTAATACAAGATCTTTGTATTTAATTGTGATTCGGTTACTTGCTTGAGGTTGATTTGTCTTCTTTCCTGTTTCGGAGTCTCTTATGGAAATCAAGTGAGATTCTAGTAGTGTAGTTCAATTTGGACTTGTTTCCTTATAAGAATGTAGTCTTCGTAAAGAAATCAAGTTATTTCCTGATTGGGGACTCTTCTAACTTAATGTTCCATTTTATTTAGGATTCCTTCCTGATGCATATCTTCGCGTATTTAATGACTTAATCCGTGTGAAATAAGCACCAAGTTCTTACTCGAGTCGTATTTATTCCGGCATAAGAGTAAAACCTGATGGTCCCGAGTAGCGCCGTTTGAGCCCGAGTGGAAGCGTTGTTTAACTAGTCCCGAGTGTTATTAACTGATCCCGAGTAGGTTTCATTCTATATATACTTATTCGGGGTTTTCTTCTCTTTAATGATGTCTCGTAGAATATTTTCTGAGTGCCCATTTGAGCGTCCACTTGGCTATTTTCTCCTTCCTGTCAATGACGTGTATGCTTAGTAAAATTCACATACGACATAATACAAATTACAATCAACACTTTTAGCTAATCACAGCTCTCAATTTTCTTTCACTTTCCTTTTATAAATAGCAGTAACTCGTTGCCCAAATCCAGATAAAAATACCAAAAACTAAACACAAAACCAAAGACAAACACAACACAAAGTACATATAAATCTCAACTGGACTTGCAAAAAACAAATTTGACTGGACCCCACATCATAAAACTTAATCAACTTCCTCCTCAAATCACCGCCGTTGAATTATCATCATGATCCCAAATCTGCTAAACCAACGGCTGGTGATTGTGGAGATTAACAAGATTGTTTTCTCGTTAAGTTTTTCTCGATGTTTAATTAATTAAAAGAGAGCAAAGGAAGCCAAATACGTATTCTTCTAAAAGGAGTGTAATAACATTGGTGTTGAAATCCAGACGACAAAAGCAAATCAAGCCAACACGAATTTTTCTTCTTTGTGACGAGCCCTCTCGTCTCCTAAGAATATGGTCTTTATCCAATCATCAGCTCCTCACCTTTCACTCTCGATTTTCACGTAATTTCAAGTAAGTTTTTTTCAATACCCATCTCGGATTTCTCAGTTTCAATCCTGGTTAGTGAATTGTGTATAATTTCTATAGATATAATAATAAAAAATTAAAAAACTTTGATGTTGTCTGCACAACCCAGTTTTTGTTTTAATGTTTATTTGGTTAATTATGAACTGGGTTGTGTTTTTTTTTACCTCTTGGAGGCGTATCTGTTGTGGTCAATCTGGTTTTTTTGACGCATTTTCGGTTACTTCGATTGAGATTTTTTTTTATTGGAGTTGTTTTGATATTGGACATATATATCATTTTCTGTAAAGCAGTAATTTTGATGATTTGAATTTGATGGTTATTCATTGAATGGTGATTTTGTTATCATTTAAAAGTCATGTACTGTAACTTTCTGAGTTAGAAGATTTTATGTGAAGACTCGAGCTTCTAATTGTGCTGTTTATTACTGTCTCATTGTTTAATGATGGGCCTGAATATGGAATTGAAGGTTTTGATTAAAAAAACTATATTTTTTCAATCTGGACTTGGGTTATGATTGGTTTAATGTATAATGGTTCCTAATTGTAGCCATATGACTTAGCTCTAGTCTAGCTGTGAAGTACTTTTGAATGGTCTCATGTCTGCTTTCTTTCTCTACCGATTACGTATGTTGCCCTCATTTTAGAAAATTCTGCTTCTTGTTCTAGAGATTGTGGTATTTGGCTGGATTTATGGTTGAATAAGAGGTATCTAAAGTGGCTTTAAATGTTTAGTAAAAGTGAGTAGCATTCAGTTATATTCCGCTTAAGATGTTGAAGACTGGATATTGTTCGTTAAAAACAATTAGATGAGAATTTAAGAATTTGTTGATTTGTGGATATTTATTTGGTATTCAATTTATTTGCATGCATGTGAAACAAAGACACGATTTGGACTGAATTTTCTCCTTTAAATATTCCACATGATAGTATTAAGTATTGATATTTGAGAATGTAGGAGTTATCATATTATGTAGATTACTTTTCTACTCAACCCTGTTGGTATCCATTCCTCAAGCACCTGAAATTTTTTGCAAATTTTTCTAATTTAAGTGGTTTACTTCACATAGAACAAAATAATAAAATATAATCTCGGAAAGGTTAAATCTTGAGCATTTTTAGATTATTGTCAGTTGAAGTATGAAGAGAATTTAGTTCATTGATATCTTCTTCTAATAGAAATAATTTCCCCATCTGTTCTTCCATATTTGTTAATTGCCTACTTTAATATCTTTTTCTTGCAGGTATTTCATGCTTTGATGTATCAGCGGCCTACTGAATTAGTAATTTGTGCATAAGAAGCTCTATTTGACAGATCTTTTCAACACATATTAAGTTTCTAGCAAGAGATTGGGTAGCTGACAATGGTTGGGAGTTCCTATTTATGACAACATCGAGCATGCGCCCTGCAACATCTATTCAGGGATCAGGTGCAAAGCAGCTGAATACCTTGGGGGTTTCTGTCACTAATCCTATGTCTTCATCTTTTCCAGCTCTTTCTACTACTCATGAAGAAAAGTTTCCCAAATTTCCTGATTCTTTTCAGGCTTCCACAGAAAGGGAATTGATGACAAGCCCCGTCATCCTACAGACATGTCCATCAGCTGCCAACGGTGTCACTGTTGGGCACATGTTTTCATCATCTTCCAGAGTCCCGAATAATATGTTTATTTCTTCTGTTTCACCACATGAGAGGCATTCCCAAAATTCTCCGTTCATTTCTCATTCAACAACACATTTTTCCACCTCAGAAGTACACTCTACAGCGTTGATTAATCACCACCTTGAGGAAAATAAGGATTTGTCCTGGTGTGCAGATGATCCACTTCAGGAATTTCTTGATTTTCCTGGAAATGTCCCTGTACAGACTGGTCTGTTGGAAAGCAATGCTGGTGATACTTCATTTGATGGTCAAGCTAAGGGAACTGAGTGGCAGGAGTGGGCAGATCAACTGATCTCTGTTGATGATGGGTTGGACCCAAATTGGAGTGACCTTCTTACTGATGCCAATGCAGCAGATGCCAGATCAAAGGTTTGTTCCTCAATAAACATACATTTTGGTACATGTGCAGAACTGGTGCAAATGCTCATGATGCTTGTTTGATACATGTCAGGTGTACCTGAGGAATATATGCCTTCATTTTTTGATGCTTAAATTACTGCATCATACATGGACAAAATATACAATTTCAATTTCATCACTAGGACGTTTTAGCCTGTGTCACATTGTTAATTGTTCTAGTAGATGCTAAAAGTGTTGGTGGTCAAAGGCAGGATGACAATATTCATAATATCTTTGGAATTGTGTACTTGACATGATTATGATTTATCAGTAATGACATTTATTGCTCTTTTCAATCCAACATGATGGTTGGCATGTACTATGTGAAGGTGCCAAGAAATTCATGTTGCTGACCTTAATTTTTCTTCACGTTTTCTGGTTTTCATTTAGCCCTAATATGTAGTGCAGCAGGTGTTACCCTTTCCCCGCCAGGCCAATAAAAAAAAAAGGAACTTTTGTTCATCCATATACTTCATTCTTTGTTCACTGCTTACTTTTGGTGTTTAATAGTTCTAGACAATGTACCAGATGCTGAAACCATCTAACGATATCTCGATGCAGCAACCCCTAATTAATCAACAACAGCTTATTCCAAATGATGAACCTCATGCTGCTGCCAACCCATTGTCCACAGCAGCCGGAACTAAATCTAGAATGCGCTGGACACCAGAACTTCATGAGGCATTTGTGGAGGCTGTCAATCAACTGGGTGGTAGTGAACGTGAGTACTACCTCTATTAACAATGTCCCTTTTGATCTCAATTAGAGCCTGGAAATTATGTGGTTTCCTGTCATTTTGACAAGTAAGTTTTATTAACAGGAGCTACCCCGAAGGGTGTCTTAAAGCTCATGAATGTTGAAAGCCTAACCATCTATCATGTTAAAAGCCACCTGCAGGTCTGTATTTTGTTCTGTTTATAAACCCAGTTTAGGTGTTCATTGATTTACTGATTTAGCTAAAATAACTTTTGGAATGCAGAAATATAGAACAGCTAGATACAAACCAGAGCCTTCAGAAGGTAAGAGTGATTGCCTGTTTTATTTTACTTTCCCTTGGTCATAGCATTGCTTTAATGTCTGGGTATAGTGAATTTGGAAGCATACAATTGTTGAAACTTATTGTTCTCTTTGCAGAAACATCAGAGAAAAATATATCTTCTACTGAAGAGATGAAAGCTCTGGACTTGAAAACGTAAGCAACTTCTTTCATTTGGAATTCAAGTATGAAGTTACTAATTCTATATGTGGCTCTTCTTTTGTTTTTGAAAACATTATTATATGTAGGAGATCTTGGCTGTAAATGTGGATAGAGACTTACAGGTTTAAATTTGTTTCTTTGTTTGAATTTCTTGCAGTACTAAGACGCTGTTATGATATCTTTCATTCAGTAGTAAATTAGCTTGTTGTCAACTCTGTATGTTGTATAATCCGTGTTGCGATATGGCTCTGGTGGTATTTATCTTTTCTTAGTCATGTGGTTACCATATTAATTTACCTGTCAGCTTACTAGACCAGATTTTTCACTCTCATTTATTAGATTTTCAGGATACCTTATAAATGGAAACATGAGCATAATATATTCTGTTACTTTCTTAAGAATTTAAATTCCCCTATTCTTTTTATATTCTACTATGCTGTTCGTCATTATACTTGATTGATGTGGTGGTACTGGTAAATGCATGATCCAGCAGGGACCTGTTTGTCATCACTTTCTTGAGTCATTAAGTTCAGACAGTCACTCGGATGTATCCTTAGCTTGACATATAGGTTATGGTGAGTGTGGTGTCCGTTCTGGTGAGTAAAGGGTCATGTGTTTAGAGACATCTGTTGTGACTTTGTACACTCCCTAAATGTTTACCTTTTGTGGACTTTGTTAATGTAATTCATTGGTTATCCTAAAGAAAACAATTATTAATTAACTGTAAGCGAAATCATGTCAACAATATACAGTTTGCATAAAATGACTGTCTAACTTTCTACTGTCATTAGAAATGATATTGCATGCATACATGAGCATCTCTAGATATACTAATCTTATATGAGGTGCCAGCATATTATTTGATTTTTAGTACGAGGCCGTTTTTGTTTCAATCTGGAATGCAGCACTGCCTGGTGGGGTTTCTCTGCTTTGGTTCTATGTACCAGTTTACCACCTTAGCTACTCCAATAACTTTTTGCCTATATACTCTCAATGTAATAGTGAACAGTTAGTCTGAATTGGGGCTTGCAATTCATAACAGGACTATGAGCATTACTGAAGCATTGCGATTGCAGATGGAAGTTCAGAAGCGGCTCCATGAACAACTTGAGGTACAACTTTTTTTATATTAGCTTCAGCTCCTCTATACCTTATGATATATGACAAAGTATCAACCCAGAGACATATATTCATGCTTATATGCTTAAGTTTTAGTGTCAAAGAATTCAACCATAATAATGATTGAAGAGACTACAATGAGAGAGGTCGTGACCTGTGAGTGTGACCAAGTGTTCTAAATGATTTCTTCTACTTTTACACAGATTCAGAGAAACTTGCAGTTGCGAATTGAAGAACAGGGGAAGTATCTTCAGCAAATGTTTGAGCAGCAAAGAAAAATGGAGAACGATAAGTCTAAGGCCTCATCATCCAACGTAGACAATCCCTCTGCTTCATTGTCAAAGTCGGAGCAGAATTCTCCCAAAAATGAAAAATCAGATGCTGCAGAGGTGGATCTTGCCAAAACCGGTGCTAGTGCTGGTCAAGCCAAAACTGCACGACAAGAAAGCTCCCCTAGTTCAAGCGAGAAGCAGAAAGCACCACAAACCGAAGCTGCTGATGATCTTGACCTAGATGATGATTCTAGCCACAAAAACGCAAAACGGGCAAGAACGAGTGAAACATCAGAACCTTCAGCCAAATCTCCATCTGATTGAACAGCTTATAGGATCGACATTTCAGCTCCTGGAGATGATTTGAAAGCCAGATAGTTGGGATGCTTGTCATTTAGAAATATTACTATTTTGAGTTAAACCGGGAGTTTTTGACAGTGGAGACCTTACTATATGTGGGTAAAAATACTTATCAGGGTCGACAGTTATTTTCTTCCGTTAAAGCTTCGAAGGCTTCGGTTTTAATTATCTTTCATTTTCCAATTTAAGAACTTTTGGATCTGGGATTGAATTTGAAGTGAAAACTGGCATTAGAAGAAGATTGATTTGTTGTGCTTGTATATACATCTGCATTGTTGATGACTAGATTGTGCAACTTGTTAATGGAATAATGGTTCGAGTAATGTAACTTTTAGTAGTGATATGTTGATAATCCCTGCGTAAGCAAATTTATATCTAATCCAAATATTCTAACTTGTTTTCTTACGTACATATTAGCAACATTCAAGTTTCCTGTCACCAATGTGTCTCGTGATAAAGATCGTTCATTGCAATATTCTACGTTCGAGTTATTGTACGGTATCTTGCATTTGGAATATAAAAAAAATAATCTCATTTGGAATATCAAAAAAAAAATATCAGATTGTTTTTTCATTTTTGATTATGGAAGAGATTAGGGGTGAAAATGGTTCGATTTGATTCGATTTTATATCAAATCCAATTGAATCTAAAATATTTCGATTCATTTAAAATTGAACCGGTTTAAACCTAATAAGAAATGGTAACCGAATTTAATTGAACATATTTTAATCGAATCGATTCGGTTCGATTCAATTTGGTTTTGGACCTAATGGACCGACTAACTTAATGGGTTTTTTGAATTTTTGTTAACATTAATAGGTTGTTGAATACTAATTTTGGACATTAGAATAGACAAAAAAACCCAAATCTAACATAACTTAAAAATATATCAAAAATAAATAAATCAGCTAAAAACATATTACCCTTAAATATATTAAATATATTAGGTTTATTTTTACTTATATACTCGGTTTATTCGGTTCAATCCGGTTTTAAGAAAATCAAACCGGTTTGAACAAAAAAAAAATCGATTTTCAATTTTTAAACGGTTTAAACTGAATTACTCTTGCGAATCGAATCAAATACCCCTTTTTCGGTTCGATTTGGTTCGAATCATAATTTAATACCCACTCCTAGAAGAGGTTATCCATTTTAAACATTATAATGGTATCAAGAAAAAATGAAACCAATAAAAGCTACAATTTAAAAATTGAAATTACATTCTTAAAAAGGAATTGAAATTACATAATTATAATTTAATTTGAGCTTTCGTTAAGCGAAAATAACAATATTAAAATTCATAACTATCTAGCTTCTATAAACGGATAAACATGGTTCATAGCTAAACCCCATAAGATAACTTAATAAGTTAATTATCGTTTTCACACCTTATGGTTGAGCACCTCCCTTTCATTAAGGTTTATTTGTATTTATTTTTCAGAAAATCAATTTTAAACAATAATAATAATAATAGTATATTTTATTTGTTTTTTTTCTTCAAAAAACACTAATAATAATAATAATAATAATAATAATATATTGCTTGTAAAGGCACCACTCCTCCTAGCCGAATGGATTTCTCCTCGTAGGAGTAGATTCGAGATGTTTACTTGTATGGAAGAGTTTCTCTATCAATTAAAAAAGCTTTTTTTAAATTATTTCTTTTATCGTTTTATTGTTATATAATAGAACTTTTGGATGAGTAAAAAAAGTTGTTTTATATCTATATAAAGAAACAAAGGTTAAAGCTTTTCCAAATAGATTTTTAGAGTTTTTTTTAATAACATTGAAATCTCTAATATAATCCTATAATTTAATGTTTGTTTGATTATTTTGGAAATTCTATTATTAATATTTTTTTAAATTGTCAATTAAATGAGCAACAACTTTCATTTAAAAGCTCTATTTAAAAAAAACTTACTTATAAAAGATCTATTTTAAAAAGAATTATTTGAAAAACTCTTCAAATTGGAAGGCACTCTTGTATTGCTTAATATTTACAAGTCTCTTGTGCGAGTAAGTATCCGATAAATACATATATTGCTCGATCTTAAAGGTTAATTAAATATCTAATTTATTCCTTTATATTTTAAAAATAAATAAATGAAAAAGAAAACCCCAGCAGATATCGAAGAAACAAACTTTTGTACATGATAACAAGTTACCAAAAACCAACATATTAAATAAATAAATAAATAAATAAATAAATAAATAAATAAATGGCAAACTACAAAGCAAATATAATAAGAGGAAATTGTCTGCAACAACAAAACTCAAGAACTCAAAGAAGAAGAAGAAGAAGAAGAAGATGTTGTTTCAGGTGGGAGGACAAGGGACGCGTCCCACTTTCTTCGAGATGTCCGCCGCTCAACAGCTTCCGGCCAGTCTCCGTGCCGCTCTCACTTACTCTATTGGCGTAACCTATCCATTCACTCTCTCTCATTTACATACATCAAATGCCCATGTCAATTTATATATGCTTTTTAAAAAGTTTCTTCTGTTGTTTGATCACAACTGAAAATAATATGTACCCAGTTGTGTTTTCATGATAATTTTCACATTTCTCATTGAATTTTCCCTTCTAAGTTGTGATATGACTTTGTAATGTTGTTTATATGAAGTACTCCTCTAGCGAATATCAAGGCAAGGTTTTTGTGAATTTACTTTCAAAATATTATCTGAACTATGTTTATTTAAAATCTTTGCAGTTCTTAACTGAAATTTGATAATTACAAAAAACTGTCCATTCATGATTAATTGCTTTTGAAGTGAAAATTCAGGCAAAATTTGCTTCAAAATGCTTTAAAGTTACTTTCTTACTTAAAAAATGCCCCCCCAATTTTTTTTTATTAGCTGGATCAATTACTTGCTTTATGTTGTGTTCATGCTAAATCATTTTCAATGTGCAGTTTATTTATGTATATGTTTATGCATTGAAGTTCCTCAAATGTGCTTAATTCGGTATGAAACTGGCAGACCCGCTGTTCCCTTATTTTTATTGGCCTTATGTGGGATATTGCAGGTGTTGGCATTAAGAAGACCATTTCTCCATAAGATTTTAGACTATGAAGATGAATTCTTTGCTTTGCTTATGCTGGCTCTTGAAACCCATAGTTTGCGGAATACAGGTCCATTTCGTTTTGCTCTTCAGAGTCTTGGTGTGAAACTGACTCCCTTTTTATGGATTGTGTGATTTTGTCTTCTTTTGGGAAATTCTAATGTTTACTTGGTTCCCGGGTGCGTATATTCTTGATGTTTTGGACTTTGCCAATTGCTTTTGAAACTAATGAGGTTGGTTAACTAATTAAACAGTTCTCTTGCATATAATAGGAACTTTTGGCTTTGTGGTGGATGAAGATGTAGTTGATCTTATAATAATGTTGACAGTCGACACTATATTTTGTTGAGATTATTTTTTGCTGTTACCTGGTTAGTATTCCAGGGTTCCTATTATATGAAAGTCCAAGCGGTGTCCTTCCATGAACAGTCAAGACTATCTGCAAAGTCTTATCAAAAGTTAAAATCTTTGCTAACAAATTCCAAATTATGGTGTAATTTTCTGTTTTTTACATAGTGTCCCTATGCATGCTGAGACCCAACTGATATCACTTTCGGTTACCGTTGAAGAATTGTGGTTTTAGTTTATTAAATCTCATTCTTTTGATGACATGTTTCTGCAGATGCATCCTTTTCTGAATCACTATATGGTTTGCGAAGAAGAACGGTGAGATTAAGAATAAAGAAGGATGATACTCGATTAAAATCCAGTGATGGGATTCATCATTCGGGGTTAGAAAAGCACCAAAGAGTCCTTTCCGTTGTATTTATGGTACTGTATTCTACCTCTTTTTTCTGGCTGGGGTTTATTGAGATATAATAGTTTGTTTTGATTGATTGCTCCCATAAATTCTATGCGGATTGTGGGAGATATTTTGTCCTTTAAATGCTCATTTGTATTGTCCTTTTACGACTTGAATCTTTGTAACCCTATATGTATCTACAGCTTCAATTTAAATTAACAACTTCTTAAAGCTCTGGTCAGAAGATGACTTGATTTTCCTGTTTAGGTTGTGTTGCCATATTTTAAGTCAAAATTGCACTCTGTCTACAACAAAGAAAGGGAAGCCAGGCTGCAAGCAAGTTTATGGGGACCTGGTGAAGAAAGATTTGACAATAATGACTATTTTGATGGAGGGGGAGGACCTCTTGTTTCTACTGGAACTTTGAATGCTGAAACATCAGTTAGAACACGTTTGACAAAGAAAATTCAGAAAATCATATTTTCTTGCTATCCATGGCTTCATGCTAGCTGTGAAGGTACATGCAGCATTAAGTTCCACTTTTGTATCGTTATAGGTGTCAGTGCTGATCATTACAATATTTTCTTTAGAGTTCCAAAACCTAAGGAAAGTTGTGATGATACAGTTACGAATTCATTTTTCACCCACAAGAGATTGATCTTTCTTTATATTGTAATGAATTGAATCAATCATGAAGCTGTAATCAAGTTGCTTCTTATGGATTATTCCCATTCTATTTCTCTAGGTCCCTAATATATGCTGGAAACTTAAAAGAAGCATGAAGCATGAAACTTTAATAGTACAACTTTGTGTGTATGTGGGAATTATATTGGTGCAGAGTTTGCAATTATTGACCTTTAATTATCTCTCATTCCTTTACTTGTCAGTGCATAATTAGAGTTATGATCTATATAGACTATAACTGTGACAATATCATTACCAAATTACTCCGTATTTAACTATCTTTAAAGTATTTATTTATTTTTTGGAATTACCTTTAGATACAACTTCTGGCTTGTGAACTGTTAAATTAATATTAAAATTCACCTTCAAGCCAGCAGGATTTTCTTATGCTCTGTATTGATACTTTAGGTTTGAATCCTTAAAATTGAAGTGCAAGAGGGAGGTTAAGTGGAAATATGGCCTTAATCATATGGTTTTCTTAGAAGTGACATGTAGGCTGCCTAGCTGTCTTTGACTAGGCTTTTTAAATCCCAGTTAAAATCTCTATTTTAATTTAGATTTCTACTTTGCAGGATTTTCATTCTCTTACCAGCTCTTATATCTGCTGGATGCTACTGGATTCTATTCTCTCGGATTGCATGCACTTGGGGTTCATGTTTGTCGAGCTACAGGGCAAGAGCTGGTAATATATTTAGCTAGAACTGTTATTCTGAATTTGAAGTCATTAATGTATACATTACATTACCTGTTAATGTTACTACCTTATCCTGGTTTTTCTGAATGACACACACGCTGGTAATATATTTAGCTAGAATTGTTGTTCTGAATTTGAAATCATTAATGTATACATTACATACCTGTTAATGTTATTACCTTATCCTCGTTTTTCTGAATGATTAGGATCCAATTTTTTGTTATATCAATGTATATCTAAGTACTTTGTACTTCACCTTTTTGATGCTAAGGTAGATGGATAATTCTTCTAGAATTTCAAAGATACGAAACCATGAACGTGAGAGACTTCATGGCCCCCCATGGTTGAAGGTATAATTTCAATTTCTTTGCATAGTTATCTACTTTATATAAACTGTTATACACTGAACCCGTCTGCACATACTGAAAAATCTAATAATGTGGCATTGTAAATGTTTACAGGCACTACAAGGAGCATTACTTAGTTGTACATATACAGTACTTGACTATGCACAGACTGGCTTGATTGCAGCAGTGTTCTTCTTTAAAGTGAGTGTGATTAACCTGTGCATATGACGTTATGTCCTTAGTAAAATAGTATTTTTTTTTCTTAAAGGCTTGACAAGGCAAAGTTTTGTAATGATTATTGTTGTTTGGTGATATATTAGAGCAGCTATTGAGAGTCTTGCAGAACTTTGTTTCATAATTATGACTATCATGTCCTCTTTTAACTTAACTGAATGTAGTTTAAGAAACTAGGGAAAAACAAAGTAGAAGAGTGATGGAATAGAAAAGCTGACGGTTATAGGGTCTTCTTATCTCCTTGTTCATGTTGTCTGGAAATTTTAGTTATGCTGGGCGTTTTTATCTCCATGTTCATGTTGATTAAAAATGTTAATTATGCAATGCCCTGATATGTGTCCCTCTAAAATCCACCTTTTTCTCCACTTCTTGAATGCAGACCATGGATTTCTTGCTTTTTGTTAGCCTCTTGCATGACACATTTTCCCTCAAACTGCTCCTCTAAACAATAGCCTTTTCTCCAAATGCTGAAGACAAACCTCATGTTTCTATGCACTGCCATCCTATTGAATCTGACACTTTATTCGTTTGCCATATTCATATAATATTATCAAGTGAACTGTCCAACCTCTAGAAGTTAAGTTGGTCTATAGTTATTTGATTTTTGCTTTAGTTTCTTGAAACTACATATGTACCCATGTCTACTCGATGTATTTTTTTTTGTTGATAAAACTAGATATATTTTGGAAACAGATCGTATTCATACCCCCTCAGGCATTTCCTTTATGCCTATTGGTCCTTTATAGATATAAATTAGTAACATTCACATTTTAATGAATGTTAATTACACAGATGATGGAGTGGTGGTACCAATCTGCTGAGGAGAGAATGTCTGCCCCAACTGTGTACCCACCGCCGCCGCCGCCTCCACCCCCAAAGGTGAGAAGCATTTTTCATGTTCATTAACTAATTTGTCTTTCTCTCTCTCACACACACATACAGGTATCATTGGGCCAGTATGTATTTATCTGTGACTAAACAGATGGAACAGATGGAAGTATCTACCTTAAATCATTGAAAGATTAAGTATGAATGTAACTTTATTTCAACATATAGAAATAACAGTGCACTTTGAATATAGGACTTTTTGATGGGGATGCCAAAGTCACTTTATTTTCCTGAAAATGTTAATAGCTTGTTGATTTTTTGACATATTATGACAGATATAATCTAAACTTTCTTTTTCGTTTTTTGATAAAATAATCTAAAGTCTAAGCTTTTTGCTTTTTGAAATTTTACTAGTAATTTCCATCTACCAGATATGGCAGAAAATTGAAGGGAAAAATAAATTTGGTTTTGTGTTTAAATAACAAGTTCAATTCCATAAAGCAGGTCGCCAAAGAAGGCATTCCACTACCACCTGATAGAACAATCTGCCCGTTGTGCTCACAGAAGCGTGCAAATCCCTCTGTAGTTACACTCTCAGGGTTTGTCTTCTGCTATGCTTGCATATTCAAGTATATTTCTCAGGTGAGATCTCTGGACTCTTTTTCATATTAGAAAAACCAGAAAAGCTCCAGTAATAAAAGCAAATCTTATTGATTTATTTTTTTTAAGCAATTCTCATGATATTTATTGGGGAGTCGAATAAAAATGAAATTATTTGATGCTGTAGAATGGACAATTTACTCACCATTTTTGTCTTCACTTGCTCCTACCTTTGCAATGCTCCATAAGCAACCTATTTCTGAAAATTTTAAGTTCCTAGTCATCGGAAACCATCTTCTCTGCAAATCCTACTTTCCAGGTCTGACTGGAACATGTATGAAACTATTATCCTGGGAATTCAAGCAAACCCACTTCTCAAACCAAAGTTTCTATTTAGTAAAATAAAATCTTCAGATTTGTTTTGCAAATATTTGTTCTTCTATTTGTATTCAGATACTGACGTTCAATTTCATTAAAGCTAAGAACAGACCTGGTAAAAACAAGTTTAGAAAATAGGATTACCTAATTCTGGTTTGATGTTTGTATCAAGAAAACCCACTTCTCAAAGAAAAGTTTCTGTTTAGTGAAATAAAATCTTCAGGTTTTGTTTTGCTGTTCTTCTATTTATCTTCAAATACTGACATTCAATTTTGTTTATAACTAAGAACACACCTTTAGAAACCAGGATTATCTAATTCTGGTCCTTTAAATATCTTCTAATATATCAACTTGTGCTGTGTGGAATTGTGTAAACAGTATAACCGCTGTCCAGTCACATTGATGCCAGCAACTTCTGAGCAGATAAGAAGACTATTTCACGATGTGTAGAAGAAACCTTGTAGATGTATCGAATATTCAAGTCAAATGAATAAGCCAAGATGATAGGACAGGGGCAAATAGCGCAGTGTTTGTTGGCAACGTGCCATACCCCATGGCTATCAACTTTCCATCTTGAAGCCATGATTTCCCCACCTGTGATTTCGGTTGGCACAGGTCCTGTGGAATCGAATGATTGTACACATTTGAAGCTAGCAGAATTTTTTTGAAATAACGTTGAAAATTTTTGCTAGCAGAAAATCACAAATAATGCGAATAAAAAAAGTTTGTGATGTTTATCACGAATTGTATGATAGATCATAGAACATATGTTATACAAATGCTTACAAATATTTGTGCAGTAAATTATCTAGTGGTGTTATTCTTGCATGATTCCAAACTCTGATGCTTTTCTGGAAATTAGCTTGATGCTAAAACGGCGTTTATTCCTTTGGTAAGTAACCATCTCAAAAAGCCAACATAAGTTCACACTGCATCACTAACTAGATAAAAGTAGTCGTCGGAAACCTTTTCATGCTTCGTCGGAAACCAAGCTAAACTTCAGCAATGCATGTGTTCAAAGCTCTCTAACCTTGCTTCAAATGGGATGGAATCCCACTTCATTCTCTCATCCTGCACGGCAAGAACAATTAATCAATACCCACAATGACCAAAATATCATGCAACTACACACACCCATGATATGAACTTATGTTGTACCTCTTTATTTTCGCTCCTGTCCTTTTGCATTACATGGCTAGAAGAGCTTGAATCTGAATCCATAATCTTCCCTGTACAACACCAGTAGCTCCCAACAGTTCCAATTATAGGTTCATCAGGACTCTGGCTCCTTGACCGCCTTGGAGAAATAGAAGAAGTAGATAATTGTTTAAGCTCTGCTAAAATCGATTCATCTTCTTGGCTTCTTGGTTTACTTGCATTCTGTGATGGTGAATTCCCAACAGAAACAGCACTAGTCTTGGACATTGGGGTGGTTTCGGATTCAACCAACCAGCTTGAGAGGCTGGTATCCACTGCCACTTCTTGGTCCAAAACCTTTTTATTATTGGAATTCGACACCGAACTGTGAGTTGATAGCTTACAAGTTGGAACTGGACAAACAGGTACATCAAGATCTTGCATCAAATTAATGTTCTCCTTCGATTCATACTTCGATGGTGGAGGTGTTGTTGCCCTTGCTTTTACTACTTTCCATCGAGTAAGATTTACATACCGACTCCTATCTCTAGCATTTCTGCACAACCCATTTTCCTCAACTTCCTCGCGAACTTCTTGAATAGGTAAACTACGAACCGGCATTGGACTATTAACCTCCTTTTCACCCAATTCAACTTCATAAACATGTTTTCTAGAGTCAATTGATAAAGAAAACAATGACTCAGATGACTCCTCTTGAACCAAAATTTTCTCATTACAACTCACCAAATTATCACCATCACTATCATCATCATCATCCAAATCACTTTCTTCCAAGCCTAAATCTTCAGATTCATCTTCACTGGTTACACAATTTTGGTACCTATTGTTTAGAACATGAGAAACCACATTAGGTGTGATTGAATTAGGCACTAACTTGGTTTCTTTAAGTTCTATCTCTCTCTCATCTTCCTTTTCAATCTCTTTATTCTCATTGTCTTTCAACAAATTGTCAGTGACTTCCTCAATTGGTTGTGATTCTTGTTGAGTTTTGTTGACGTTCAAATCAAAACTGACTTTCTTTTTAGTAATGCAAACGACTGATTCATCAACCTTCTCTCTACAAAATTACATACAAACATGGAAATAACAAATCAAAGTCACTCGGATTAACAAAACCCAGAAACCACTGAACTCAAAATTTCCTTGAAACAAGAAAGATTGAAACTTTTTTTAAAAGATTGACTCACCTTGACACTGAAATGGGTTGTTCAGGTTCTTCTTTTTGAGTGGATTCATTCACTTGGAGATCTTCATGTCTCTGCACCACAATGCACTACTCAATTAAATTTTTACTTTGAAAAAAGAAAAAACTATATATCAAGAAAACAGAGAAATCCCAAGAAACTAATCAAGTTTGAAAATGGTCACTTACTTGGCCTTCAAAGTGGGTTACATTCACCAAATGCTGGCTCTTTCGACGCTTACAAGCACCAAAACATGCAAAAAAGCAACCCATTGATGAGACCAACAATATTAGTTGACTTCCAAGTAGCAAAAAGTGCTTTTTTTTCCTCACAAACCCAAAAGAGCAGAAGCGCTTTTTCTTCTACAGAAGTTGTAGACTGGTTCAGGAAACGGTCATGGAGATATAGAAGAAGAGAGAGAAGAACAGGAAGTTGGGGGGGTTGAAGAGTCACAAGGGCAGAACGGTCAATAAAATTTGAAGAATCTGATCGAAAATGTGACCGTTGCGATTCTTTTTTAAATATCTGTTTGGGCTTCATTGAAGACAAGCCTGGCTGCCTGGGTGTGTTTGAGCTTTTTTTTTTCTAGTATTTATCCACTCCAGTACTCTACTAAAAACAAAAATAAAAATAATTGGTTTGAAAATGTTTTTCTATGTGTAGTCTCTTTCTCGTAATTGCAAATATACACAACATTGAATCTGAACTATCCATTTGACATGTTTTCATTTATTACAACACTCATCAAGCCACCCAACTCACATTTATTCATTTTATTTTCACCTTATTTTATTTAATTTGATGGGTTCGGCTACTTTACGGATTAAGTATAAATTATTAGATTAGCCATTGGATTTCAATCTAGAGTCTACAAAATTTAAAAATTTAAAGAAGATAACTCTTATCCCTTGTAATCTTCTCTGCAATAAAATTATACAGAAAATGTATAGTAGTTAAATCCTAATTTGATTTATGTTTTTGAATAAATAATGCAATGGCACCAATTATCCACAATCCATAAATATAAATATATAACATGACAAAGAAGACAAAATTTTTAAAGTAACTCCAATTATCCACGGTTTGTTGAAAAAACAAAAATCAATCTAACCACCAAATAATTTTCAGAAAAGCTAGAAAATCTGAAATAAATTCTCAGACTTGTAATTGAAATGGGCTCAGATAGCCCATAATATAGTAGAACCCTAGTTTGGATGGGCTCTTATCAGCTTGGTCCATATCTAATAGGCCTGCTTCTTGGTAGTTGGTACTTGTTTTTTAAAGTGCTTTCAAAAGGGAACCTCATCATCAAATCGTTGGAAACACGACCATTTTCTATTCTATATTTAATTATTTATAATTACAAATTGAAATAAACAAAGAATTCATTATTCATGTGGACATTATTTGAGGATAAGTATTTACAACTATTATATAGATTTTGTTATAAATAACGTGCATCCCCACCACTTATCTTTACACTTGTCCACTTGATGACACACGTGTAACTTGATCTCCAATTACTTCATCCTTCGGTAAATGTAGGTAGCAATTTAGATATGAAATTCAACTCCTCTTTCCTCTCTCTATATATATGTACTCATTTCATCTGTAAAACGGGTTGATCAACTTATTATCAGATATCAAATACAATTCTCTCTCGACTGTCATTGTCTCCTCTCATGCCTCTCACTTTCTTTAATTATTCATCTGTTCTTAGTATGTTTTTTAATTATTTTACTACACTTTATCAGCACGAGTATAGATTAGGTATTACTAAGTATTAATTTTATCCAGAGAAGGTTATTGAGAGTTTTTAGTTTTAATTTTGATTGAGTCTAGAAATTTCGAAGTGCTTGAATCGCTTTTTAAAGGATACTGTTGTGTTCCTCTCAAAAATACGATTCTAACGCCACTGACCGTGTCTCAAACAGAGCTCTAACGAACTCTCTAGAGTTGGCCAAAGTTTGGTCAAAGAAGAAAAAAATTCCACTTTTTTTCTGCAATTTCCCAAGGAAGAAGAAGACACTGTAGGGCCATGTCAACGCCCAATCATGCCATGCAATCGCTATGTCAGTGCCCAGTCGTGACACATCAGCGACTATTGTGCCACGTCTGTGACACATCGGCAATTTGCCATGTCACCATATGGGAATATTATGTTATTGTCAAAGCGTATTCTGTTACCATCAGGGAATATTCCGTTAACCGAGTCAACTCAGTCTAGAAATGTTTTATGCCCAATTTAGTGCAATTTCACCCGTTTTCAACCGAGACGGACCTTATTCCAGCTATTTCGACCGTTCCAGACGCAACCATACCATCAATTTTAGCTAATTCAGCTTGTAAGTACTGTTTTGACTTATTCATACTTTATTAACTCTATTTTCAGGCGCGATGGAATATCCAGATCTCTATCGCGATTGCATATAGGATCCCTTGATGGGTAATTTATTTATATCTCAACATTCTGGATATGTATATATAGTTCCGTATAACAAAATGACTTATGCCATCAACGGAACTCATATATATAATTCTGGATTTGTTTATCTGAAATGTTTTAATATTATGCTCATATCAGGAGAACTCATGTTCCTGGAATGTTTTAATATGTTCTCATATCGGGTGACCTTATGGCCCTGAAATCATTTATTTTTATACAACATATGAGACTGGCTTCAGCCGTGTCTCCAAATAAATTGTTTAAATATTCAGCATTTATTGTTACACAATATATAAGACTGGCTTATGTCATGACTCGAGACTGGCTTCGGTTGTGTCTTAGGACTAGCTTTGGCTGTGTCTCTAGATAATTGTTATGTTTTTTAAATATTCGTATTATTTACTTGTACATAATTTATGAGACCAGCTAGACAAACTAACCAGAACTTAAAGTTTCTGGATTTATGACATTTAAGTTGGTACGATTTTTGATAACCTATGAGAACCTGGAGTTTTGGATCCAGTATTATATATATGAAAGCCATACTTTATTATTTGGAAAATGGGGTTTCAAACTTGTTCAGAATCTGAAGTTACTAATATATATAAAGTGATATGTTTACATGTCATTCATTTGAGAAAAATGATCTACACATCCAACAAGATGTTGTGAGTATCATTAAAAGGATTTAATATCCTAATGAATAAATGAATTTGAAAATAATATTTTATCAATTTCATACACATACAATAGGATGTTGTAAGTATAGCAAAAAGGATTTAAGATCCTATCGAATAAAAAAATTAAAAATAATATTTTATTCCATTCCTACGCATCTATCAGGATGCTGTGAGTATCGTAAAAGAGATTTATGATCCTAACGTATCATTTATTTGAGAACAAAGACTTACACATCCAGCAGGATGCTGTGAGTATCATAAAAGGGATTTAATATCCTAATATCACGTATACTGAGATTGTAAAGGATATTTTATCCATTTTATACTTGCTCTTGAAGGAGCAAATATCAAGAGAGTAAATTTGGATATATTTAAATTTATGAGATATCAAAACATACCCCAAGAGTGGATGTTTGTAAATGACAAGAGAAAATGGTTTACAGAATAAACCTATTAGGGGGGGGGGGGGGGGGGGGGGGGGGGGGGGCAGATTATTATAATTTCAGATGAGATATAAAATGACATTACATATAATGTCTATAAAATTCCTAGAAGGAAAATAAAAATCTTGTCGAGAGTGCAATGAAACATACAATTTCTACGGAGCCAGACATATTTTATGAATTTGACTTTGCTTTGAGCAAATGTTAATACTGTTTACAGGTCCAATGGATTTGATAGAAAACTCCAGAGGAGCCACGATATTGTTGTCAAACAATACTAAATTATGTATCAGATCCAACGGATCTGAAAGAAAGTTCTGGAAGAGCCACAATATTGTTATCAAACAATATTAAATTATATATTAATGATACTTGATATTATTCAAATAGAACATAAAAAAATATGTTTGTTTCAAGGGTATATAAGGTTATTATCAGATCAGATCCAACGGATCTGATTAGCCACAATCTTATTACCAGATGGTATTTGATTGTGTATCGATGATACTTTATATCATTCAAACAGAATATAAAGGAATCTGTTTAGTTTCAAAGATATACAGATGTATGAATATCATATTGAAAATATGAGTAATGAGAATAATTAATATATATATGCATTACTTCTCACAATTCAGGTCAGGAACTCATTACAGAAAAGCTGCATGCTTAATCATCTGAATTATATTACGCTATAACAAAAAGTGTAGATGTTTATGTAGTTATGAATAAAAAGTTTCCAGATCCCAAAATGTTTATACTTTGGCGGGACTGTATCAGTCACCCAGAATCTACAATGATACGTAGAATCATTGAAAATTCTCATGTCTATCATTTCAGATGAGATATAAAATGACATTACATATAATGTCTGTAAAATTTCTAGAAGGAAAATAAAAATCTTGTCGAGAGTGCAATGAATCATACAATTTCTGCGGAGCTAGACATATTTTATGAATTTGACTTTGCTCTGAGCAAATGTTAATACTGTTTCCAGGTCCAATGGATCTGATAGAAAACTCCAGAGGAGCCACGATATTGTTGTCAAATAATACTAAATTATGTATCAGATCCAACGGATCTGAAAGAAAGTTCTGGAAGAGCTACGATATTATTATCAAACAATATTAAATTATATATTAATGATACTTGATATTATTCAAATAGAACATAAAAAAATATGTTTGTTTCAAGGGTATATAAGGTTATTACCAGATCAGATCCAACGGATCTGATTAAAGGCTCTAGAAGAGCCACAATCTTATTACCAGATGATATTTGATTGTGTATCGATGATACTTTATATCATTCAAACAGAATATAAAGGAATCTGTTTAGTTTCAAAGATATACGGATGTATGAATATCATATTGAAAATATGAGTAATGAGAATAATTAATATATATGCATTACTTCTCATAATTCAGGTCAGGAACTCATTACAGAAAAGCTGCGTGCTTAATCATCTGAATTATATTACACTATAACAAAAAGTGTAGATGTTTATGCAGTTATGAATCAAAAGTTCCCAGATCCCAAAATGTTTATACTTTGGCAGGACCGTATCAGTTACCCAGAATCTACAATGATACGTAGAATCATTGAAAATTCTCATGGATATCGATTAAAGAACCAGAAGATTCTTTATCCAATGAGAACTTATGTACTGTATATTCACAGGGAAAACTAACAGTAAAACCATATTATTATAAAAGTTGGTTTTGGATCCTCATCTTTCCAACAAAGAATTCAAGGAATATATGTGGACATATTCATCCACCAAATGATCCCTTTCATTATTATATGGTTTTAGTTGATGCATCTACGAGATGATCATATGTTTGTTTATTATCAAACATCTACATATTACTTGCATTGATTATTAGTTTTTCAGGTATATTAACTTGATTGAACTTACAATATATTTTATGAATATGGTAAAGCAGTTGGAATTGATGTTCAACATCTAGTTTTTAGATATACTCATAATTAAAATGGATTAGGGGAATCACTTATCAAACGTCTCTAGGTAATTGCGAGAACTTTATTTCTCCGGTATAGTTACTGAGTTCTATATAGGGACTTACTCAGTTCTTATGATATTTGATTGTGTTGTATATCTCTTTATCACATATCTGGCTTGATCTAAGATAAAGTTTCTATATAATTATGAGATTAATGTTAATTTTGATTAATCTTCTATCAGATCATTTAAACTTCTGATAGTTTATATATATTTATGCACAATCTACAGATTATCATATTGATTAATTTCTAAGTGGGAAAGTTTCTCTAGAAGAGAAAAGTAAATAAAAAGTTACTTATATACAAAATAGAGATACCGGTTCAGTTCTCTATATATATGTGTGTGTCTCATTTCAATCTTTGTATCACTCAAATACGAAAGATAATTGATCATCAGTTGATTATTAATATGTTACCTGGTATATTAGAGGTAACAAGATTTTACAATTTGCTATCTCATAAACCCCGACCAGGTAATTGTTCTGCAAGAACAATCAAAACAAATTGCAATAAATAAATCATCTGATGCATATCATAAGCTTATGAACCTTTTGAAAGGTATTGTTATTGGGATCCCAAGAGTAAACAAAACTCGAGTTATGAATAAATCTACTTTCTCTAAATCAACTCTATAAGAGTTTGATATATCTAAAGAGACACAAGTCTATGAAATAACTAAATCCATTGAAATGGAAGAAATCTCATCAGAGATACAAGTATATTGAAATTAATAAAATTTCTATACAAGTCTATGAAGTGACTAAATCCATTGATATGGAAGAAATCTCAACAGAGATACAAGAATATAGAAATTGAGAAAATTTCTACATAAGAGAAATGTGAGATCACAAGGAAACAATCATTGATGATGTATTGTTATACACAGTAACGCTGCTGAAATTATAAATGAGAATTATAATTTTCATAATATCAATGATTGTAGACAAAGGCATGATAGACCTAAATGAAAAGAAACAATTCAAGAATAATTGACTTCATAAGCTAAACATAACGTATTTAGACCAATAGTACTCCAGACACCTGGAGATATCATACTAATTGGATACTGATGGGTCTTTATACGGAAACGTAATGAGAAAAACGAGATCGTGAGATATGAGACTCGACTCGTAGTAAAAGATTTCTCACAGAAACTTGGTATTCAAAAGTATTGAATATGATTACGTTCCGGATTTTTAATAAATTTGGCTGCCTTTAAAAGGCTTGAAATACATCTTCTAGACGTAGTAATCATTTATCTATATAATTCACTCAATTCCATGAAGGATTTAAGAATTCTAGAAGTATGTAAATCGAGATCTAGTAATCTGTATTTGATGAACATACAAAAATCCTTATATGGATTAAAAACAAAATGAACGGAATTAGTATAACCGTCTCAGTTAATATCCGGTAAAATAAGGATGTAATAAATCATATTATTTACTCACTTGTCTTCATACAGAAATGAAAAAGAAAATATTGTCTCGACCAGAAGATCGAGCATAGATCAAATGGAATGTTTGTCTATCAATCAGAATATATTAAAAAGATTCTGAAAAGATTCCATATAGATATTACTCCATAAAGCAAGTCCTTACTTATACTCCCCCACAACAATTTATGATGTTATTGTATTTCATGAAATAAACATCAGTGTGCTTCAGTTCAGCAATCTAGAAGATTGCTTCATATGAACTTTTATCAGGAGGAGCGTCCCATCAAGGGGAGCATCCCATCAGGGGGAGCAAAGTATAAATATGAGAAATGTTTTAAAGAAAACAATAATTCTTGACATATGTACACTATACTATTTTTTCCTTCGATAAGATTTTATCCCACTGGATTTTCCTGACAAGGTTTTTAATGAGATAGTTTTAAGAACGTTCAATACCACAAGTTTCAGAAGATCATTATATATATTATTGCCAAGGTTTTTATCCCATTGGGTTTTACCTAGAAAAATTAAAATACAAGTGGTGAAAATCCAATAGGGAGTGCTATAAATGATGTGGATCCCCACCACTTATCTTTATTCACTTGATGCCAACACTTGTCCATTTGATGCCAACACTTGTAGCTTGATCTCCAATTACTTCATGCTTCAGCAAATGTAGGTGGCAATTTAGATATGAAATTCAACTCCTCTTTCCTACCTATATATATGTTCTCATTTCATTTGTAAAACGGGTTGATCAACTTATTATCAGATATCAAATACAATTCTCTCTCGAGTATCTTTGTCTCTTCTCTCATGCCTCTCACTTTCTTTAATTATTCATCTGTTCTTCGTATGTTTTTCAGTTATTTTACAACAGATTTCTTTTTATTTATTTTTTTCCCTATCATTCCTTAATTAGCACAGCTGTTAATGCAACCCCCTTCCATATTAATATTAGTGGGAATAGGAGAAAATAGTCTTTCTTAAGAATGAAAGAGCAAAAATGTCCATCTTTAAAAAAACTTGCAAAAATGTCCTTTTTTAGTTGGATTTACAATGTTACCCTCTAAGTCATTTTTTATAAAATTACCAAGTTGCCCTCCTTTATTTCCTAAACCATATAACATTACCAAATTGCTATTCCTCCTTCAATTAATCTTTAATCGGCGCTCAACTTGTAAAAAATCCCAAAATTCAAAATTGAACTGTGGTTGAAGAAGAAGAAAACAACTATGAAAGAAGAAAAAGAAGACACATTACCTGACTGAGAGAAGAAGAAGGCCAGAAGATGAAGAAGAATAATAAGAACAAAAAGAAAAAAAACGGGAAGAAGAGTTGTTGACTGTCGACTGAGAAAAGAAGAAGCCTAGAAGAAGAGCGAGAAGAAAAAGAAAGAAAAGAAGAAGAAGAACAGTGTCTACTGGACGACGCAACTCGACTGAGAGAACAACGAAAAATAAAGAACAAAGGTAGGGATTTTTCTTTTCTTTTTTATTTCTTTATGATTTTGTTTTTATTTGCATGTTATGTTGTATTTGCAATTTTTTCGATTGAGAGGTTTTGGGATTGTTGTATGTTGTTTCTCCCAAATCCCAATACATTATGATAGTTGCTACTAATTTAGATGAATTTCAAGATGTTTCTAAGTTTCTAAACGGTGCTCAGGCCATTCATTTTTAAAGTCTTCTCTCCTCCCAATTTAGGCCTTAAAGTGAGAGTCCAACAACTGTTAACCTCTTCTAGTCAATGGGACACTAATATGCTTAGTAAGAATTTTTACAGGGAAGATGTTGAATCTATATTTAAGATTCCATTGACTCATGGATTGAGTGCTAATAGAATTTTATGGCATTATGAGGAAACCGGGGTGTATTCTATCAAAAAAGGATATTGGATTGGTTGAAATATGAACCCTGAACCTGGACCTTCAAGTCACAATGTGAAGAATTCTTGGTGGATTTTTCTTTGGAAATTGAATATCTCACTTAAGATAAAATTTTTTGTTTGGAAATCATGTAATGAATGGACCTTGTCTTAGCTCAACTTGGCTGATAAGGGTGTCCCAACTGATGGTATTTGTGATATGTGTAATGCTCAAGTTGAAACCATCTTACATGTTTTATGCGGATTTGCTAAAATCCCCCTTAAACGTAAAATAGATGCCTAAGCTTGCAGTTTCGCTTGGTTTGGGTGAAGTAATACCTTGTATGTTTCGATTTGTGCTCTATATTCCCTTTTATATCCTGGCCGTGTGGTAGCATTCCCCTCTGCACTTTTAGTGATGCAACTGATTTTATTTGTTTGCACGCTTCGAAGAGGATGATAGCAACTAAAATTTTAACTGTTGTTTTGGAATTTGATTGTTTCAATTGGATATTTCTAGTTTCTTTTGTTCTTTGGAAGACAATTAGTGAAAATGATGTTAAACTTATCTTCATTATCTTTAGGACTTACCTGTAGATACGCTTTTAGAACACATGGAACATGAATGGTTGCATTTTGTGGAGACTACCATTTTTATTAGTACGGGACATTTTAAATGATGCTTATATTTGACCACTTGAATTGAGCACAGTCAAGTCTACAATATTTCTATATTTCCTTTGATTTGGGTGTGTGCAAGAATAGTTTTAGTGATATAATTGTAATAATGTCATAATTGTAAAAGCATTAGGATAAAATATCTTACAATAATGAATACATTTAATGTCTATTTTATAGTTTTGGAAAAATATGGATTCTAAAATTGATTTAGGAAGCTAGAGATACTTGGATAGTTTAATTAAAAGAAGAAATTCATTTCTTTCTGCAAAATTTGACCCCACCATTTGGATATGTTTCTTTTGTTTGAAATTTAGATGTTTGAGGTGCTTCAAATCAAATTCCCGGGGCTGAAACTCTAATTCTCGGGTTTAAAGGTAGGATTCTCGGGCTTGAAAGGAAGGATTCTCGAGCTTGAAATCCAATTCTCGGGTTTGAAAGGAAGGATTCCCGGGCTTGAAATCCAATTCCTGAGCTTTAAAATTGGTTGTTTTTATCTTGAATTTTCTTAACTTGCTAGGGGTTATAAAGTGCATATATTGTTGTTTCCAACAAGTTTTTAGAGTGTTCAATGTCAGGGAGCCAACTCGGTTATGATCCATTTGTGTCAAATTGTAACCCTAATTTGGTTCTTGCTACTGCTATTTTTGACATTTATGTGGAATGCGGAAACTTAAACACTGCCCTATGGAACTTTGGTTCGTTTATGTTTTTGTTGCATCCATCTCTACTTCCACTGTAGAAGATGAAGAATTTGTAGAAAAAGAAGACATGGATTTATCGAAGGTTCATGAGGATTCTCATAAGACTAATACATCCAAATGCCATACAATCAATATATTTGGATTTCCTCTACCATTTCAGGTAAAATTATCACATTTCATATCCCTTTCAACATTGCACACAATATTTAGGTATAGAATAACATTGTTTGATTTGTAATTATATAGGTTTGGGCAGTTGAGAGAATTCCCCGTTTGACGGATGTCATTGGGAGACGAATAGGCACAGGGTTCCCACGATTTAGGAGATGGAATTTCGATACAAGGGTTGTGAAAATTGAATCCAAGTTCTTATCAGCGGTGCATATTTCATTACTTTTCCATTTACTTTTTCTAGAGTAATACAGACTTGTAAGAAGAGCATAACATTATTTGTTCCGTACATGTAGATGACTTTGTTTGATTGGGAAGTTCACGATTATGAAAAGGGGACCGATTACTACATGTCCTTGGTGAAGCTTGTACACTTTGAATTTGAAGAGGAACATAATGTTGGGTTTGATGAGGTCCCTGATGACAGATTGACAGTTCGCCTTAATGAACTTGATGAGGGAACTGGTTCTTTTCACAATTACCATACAACATCTTTAATCAGATCCAAAACCTCATTGTCAAATCCAAATTCTAAGAGGACTCTGTTCAATGAAGGAGGTTTTGAAACTCCTAATGTACAAATTTATTCCGTGTAGATATGATTACTAATTTTATGGATTGAATAAGTTGTGGATGTAAAAAATAAAAAAATGTTAAAGTTTCTTTATATAATTCATTAGTTATTAAATTTTTTTAATATTGAATGTAAGATTTTAGTTGGGTTTGCTTGTGTTAATAGTTTTTAGGCCTAACATATCATACGATTCTCCGGATTTGCACTCTGCATTTTAGAATTCGGTTATGTCCACTATACCTAAACTCTATTTAGTTCTTGCTAAACTAATTAAGGACAATGAGTTAGCTAATGCCAAAAATATTCAAGACAGTAAGGATCGGTTGCTTTCATTTTGTAGAGCTGAAATTGCAAATATTAGAGGAGAAACGAAGGTTTGAGAAAAGCCAGCAAAACAATCTACATTTGAAAAATCAGGAGCAACCAAAGAAACTGTTTATGGATATGGACGGCTCGAAACAAAACGATGACAATGTTTTTGCTATGGTAAGCTTGTAAGCTTGATTTAATTTTCCATATTTCAAGGTTTAGTCCTTGGTAAACTTGCTTCAAATTTGTAGTCCTTAATTAATATTCTTATCACTTTAGGATACGGATGGGCACCATGTTGAAACCATATTTGAAAGGGAGATGGAAAAGAATAATATGTCATATGCAGTACATTTGGAGAAGGATGAGGGTCATGCTAATGAATTTTCTAATAATGCTGATGGTGACACTGATATTGTTCATGCGAAAGTAGGGGACACTTTTAATCCAGCCGTTTTATCTAAGGTACATATGCGAACAAAGTATTTGTAATATTTTATTTTACCTTGATGGAAACACCAGAATGCATGGCCAATGTATTTTGGTGTTTTATAGTGCAATGTGATGTGACTTTATGGAATGATGATGGCATATGTTGTGGTATTTTATGATTTTTTCCTTTGTAAATTTAGGATCCCACGATAAAAAATATCCTTCAAGAAGATGACATTGAGGAGATCATCAATTTTGCATGTCTTGCTAGTGAGATGCTGTCAAATGATGTATAGAAGGCAAATCCAAAGAATTTGGGTTTGGACAAGTTTGTTAAGCACCTACTATCGATGGACGATTACCCATCCCCAACTACGAACGTTGTGATTCCAAACCCTAATATGAGTGTGGTAGCGCTTGATGGACCAGACCCGAATGTTGTATACAAGGATGTTGACAAGGTGAGAGCTCGGTAGCGATCAAAGTATCTCCAGAGCCCATGGACTAACCCCATGCTGATGAGAGCGAAAAGGAAGCGAGATGGGTCAGACGAATTATCAAATAATGTTGAATTCGTGGCAAAGACCAAGCTAGGTAATAGTCCATTATTTTTCTCTTTTCTATTGATATTATAACATGTGCTTTCTCGTTTCATAATATAAAGAACATTTGTCCAATAATAGTGTTTATACTGGTCAAATTATACTAATTAACCGTACGCATTTCAAGGAGCTCCTGGATAGCCCTACATGGTTATCAACCATGGTATATTTTTTTCATTAGTTTTCTCTCTGGTTTAGTATGTATTTAAGACACTTTTTCTAACGTCCATCATTTGTATTATATATAACATGTAGACAACTACATTGACCTTTTTTGGAGAAGGCGTTCCACACCAGAAGCTTACTACGATGAGGATATTGTATAGGTCCCATCCACATTTTTCGTAAGTTCATTTCAACCGGTATTCTAACCAACAATTAAAAAATTGAAGACAAGTTTACTAAATTAATTATACAACATTTGGTCAATCATAAATGGAAAGTTGAGATGGTCAAAATGGATAGACAAATGGCGGTGGACAGAAAACATATGATAATAAGGGCTAAAAAAAAGGGTTGATATTCCTCTGGATGTCCAAGTTTGGGAAGAATACTCTGAATTCAATGTTTTAGAATTTATGTCTGATGAAGAACTGATAAGATATGTTCGCGGTCATGATTTTACTTACGATGTTCCCTGATGGAAATTTGAGTTGGTAAGTATGTTGTGTTTACGTTAAAAAATTGTTAATAATGTGTTCAAACATTTGAATATCATAGCGTTGTGATCATAACATTTTTATTTCATATACAGTTGTTGATACCAAACTTCTCAAGCGAGCATTGGATGCTATGCGACGTACACCTGAAAAAAGGATTAGTAGAGTTGTCCGATTCAAAGTGGTCGGACCACCACGATCACACTTATCGGTTAAAAGACATATGTTGTCTGCTCTATTTGTTACCCTTCATTTTGAAGCATTCTGGTTACTATGAAGAACTTAATATGCCTCATTCAAGTACTCCATTCCACACTGTAAACTTCAACAAGGAAATAATTCCTCAACAAGATGATGGGTATTCTTTTCTGTTCTAATACATTTAGAATGTATTTACTTTGTCATAAATAAACTGATTAACATTGTTAAGTTTGTCTAATTTGATCTTCCAGCGACAGTTGCAGTGTCTTCATGCTCAAATATGCAGAATTGCTTTTCACCGTAATCCCTATGCCGTGGATTCTAGAATTTGGCCAAAAAGATATACCTTCCATTCGTCGGTTAATGGCACTTGACCTTTTTACAAATGGTCAATTTTGCAATTCCCCCTAGAAATTTGGTTGTCATATGCTAGTAGGTGGCACAATAGCATGGTTTCTTCGAAAGTTATCAGATATAGGGGTTATATGTGTTCTACATCTTAATTGTTTAACAATTTGTAATTATTTCTTAATTAACCAAATGCATAGTAGTATAAAAAAGTTGAAGATGTTTCTTGTTATATGGCTTTATTGACCTATTGCATGTTCTATTACTTTGATTATGTCATTATTGAAAAATTTGAGAAGTGTGTGAATTCATAATCGACCTTCTACAAGTCACCTGTATAGTCGTATTTGGGTCGGATAAAAAGATGGAAATATGAACAGACCGAAATGCGACTTCAATGGCGACTTCTATAACGTCATGTAAGAAATCGCATATCCTTCTGGTGAGAACTCACCTAGGCATGATTCTCGGGCTTGAAATATGATTTTCCAGGCTTTAATACACTAATTTCCATATCAAGGACATGAACTTTAGCAGTTGGTTTCCAGACCGGGATCCATTGCCAAGGTAAGACCACCGTATGAGGTGGCCTCACGTGTTGTCCAAAAAATAATTCAAAATCTAGAAACATTATAATTAAATGAGAAATGTAATCCATGAAGCCTGGTAATTCACGGTTCCCGGGCTTCAAAATCTAATTCTCGGGCTTTATAAATGTGAAATTTAATTTTAAATTATTTTCCTTGATTTTTTTTCACAGAAATTAGAATGTGGGACTCTTCACCATACTAGTTTGCCTTCATTAACATTTTTTTTTGACTCATAAACTAAACAAAAATAAAAACACAACTACCCCTACATCCCACCATTTAATCTTCCCACTAACATCCTACCATTACCACCAATCGTGGTAAAGGTCCCTCGATCTATCAAGGTAATCTTTTTTAGAGGTTGGCCGGGATCTATCTCCAATGTGAGGCTAGCTCACGAGGTGGCCTCACGTGTTGTCCAATTTTTTTTTTAAAACCTAGAAAAAATATAATTAAATGATTAATGTATTCTATGAAGCCCGAGAATTTACAATTCCCGGGCTTCATAATCTAATTCTCGGGCTTGGAAATCTAATTCACAGGCTTTATAAATGTGGAATTTTAATTTTAAATTATTTTCCTTGTTTTTTTTTATCATAGAAATTAGAATGTGGGACTCTTTACCATACTAGTTTGCCTTCATTAACATTTTTTTTTTGTGACTCATAAACTAACCAAAAATAAAAACACAACTACCCCTACACCCCACCATTCAATCTTCCCACTAACATCCTACAATTATCACCAATCGTGGTAAAGGTCCCCCAGCCTATCAAGGTAATCTTTTTTAGAGGTTGGTTTCTGGCTTGGGAACTATCTCCAATGTGAGGCTAGCTCATGAGGTGACCTCACTTATTGTCTGAAAAATATTTAAAAACCTAGAAAAAATATAATTAAATGATTAATGCATTCTATGAAGCCCGTGAATTCATAATTCCCGGGCTTCATAATCTAATTCTCAGGGTTCAAAATATAATTTCCAGGCTTTATACATTGATCTTTCATTTTCATGAAATCGATCATACTCAAATAATGCTCTCAAATTGCTTGTTTATCATAAATTTTCCAACAATCCCCCACGTGAATGAAAAATTCACCTATGAGACACTACAGAAGACTTTTGGTAAGTTCAAACGGTCAAAACCTGCATAAGATAGGTAAGTGTTACCTTCTCTTGTAAATGTATGCTTACTTTACTGGCTGATCAGTAGATGTGATATCCTTGAACTGTTCTACTGTTATATGTAAATGATAGCACACCTCACGCAAGCATCTTCCAGACCCAATTTGGTTCTCATTGTTATGTTCGTTTTGGCCATGAACATGCGCCTGGTTCTGTGAGAGTTTCTAGAGAATATAGCCCTTCACTATTATTCTCTTTTAGAAGGGGCCCCACTTCTCTCTCACATATGTGATTTCTTAATTAAGAGTAACCTGTATTACTCTGCTCAGATTTCTAATGCTCGGAATTTCGATGCATAAGAATCATTAAAAACATAGTTTAACCTTTTCCCTACCGGCATCACTGTTTCATCATAGGAATGGACTGAAGGGTAACCCCTACAATGATCCAACTAATTCTTACAACTTGGTTGCCATTGAACCTAGATATTGGTATCTCCAGTCAACTAGGTTGGGTTTCCATTGTATTGATTTTTTATTTTATAGGCTTTAGTTTTATTCCCTTCAATGATGTCTCAACAAATTATCAACCCTTTGGTTAGCAGATCCATAATGTTATCTTTCGACTTTACATAGTCAATAGAGATAACTCTAGTTGAGAGTAGCTATCTAATGCTATTTTGTCTTCGGCATATATGTCTAGACTTTCCATTATACATGTTACTATGTGCTCTTCCTATACATGTCTGTTTGGAGGATTTCCATTATACGGCATCACCTCCTAGTGTGAATACATACCCACTAGTGGATTTTGAATCGTTCATATCAGATATTCAGTTTGCATCAGTGTATCCTATATAGGACTGCAAGATATCTGGTATAATGCAGCCCATAATTACGAGTGTAACACAAGTACTTCAATACTCTTAATATTCCTTTTCAGTGATCAGTTACTGAATTACTCGTATATCTACTTAATTTGCTGACTGCATTAGCTATGTTTGGTTTTGTACAATTTGTTAAGTACATCAGACTTCCTATCACTCTAGAATATTCTAGTTAAAAGACACTCTCACCTTTATTCTTGGATAGGTGTAGATTTCTATCTACTAGTATTCTGGATATTCCAGAATCATTTTTTTTTAATTTTTCTAGAATCATGTCAACATAGTGTGTTGAGATTTTCATTCCCAACATTACATCAGCTGGTCTCATATCTTTCATATCAAATCTTGATTTCAACATATTCTTAATAGATTTGATCATTTTATCATTACTATTAACAATTAGGATGTCATCAACGTAAAAACACAAAATGACATATCCATTTTCGGTGTCTTTGATGTAAACACATTTGTTACATTCGTTGATTTAAAACCATTTGATATCATAACATTGTCAAATTTCTCATGCCATTGTTTTGGTGCTTGCTTTACACCATATAAAGACTTCACCAATTTACAGACTTTCTTCCCTTACCCTGGAGCAGAAAAACCCTAAGGTTGTTCTATGTAGATCTCTTCATCTATTTCTCCATTCAAAAAAGTTGTTTTCACATCTATTTGATGTACTTCAAGATTTTGAAAAGGTGCAATTGCAAGTATCATACTAATAGAGGTTATTCTGGCCATAAGAGAATACGTATCAAAGTAATCTAGGCCTCCTCGTTGATTGTAACCTTTAATTACAAGTCTAGCCTTGTACTTATCAATTGATCCATCCGCTTTCATTTTCCTCTTGAAAATAAATTTGGACCTTAGCAGCTTATATCCCCGAGGAAGGTCCACTAATTCCCAAGTATGATTTTGGAGTATGAAATCAATTTTGATTTTGATAGCCTCTTTCCACAAGAATCCTTCTATAGAGCTCATCGCTTCTTTGAAGGTTCGAGGTTCACCTTCTAGCAAATAGGTCAGAAAATCTGGACCAAAAGATGTTTCTATCCTAGCTTTTTTGCTATGTCTAGGTTCATCCTCAACTTCTTATTCATGGTCCTCGCAACTTTCAACATGTGTTCGTTTTGACAAACTTGCTTCATCATTGGATTTACATGGAAATACATGTTCAAAGAACGATGCATTTCTAGATTCCATTATCGTGTTTTTGTGTATATATAGGATGTCATACTTATACACCAAAATCGATAAGCACTATTGTTATATCATATCCAATGAAGATGCAATCAACATTTTTTGGACCTGTTTTCACCTTATTAGGTGTAGGTACGGCCACTTTGACAAGACAACCCCCACATTCGTTCGTAAAATTTTTCAGGAAGGTTTTATTTCTTCTCATATGGGGTCTTGTCTACTTTCTTATGGGGTACCTTATTTAAAAGGTAATTGTTGGACAATATAGCTTCACCCCGCATGTTATGAATCAATCAAGAACTTATCAGCATTGCATCATTTCTTTCAATTAATGATCTTTCCGTTCAGAAACTTCGTTTTGTTGATACGGTGCAGTGGTTTAATGTATGATTCCATGTTACGCATAAAATTCACCAAATGGTGCTTCACACTCACCACATCGATTGCTTCTTAGTGATAGAAGCCACCGGAAGGTTTCACTTAGGTGGTGTTTGGTTGGGTGGAATGGAATGGAATGGAAAGAATTTCATTCCATTTATTTAGTTTGTTAAACTCAATGGAATGGACATTCCATTGTAATGGAATTTCCACCATTTTGGTGGAATGGGCATTCCATCCAAAAACCAATGGAATGCTCATTCCATTCCATTAATACATTTTCTCTTTCAAAAATAACCCTCTATGCCCCAACCCTATTCCAAAAACACCCTCATTTCCAATAATTATACTAATAATAATAATAATAATAATATATTATTATATATACTATTATATAATATATATATATATAATTGTTGCATATCTTTTATTATTATATATAATATTTATATTATATTATATTATATTATTTATACTTTTATATTTAATTATCATTATCCAAAAAATATATTATATTTTATTATATATATTATATCATTATTATTATTATATATTATATATATTATAATCCATATATATATATACTATATAATTTATACTTTTATATTTAATTATCTGTTGAGATTGTTAGAAAATCTAAAAGAAAACATTCTTGGGTGGAAATGAGCAAGCTACCGACAAACAAGAAGTGGGTGCAATTGATATGACCCGAGGAAGATTATGTTACGCCTTAATTAGGATTGCGTTTTTATTTTAATTATGTTTTAGATTAGTTTCCTATTCTAACTATGGCAGAATAGGAAAATAGAAAACTATCAAAATAGGAATCTAGTTATATTATAAATAGAACTATTATTTTTAGGGTTGTTATCTTTTAAAATGTTTTATCAATAAAATTGGCTCTACCAGGGTTCATCCAATTTCTTTTCGATTATGCTTTTCTCAGTGAACTGTTTAGAAAGGCTTGGGGTAGGGTTAAGTAGATTCTGTTATCTGATTCTAGAGAGTCGATCGCTCAATTCTGTGAGTGGTTTGACTCAGATCTATCTATCTCTTGGTATAAGTTAGGGTTTTGTTGTTGGATCCCAATCTAGGTCCTCAACAATTTGGTGCTTTCATTGAGAGGTTTCGGCGGCCTACTATATATATATAAATATAAAAGAGATAAAAAAAGATAGAGAAAAAAAAATCCATCAGCCATGGGATCTAGGGAGGATTCTATTATTCAAGGGAGTGGATCAGAGACTAACAAGCAACGGTTTGAAACCTTGGAGGAGAATCAAAATCTGATTTTCAAGTCCCAATTAGAACTGACGATATCTATTGCGCATATGACTCGGTCAAATAATGATGTAATCGAGAGACTTGAATGACAGTTGGCTGAAAACAAAGGGAAGGAAACGGTAGGTGGACAGACTCAAGGGGATGGATGGAGATCATGTAGTTCATGGCGTGAGGCAAAATTCTTGACAGGTGAGGTAGACGAGCCCAACCCGACCGAAAATCATGAAGGGTTTAAGTGAGGAGGTCGAGTGGAACGTGGGCCATTAGTGGTGGATTGTTGGTTGCATGATGAGGTTTCTGAGGGGGAGATGGATGATGGATCTGATGAAGATGTGAGATGGGACAGAAGGCCTTGCGGTTGAATGCCAATTTATGGGCATCAAAGGGAACCGTGGAGAGATGCTGCAGTATATGAAGGTGATCGGCGAAAAAGAGAGGCACCATAGTTGGGGCCCTAGAAAACCGAAGATCGATTTACTGCATTTTAATAATGGAGACCTACATGAGTGGTTGGACAAGGTGTAGCACTACTTTCAGGTCTATGAAGTGGCGAGGGCCAATCAGGTTTCTATTGCATGTATTTACCTTGATGGGAAGGCTAATAGCTGGTGGAGATGGATCAAAGCTCAGTATGAACAAGATGGAAGGCAAATGGGTTGGACGGCCTTCAAGCGGGAGTTTTTGGCTCAATGGGGACCATCACCGGTTGTCAATCATCATGGGTAGTTGGCCAAACTCAAGCAGGAAGGAAGTGTTCAGGTATATATTGACGAGTTTCACCAATTGCAGATTTTGGTCAAGGGGTGGTTAGAGGAGTCATTATTGGGGACTTTATTGAAGGGTTAAAGCTGTGGTTAGCGAGGGAGATAAAATTGAAGCAACCACAAAGATTGACCGAAGCAATGAGAATGGCAGAGATTTTAGAGGATAGTTACAACAGTGACAAGAAGCCGTTTAAGGAGAGTTCTGGGAGTAAAAATTTTAAATCGGAGTCAAATAAAGATTCTTGGAAGGGAAAGGGAGCTATTGAGGATAGTTCCAAGAAGGAATGCAAAGAAGTAAGAAAACTGACAAAGGAAGAGGTTCAAGAGAGAATAAAAAAGGGTTTGTGCTTCAAATGTAGGGAGAAATGGAACAAAGACCATTGGTGTCGAACTAGGAAGGTATTTATGACCATTGACTCAAATGAATCAGAAGATAATGTTGTCAGTGATGATGAAGTCACCAGTGATGAGGGAGAGTTAAGGGTGGCTGAATTGGGAGAAAATAATTGTAAAGCTGAGTTGTCTTTAAATGCCATGTATAGGGTTTCGAAACCATCCACTATGAGGCTTATGACATGGGTTGGTAAGTTCGAGGTTTTGATATTGGTAGACTCTGGTTCCTCTCACAATTTCATTAACGCAAATATCGTAAGGAAGATTGGGCTGCGAGAGGCTAACATAGAACCGTTTGATGTGAAGGTGGCTAATGGGGAAAAACTTAAGTGTGAAGTAGTGTTTCGCGAGGTGAAGACGAACGTGCAAGGGGTCAGGATTACGATTGATTTGCATGTGTTGTCTCTAGTGGGGGTAGATGTGGTGTTAGGCAACGCTTGGTTGAAGAGTATCGTAAGGTGGTTACAGACTTTGACGCCATGACGATGGAATTCAATTAGGTGGAAAAAAAATATGGGTTGCTTTGCTTCTCAATGAAATTAAACAATACGAAGCTCAGATGATAGAGAGGTTTTGCAACGGGGGTGCCCAATGCTTTGCAGTAGTAAATGCTGGAGATCGACAAGATAGGGGAAGTGAGAAACATAATAGGGATCAGGTTGTAGCTAAGGTGAAGAAGAAGCTTGAGAAGGCTCAAGGAAGAATGAAGAAGTATTATGACCAAGGTAGACGAAATGTATCTTTTGAGCCAGGAGATTTCGTGTATCTCAAACTTCAACCATATCGACAGAAATCTCTGAAGAAAAAGTTCAATGTGAAATGTCGCAGCAGTATTATGGGCCTTTTAAGGTGTTATAGAGGATAGGTGAGGTGGCTTACAAGTTGGAGTTGCCGTCTACTTCTAGGTTACATCCAGTGTTCCATGTTACCGTATTGAAGAAGAGACTGGGAAACCCGAGTCTCATTTCGAGTGATTTACCAGCGTTTGATACAGAGGGTAACATGTTGCTACAACCTACAACAGCTCTTCGATATCACAGTTGGAAAAAGAGACGTGGTATGAAGGTGTGGCAGGGTCTGGTTCAATGGCGAGGGGTCCCTAGGGAGGAGGCTACTTGGGAAGACTATGACGAGATGGTAGAACGTTTTCCAGATTTTTCCCTTGAGGACAAAGGTAGTCTTGAAGAGCGGGGGAATGTTGAGACTGTTAGAAAATCTAAAAGAATTGGAGAGAGGTTAACATTCTTAGGTGGAAGTGAACATGCTACTGACAAACAAGAAGTGGGTGCAATTGATATGACCTAAGGAAGATTATGTTACGCCTTAATTATGATTGCGTTTTTATTTGATTTATGTTTTATATTAGTTTCCTATTTTGACTATGACAGAATAGGAAAATAGAAAACTAGTCTTATTATAAATAGAACTATTATTTTTAGGGTTGTTATCTCTTGATTGTTTTATCAATAAAATTGGCTCTGCTAGGGTTCATCCAATTTCTTTTCGATTCAGCTTTTCTCAGTGAACTGGTTAGAAAGGCTTGAGTTAGGGTTAGGTAAATTCTGTTATCTGATTCTAAAGAGTCGATCGCTCAATTCTGTGAGTGGTTTGACTCAGATCTATCTATCTTTGGGTACAAGTTAGGGTTTTGTTGTTGGATCCCAATCTAGGTCGTTAACATTATCATTATCCAAAATATACATTATATTTTCTAATTATTTATATTATATATTATTATATACATTATATAATAATATATAATAATATAATATATATATAATAATATTAATAATATCAATATTTCTAATATATAATATATAATATATATTATATTGCATATAAATATATATTAAAATATATGTAATACTATTTATGACATATATTATTATTAGATAATTTATACTTTTATATTTTACTATTATTATCCAAAATAAACATTATATTTTCTAATTATATATAATAGTATTAATATTACTAACATATAATATATAATATATAATATAGAAATATATAACATATATTGTAATATTATATTATATTATATGTTATTATATTTATATATAAATATGTTATTATATTTATATAATATTTATATATAAATATAATATTAAATATACTTTCATATTTTATTATTATGGTTATAAATGTTTTGTAATTATGGGTGTTTTGGTCAAAATACAGTTGATTACATTCCATTCAGTTGTTAACCAAACAAAATATTAATGATTTAGATATTGATTCTAAAGTCTCAACCAAACAAAAATCAGTTTTTCATTCTTTTCTATTACAATTCTTATTCCCATTACCATTCCAATTCTCATTTCACCATGGTAACCAAACGTAACCAAACACCACCTTAAGGTCATCCCTTCGACATGAATCTTTTACAGAATCACTTGAAGTTCTTGGACTTGACCCGTAACTGTCTTGGAGTGCCTCATCTTGTAATCAAGAAACCGGCCTACAACAAACCTTTTGGATCTAGTATCCTCAGTCTTGTAATTTCGGTTTAACGACCTCAACTGCTTTTTGACTGGTTTTCTTTGAAGAATATACGCTATACAGCGAATCTGACAACCCGTTTAGTATGTAGTTTCGACATAGTAAATATGAATGGTTCCATTCATCAATAGCATTTCATACCTGAACATCTCGGCTTTTTTCCACTATCGGGTTTATGAGCTTCTTCAGTCAAGAACCCATCTAGGTTTAGTGTGGTCAAATAAAATAGCATATTTTGTTGCCACCACTAAAAGTTCGTGTGACTCACACACTGGCTCATCACCGATTCTACCATATTTCTCACGAATGAGTTGATGGCCGGAGTCGATGTTGTCACACTTGACAATACAATAGACACTTCGCCCACAAATAAAGAATTAACACCCTAAGTATCTAATCCTACACTTGGATTATCATTAGGAGTCTCTAGTGAAACGCTCGAATTCACGTTTGATTTATCCACCATAATATCATGAGGAGATCAACTGAATTAATATAAAAATTAATTCTCATTAAAATTGGCAATATTAAAGTCAAATCAGTTTTGTTTTGAAATCAAAATTTAATATTTCAATTAATCCGAAATTAATAATTAAAATAAATCATCATGAAATTGATAATTACAATTTTGAAGTTCAAAACAATTGATTTTGACAACAATCACCATTTTAAACTTACACATCTAACTCGTTACCACGGTTGGCCTTAGGAACCTCATCAATTAAGAATCTCGTAAGATTCAATGTGGTCAGTTAGAACAACATCTTTTGCTGTCATCTTTTGAAATTCATACCACTGAATTTCTCTTGTTTCTCCATATGGTTCATCAGAATTGAAACCGGAGACACAAACGAATTCACCGCTTGGGTATTCATTTGACTCACAAAAGGGTTAACCATCGGATCGGTCAACTGACCCACAATTGGGTTGACCACCGGAGTCTCTTGAGCCACACTCAGGTTCATAGTTGATTCGGTAGTCATCTTACACAAGCCAAATATATATATATATATATATATATATATATATATATATATATATATATATATATATATATATTTTAGAACCACTAACAATTTATCAAATACTAGTATGTTAATATATATCAAATGTAATACATAAACGTACCAATATAATTTCAGCCTTTGAAACATAAACAACTAGTACGCGTACTATTACCATTTAAAGATATATCACACACCGATGTAAAATTGGTTATCAATTATTTGATAATTAATATATCAAACAAAATATGAAGCACTGGTAATTTTTATTTATCAAATTAGTATACATCATTATGTCAAATACTGATATGTAGTGTATAAAACACTAGTTGAACACTTTAAATATAGTACGTATATTTATAAACAAATGGTGTTCTTGCTGTAAGATTATATAATCTTATAATCAATATACCAAAGTAAATCCGATTGTATACACAAACTTTTTGCTATTTAGTTTCACAATGATACTACACCAAATACTGAATTAACAACCGGAACATAGTGTTGATATATATCAACAATACATCACATACAAATAAAACAAACCAGTATATTTAACAATATATAAATCACAGGTTGTAAACCCACCGATATGAAACTATACTGAACTAATATATATCTTCTTTTATATATATATAGACCGGCTTGTAAAAGATTATATAAACATATAAAATTTTTTTCAGTTTTTCCGAATATATACTACAACTCTATATCTCTGAAATATCAAATATAGACACAAGTCGTGTGTACAATCGATATACTCTTGGAATCACAAAAATATCATATATATTATATGACAATACCGATATCAATCAGTTGATATCAAGCTGGGGAGTCAATAATTGATTCTAGATTTCACAATTGAAATCACAATCAGTATCTGGCATTACAGAACCGATTACCTAGTTGAAATTGCAATTGATTTCCAAATCAGTGTCTATTAATAGACCCGGTTTTTTAAAATATAAATCAGATTATTAAGTGAAATCAGTGTCTTGAAATAGACCAAATTTCCACTGATTAGTTTGTTTGTTTTTTTAAAAAAAAATTGAAATCAGTGTCTACAAAACATACTCAATTTCCATAGATCTTTTTAATTTTAAACCAAACCAATGAAGTTTCAAGCTTGTCACAATCTATACCAGAAACCAAAACCAGAAAGTTTGAAAAAAAAAAGTTTTTAAAAGTAGAAAAAAATTGTCTTCAAATTGTTGTTTGTATATCAAAAGTAGTGTTGTAATTATGGGCCGGCCCGAGACAGGCCAGTCCGGCCGGTCCACAAAGCCAACGGGCAGTGCTTGGCACAGCCAGTGAAGGAAGAGAGCCAGGCCGCGGCCCGACCCGTGACAGGCCTCTTGCTCGGCCCGTGACAGGCTGCGTGCAGGGCCGCTGGTACGAGGCCCGCCACGGCACGCCAAACAGGTGTGCCAGACCCCTGTATCGGCCTGTCGAGCCGGCTAGCCGGTCCCTCCCATTAACCCTATTTTTTTTTATATAAAAAACCCTCCAGGCCTGGCCCGCCAGGCCCTCCAGACTTGGCCCGTCGGACCAGTCTGGCACGGCCCGTAAGCACGGTCAGCCTGAGGCAGGCCGACGTGTCGTGTTGGGCCTCATGTTTCGGAAACAGGCCAGGCCGGGTCGGGCCGGCACGCGACAGCGTCGCGTGCCAGGCCCAGCCAGGTCTGTTTCCAAAAATGGATTGGTCAGGTCGTGCCTAATGGGCCAGGCCTGTCCATTTTTACAACACTAATCAAAAGTATTCTGGTTCGAATCTGTAGAAAATAACAAACAAAAACAAAAGGTTAGAGAATCGAGGTCCATGTTTCACACGGTGTCCTTAAGACAATTTCGTCGTATATAATACCATATGTGTATAGCGATTGTCTCCCAAGATACAACGATTTAACAGCGGAAGTGTGAAGCGCAACCACTCTCAGCGAACTCAAATTAGGTTCAAACTTACCAAGCATAGAAAGAAAAAAAAATGAGAAAAGAGAATAACTATTGCTTTGGAATTTTGTTATTCTAAGAATATGTCTTTTGAAGTGTAGACTAGGGTTTATTATATATAACCAAAATCAAAGAGATTGATTTGGAAATTACTTGATAACTACGTTTTAAATGATAGAGGAAATTTAATTAAAGAATAATCTTCTAAAAGATTTATTCCTGATTGATCATTGATTCTGATTACTTAGTGATCAAGTAAGTATCAGAATCCAAAATTGATCACTGATTCTAATTACTTAGTGATCAATAAGTATCAGAATCCAAAACGGAAATCAACTATTTTCTTAATTCAATTAATTTCTTTAATCAAAGTGAAAATTACCCTTTTTCCTTGTCATTCATTTAAAATGTTTAACTTAGGGAAAATAATTAATTCTTTCCTTATCAATAAACTGATTTAGGAAAAATTAAATTCAAAATAGTAGCAAAAATTTGGTTATATTCTCACGGTCCAACCAGAGAGGCATTCTTGTACGCAGGACGTGCCCTCACATATGTTGATAAGCTACTATCACACAACTACTTGTATACTACATATAAGTGTTTTATCCAACCAGTGTGGGATGCATATTTTCCTTACACAATTGGCTCACTTTGAGACTCAATTTTTTATTCACCCATTAATCGATTTGTGAGTTTGAGTATACCACTTCGAAGCTCTCATGAAGGAGAATTCGAATATACACTGATCTTTCATTTTCATGAAATCGATCACACTCAAATAACACTCTCAAACCACTTGTTTATCACAAATTTTCCAACATTCTACACCTTTCCTTCCATCTTTTTGACGTGGGTTTGGTCATATTATATACATTTTAAAAGTATGTATGAATAGTTTTCTCTCCGATGTTGTAGGATTAAATATCTTTTTATTGTTGGAGCAGATATCTAAACCGCGCATATAGTGTTTGATCTCGATATTTATCATACGATAAAAGTATAGATATTAATCAAGCATAAAGTCTAGTTGGCTCATGTGTGAACTCTCTATTATATATGTAATTCTTAATTAAAAGAACATCTACGTAATTGGAAAAAAAAAAGGTATTTATTAAAAACTATATGTTGTTAAGACTTAAGATCGAGGAGGTTTCAAATAAAAATGTTCATATTTTGGGAAAAAATACATATATTTTTTGTTTTTATATTAAAACTTCAAATGTTTGAAGTCTAACAAAACCGTTTCAAAATATTATAGCTAAATTAATGTATTTTCTTATCAAGTCAAAAGAACAAAAAAAAAAACATTTTCTTCTGATTTTTCCATTAGTAATTTAAAATGAAAAATTTCACAAAAAACAATATACTTAGATGAAATGTTCCATTTTAAAGTCTTTGTCAATTATCATATTAACAACTTTGGTTTTATCTAATAAAATACAGAACCCATATTCTCCACATTAATATGATATTGCCCTTAAGAATTTGCTCTTGGGATACTTCCCAACCTCATACCAATAGAGGTTGTTTTAATACTTATATACCTAAGATCAAACTCATATCTATCTAATATGGGACTTTGGTTGCATACCCAACAATCCTCCCATCCAACAAATGGTCTTACTTAAATGATCCATTGTAAAAAATATTCAAACCGAAGGTTCACACCACATCTATTAAGTCTTATAAAGTATTATTTTTTTTAAAGGAAATTCGATCAACTTTATAAATTAGACAAAGATTTAAAGAACCTTGCTAGGTTGCCTACATTTTTGTTAAAACCAAGTAAGTTGCACTAAACAACCCATAGATTTTTTTTCTTACATCCAGAAACAACTTTAATAAAAATTGAAACTCACCTCTTCCGTCATTATTCAAACTTCCGTTAATCAAACATAACCATTAAATAGGTTTGATCGTCAAAATTAAGAGTATTTTTAACGCTTAAAAAAATTAAAAAATCTTTTGTCTATTTTTGAGGCGTAACTCAGCTGGTAAATAGACAAGTTTGAGATTTGTTTAAATGACTCACAGATCAGCGACTCGAATTCTACTAACGATGAAAGCTTTCAAAAAAATACATGAATTAATAGATATTTAAAAAAGTACTTAATTGCTCTATTTAATTTATTATTAACAGCAAAGAAACATGTACAAACTTCAAAAACAAAAACAGACAAAACCTTGTCTTCTCAACGAAAAGAAGAAGAATAAACTAATAAATAAAAACAAAAAACGAAAGGGAATTTTTATTAGAGGAAATGGTGAAATATATCACCTTTTTAAAGGTGTGTTGTAATGATGTCACCATTTTAATAACTTAAGTTTAAAATGCACCTATTATGGTGACTGGCCAAATTACCCCTAAACTTTAATTTTTTTAAACGCCCTTTCTGAACTCGTTGGTATCTCCTCAAAAAAGTTGTCTGAAAAACTTGACTCTCTCTCCAGATTCTGCAGTAGAAGGTAATAAATATTTATGATCTTCATTTAAATTTCTTTTATTTCTTTTATGCATTTCAAATATTTTACATTCATTTCTGTGTGGGTTTACAATGTATCAATTCCTCGATATCAATGTATCTATTTCAGATTCTGCACTAGAATGGTTTTTTCTTATGTGACCGAGAAAATTTAAAGATGAATCGAGCTTATTTTATTTTGGAATGAGGTATTGTTTAGTTTGATAAAAGCTCGATTATTTGAAAAAAAATGTTTGTTTAGGAAAAGTTCTCAATCCCTTAGGAAAAGGTATCGAACCGTTATAAAAGTTCTCGATCCCTTAAGAAAAGTTCTCGAACCGTTATAAAAGTTCTCGAACCCTTTAAAAAGATCTTGAACCGTTATAAAAGGTCTCGAACCCTTAGAAAAAGTTCTCGAACCGTTATAAAATATCTCGAACCGTTATAAAAGTTCTCAAACCCTTTAAAAAGATATCGAACCATTACAAATATTCTCGATCCCTTTAAAAAGATCTTGAACCCTTTAAAAAGATCTCGAACCGTTACAAATGTTCTCGATCCATTTAAAAAGTTCTCAAACCGTTTGAAATGTTCTCGATCCCTTAGAAAAAGTTCTCGATCCCTTAGAAAAAGTTCTCGATCCATTGATAAAAGTTCTCGATAATTTGACAAATATTCTCGATCCATTTAAAAAGTTCTCGAATCGTTAGAAATGTTCTCGATCCCTTACAAAAAGTTCTCGTTCCCCTTGTTAAAAGTTCTCGAACCGTTAAAAAAAGTTCTCGATAGTTTGACAAATATTCTCGATAAAAGTTCTCGAATCGAACTTTTTTATAAGTTCTCAATCCTTTGAAAATTATTCTCGAACCCTTGAAAAAGTTCTCGATCCCTTATATAAAGTACTCGATCCATTTAAATTTTTTGTAATTGTTATTAATTGTAAAAGTTTTTTTTTATCTGTTAATAATTGATTGTGATGATAATTTTCATAGGACAATGGATCGGGTTAGATTAGTAATATCTTACAACGGTCGATGGGAGCAATTACCTGATGGAAGTCAGAGATTTGTTGGTTCCGATAACCAAGGAATGTATGTGTCAAGAAATATGACTTACAAAGAGCTGATGTCGATCGTACAAATTGTTGTGAAGTACGATGTGAAAAATACATTGCTGATCTACAATCTATATCAATCGTTCCCGGGACCACATGTCGCACATTTATAAGAAATGACGACGATGTTTTGTTTATGCTAGGGGAAGATAGGGTAATCCCTCAAGTATGTGTCAGTTTAATTGAGAGGGCTGCTGGAGGTGTTATCGGTGAAGAAATCCCTCCTGATGATAACACCCAACATTTTCGATCTTCAGGCGGAAGCAACCAGTTGTTCACATAAAGAAGTGGGATTGACGGTAGGGAAAACCTATATGGTGTCCCACCGGAAGTAGCAGACGATGGTGATATAGTTGGAGCTCAATTGGACGATGATTTCGGTTGTCAAATTGAATTGAACGCTGGACAGTACAACCACCAATACAATGAGATGTACGATGACATGAACAATGAGCGGAACAATTTACCTCATAACCTACCAATCCATGAGGTGGCTAATGAGGTAAATTTGCATCCGATACATAATGTACCGAACAATGAGAAAGATGAAGAACGGTTAGAAATGGAAAGACGTGCAAGACATCTCCATAGATGTAGTTCCACTGCAGTAGATATAGCTGGGACATCTGAGGTCAGACCTGATATAACTCTAGCTGATTCTGAGAATGCCTGAACGTGGGTTATTCCAGGAGCAAAATCATACTCGTTTGGTATGGGTGGAAGCAGGAACTGGGTAGAAGATGAACCTACCAACATGATATATAAAGGTCAAATTTTTCCTACTAAAAAGGATTTGAAGAGATTGGCTGGCCATTTTGCAATGCGGCACAACTTTGAGTGGAAGGTGAAAAGGTCGAATAAGACAACATTACATCTGGTTAGTTTGATGGACAACTGTACATGGAAGTTAAGAGCGGTTAGGAGAGATAAAGCAACATACTTTCAAGTACGTAGTTTTATCAACGAACACACTTGTCCGTTGGAGAAGATTCATCGCCGCCATCGACAAGCTAGTACAGTCATAATTGGAGAAGTGGTTGCATCTAGATTGCAGCAACATGATGGTCGATTAATGCGTCCGAAAGACATAATTGCCGACATGAAAACAATGTATTGCATCCAAATAATGTACAGTAAAGCACATCAAGCCCTTGATTATGCTTTGTCACTCACCTATGGAACGCATGTGGAAAGCTTCAAATTGCTGCCATCATTCGGTTACGTGTTGGAACAACAAAATCCCGGAACGATAACTGACTTACAGTGTGATGAAAATGGTAAATTCCTATACTTTTTCATGTCGTTAGGTGCCTCAATCAGAGGATTCCAGAGGTGTATGCGTCCAGTTATTGCCGTTGATGGTAGATTCAGGGGCACAATGTTTGTTGCAACTGCACAAGATGGGAATGAACAGGTTTATCCAATTGCTTTTGGGTACGGTGACTCGGAAAACAACCTATCATGGGAGTGGTTTTTGGATTGCTTGAAATGTTCCCTTGGCCATATAGATGATTTGGTTTTCATTTCTGATCGACATGCAAGCATTGAATCAGGGATTTCTAAAGTGTTCCCTTATGCCACCCATACCATATGTTGTTGGCACTTTTATGAAAATATTAAAAAGAGATATCATAGAAAGTATGTTGCCGTAATAATGGATAAAGCAGCCCGAGCGTACACCGAGTTGCAATATCGCCGGTACATGGAAGAGTTACGCAACTTGCACCCGAATGCATATGAATATGTAATTGATACCGGTCCACACAAGTGGCCCCGTGTTCACTGCCCCAACAGATGGTATAGAGTCATGACAACAAATGCTGCAGAATGCATAAACTCATGCCACAAATTTGCACGGCAACTGCTTATGTTGACCTTGGCAGAGTTTATTAGGAATATGCTACAACATTGGTTTCACAATCGTCATAGGGCTGCACAATCCATGCGTCATCAGTTGACCGACGCAGCACATCTTGTGATCCTGAAACGTGTAGAAAAGTGTAATTTTATGACCGTGAATCCAGTTGACTGGAACATATTTTCAGTGAAACGGGCTGGAAAATAGTGGACCGTTGACTTAGTCCGGAACATGTAACAAATTCCAAATGGACCTTCTTCCATGTTCTCACGCTCTCGCTGCTGCAAGGTACATCATACAATTTTGTGTACGGTTAATATTACTTAAACATCATACAATTTTATCATCGTTTTCAATGTGTTTACAGGGACCGAAACATGGATTTCACATCCATCTGTACGGACTACTACAAGCGACAAACACTTATTGAAGAGTACTCGGTTCCTATTATACCTGTTGGACATCCTTCCATTTGAATTGTGCCATCTGACATCGGTGAGAGAGTCGTTTTGAATCCAAGCTCCAGGAGACAAGCAGGCCACCCAAGGGCTTCACGCCGTATCTCATCTTCGGAGAGAACATCCACACAGAATTGTAGGCGACGTTGACAACCAGGGCATAATTCGAGGAGATGTTCTAACCCAACTTTTACTGATGAAGATCCGAGCAGAGTCATTTTTGAAGAATATAGACGCAAGTGTAGTATCTGTCATACTGTTGGTCACAACAGACAGACGTGCCCTACTAGAGACGGTGGGACCGTGGAATGAATTTAGGCGTTATCATGATGACATTGTTATAATTTGAACTCGTATGACTTGTTAAGTAACTGAAATGCAATTGTATTTAAATATTCTTGGTATATGTAAAAATGTATAAAATGTTGTACAAAAGAATTTCTAAATATGCAAAAGAATTGGTAAACTGCCGCAAAACTGTTGGTACATATACAAAAGAATTTGTAAATATACAAAAGAATTTGTAAATATACAAAGTAATATAAAACAGAATTGGTATATATACACAGGAATTACTACAACAATCTATACAACCCTGGAGTTTGCAAATATTTCAACCGCCATCTTCTTCCGAATGATCCCTATATCGTCTTCCGACCAATCGAAATCTTTTTTGTTCGCCAGTATGTACTCCATCAATCTCAACGTGTGGGGACCACAATTATCCCTGAAGTTGGATACATTAACAAGCGTCAATAAAACATTAGGTTTATACTAATACAATCTTAAAGTGACTATTACGTAATGTCTTACGATTGCTTATGCTGGGGGATATGTTTTCCCGAAACGATGCTGACATCAAAGGGCTTACTTGTCTTCTCAAATTTCAACAGTCCGGTCGCTCGTTTAGTATGAAACACGGCCTGATGCAACATCGAGGGTACAAAGTAGCGCAACGGGGCTACCTGCTGCTTTCGGATACGAGGTTCGACCTCCTGTCTCCATGGGTCGACTATGAATAGCTTCCCGCATGTGAGGTCCACAGTCACCAGCAGCCAATGTTGGCGCCCAATGTTGTACGGTATCAGGACCTGGAAACGTCAACAACAGGTGTTAGGATGTACAAAGCCATTTATATATACAATTGCAAACCATGTCAAGTAACACTTACCATGTCAACCTCATGCCACGGACGACATCCAATCAGGGCACCCCCAAGGACCGTTGTAAGGTCGTCATCCTTCCAACAAGACCTCAACACATTCCAATGGCTCGGGGTGATCTGCCCGCGAGAATTGCACGACATCATTTTCCTGTACTAGTGCTCCAGAAAGGACTGTAGAAACAATATCACAAATTAATTTTTGTTTTCCATACACACATAAAACAACGCATTGTCATTATTAATTTCAGAACTTACAAAGAATTACGAGTCCAATATGTTAACCATTTGACTATACACATTCGGAAATGCCCGTTGACGCTTCCGAAGAATATGGAGGTACGCGTCCATATGCTGGGAATATAAACATGTTAAGAAATGTTAGGATGTTTACACTTCTAAAGCAAATACTGAAATCAGGATTTACGGTCCCACAAACCTTATCATCAACATCCATGAAGTTGGTCTGCAACCGATGGAACCATGCAGCATCAACCGGCTCCAGCAAATCAACATCACGTTTGCATTAATGTTCCAACATCTACACTTTCATATAATACATTACAAGAAATTCATCCACCTAAATAACAATGAAATTTACTTACAGTTCCCCGTTTACATTCCTCTTGTAGGCTCGGTACGCCTTCAACTAGGTATCGTCCACCAGAAAACCAACTGCCAACCGCACTTCAGTACACTCCTGTGCTGTCGAACTCCCTCCGTTGAGGTTTGCTTAGATGAGGACGGGGGAGAGGGAGCCTGCTGCTCGAGGGGAGGTGGAGGGGGAGCCTGCTGCTCGCTAGGAGGTGGTGGGGGAGCCTGCTGCTAGGACGTCGGTGAAGAGAGACCCTGCTTCTCGTTAGGAGGTGGCGGGGGAGCCTGCAAATCGCTCTGAGGGGGAGAGGGGGCCGGCTGCTCTCTCAGAGGGGGAGGGGGAAGGGAAGGGGGAGACTGATCCCCACAATCCATAAATTCCCCTCCGGTATGTGGATCCTCTGTATGGGTTCTGAAGCCTTGAAGGCCCCCGATCAATGCAAGCAACTCCCTATGTTGTTGTTGTTGATCCTCCTCGCTCTTTCGGAACAAATCGAGGACATCCCGATGCTGTTGTTGTCGATCCTCCTCACTCTTCCGGAGGGCTACACGGAAATCCAGGTGCTGTTGTTGTCGTTCCTCCGCACTCTTCTGGAGGGCTTCACGCAACTCCTTGAAGTTATGTTCTAAACGGGCCTGAAATCATGCAACTTTGTTAATACGAAATAAATCAACAACTCTTGTTAATGAAAATAAAACTCCCTATCTCAACTTACCTCCCCATCAAGTTGAACGCCAGCACGGGAATCCCCGGTAGCAGAACCAGTTCCTCGGGTGGTAAACCGAACCTGCCTCACTCACTGAGGAGACGGCTCAGATTCGCCATTGTTCATGCCTCTGAAATCTGGACCTGCACGGTCTAAAGCCTCCGTCTCAGTACACCTCCCACCCTTACCCTCCTCCTCGGGACGAACTGCACTTGTAGTCGCCTCAGGGACAATAGGAAGGTGAACCCTGTAGTCCTGCATATACGGGTTCCCCCCCTCACTTAGGCCTGTAAAGTACGGGGCCACCGTATCAGCTGATGTGGTCACGATTTTCGTCCTCACCGATATCTGAAACCGTAGTTAGATGAATTTCATTGTTACTTATCATAAGTAATATAAATTACTGACTTAACAAAAAAATAAATTACCCTTGCACTAAAAATCTTCTCCAGCTTCTTCCCTCTAGGTTGTTTGGTCAACTCCCACTTCAACAACCGAGGGGAAAGGTCCGTAACCCTCCGAATCCTGAAAACCTCGCCCAGTTGGGGGATCACCTCAAAACAAATATCTGTATCAAAGATACGTACAGTTATAATCCAAAATAATTTTGGATTAAAAAATAAATGTACATGTTGGAATTAAAATTTCTTACCAAAAGGGCGTGTGATAGACCGTAGATGTTGTACCCCTCCACGAAATGTCCAACATCGCCCTGGGACTGTTGTCGTCTCTCCTCACAACGTCACGGTAAGGCATGCTTGAATGAAAATATAGAATGCCTATAGACGTGGGCACCCCACGGGAACGCATCGAAGGCATTGAGGTCCTCTACCAACCAAAACTGCCAAACTGGAATCTTTAATCTCTCGTCCACCCCCATCAGTATCCAGTTCAACATGTAAATGAGGCACAACTTCACAGCATAGTACGCCTTTTAAAACTCTCCCTGGGTAAGAACAACCCTCAAGTCATCCAACGATACCTCATCATGTGCAGGAAAGTACCGTTCATGTATGTCATTCTCAACTGCAACATACATACTCGTGTCCGGTACGACTCCAAAACGTAATCCGGTGATGAGGCTAAAATCCACCTTCGAAAACCTCACCACATGGTTCCCTAACAAGAATCGCATCTCATCTGTCGGCCCTTCATGGTCCAATTCCCGCAACAGCAGCCGATGAATAACGCCACCAGAAAACTTCAACTCCTGGTGCATCGACATGAATTGCCTGAAACAGGAGGCCATGAACCGACGCCGATCCTGAACAGAAAACTCTTCAGGGACCAGATTCAGTGCATCGTCTATACGGGCGAGGGCTTCAAAATGGTCGTGTCAGGTCAATTTTCCCTTGAACCAATCTTCCTCTACAGTTTTAAGCATTTCCTTCATACTGCTCGTCATCTGCAATGTCACAGAAACAGTACATTAGTAAACTGCACAAAAATTAGAAAAAATTCTCGATCGTTTGAAACAAATTCTCGATACTTTTAAAATATTCTCGATCATTTGAAAAAGATCTCGAATTTTTTAAAAAGTTATCAATCCTTTGTAAATAGGCTCGATCATTTGTAAATAGTCTTGATCCTTCCTAAAACCTCTCGATTCATTGAAAAAACTTCACGATCATTTAAAAAAGTTCTTGATTTGTTTCAAAAGTTCTCGATCCTTTGCAAATAGGCTCCATCCTTTCAAATTAGTCTCGATCCTTTGTAAAACATCTCGGTTCATTGAAAAAACTTCACGATCATTTGAAAATATTCTCGACCCTTTGAAAAACATTCTCGATCGTTAGAAAATATTCTCGATCCTTTCAAAAAACTCTCGATTCTTTGAAAAACCTCTCGATTCCTTGAAAAATGTTAACGATCATTTTAAAAAATCTCGACCCTTTGAAAAACCTCTCGATTCTTTAAAAAATGTTCTCGATCAATTTAAAAAATCTCGACCCTTTGAAAATATTCTCGAAGCTTTGAAAATTGTCTCGAGCATTGAAAATTGTTTCTATCATTTTCAAAAAACTGGACTATTTGAAAAACATTCTCAATCGTTTCAAAACATTCTCGATCCTTTGAAAATATTCTCGACACTTTCACAAACCTCTCGATTCTTTTAAAAATCTTCTCGATTATTAGAAAAATCTTCTCGATCCTTTGAAAAACAATCTCGATCGTTATCATAATATTCTCGATCATTTGACAACTTTTCTTGATCCTTTCATAATAGTCTCGATTCTTTGAAAAACCTCTCGATTCTATGAAAAATATTCTCGATCATTTAACAAAAGCTCGATCACTTTGAAAATTCTCTCGACTCTTTCTAAAAATTATCATCAATCTCGCTTGAAATATTCTCGATTTATTTTTATTTCAAAACAAAAATTCCTAGATACCAGAATATTGAACCTCATTTCAAACTCAAACCAAAACCACAACCACTGTCAACCCTAATCTACAATTTCTTTCAACAGAACAAGTCTGAAATGCAATTTTAAGTTATGAACAACAAATCGATAAATAAACCAAACTGAACTTACCTCTGTCATCACTGCGAAATGTACTGTATTGCCGTTCCGGTCAATAAGCTGTCGATTTGGTTGTCGTCGGTTTCTTTCTCACTGTTGCTTTTCTCAGAAACACAAAACGATAACTTTTCTCTCTTTTTCAATTTTGTGGGGGTATTCTCGTCTGTTTAGTTTAAATGGTGCCTTTTAAACTTACATTACTAAACTGATGACATTTGCACAACACCCCTCTCAAATATTATCATTTATTTATCGAGCCCTTTTTATTATTATTATTAAATAGTAATTAAGAAACCTTGTCAATTTGTCATGCACTCAAAAAAATGGAACCAAGATGTTGATGTTCATGATGGTGAACCATTGACTTTTCTCGTACCAATTTGAGGAGGTTGAATCCAAATTCTTCGCAAACCGTTTTTATCAATCCAATTATAAATTTGTGGCAGAACTCAGTCTTAGATGCTTTGTAAAAGTGACTGGAATAATTGTCTTGAGTTACATGTATGGTGTTTGCCAATTCCCTTCTCTCCTCTTTAACCGGAAGTGAAATTGATGTAGAGATGTCATTTATGAACAACATTCTATTTTCTAATTTTTCAACATCACACCAATTCATTCAAACAAACAAACTTGCTATTGATGATCACCAGTATCATAATGTCCTTCGTTATAAGCTATGAAGAGGTTTCCATCATCCGAGACTTAATAAAACAATTATCCCAAATAAACAAAACTGACGGATATGTATAATTGGATATGTTTTCCATTCATGTTGTATGGGCTTAAAGGCAACCATTAAGGTATTTGGATTTTTGAACGTAAAATAAAAGGCTCCTCCCATATACCTAAGTTGAGAAATTGATTTTAAAGGATAACTATAACCATAATAACCATCAAAGTCAAACCAAACACGATTCCATACTTTATTTTCGGGACTACATGTGTTAATACAATACTTTAACTAAAAATCGTGTGTGAAAACAAAACATATCACACAATCTGAGTAGGTTGGAGCCATCGAGAATGTTGCCTTACAGTCAAAGCCAAGATCCTTCATCTCCGGCAGTCGTATAATCTCACCGGTAAAAGGAGAGTAGAAATAGAATAAAAAGGTAAAATTTGTTTCTTGGTAAAGAAGCAACCAACCATATTTTGAGGCATGAAATTTTGCACCAACAAGGATTTGGCTCTCAATAGTGTATCCCCGCTTGTTAATAGGGTCATAAAGGTAACATAAGCTAGTTTCGCTAACTTTACCAAAGTTGTCCAATGGATTAAACACCAATATGCATGACAATTTAAAGACATATTTGACTGCTCCATAGATATTAAATCAGCGATTCCTCTCCCGAAAATAGATTTGATCGATGAAAGAAAGGCGTTCCAGGATTGAAATCAAGATATCAGAAGAGAGATTTGACCATGATGGGGTTGTAGCATTCTGCTTCTTCTTCTTCATTGCGGCTTGAATGGAATTGTAGTGGATTGTGAGCATCCAATGTTTATATATAACTAGGGAAGTAAATGAGTAACCTAATTTTATTAGGAAATAATATGACACTAATCCTATAATATTTATTTATTTTCAAATAATCAAAATTACTCAAACTTTATAATATTTATTTCTTTGTAACTAATCCCAAAAAAAAAATTAAGGCTAACCATTTGTTCAAGAATGGTTTTTGCAAGTGTTGAGTTTGCAGTAAAACGGAAGAAGTTTGATCTGGAAGTGATAATGGGGAAGAAGTCGTTCTGTAGAAAGAGAATACCAGGTTGAATTATTATTAATTTTTTTTTGTCTTTCTGATTTAAAACCACGAAAAATTAAAAATCTCATATGGGTATCTAACAAACCATCAAAAACATCTCATTTTAGCCGTTTTTTCAACATTTTTTTTTTTTTTTTTTCAATATGGAGTTTAATTATCTTTAATGAATACAAGCCATTAATTTTCTCAGTTGTGGGGGAGCTATAAAGTTGTTCTATTATTATTCTTTTTCCATTTAAGTTTTATTCCTCAAATGTCGTTACGTAGTGCAAGCAAATTTTTAATAGGATTAACATTAAAAACATTCCTTGACCTTTCAACTATTATCGGATATATAGGGAAATATATGTTTATTTAAAAACCTACCAAGAATCCTAACATCATTAGGACTTTGTTAAGTTGACTTTTGTGTTGACCGATCATATAACTTTTAAGTTAATTTCTTAAAAAATATATATTATAAAAATAAAATTTATAAAAGCATATTATATTTTTAAAAATGTCATAAATTTTAAAAAAATCTGAAATCAAATAAAACAAACATTTAAAAACCAAATAATGTTTCCTAAAAAAAAAAGGAAACCTAATAACCCATCAACAAAAGACATCAAATACAAAAATTCATTCAGAAATCAAAAACAAATAAAAAACATTAAAAAATTTAAAAAAAATCAAAAATTAAAACAAAATAAGAGATTAAAAGAGATCAAAATTAAAAAAAAAATTATTTCAAAAAAAAAAACAATTGAACACAAATACGAGATTTCATCAAAGCAATAAAAAAATCAAATTCCTCAACCCAAAAAAAAAAACAGATTCATCCACACAAAACAAAATAAAAAGTTTTCACCAAAAAAAAAAAAATCAACACCAAAACTCAGTTTATCAACACACACCATTCATGCATCAACACAAAACTCAGATCTTGCATCATTACTATCACCTAACTAGTAATTATTATAACAAAATCCACTCATATCAACACAAATTCGAGACCATAAACATAGTAAAAAAACCATTTTTTTTAAAACATGTGTTTTATGTTAAACATATATTAAACTTAACATATACCATATGCTTCTTGTTTAACATGAAATGTAACATATGTTTTATATTAATATGAAACATAACATTTGCTTCAAGTTTAACGCGAAACATAACATATGCTACATTTCATGTTTAACATAAAACATGTTGACAGTGTTTTTTCGTCAAAAGAATAATTAGCAGGTCAGCGATATTGTTTGCAGTTCATTAATTGTGGGAAATGGAAAACCCCTGAAAGAGAAAAAACTATGGATGTAGATGACGGCAAGTTGAAAATGGTTTCATTATGTGAAATAGGTTACACGCTCAAACTGCCTCTCTCTTGGTGCGTATTGTTTTTACGTGTATCGTATCTATATGTACAATGGAAAATAGGTTATATTTACACATTCATTTTGTAAGCCTGAACTTGATGTGCAAGTAGTTGACTCGTATAATCCCATTGTGATTCTTCTTGCTTGGATCTTTTTGTTTGTCTTGACCTATTTCTTGTTTGATGTTTATCCCATAATTAATGTGGTTGACATGTTAGAAAATTCTATCATATGGGACCACACATGTGAATATTAATTGTGTTGCGCTATCTTTTGGTTAAGCCTAAATTAAAGTGATCTAATTAAAATTTAAAGTATTAAGGCTTAAGGGTATAATTGTCATGGAATTAATATGTAGATACCAGAGTGCTATTTCTAACTTGTTGAGGGGTCGAATTAGAAATAGTCAACATATAATAATTTGATTATTATATATATAGGGTTATGGTCCCCAAATTACACGATACTTTTGTTTTCTATGTATCCCCATCAACAGAGCAAAATAGAACACGGTAGGGTTCATAAAGGTCGTGATAATTTGGAAGTTCACAACCCGTCCACCAACCTCCGGCAATGGATTCAGGTACGCTTCCGCTTTCTAGATTTACTTATTTTCTCTTGAATTGATATGGGTTATGTTATGTATATTAGGGTTTGGTTAATCATGATATATAAACATGTTTAGGTTATTCGGATTAATTATGTGCCTATGCATGTTGTTAGATTTGTGTTAATCGAAATCCTTACTAGTGGTATCAGAGCAATCCATGATCGATTCTTGAGAATTTAAGGAATTTTTTGGAGATTTGTTGTGTTGTTTAACAACTGATATATAATATATGTTCTTTTATAGTTCTTGGTATCAGATATATAGTGTGATATATGTTATCTAATGTATCGGTAGAGAACAACAATGTTTTGTATTATTTGTTTGTCTTTTGGTGATATGTTGGGATCTTTCATCACGTTTTCATCTAAATAATAAAACAAAGAAATCAAGAAAAAAAATTCTGTATTGTTTGATCTTTATTTGGGTTTTGATCTTCTGATTGAGTTTTGTTTTTAAGTTTTAAAAAAAAAAAACTGGGCAATTTTCGGGGTTGTTGGGTTTCAACCCAGACCCATTTGGTTTCCCTCTTAGCTTCTCGGTCAACGCCCTTTTTCGACGAGTTTTGGGATCGAAAGCTGAGTCTTATGCGGCGAGGAGGAGGACCTCCGGTCATCGACCACAATCGATCCAGATTAAGCAATCCAAGACCACCTTCAGCCGCCGTTCGTTCGTTCGATCGTTCAGCCCAAATCGATCTTCGTCGTCGTGCGCTACCGTTGGTCGTGGTCTTCTGGTGACGGTGCGGTGGCTATGGCAACGACAGTGCACGGTGAACTAGGGTTTTCAGTCAATTTTGCTCAGGCCCTTCTTTTGAAAATTTAAAATTTTTGAGAGACTGTTTTGCAATTTATTTGGGCCATTATGTGATTTTAATAAATTTTGGGGTCAATTTATAATTTCCAAAAGTTACAGGTCATGTTTGCAATTACGAAAAAGTTTTGGGACAAATTTACAATTATTAAAAATTTAAGGGGTCACTTTGTAATTTTCAAAACTTTTGGGCTAAACTTTAATTATGAAAACTTGAGAGGCCTTTTTGTAATTTTACAAAATCAGGGGCACTTTTTTAATTTTGATAAAATAAAATAAAATAAATTTTTATTTTTATTTTATTTTATTTTATTTTATTTTATTTTAAGAATCAACTCAAATTCAAATATTTGGTGGTATACCTTTTATGGTTAAATAAAGTAGTCCATCATTCTAAATGGGCTGATTGAAACAAGATGTCGCCAAAGTGACATCTCTTGTGTAGATTGTTCATGAGGGATGTTGGATGTTCGTGTGTGTGTAAATTCATGCGGGTATTTACCGGCCCAAAGAAAGGTTAATACTTGACCGAATTGCACACACATGTGTGGTGGTAAACATGTGACGATTATAAGATTTTACACGTGAATAATAAGTCGATCCAAAGATAGATTTATTATTTATCATAAATTATTGTCAATGTTTGATCACTACTAAAAGAGTATCACGTGTGTGTATTTAAATTCATGCGGGTATTTACCGGCCTAAAGGAAGGTTGATACTTGGCCGGATTGCACACATATCCGTGGTGGTAAAACATGTGACGATTATAAGGTTTTACATATGAATAATAAGTTGATCCAAAAATAGATTTATTATTTAACATAAATTATTGTCAATGTTTGATCACTACAAACAAGAGTACCACTTACGATTAATATTATTGTCCAAAGATTTGATATTAATGTTGTACTTGGTACCTTAAGATGAGACCGACCATTATTTGGTATATATTTTATGGTTAAATAAAGTGATCTATCATTCTAAATGGGCTAATTGAAGCAAGATGTCGTCAAAGTGACCTCTCTTGTGTAGATTATTCATGAGGGATGTTGAATGTTTGTGTGTATGTAAATTCATTCGAGTATTAGTCGGCCCAAAGGAAGGTTAATACTTGGCCGAATTGCACACACACATGTGGTGATAAATATGTGTTGATTATAAGGTTTTATATGTGAATAATAAGTCGATCCAAATATAGATTTATTTTTTGACATTAATTATTGTCAATATTTGATCACTACAACAAGAGTACTTCTTACAATTATATATTACTGTCCAAAGACTTGATATTAATGTTGTGCTAGGTATCTTGAGATGGGACTTACCATTATTTGAATTTGTTGATCATTGTATTTGGTTATTAATGTGAGCATGTTTGTATGTTTGTTTTGATCTCTTTCAAGCTAATGTTTTACTATATCTGCCAATACCAACTCTATACCCATGCTTAATGGGATCAACTTTAAGGATTTGGAAGGAGAACATACTCATTGTTCTTGGCTGCATGGATCTAGACCTTGCACTTCGGGTTGAGCAACCTGCTTCTCTTACAGATGCTAGTTCTCCTAATGATAGGAAGAACTTTGAGAAGTGGGATCGCTCAAATTGCATGAGTCTTATGATCATGAAGTGCGGCATTCCAGAGGCATTTAGGGTGCGGTATCTGAAAAGATAACCAAAGGCAAAGAGTTCCTAACCGAAATTGAAAAGCGTTTTATGAAAAACGATAAGGTAGAAACAAACATGCTTTTGCAAAGCTTGATTCTATGAAGTACAAGGGCAAATGGAACATAAAGGAGTACGTTATAGAAATTTCTCGTATTGCTTCTAAGCTTAAGGCATTGAAGCTAGAGTTGTCTAACGACTTGCTCGTGCATTTGGTATTAATATCACTTCCTGCAGAATACATTCAGTTTAAGGTCAGTCACAACTGTCAAAAGGAGAAATGATCTCTTAATGAGCTCATTTCTTATTGTGTGCAAGAGGAAGAGAGACTGAAGCGAGACATGACCGAAAGTGCTCATTTGGCTAGCACCTCTAAGGATAAGGGCAAATAGAGGAAGAATAATGAAACTGCTAAACACCTTATGAGATTTGGACAAGCATAAAGCCTAGTCTAAAGCATTTTCACACTTTGGGATGTTCAGCTGAGGCAAGGCCTTACAGGCCACATGAAAGGGAATTGGACTCCAAAATTGTGAGCATCTACTTTATTGGATACTCTGAGTGATCTAAGGGCTATAAGTTTTATGATCTCACACTTCGATCAATTTTTGAAATGGGAACTGCAACATTTTTTGAGGATGTTGAGTTTGGGGGAGAAATAAGGTTAGAGACGTTGTCTTTAAGGAAGAATCGGTTTCGATTCCTACTATCGCTTTTGACAATGTACAGGTTTCTATACCTATCATTGATCAAGAAGCGAATCTGGATTCTTAACCAGACAATGTTGAACTACCCCCATTCAAGATGAGGTAATTGTTCCTGAGGAACAAACTCAACAACCTCAAGAACCAGTGCCATTAAGGCGATCTACTAGAGAAAGGTGAAATGCTATTCCGGAAGATTTTTACGTATTTCTCCAGGAACATGAGGAAAACATTGGAATGATGGAAAATGATCCAATCAATTTCCATCAAGCCATGCAGGGTTCCAACTCTCAAAAATGGATTGATGCCATGAATGAGGAGTATAAATCTATGCAAGACAATAAGGTTTGGGTACTTGTCCCATTACTAGAAGGTGCGAAGCCCATTGGTTGTAAATGGATATTTAAAACAAAAGGGATTTGAAAGGTAATATGGAGAGGTATAAGGCTCGTCTTGTAACTAAAGGCTTTAACCAAAAGGAAGGGATTGACAGTAAAGAGACTTTCTCTCCAGTTTCAACGAAAGACTCTTTTAGGACAATCATGGCACTTGTTGCACATTTTGATCTTGAGCTTCATCAGATGGATGTCAATACGGCATTTCTCAATGATGACATTGACGAAACAATTTATATGGTGCAACCAGAAAACTTTGAGTCGAGAGATCCAAAGAATATGGTTTGCAAATTGACAAAATCCATTTATGGACTCAAGCAAGCTTCTCGTCAATGGTACCATAAGTTTCATCAAGTGATTATCTCGTTTGGTTTTGAGATAAACATTGTTGATAATTGTGTGTATCATAAATTCAGTGGGAGTAAGCACATATTCCTGGTTTTATATGTCGATGATATACTGCTTGCCACAAATGATATAGGCATGTTGCATGAAACCAAGAGATTTCTATCAAAGAATTTTGAGATGAAAGATCTTGGTGACGCCTCTTTTGTATTAGGGATTCAGATACAACGAGATCGCTCTCGGGGTATTCTTGGATTATCACAAATGAGCTATATCGATACAGTGCTCAAAAGGTTTGGCATGCAGGACAACAAACAAGGTGACACCCTTGTCACTAAGGGAGACAAGTTTAGTCTCAACCAGTACCCTAAAAGTAACATTGAAGTTAAGAAAATGTAGAAGATTCTCTATGCATCAGCTGTAGGGAGTCTAATGTATGCTCAGGTGTGTACGCGTCCGGATATTGCTTACATTATTGGTATGTTAGGCAGATATTTAAGTAACCCTGGAATGGATCATTGGATAGCAGCCAAGCGGGTTATGAGGTATTTGAAGAGAACAAAAGATTACATGCTCACATATAGGAGAACAGATCAGTTTGAGATCATAGAGTATTCTGACTCTGATTATCCTGGATGCCAAGACAGTAGGAGATACACATCAGGCTACAAATACTTGTTGGCTAGTGAAGCTATATCTTGGAGGAGTGCCAAATAGACACTCATAGCTTCTTCCAATATGGCAACATTCAACCATGGAATATGGCTATGGAATTTTGTCATTGGGCTGTGCATTCTGGAGGGTGTTGAAAGACCACTCAAACTATATTGTGACAATAAATCAGCAGTGCTATATTCTAACAACACAAGGAGCTCATCTAAGTCAAAGCATATTGACATTAAGTTCCTAGTTGTGAAGGAAAGAGTACAGAGTGGACATATATCCATAGAGCACATTGGGACAAACTCCATGATAGCAGATCCGTTTACAAAGGGATTACCACCAAAGGTCTTTCATGAGCACACTGCTCATATGGGTGTTATTTTGTGTGAGGATATCACATTATAGTGGGAGTTTGTATAATTTTGTATTTTATTGCTCTATATTTTTATTTTGGATACAATTATGCATTTATGTATTAAGATTTTTTTCTGATCAGAAATAAAGTATTTGGGTTAATTACACTCTGTTACATTGTGTTAAGTTTTGATCTCACTAAGAATAAAGTAGGATCAGTTGGAATAGACATGTATAGATCACAATGCATGTAATTTCCATGTTACGCATCCATGATTGATCTATGTCATTTGGTTATGTTGGTATACGTGACCATTGATGGGTTTAGTCATGCTAAATGTGACGAAAACCGCTTTGATCCTATGTCGGCATAATCAATGGACGAGATTGTTCGGATATACCCTAAAATTGTGATAGCAAAATTTTGGAGCTTATAAAGTCATACACATTTGTAAAGTTACATATATGTCCCAGTGGGAGATTGTTAGAAAATTCTATCATATGGGGCCACACATGTGAATATTAAATGTGTTGTGCTATCTTTTGGTTAAGCCTAAATTAAAGTGATCTAATTAAAATTTAAAGTATTAAGGCTTAAGGGTATAATTGTCATGGAACTAATGTGTAGATACCAGTGTGCTATTTCTAATTTGATGAGGGGCCGAATTAGAAATAGTCAACATATAATAATTTGATTATTATATATATTTAGGGTTACAAGATACTTTTGTTTTCTCTGTATCCCCATAAACAGAGTAAAATAGAACACGGTAGGGTTCATAAAGATCGTGATAATTTGGAAGATCACAACCCGTCCACCAACCTCCTACAATAGATTCAGTTACACTTCCGTTTTCTAGATTTACTTATTTTCTCTTGAATTGATATGGGTTATGTTATGTATAATAGGGTAATCATGATATATAAACATGTTTAGGTTATTCAGATTAATTATGTGCCTATGCATGTTGTTAGATTTGTGTTAATTGAAATCCTTACTTGACATTGTACTTGAATTGAGCTCTAATTCCTTTTTGGGAAAGATATGGTTGTTTCCTTGTTGAACTGTGATTCCTGACCTTTGTATCTTAGTGAGATTCCTTTTTAAGTCACTGGATGTTAATAATACACGTTGAACCTATATTCGGGCAAGTGATCTTCACTAGGGAGATGTTCTTGCCGATCAGGATCTCGTTTGTCGGCGAAGTTCTCTTTTGTCTGAGTCATCATTCTAAAAATGTACTTACTCACTCGTCAGGCAAAGCCTATAATCAGATGGAAGATTAAATGACTTTTGATGATGTGGCATTATCAACACATTGTCTTTTTTATTAATACGTTATTTAGATAAAATTCACTTACAACAAAACATATGTTAAAAAAACATCAAAATAAAAAACTTAAATAATAATACCAAAATTTTAAAAATAAAACAATACATATGTTTCATGTTATGTTCATGTTTAACATATGTAAAACGTAATATATGGTTCGTGTTTATTATGTTATCATGTGTTATTTTTCACGTTAAACATAAAATATGTGTTATGTTACGTTTCGTGAAAAATAACATAGGGTTCATTTTTATTATGAAAGATAGCATATACTTCTTGTTTAACATGAAACATAACACATATTTTATGTTTAACGTGAAAAATAACATATGAGTTATGTTTGACTTTAGGTAATTCATATGTTTCATATTTAACATGAAAAGTAAAATATACTTCATGTTTAACATGAAAACTATAAAATATGTTTCATGTTTAACATGAAACATAAAATATGATTCACGTTATAGATATAACACTAGTGTTTCATAACATGAAACGTAAAATAGGTTTTATATTTAACATGAAACGTAACATATGCTCTATGTTTCAAATGAAATACCGATGTTTAAGTTAAATATGAAACAATACTAATATTTCATGTTTAATATGAAATACGCCTCAGGTAACATATGTTTTATGTTTAACAAGAAACGTAAAATATGCTTTATTTTTAATCTGAAATGTAACATATGCTTCATATTTCAATATATCACTGATTTTTCATGTTAAACATGAAACAATACGAATGTTTCATGTATAACATGAAACGTAACATATGCTTCATGTTTATCAAAAAAATACGACATATGCTTTATGTTTAACTTCAAAAAAAATATGTTTCATGTTTTACATGAAAACATGAAACGTGTAGTCGATCGGATCTACAATTACTTTGATTCGTCGAGGTAGACATTGATGACCTACGAATTAAGAGAGAAAGAAAGAGAGTATCGAGCCACAAAGCGGGGTTTTTATTTTCGGAGACTCTTCGACACTCAAGTCAGCGTTTGCTCGAAATCATAATATACTTTAGACTAGAAAAAAATAAACTAGTTTGCTCGATGTCGGGTATCGATCAATATATCGATATATTGCTTGGTCGACTATATTGTTTGACGGTTTGATCGTCTCCCTTTGGATTGGGATTTGCTCAATATCGCTCTTCATTGTGCTAGTTCGATCGAAGACATCTTGGAACAATAACTCGACTCTAGGTCGCTGATGGTTGAGTCGATCTTGGACAATTGATTTTTATAGTCGACCTGATTAGGAATAACAACCACCTACAAATACGATGATCAACGCAACAATAAATGCTATGTGAGATTGAAATTGAAGAATAGAAGAGGGAGAGCTTTAGCCAGAGTAATATTAGAGATTTTCGGACCCCTTTCTTTGGAAAATGATCTCATATATATAATGAGAGCCAGAGTTAGCTCAATGTTAATGTCTTGTATGCACGGACACAAATCACGGAGCATTAAATTAGCCGTTTTGATTTGTTAAAATCTTCCAATTAATTATATCGGTTTTTCTGAAACGTCAAATCATTATTGTTTGATTTGAGGTGTTTTTGAACACGTGTTTGACCTGTCTTGATGACTTTCTAGACCAGCTTTTGGGTTTTTGGGGTAAATCTCTAGGCCTTATCTTAGATTTGGCTCGTGACTCAATTTTTGCCCACTACAAAACGTAAAATATGCTTCATATTAAAAATAAAACATAATATATGCATCATGTTTAACATGAAATATAAAATACGCTTCATGTTTTATGTTTAATATGAAACTCCTGAAAATCTTGAAAATAAGGGTATTTTAGATTTTGTGCCATCGACTTGGTTAAAACGTGAAAACAATACATCTTAATTAAAAACAATACTTCACAGTGTCTTCTCTCGTTTATATATATTCAAAATTTTGATTTATCAATCTCTCGCTAGAGCTTATGATCTTTGGTGTCTAGACCTTAGCTGGGGTGTAAAAACATTGTGTTTGTCAACAATTCTAAGGTGATTGTTTCGTGGATAAATAATAGTGGTTTTGGCAACATCACACATACACAAACGATTTACAACATTTGAAGCCATAATTATTTAGATAAGTTATTGATCAAATAAGAAAATTAATTTGCCCAATGCATAAACGTGAACAAACTCCAAGGTGGTGTTATGGTAGATTAAGCAAACTCTAGGGTTGTGTAATTTTCCCTAAACACGATTTAAATTGGACTATTATAAAAAGAAAACAGTCAACAACAAACAACTAAGGTTTAGTTAAAAGAAATGCGAACAGCGGTGGCATTGCAACAGGCTTTAAAGCAAGTAGCAAGCAACAATTAAGGTATTTTCGAATTTATTTTTAGTCGTGTCTTCTTTAAACTTCTCACATTGTTATTCGTTTCTTTCTTGTTTTTTAAATCGTCATTTTTTCAATTTTCTTTAGTTTTTTTTTTCAATTATATCATTAACAATCTTTTATTTTATTTTTTTTCTCTGCCTCGGACTTTAGATCCTGGTTTTTGTTTATAGATTTCTTTATTTTGTTTTTTAGGAGATTTTTATTTCAGTTTTTCTAGTGTATGAGTTCGAAATAAGAAAGGTTGGTTTGCATTTGATTTACTGTTTTGAAACCTTGTGCTGTGTTCCTTATATCAACAAATCGTTTAAAATAGACAAACCAAATCCCAAATCTAAGTTTAGGGACTGGTTGATTGGTTTTTTTAATTTTGAAACGTCCTCCGTATAGTGATTTTCTAGACTTATATAAAGGTTGGTTTGATTCTTTTTTTTTAAAAAAGCATATGACACAACACTCGTATGACCAAGACTGCACCTGCTCTAAAATCTATACCCAGAGCTTTCTTATATACATAATTCAAGGAAGAAAGCTCTGGGTATAGATTTTAGAGCATGTGCAGTCTTGGTCATACGAGTGTTATGTTTTGCTCAAGAGCCTCTAATTCTTTTGCTGACATGTTGACTAAAAAAAATTATGGGGAGGGAGATAATGTGCCAACTTGGAGTGATATCTGATGCTAGCTCTGGTTTTTTTCTAGGTCTCTTTTGTTTCTTGGGTTGTGCCATGGCTTTTGTTTTTTAGCATGGGTTCATGTTACTCTAATTTTTTCGGTTTTTTTGGGTTTTTTTTATGGGGTCTTTTTCTATTTCGTTTTTATTCTTGTTCTTTAATGTTTTTCGACACTAGGTTAGTAGGGAACAATTTCTTTCCACCTCTGAATCAGTGGTTAGTAATTTAAAACCCGGTCTAATGCGGCCGCCTCGACCCTCTCTCCATAAATCCGCACCAGAGCAGCTGCACCATTGCCTTTGTGCCAAAACTCCACTTCAGCCGCATAAGGTGCCAAAACTACCTCATCCTTGAATTGAAGTGACTCGACCGAGTAACGTATTATGCATTTTTGTTTGTTTTTTTGTTTTTTTTTTCTAAACACTAAAACGCGGTGTTTGATTAAACTGTGTTTTAAAAAAAAAAAACAATTACCAAAACTCTGCGTTTTGATAAAACCTAGGTTTATTTAAAAAAAAAAGTCACCAAAACTTTATGTTTTGGTAACAATTAAAAACCATATGTTTTCTCTTCTCTTCTTCACAACTTTAACATCTTCTATTCTGTTTCTTCACAACTTCACCTTCGATTACACTTTCTTTAGTTATTCTCTTCTTTAACATCAGTCTTATTCTCTTCTTCATGCGAGTTCTTCTCTTTTCTTCTCCTTTCTTCTCCGGATCTTCACTTCGCTTTATCTCTTCTTCAACATCTTCTCTTCACAACAACTTGTTCTCTTGTCTCCTGTGACATATCCTCTTCTCCGATAGTAACTAGCTTCGTTTTTCTTATCATTGGCATCTCTGTTTTCTTATTTTTTATCTGTTGTTGTTGTTGTTGTTGTTTTAATCGTTAATCTCCTGAAGTTTTTTTTTATTCATCTATTCACTTGAATATTTTAACATGTTAAGATACTATAATTCCAAAAAAAAAAACAAATAAAGCATTTATTAAAAAAAATATCAAAGAATGAAAAAACTTTAAAAAATAATACCGAAGTTAAAAAAAAAACATATTTTTTACGTTTAACATATGTTTCATGTTAACATATGCTTCTTGTTTAACATGAAATGTAACATATGTTTTATGTTTAACATGAAAGGTAACATATGCTTTATGTTTAACTTCATGTAACATATGTTTCAAGTTTAACATGAACAGAACATATGCTTCATGTTTAACATGAACCATAAAATATGTTTTATGTTTTAGATGTAACCCTGACATTTTTTTATATGAAACGTAAAGTAGTTTTCATGTTAACATGAAACGTAACATATATTTTATGTTTCAGTTGTAACACTGATGTTTCATGTTAAACTTGAAACAATACTAATATTTCATGTTTAGCAAGAAATACGACATATGCCTCCTAGACTTTGTACCCTCAACTTGGTTACAAAGTTGGTTACGGACAGATACAAAAGGTAAATTAGCAATTTTCATCTAACTGTTTAAAACCTTAATCTGATATAAATTTCAACTTTTGTAATATCAATTACAACTGGGGTGGAACAGAGAGCATTTTTCAAAAGCGTAAGTTTTTGTTAGGTATTTCTAATTACACTAGAAACCCTAACATGTCTTCTTTGTTCTTAATCCTTTAAGATCCACTCACATAAAACAAAATAAAGACTAATAGAATACAGTAACGACTATATATATATATATATATATATATATATATATATATATATATATAATATGCAAACCTATACCTAAATCTAACAGATAGCAATATAAAAGCAGAGAAGAGAGAGAGAGAGAGATAAAGGGGTTATCATGGTTCAACTTGATAAACCAAGCCTACATCCACGTTAAGCAGTCAAAAAGAAATCCTACTCCACAATATATGAGTCTTTACAACACGATTACACCAACTGATACATAAAACAACCCAGAATCACCCAAGAACTCTAGATATGTCAACACAACAAATGTTGAACTCAAATCTCTCACAAGCTCTATGAAAATACATAACCAAATCACACAAACTCTATTTGCAAAAGTATATAAACACTCTGGTTACACTCAGAGAACAATATTACACAAGAATACACAAAGTTGCACTTGGATTCACCAAGAGTTCGTAAAGAACACCAAAAGAATTTGAGAGCCTTTTTCAGAGAGAGAAAAACCATAGAAGACCTAATCTCAAAAAAATGAATTCGATGATTGCTTTTCTCTCTCCTCTTCCTTTATATATACTTATCACCTGAGTCACCAACATAATCCTCCTTAGCCAATAACAACTTGTCACCTTAGATTTCATCACGTGATCACTTTAATCTCATTTGAATCCACCAGATACCAATATGAAACGTATTGATAAAGTCAACGAGCGGTCCACGTCTGGTATGATAATTGCATAGCTCTTAGTTCTTATTTGGACTTTTGAATTGGGTATTAGTTTAGGCTTCGTTTTTGGGCCTATTGATTATTAAGATGGGCTAACCCATTTCAACAAATTCCATCTTAGGTCATCATCTTCATATATAGCATCGTGAGTTTTCCAGTGATACCTGCTCAAGTAATCAACCTTAATCACCAATCTTAAACAGGTTTAAGCAATGCTTAAACTTGTTATAAGATACAACCTTTGTACCCATGTCAGTTGGATTATCTTCAGTTGATATCTTTTCCACATGAACTATACCATTAAAGACTTGGTCTCTAATAAAATAATACTTAACTTCTATATGCTTTGTTCTTTCATGGAATACAGGGTTTTTGACTAAATGCAATGCACTTTGGCTATCTGTATATATGACAGTATTTCCACCAAAGACTCTAATCTCTCCTAAGAGGCCTCAAAGCCAAATTTCTTCCTTAATTGCCTCAGTAACAATAATATATTCAGCCTATGTTATGGATAAGGCCACAACTGACAAAACCTGATTTTTCCAGTTGACACAACACCCTGCAATGGTGAAGAAATATGAGGATGTGGACCTCCTCTTATCTATATCACCAGCATAATCAAAGTCTACATATCTTACAAGATCTATGACAGTATTAGAGCAATCATAAATTAGTCTTACAGTTGTGGTAGAAGTGATATACCTAAGCAGCCATTTCATGGCATTCCAGTGACCTTTTCCAGAGTTAGACATATATATAGACAACACATTAATTGCTAAGCTCAAGTCTTGTACTAATCATAGAGTACATGACTAACCCTACAACACTAGAATAAGGGATTGACTCCATAAATCTATTTTCCTCAACATATCCAAGTGATAAAGCAGCTAGATAATACAAAATTGGAAGATAGAGGTATATCAACATGTTTACAATTTTTCATACCAAATATATCAACAAGTTTTAACAAATAATTACACTGTTTAGACTAATATATGTTTCTTCCTATTTCAATCATTAAAATCCTTTGGCATTCCTTACATCTTTCATATCAAACCCATTTCTGATTTGGTCTTCTGAATTGGATATTAGTTTGGGCTTCGTGTTTAGGCCTATTAATTGTTAAGATGGGTTAACCCATTTCAACAGTTTCGTTGCTCATTTAGTTGCTTGACATGCATCTTTATCTAGATCAGTTTCTTTTTCTTTCTTTGTTTTAGGTTGGGGTTTGTCTGCATCTTCGTAAAATAAAAATTCCTTTTGTATTTTTGTTTTCATATACATATACTCAATAATATTAATGATATTTCTTTTGTTTTCATATTCTACTCAATAGTACGTGTTTTTTCAGCTAAAGGAAAACAATTTGTTGTCGTGTTACTAATAATTGTCTTGCCTTTACCTCTTTTAAAATATTGAATATTATTTACTTTTGTTGATCATAAGGTACCTGGGCCTTACAAGAGAAACGAACTGATACAAAAAATGATGTCGGAGTTCAAATTCCGTTTGTATGTTTCAATGTTCTCTCTGACTGCATCAGCATTGCCATTTCAAACCATAATGCTGATGTACCCACCAATGTAGCCGTACTTTATTGGTATGTTATCATCTGAGTTACGGTGGTCTCTTAATGCATAATATATCCTTCTCTACTGTACCTATTTAAATTGTGGTATTATTTAACAGTTTAATATTAATATTTTATGATATCTATGTTGCTATATGATTAAATAAAATGAGTACATTTATTTTATATTTTTGAATAAATTTTTCATCATAATTTGAACCACTTTAGAGTCCAAATTCAACATGTCCAAGTTAAAGTTTTCAAAATTATCATGGTACACAATTTTATTATCCCTATGCATAGTATATGTCAGGCCCTTCCATATATGAATATATAAGAATATATATATGCAAAGAACATTATGGCATAAACAGTGATACAAAGAACAAAACTTTAAAAATAGAATTCACTTGGGCACAGTTCTGCAGTTGTTTTTTAATCTGTTTTCGTTTTTATTTTTCAAAAACAATTTTAAATTCGAGTTTATTTAACCGTTTTTCGTTTTATTTTTAGAAAACAAAAAAAACAAAATTAAAAACTAAATCAGTGTTAACAGTGAAATATTTGAAAAATACAAAATATTTGTTTTTGTTTTTGTTTTTATTTTTCACTTTTTTTTGACGATGTCCTCGTCACTGTTCTTCTACTTCTGTTCTTCTTCTACTTCTTCTTCTTCTTCTTCTTCTTCTTCTCCGATCTGGTTGTCTCTTCCTTTTTCTTTATCTTTTTCTCTTTTTTTGTTATAATTTTTTACTGTTATTTATATTTATTAAAATAAATATTTATTTACAATTTGAGAGTTTATTAATTGACTTTTTGATATATATATATATATTGAGTAATTTGTGAAGTGCTACTTTTGTTTAATTTATAAATTACAATACAAAAATCATATTTGTTAATTATTTAATCAATAAATTTATAATTGTTATAATATTAAACAAAATATAAAATTCGATATTTCATTTTTTGATAGTTTTCAGATAACCTATCACATTCGTTTTTTCCGTTTTAATTTTCAGAATACAGTTTTCAGTATATTCTACAAGAAACGTTTTCGGATTTTGAAACTAAACTAAAAACACTGTTTTCATTTTTTTCGTTTTTCTTTTTGAAAAACGGCAAACGAATAACTCTTACAGGACAAACCCTTAATAGTCTATTCTTCACACCAGTGAGACCGAGACATAAACACCAAGCCAAGAAGAGAAGATTAGGATATAAGAATACATGTTCTTCTCTTTTACACCATTTTCTCATTAAGCAAACGATATATAAAAAGTGTGATAACTTTAGAATTTTAACCTTGTCCTTTGTTGTCTTTTGTCGTTAAAATGGACTCGTTTAAGTGTTTCAGTTGTTTGCTCTGTGGGATTTATTTTGTTTAATTACAGTAAATTAAATGCCAAACCTGAATTTCAAGAAATGTATTTGTTATTTAAGTTGATTATTTTGACTTTAGTTTTAAACCAACTTTGGTATATATCGTTTGCTTTATGAGAAAATGGTGTAAAAGAGATGAATGTATATTCTTATATCCTAATTTTCAATTCTTGGTTTGGTATTTATGTCTCGGTCTCATTGGGTGTGAAGAATAGAATATTAAGTGACTCGACCGTGTAAGGTATTATACGTTTTTATTTTTGTTTTTGTTTTTTTTTTTTTAATTCCCAAAACGCAGTATTTTCAGTCCGTTTTCGTTTTTATTTTTCAAAAACGATTTCGAAAAAGCGTTCGTTAACCGTTTTTCATTTTATTTTCGAAAAAAAAAAATGAAAAACAAACCAGTGTTAAAAGTAAAGGCCTTGTACTGTGGATGTTTTTCAGTCCGTTTTCGTTTTTATTTTTCAAAAACGATTTCGAAAACGCGTTCGTTAACCATTTTTCATTTTATTTTCGAAAAAACAAATGAAAAAAACAATTAGGCCCCGTCCTGCAGCTGTTTTTCAGTCCGTTTTCGTTTTTATTTTTCAAAAACGATTTCGAAAATGCGTTCGTTAACCGTTTTTCATTTAAAAAAACGAAAAACAAAACCAGTATTAAAAGTGAAAGATTTGAAAAACACAAAATACTTGTTTTTCGTTTTTCGTTTTTGTTTTTCATTTTATTTTCACTTTTTTTTTTATATTAAAAAAAAATCTTAAACTATTAATTGTACTGTTATGCGTTTGATATAACTAGGACAAGACGGAACAAGATTTTTAAATTACCAAAGTGCCCCTCTTATATATATAATTATAATTATATATATATATTATAATATTATATATATAATATATTTTATAATATATCATATATATGTAATATTATAATATAGTTTATATATATAATATTTTATATAATTAGTAAATTAATATATAATATTGTAAATTAATAATATATATTATGATATATAAATATTATAATATATAATACTTTATAATTATGTAAATATTATTTATATATAATATTATAATATTTATATATAGTTAGTATATAATACTTTATAATTATGAAATAATATTCTATAATATATATATATATATTATTAGTATAATAATATATAATATATGTAATAATATATATAATATTATTATATATATATGTATTCATATATATATTTATAGATATATAATAATATAATATAATATATATATATAATATCAAATATTATATATTTACATAGGATATAATGCCATAAATTATGTATTATTATATATAAAAATGTAATATAAAATAAAAAATATAATAATTTTTTATATATAAAATAATATATATATATATTATTTAATATATTATTATAATATGTATATATATATATATATTAATATAATATTTACAATTATATTTTTAGTATATAATATATATATATATATATATTATAATTATTTATTTATAATTTAAGAGTTTAGTTTTGATTAATTCATTTTTTTGATATGTTTTTTTGAATTAATTTTTGATGTGTTACTTTTGTTTAATTTAAAAATTACAATACAAAAATTATATTGGTTAATTATTTAATCAATTTGTTTATAGTTGTAATAATATTAAACAAAATACTAAAATTGATATTTCAATTTTTGATAGTTTTCGGTTAACCTACCAGACCCGTTTTTTTCGTTTTCGTTTTCATTTTCAAAATACAGCTTTCAGTATTTGCTACCAGACGCGTTTTCATAAATCGAAAATGAAACCAAAAATACTGTTTTCATTTTCATTTTTATTTTCGAAAAATAGCAACTGAAAAACGCATATAGGACGGGCCTTAGTGTTGAGAGTGAAAGATTTGAAAAACACAAAATATTTGTTTTTTGTTTTTATTTTTGTTTTCAATTTTGTTTTTCATTTTTTTATATTAAATAAAAATAAAAATTTAAACTATTAATTGTATTGTTATGCGTTTGATATGGTTAGGACAAGACGAGGTAAGAGTTTCAAATGACCAAAGTGCCCTTCTTATATATATATATATATATATATATATATATATATATATATATATATTCTAGAATAATTTATTTCCAACTAGAAATAAAAGCATTAATGCAATAATATATATACATACATACATTATAATTATAATATATATATATATATTATAATATTATAATATATATTATATTATATATATATATATTATTCAATATATTATTATATTTATATAATATATATCTATTAATATATTATGATATATATATATATATATATATATATTTAATATAAAAAAATATATATTTATATAGGATATAATGTAATATAATAATATTTAATATGTAAAATATATATTATTATAATATATATATATATATATACATAGTAATTATTTATTTATAATTTAAGTTTAGTTTTAATTTATTCATTTTTTGGCATATTTTTTGAATTAATTTTTGATGTGTTACTTTTGTTTGATTTAAAAATTACAATACAAAAATTATATTGGTTAATTATGTAATCAATTTTTTTATCATTGTAATAATATTAAACAAAATGTTAAAATTGATATTTCAATTTTTGATAGTTTTCGGTTAACCTACCAGACGCGTTTTTTCCGTTTTCATTTTTAAAATATAACTTTCAGTATATGCTACCAGATGAGTTTTCAGAATTCGAATCTGAAACAAAAAATACTTTTTTTTTTCTTCGAAAAACAACAACTGAAAAACGCTTACAAGACGTGCCCTAATCAACTCAACAAATCTTCTAAAAGAAGTAAAAAGCCAAAAAAGATTCGGTTAGTATACACAAATGAACTTAGGAAATTGCAAGAATGAGAGCCATTTGATCAGACGATACCGACTGCCTGATTCGTTACTTAGGTGGTGTTTGGTTGGTTGGATGGAATGGAAAGGAAATAAATTCATTCCATTTGTTTGGTTTGTTAAATTCCAATGGAATGAGTATTCCATTGGAATGGGGATTCCACAATTTTGGTGGAATGAGCATTCCATCCAAAAACCAATGGAATGCTCATTCCATTCCATTAACATATTTTTTTTCCAAAAATAACCCTCTATCCCACAACTCAATTCCAAAAATACCCTCATTTCCAAAAATAAATTATTATATATATATTATTATTATTGCATATAATATATTAATATAATTTATACTTTTATATTATATTATTATTATCCAAAATATATATTATACTATACAAAATATATTATTATTATTATATTTATATATATTATATATTATATAATATATATTATATATTATGTATATATTATATAATTTATACTTTTATATTTTATTATTATTATCCAAAATATATATATTATATTTTCTAATTATTTATATTATATATTATATATTATTATATACATAATGTGTGTATATATATATTATATAATAATATATAATATTGATATATATATTAATATTAATATTAATAATATCAATATTTCTAATATATAATATATAATATATATTATATTATATATAAATATATATTACTATATAATTTATACTTTTATATTTTATTATTATTATCCAAAATGAACATTATATTTTCTAATTATATATATTATTATATATATATACACATTATATAATTATATATAATATTTATATATTTAATAATATTAATATTAATAATATCAATATTTCTAATATATAATATATAATATTTATTATACATTAAAAAATATATATATTATATATAATATTTATAATATATATTATTATATAATTTATACTTTTATATTTTATTATTATTATCCAAAATGAACATTATATTTTCTAATTATATATATTATTATATATATATACACATTATATAATTATATATAATATTTATATATTTAATAATAATATATATTATTATATATATATACACATTATATAATTATATATAATATTTATATATTTAATAATATTAATATTAATAATATCAATATTTCTAATATATAATATATAATATATATTATATTATATATAAATATATATTATTATATAATTTATACTTTTATATTTTATTATTATTATCCAAAATGAACATTATATTTTCTAATTATATATATTATTATATATATATACACATTATATAATTATATATAATATTTATATATTTAATAATATTAATATTAATAATATCAATATTTCTAATATATAATATATAATATTTATTATATATTAAAAAATATATATATTATATATAATATTTATAATATATATTATTATATAATTTATACTTTTATATTTTATTATTATTACCCAAAATGAACATTATATTTTCTAATTATATATATTATTATATATATATACACATTATATAATTATATATAATATTTATATATTTAATAATATTAATATTAATAATATCAATATTTCTAATATATAATATATAATATTTATTATATATTAAAAAATATATATATTATATATAATATTTATAATATATATTATTATATAATTTATACTTTTATATTTTATTATTATTATCCAAAATGAACATTATATTTTCTTATTATATATATTATTATATATATACACATTATATAATTATATATAATATTTATATATTTAATAATATTAATATTAATAATATCAATATTTCTAATATATAATATATAATATTTATTATATATATATAATATTTATATTATATATTATTATATAATTTATACTTTTATATTTTATTATTATTATCCAAAATGAACATTATATTTTCTAATTATATATATTATTATATATATATACACATTATATAATTATATATATATATAATATTTATAATATATATTATATAATTTATACTTTTATATTTTATTATTATTATCCAAAATGAACATTATATTTTCTAATTATATATATTATTATATATATACACATTATATAATTATATATAATATTTATATATTTAATAATATTAATATTAATAATATCAATATTTCTAATATATAATATATGTAATATATATATATAATATAATATATAATATTTCTAATATATAATATATAATAATATATATTAAAATATATATAATATATATTATTATGTATAATATGTTATATATATATTATATTTATATTTTTATATTTTTTTAATTATTATTTATAATATATAATATTATTATAAATATTTTGTAATTAGAGAAATACAGTCGCGGAGAAAGTAGACAAATAGAAAATTAGTAAGGTTCAATATTACTTCCATACAAAAAAAGAAGTTACTTTTACAAAAATTTCAAGTATGGTATACGTTAACGGTTAATTTGACCCTTTAAAATGGGTTAATTCTTATTAAGACCCTTCTTTGTATATGATTTTACTTGTACCACACGGTAAATCATGAAGTGCACGCCCATCAACATCATCCTTTAGTGGTATTTTTATAAGATTTGGTCTTTTATATACCGAACTAATTTTATTGAAAATTGATACTTATATCCCTTATTGTTAGTCAAATTATATGGTTGATCGATTTTAACAGTAAAAAATATTGTTGGCCAATCTGGATTAGATATTTTTTGATATAGATTGAATTGGATTGATGGAGATCCAGATTGATCAACAGTTAAGTTTGATCAAGTTTGATTAACAGTATGAGATGTAAATCTTAAATTTCTATATAGATGTTTTTGTACGTAAAAAAGCAAACCTTATGAAAGTATGATGTAATTTGCTTTTTTTTTCAATAATTAAAAATAATTTGAGGTTTAATAGGTTACTATGATTCAAACCCACGACCACAATTATTGTATACTCATGGGACTACCACCGAAATCAACCTCATGCTCTCGTCTACGTTATCTTTTTCTAATTAAATTGATGTCACAGTATGAAATTTCCTTATTATATGTTATTTTCCATGAGTTATTTTCCCACGTCCTCCATAATTATCAATTGCGTTGTTACCTTAACACAATCATATGGATTATTGAATATAAACAGTGAACTCATGATCAATTGCTTCTCCTTTTGTTTTTGTCCTTTATGCATGCTCACTATAAATATCAAAGATGATAGTCATTAGCTTTTAACCTATCAAATGTAATAACGTCTTCTTCAAAATTTTGCTCTTCCTTATATCTTCTGACCTTTGCTTTCCTTCTCCGAATCGTTTTCAATTGAAGAGTAGAATAGTCAATTCCTCCAATATTGAAGGATAAAGTAGTATTTTTACTTCTTAACAAAGAGAGTTTTTTTTATAATCCTTTATTATTATTATTTTTATTTCTTTTCTAAAGAAATCCCATTCTCAAAATTTAAATTTAAAAAAAAATCTAAAAACACTTCCTTTTGTTCCAAGATTATCCTTTTTATCTTTTGGTAGTCCTATTCTAAAGACAATCCATTTTAAAAATTAATTTTCTAAAGACATTCTATTTTATTTTAATAAAAATTATGACGAACTGTTGTAGCTTTTGGATTCATCCCATGAGTAATCTTTTTTGAACTAAGTTATTAAAAAAGAAATTATCTCTCCTAATTCATTAGATTAAATATTAAATATTAAATGCACTCTCCTAAATTTTTTATAACCATAATAAACTCTCTCCCCTGCATTACATATCTCTAATTTTCAATATTCATTCTAGCAAGACTAACATAAGAAAAAAAAAACTTACGAATAAGCTTGATTTTAAACTCAAAAAACAAGTACCCTTTTTTAAAAGAAAAAAATTCAAAATATGAAAATGCTTTTAATGAATCTAATTGCAACAAATCAAGTTTTCATATATCTATTTTTTTTAAACAAGGTATTTGTATTGGCTTTTTAACACACACACACACACACACACATATATATTAGTTGTTCTCTCATAAGTCATAAGGGATCATTTATTTTAATTCCGGTAAGGACCAACATGAAATCACATCCATTTTTATGAATTTTGATCTGATTTTTTTTATAGATGACATGCTCAATGAAATCTACCTATGAATAAAATTTGAGAATTTTTCAAGCACTACAACTTTTTTTCTTGAATTTTCCTATATTTCACCATTTTTCTGATGTCTTTATATTTAACAAAATCGGCATAAATAGTTGTGGTACTTGAAAAATTCTTAAATTTTATTCATTGGAAGATTTCACAGTAAATATAGTCCACAAAAAAATTCAGATCAAAATTCATAAAAAAATGGATGTGATTTCATCGTGGTCCTTACCAAAATTAAAATAAGGGATCCCTTATGAGAGAACCACTATATATATATTGTTAGTAAAAAATCAAAATATTCATAAGTTTTTTTTTCTTTAACTATTAATCAAAGATTGATTGAGAAAGCATGGAGATATGATTTTTTTATATATATAAAATGGAGAGAGAGTAATTAGAAGAGAGTGTTTAATATGGTAATAATAGATTTAGGAGGGAGAGTTTAATACGTAATATTTAATCTAATGATTTAGGAGCGATAATATTTTTAATAATTTAATTAGTTTGGAGTGTATTTAGAATTTTTTTATCTTGTTTAGTAATTTTTATTCAGGTTAAAATTGTCATTAATAAAAAAAATGTTAATTGAGAATTTACTCGAGGTGAGAAATTCTGGTTAACACCCTTGAGACCACTACCACGTAGGTGGTGGTAGGGGTTGGTACCTTAGGTACCTAACCTGATTGAATAAAGATGGATGTGTAAATGTAAGTGCAATGAAGACGGGAATGTAATGACTTTATTATCAACTGTGAGTATCGTACAAAAAGACTTTTAAACACTCTTAATCTCTTTGGGATATAGTAAGGTGGCAACCTCGTGCCTGTCGAATAGTAGATAATAGTGCAGACCGTGTTCTGATTGCAGAATTTAGGCCGAAGACTCAAAAGAAAAACTCTTCTATTCTTTCCTTATTATGCTTGGACCTATTTATACATGGTCCAAGTGGGTTTAAAGTTGTAAATCGCCCACCAAGATCCTAAGAATCTGTTCCCTCTTTATCAGGCGGGATCCTTTATTTGAAAGTTGTTGACTTTGAATTAATAATGGAGTCGAGAATATCTTTAGTGGAGATAAGTTTGATTCCTCTTTGGACTTAATCTCTTGTCTTACACGTACGCCGGGTTTTAACGTTCGTTGAAGTGTAGATATGATCTTGTGTGTATTCATGGCATGATTCTTCATGGATGTCATCGAGTTAGCCATACGTTGTTTCGTAGAGCGAGACAGACCTATGCCTTAGCTTTGGTACCAGAAGCTTGGCATGGCCTTTCTTGGCCCTTCAGAGCTTGAGACGGCCTTGTGGGAACTCATTTGGAGGGGGGGGGGGGGGAGAGCGTGGATTATACGGGCTTTCTTTTTCTTGTCCAGATGTGTTCAAGCCTTCCTTAGCGAACCGGAACGTAGCTATAGCATGAACCTGATATCTTTAAAGGTCCCCTCTTTTTGTTCCCGGAGAGGTTAGCGGGCTTTTGGGGAGGTTATGATGTAATCTCGATCTCAGGAATTCCAGACAATCACGTGTCAGGCTTTGCATAAGTTCCAGTGTTAGCGTGAGCGCCTCGATCTGGTTGTGTCGGGCTCCATTCCTGATAGTTATAAAGCTCGATGACCCTTTCTTGCTTTTACGGGGTAGTTATATGGCTCGCCCTTAGGACCCGGGGTCCAATGACTGACGAACTCGGGCTTTGACTCGGGTTCGGAGAGTGGAAAATTTCTATTTGGTCCCATAGCCAAATTTTGTTATTAACAAAAGTCCCATCTGACTTGAACACCGGTGATTGAGTTGGGGTTGGAGTCAGATTCCTTGTTTTAATTGGGAAATTTTCCCTCTTTTACTGTTACCAAATATGGGTGGAAATCTCCTCCTTAATTGTACCTGTGACATGGTAGGAAAAGACCGGTGTATTCCCTGAAATAATCCGGCTACGTTACGACCGTTCCTGTGATTCGAGGCAATCCCTCCGAAGATTTCGTTGACGTCACTGCCTCTCCCACCTCTATTTAAACCCGGCTTCCTCATCATTTTCCTCATGCTTCACTTATGAACTCAAATTTTCAAAAATCCCTCTCTTTTGTAAACTTCTTAAACTATGCCGCTGTACTTTCTCTTTTTCTTAGCCTCTAAACCCTATTCTATCATGTCGAAGTTCAGCCATGACTCTATTGATTCCCTCGTTGATGGCACAGAGGTTTCCAGTCATGCCCAAGGAAAACGGGCTTGACGAGACCTTGACGACGACGACTCACCTCCGACCCCACAGCGTTGTCGGTCTAACAGGAACATAGCTATTGGGACTGGGTTTCTAATCGATCAGATAATCCCTTGAGCTTGGTTGATGAGGATACCAGTAAGAAGAATAGGGACGGTGCTGCTGGGAAGGGCTAAGTCATAGTTACCGGTCATTCTCTAGAGAGACGCATTCCCTATGACTTCAAGGTTATTCTAGACTCCACCGTTGATCCGCAGTCGATCAGTTGTATGAGGTCTAAATATGGCATTCCTAACATCGTCACCCTCACAATCCCCCACAGAAACTACGACGTTTTCAATCCGCCCAAGGGCGTGCTCCCCATCCATGTGGCGGCCTTCAAGAATGGGGTCAGGCTCCCTCTTCATCCTACTCTTCAGCTGGCTCTCAACGCCCTACAACTAGCTTCCTTCCAGTTGACACCAGCTTTTGGAGTCATCTGATCGGCTTCCTCATGTTGTGGAGGGAACAATGCGAGCTAAGAAGGGTTACTCGAGAGCCAGAGCTGAGGAGCTATCATACCTCTTTCAAATTGGAAGCTTGTCCGGGGCTCCTCGAGGTCAGTTCTATGCCAAGGCAAAGAACAAGTTCAATTTCATCATCCCCGGCGCTTCGAGGAAAGATCCTGCTTGGAAGGAGGAGTGGATCCTAGCAAGAAAGGATTGGGGAAGCTCGACTTTCATTGGCGGGCATAAGTTTATAGTTCCCACTGCTTTCAATGTTAAACCTTCGTAGGGCCGGGATTCCTTGCCTGCCGAGTCTGAGGTTGTGCTGAAGGCCATCATCGCTAGGAAGTATTTGAATATGAAGTTTCCAACAACCTATCTATTCGATCCTCGCAGGGTGAATCAATACCTACGGATCTCTGATGCTACCCCTCGTAAGTGACACCAAGCCATTATACTTCGTTCCGTTAGTTAGCTCATTCCTAACGTCCTTCTTCTTTCTTCATTTTTTTAACAGTTTTTACTGTTTCTCCAGCTTCCCTTGAAGCCCAGCAGACTTGTACCCCTTCTCCTCATGCAAGACTACCATGGGAAGCCCCCTAAGCTACCTTAGAGAAAAGAGGGCCTGCTGATCCAGCTAGGATTTCACTTGCTTCATTTTCATCGCCATCTAAAGTTGGCTCGAAGATGGCTATTCTTGCATTACGGGCTACTAGAGTTATAAACCAAGGGAGACCCGTTTTACAGGCAGCTGATAAGACCCCCTCTGCCCCTTCATTGATGGCCTACGCTACAGCTACTACTCCTTCATCCATGTTACTCGTTGCCTCTGCTGCTCCGTCTATGCCACAAGCTCCTCAAGCTTTGGGGGACCCTGAGGCCGGTGTCCCTGATGTTCCCCCTGCCCACTCCCACCATCAGTCGGGCTCAGTTGGGCAGAACAAGGTCTTGGAGCAGTTCATTGTGTTCTGTCCGGGTAGCGGGCTCTCTAGGATAACTTCAATGCCAATGGACATCTTGCTTACCAATGGGTTCTCTCTTCTGGTTGAGATAACTTCTCTTTATCTTTCATGTGACTGTGGGCACTGAACATTCTCTAATCTTGGTTTTACATGCTGCAGGTCTTCAAATTCAATGTGGCGATGGGCCACCAGGTAGTATCTCTCAGTGACCAGGCCGCACAAGATGAGGCTGAAGTAGAGAGGGCCATGAGGTTACTTACGCAAGCTCAGACTTTGGTACATGAGATGATTTCCAGTTAGAAGGGAATGGAAGCAAAACTAGCTAAGCTTCAGTGCGATCATGAGAGGTTGAAGTGATCTTTCGATCAAGAAACCCTCTGGTCTCAACGTCGAGCCAGTCAGTGGGATACTTGGAAGGAAGAAGCGAATACGCTGGACATTAAAAACCAAGGTCTGCAAGCCCAAGTTGCTAAGCTTCAGGCCAATGTGGATGCCTCATTTAGCGATGGATACTTCTATGCTTCCTACCAGGTCGTAGAAGATCTTCCTTCTCTCTTCGACCTCTCCATCATAACTGGTTAGGATAGGGAAGAGGTAATGGCCAATGCTGCGTTAATGTCTCACCCCGAGGGTGATGGAACCGATCTTTCTAGTGGGACTGTAGCTGGGAAGCAGATAGTTACACCAAGCCTTCCTCTTCCTACTGTAACCTTCCTTTCATTAGGTCTTGGAGAGTCCTCGAGGGGGATTCAGCCTGTGGAGCCAGAAGGAAGCCAACCAGAGACCAAGACCCCATCTAAAGAATCTTCTCGAGGAGAGCCAGAGATAGGAAAGAGCGGGATAGAGTCAATCACTACTCTTCTTGATGCGTCCATTCCTTCTGAGGTAGTGACAGTGGTCAATGAGGTCTTGGAGAAGGACCCCGTTGAGCAGCAGGCAGTGGAGGATCCCCCAGAGGAGTGGGTAGCAATGGTGGCCATCCAGGATCAGCAACCATCAGAATGAGGGGTTGAGGCCATATACCATCATGGAGGAGAAGCTGTTGGGGGCGATCAGGAGGATGCAGGGGCTTAACGTAACCTATTTTTTACTTGTTTTGACTGTCCGGGAAAGAGGAGTGGGTGCTCCACTTTATTCATGCCAGATCATTATCATTTTTTTGTAGCCTGAAACCAGGGGTTGGGTCCCCTGTTTGACAAATGTAGCCTAACAAGGGAATAGGCCCCCTTACCATTAATGAGTATTAGCTTTAGACTTCATTAAAACTTACTTCAATGAATTTTGATTTGACTGGCATCCTCTTGCTTTATTTCTGATCCCGACCTAGATGCGACCTCTGAAACAACTTGACTTACTCGAACTCTGGTGAAGATAATGAGAACTAAAATTTTATTAAAGCATGAAAGAAGACAGCTAACTCGAGCTCTCAACTATTCCGCAGAAACTTGTAGCTCGACGACTTTAATGAATAGTCCCATTATATGATTATAGGCCAGTTTGTACCTGTCACAACAAGTAACTATATACACATGGAAGATTAGTAGCCAGTAATAACTGGAACATTCGAGTTTAAGTATGAGAGCTTTCCACTTCTGGGCCTTTTTAGGGGGGCTATAGCCTGATCGAGACAATATGAGGGCTATCTGGCAATTTCATGGTCTTGTAGTCTAGATAACAACTATGCTCTTACACTCAGGCCCTTCTTAGGGGTGGTAGCTCGGCCAAGCTATTTTCTGGTCTTGTAGTCTGGATGACAACTATGCTCTTACACTCAGGCCCTTCTTGGGTTGGTAGCCCGACCAAGGCATCATAAGGGTTATCTAGCTATTTTTTGGTTTTGTGGTCTGGATGACAACCATGCTCTTACACTCAGACCCTTTTTGGGGGTTGTAGCTCAACCAAGGCATCAGAAGGGCTATCTAGCTATTTCCTGGTTTTGTGATCTAGATTGCAACTATGCTCTTACACTCAGACCCTTCTTGGCGGGGGTGGTGCCTGACCGAGGCATCAAGGATAGCAAAGGGGTTTCCCTGGCTAATCCTTGATCTTGAGATGACTATGTTGGACTTACCCGTGTAGATCCTGATTGGATACGGAGAAATTAATGTAGAATATAATCGAAGATAGAGATAACAGACTTTATTGATGAAAAATGGAGTACATTATTGTTTGAGATTTTATTGAAACCTAAATGGAGGTAGTCTGCCCACGAGTCCCCTATCTAAGGGTAATTTTTCCTCATGTGATCTGCATTCCAGGTGTGATCGATGGATCGACCATTTATGTCCTCGAGCTTATATTCCCCGTTGCGGACCACTGCCTTTACCAAATAAGGTCATTCCCAGTTGGGCCCTAGTACCCCGTCTGACCTCTTCCTAGTATTCACTGTTACTTTCCTAAGAACTAGGTCCCCTTCCTTGAAGTTTCAGGCTTTAACTCTCTGGTTAAAGTACCTAGCGATCTTACTTTGGTAAATTGCTACTTTCTTAGCTACGCGATCTTGCTTCTCTTTAAGAGATCTAGGCTAGCTCGGAGCTTATTCTCATTGCTTTCAAGCTCAAAATGTTGAACTCTGAAGGAGGTTAGTTTATGCTCGATGAGAAGAAATGCTTCAACCCGAAGGTTAAAGAATAGGGTGTTTCTTCGGTGGCTCTTCTCCTTGTAGTATGGTAAACCCAGACGACCTCGGGAAGCTCTTCAGCCAATCTCCCATTTCTTTGCTGTAACTTTTTTTTCAACAGCTTCTTAATAGTTTTATTGGTGGATTCCACCAGCCCGTTAGTCCGAGGATGGGTTATTAAGGCGAATCTAAGGTCGATTCCCAAGCCTTTACAAAATTCCTTGAATCGACCATTATCAAACTGCTTTCCGAGATCAGCTATAATGATAAGAGGGGTCCCGAACCTGCAGACTATATTGTTTTTGATGAACCTTGTCATATTCTCTTCCGATATGTGGGAGAGTGGTCCGGTTTCGACCTATCTTGTGAAATAGTCGATTGCTACAATAGCATGTTTGGCTTGTCCAGGAGCGGTTGGAAATGGACCGATCAGGTCGACTCCCCATATAGCAGAGGGGTAAGGTGAGCTGAGAGATGACAAACGCTCCGGTGGGAGGTGGCTCAAGTTAGAGGTCTTCTGGCATGGTTCACAAGATTGAACAAAGTTCTTTGCATCTTTATGGATAGTTGGCCAGTAATACCCTATAGAGAGTAACTGATATGCCAGAGCTTCACCACCAACGTGGTTCCCGCATTCCCCTGAATGAACTTCTCTTAACGCCCATCTGGCATCATCAAGATGCAAACATCATAGCAGGGGGAGGGACCTGCCCCTCCTGTAAAGGTATCCATCTACCATGTAATATCGAACGGAGAGCTTTTTAATTCTTCTGGCTTGGTCAGGCTCCTCAGGAGTCCTTCCTTCTTAGAGATAAACCACTATTGGGTCCATCTAGGGTATAGGACTCATTGCTCGCTACTGTGCTTGGTAGGGAGATCACTTGGAGAGGAACTCCCTATGGTAAGACATGGCCACCATTCACAGCTATTTTGGCTAAGACGTCAGCTCGACTATTCTACTATCGAGACACCTGCTCGATCTTAAATCCCTTGAATCTATCGTTAAGCAACTAAACTAGCTTAAAATAAGCAATCATGTTATCCCCTTTGGCCTGATAGTCCCCAGAATCCTGATTCACTATAAGTAAAAAGTCACTCTTGACCTGAAGGTAATAGACCCCAAGCTCGGCAGCAGCCTACATCCCTACTAGGAAGGCTTCATATTCTGCTTCATTGCTAGTGGCCTTCAATTCGATTCTGAAATAGTGGCAACACTCAGTCCCTTATGGGTCTATCAGGACTATGCTCGCTCCTCACCTGGCTTGCCTGGACACTCCATCAGTATAGATGATCCATGACGTGCAGCCTTCCGCCCATTTTTTGGATTCTGGAATCTCCTTAGGAGCTATATTTGTCGCTGTGAAGGTCGATTGGCCTAGGGGCACTAAGAGCTCTGCCACAAAGTTCGCCAAAAACCTGGGCTTTAATTGCGGTCCTGGGTTTATACCTTAAATCAAACTGGGTGAGTTTCACGGCCATAAGACCAGTCCTCCGGACACGTCTGACCTTTGCAGAAATTGAAGGAGAGGTTGGTCCGTCACTACTACTATTGAGTGAGGTTGAACGTAAGGTCGGAGCTTCATTGCTGAGGTTACCAAGGCATGGGCGAGCTTCTCTAGAAGGGTATACTTCTTTTCCGGCTTGGTTAAGGCTCGACTCATGTAGTAGATAGGCCACTGGACCCTATCTCCACATTCCTTGACCAATGCCCCACTCACTGCAGTTTCTGAAATGGCTAAGTAAATTTGCAGCTCCTCTCCCGGACTTGGCTTGACCAATAACGGAGGGCTCGATAGATACTTCTTCAAGGCTTGAAAAGCTTGCTCACTTTTCTGGTCCCATTTCATGTTCCTTCCCTGCTTGATAGCTTTGAAGAAAGGGAAACATTTATCGGTGGACCGAGAAATGAACCTGTTGAGCACCGCTATCTGCCCGGTCAAGACTTGAACCTATTTGTGTGACGTAGGGGATTATAGATCTAGGATAGCCTTGATCTATTCTGGGTTAGCCTCTATTCCTCTCTCATAAACCATGAAGCCCAGAAACTTTCCTGCAATTACCCCGAAGGCACATTTGGATGGGTTCAATCTCATCTGGTTTTCCCTTAGGATCATGAAATTTCTGCGAAGGTTGCCCTGATGTCCTTCAATGATTGGTGACTTGGTAATCATGTTGTCGATGTACACTTCCATTGATCTTCCAATCTCGGGCTTGTATAGCCGATTGACCAACCGTTTATATGTAGCTCCCGCATTCTTAAGCCCAAACGGCATCACCTTGTAGCAGTACGGACCCTGTCCGGTGATAAAATTGATCTTATCTTAGTTGGCGGGGTGCATCATGATCTGGTTGTACCCTGAGAATGCGCCCATGAAGCTAAGGAACTTGTTTCTGGATGTGAAGTCAACCAGCTAATCGATCTTTGGTAAAGGGAAAATGTCTTTTGGACTTGTCCGGTTGAGGTAGGTGTAATTGATGCACACACGCCATTTCCCATTCGCCTTCGTGACCATGATCACATTGGCGATCCATTTGGGGTAACGCGCCTCTTTGATGAAGCCTGCTCTAATCAACTTGTCCATTTTTTTTTAACCGTAATATTTCTTTCGGCGTTAAAGTGATGTCTTTTTGTCTGACAAACTTAAAGGTCGGATCTACTGCCAAACGATGAGCAGCCAATGATATCAGGATCCCGGATATCTCTTCATGACTCCAAGTGAAGATGTCATTGAATTCTTTGAGGAGCCTGATTAGTCCTTCCTTCACTCTCGGTTTGAGGGTGGCTCTGATCTTGATGACCTTTGAGGGGTCGTCCATCCAGATGGGTATTTCTTCTAGCTTATCAACTAGATGTCCGCTGGCTCATTCCCTGCTTTGCTCTTCTTCGTCTGGAATCTCGGGATCATCCTCTAGTTGATTTGCGGGCTCTACATCCTCCAGGGTCATCCCAGGGGTTACCACATCCTGTATCGTCGTAACCTGGGCAAACTGTTTCTCTAAAGCTGTTGGGTTGGAAGACACTGCTTAGCACTCCCTAGCTGCTTGCTGGTCACCTCGTATTTCCCCCACATTGTCTCCTACTGGAAACTTTAGGACGTTATGGAAAATGGATAAGACCCCTTCAAAGATGACAAGAAATGTCTTCCTAATATCGTATTGTAAGTTGATGGGATATCCACCACCATGAAGTCCGTCATGATATTTTACTGGAGGGGGGCCGTTCCAGCGATTGCTGTAAGGATCTTGAACCCCACATGTATGATCGAGTCCCAGTGAATCCATATGCAGGGTAGTGCAGCTGTTGTAACACCACTGTTTTAAATTTAGCTTTTCCAACGTATCTTTGAAGAGGATGTTGACATTACTGCCTGTGTCAACAAGCATGCGATGGACCACACAATTGGCAATTTGTACCGTGACCATCATGGGATCTTCATGAGGCTACACGGTGTTGTAGACATCCGCCTCGATAAAAATATTCTACGTAGATTGGGAGGGGTCAGCTGGGCTCTGGTCGACCTTGAAGATACCTCACCCTTCATCTACACGAGAACCTTCCTCACATGTTTTTTCCTAGAATTATTGGAGGTGCCAGCCAATGTAGGACCTCCGCTAATGGTATGTATCACCTGGATTTGTTGCATCAGATCCGTCTGCTCTCCTTTTCACTTCTCGGCGTGCTCGCGTATCTCAACTTGTACTTCCCTCCCAGTCTGAATGTTGTCCCTAACTTGCTACAAGAACTCTATCAATCATCCTCCCCTTATTAGAGCCTCGTTCTGGTTGCGTAGGTTATAGCACTCTGAAGTGTTGTGACCCACATCTTCATAAAAGTCACAGTACTTATACCGGTTCCTCCTATCGATGGGGGCTTTCATGAGTACGGGCTTATGTAGTAGCCCCTTATCCCGGATGGCTAGGTAGATCGTTTCACGGGATGCAATTAAGGGGGTGCAGTGATCGTATCCTCTATCATCTCGCGTTATAGGGGTTACGGTCCTGGGAGTAGGCGAAGCCCGCGAAGGGGTTTGCCTTGCTGGGTACCTTTCTTGCTTGGGTTGAGAAACGAGAAACCAGAAGGTTGACCTGTTAGGAGGTTCGTTATGATTTTTTCTGAACTGGTTCAGGTCTGAGAGTTTCCTTTTTTTGTCGTTTTGTTATTCTCCGTAGGTCGCTTGGCAAAGGATCGGAAAAGCTTACCTGCTCATAGGTTCCACCTAAAATTGGCGAGAGTTTTTTTCTCAGTGAAGACCCCTATCTGGATGACCTTCTTGTGGAACAGCTCCACGTAAGCCTGGAGGGTTTCCCCTCTCTCTTGGATCACATACTGTAAATGGATGGGATCCTTCGTTCGAGGTTTGATTCCCTAAAGTTGTGAGCAGAAATCAATTGATAGCTTTGTGAAGGAGTCCACACTGCCAGCGGGTAGCTTTCTGAACTATGTCTTGGCGTAGTCGGTTAGGGTGGTAGGGAACATTCTGCACATGACTTCTATCTGTTGGACGAAGCTCTCCAAGTGGCTTAAGGGATCCTCCGTACCTGAGAATTCGTCTGATGGCATCTTAAACTTCAGCGGGAGCTCCGCCTCCCAGATTTTACTGGTAAAGAGAGCGTTCATCTCGCTCAAGGGGTTTTTTTTAACCTCCTTACCCTTCCCTCTTTTCAACAACTGGATCTCCTTCTACACCTCTGCTAGCTGGTTCCTCAAGCGCTTATTTTTGTGCTTCTTATAATCGACCTCGGAGCTCTCATTGTTAGATCCCCCTGACGAGCTAGATACTTCCACTTTGTCATTCTTAGGGACGGGCTCTGTTTGTGCAGTTTGCCGGCTACCCAGGGCTTCAGCTCAAGGTTCCCTTTTGGAAGTCACCGATCGAGGAGGGCTACGAGGTGCCCTTGGCGGAACGTCAACTGCCGATTTAACCTACCTAGGTTAATAGTTGGTCGGTCTGTTCGGGACTGGGAGCATGAGCCTTAGCCTATCCCGGATAGGTATTGTAGATCCTGTCCTATGGTAGACAGGGATCAGTAGTGGGGTCCCAACCGATCGAAATTAGGCTGCCTGGCAGTGGGCCGGCTCGCCTCTCCGCGGGTTCCCAGATCTGCCAGTTGTGGATCAATTCCTTCTGCAGCTAGACGGAGATGGACATTTTCCACAATGGTTGCTGCATGCTGATTGATCACAGCCTGGTTCATTGCCTGAGGGGTTGGAACCCGCTCCGCGCCTGGCTGAAGCAAGGTCGGCTTACGGTGAGTGGATTTCTTCCCTTTTTCTGCCCTTTCTAGGTTGAGGGGGAAAATGGATGACCCTAGGTTTCGGGTTGTTCTTGAGAGGAGCGAAGCCTCATTATTATACAAATCAACAAACTTGTAAGCGAAAAAATTACGGTGTGGGTCTTCCCACAGACGGTGCTAGAAAGTGTTAACAGAGAATTTACTGGAGGTGAGAAATTCTGGTTAACACCCTCGAGACCACTACCACGTAGATGGTGGCCGGGGTTGGTACCTTAGGTACCTAACTTGATTGAATAAAGATAGATGTGTAAATGTAAGTGCAATGAAGACGGGAATATAATGGCTATATTATCAACTGTGAATATCATACAAAAAAACTCTTAAACAATTTTAATCTCTCTGAGATACAGTAAGGTGGCAACCTCGTGCATGTCGAATAGTAGATAATAGTGGAGGCCGTGTTCTGATTGCAGAATTTAAGCCGAAGACTCAAAAGAAAAACTCTTCTCTTCTTTCCTTCTCATGCTTTGACCTATTTATACATGGTCCAAGTGGGTTTAAACTTGTAAATCGCCTGCCACGATCCTAAGAATCCGTTCCCTTCTTATCGGATGAGATCCTTTATTTGAAAGTTGTTGACTTTGAATTAATAATGGAGTCGAGAATATCTTTGGTGGAGATAAGTTTGAAGATAAGTTTGATTCCTCTTTGGAATCAATCTCTTGCCTTACACGTACGCCGAGTTTTAATGTTCGTTGAAGTGTAGATATGATCTTGTGTGTATTCATGACATGATTCTTCATGCAGGTCGTAGAGTTAGCCGTTCGTTGTTTCGTAGAGCGAGGCAGACCTCTGTCTTAGCTTAGGTACCAGAAGCTCGGCCTGACCTTTCCTGGCCCTTTAGAGCTTGAGACAGCCTTGTGGGCACTCATTTGGGGAGGGGGGAGGAGGGAGGTGTTGGGATTATGCAGGCTTCCTTTTTCTCGTCTAGATGGGTTCAAGCCTTCCTTAGCGAACTGGAACGTAGCTATAGCATGAACCTGATATCTTTAAATGTCCCCTCTTTTTGTGCCCGGAGAGGTTAGCTGGCTTTTGGGGAGGTTATGATGTAATCTCGATCTTAGGAATTCCGGACAATCACGTGTCGGGCTTTGCACGAGTTCCAGTGTTGGCGTGAGGGGCTCGATCTGGTAGTGTCGGGCTCCATTCCTGATAGTTTTGAAGCTCGATGACCCTTTCTTGCTTTTGCGGGGTAGTTATATGGCTCGCCCTTAGGACCCGGGGTCCAATGACTAGCGAACTCGGGTTAGGAAAGTGGAAAATTTCTTTTTGGTCTCCAAGCCAAATTTTGCTATTAACAAAAAAAAAAAAAAATTGGAGTGTAAAATGAAAATTTATGGATTGTAAGGAGAAGCTCTCCTTAACAAAATAGGAAAATGAAGAAAATTAAACTAGAAAGGGTATATATATATAATCTCCCCATAATAAATGGCTTCTTTTAAATATTAAATTTGATTAAATAGAGGAGAAGAAATAAGAAGAAAAACATGATTTGATGAAAGAATTATCAACTGAGATTAAAATTAAGTTTATAGTTTACAATTTATTTTATAGTACAACCAAAAGAATTTGAAAGTTATATATAACATAGAGACAGAAAAGTCAGCTCTCTTATCTAAATTTCCTAGTTAATTTCTCAACTGTTCCACACTTTTCACTTAGGCCATCACCAATTTGCAACCACTTATAACACGATTTTTCTTGTAAGAATACAAATTGCAACAGAAAACCACCCACCCATCCACGTACGAAAAATTATATGCCCTCCCTACTCAACAATTTGCTCCAAGTAAACAGCCAACACAAAAATTCATATATCAATTCATATTATAATAACAAAAATGAACAAATATATGACATTAAGTTGTCAAGAATTAGAATACTCACCATATATCATCTTTTTTTTCCAAAAGATTTGATAAACACTAGAAATATTAACCCAAAAAACAGTGCTGCTGCTCCTCCTAGAACAATTGCCATAGATTTCCCTGTATTGTTTCCACCTCCTCCTTTGTCTTTACAGAGTAATTTACTTGTGTTAGTAAAAGTGAAATATGTAGAAATATACTCATTCAACAAGAAAAACAAAATGCACATGATGTCAGAGGAAAAATAGAGACAGAGGAACCTCTCTCTTCATAAACAATCTTACGACAACAAGAGTACGAGACTTTGATATCATATTAGTAATTACCATCGGATCTAAAAGTTTAGGCTAATAGAAAACAACCCAACAATAGTATTTAAACGCTCTAATGGAAATTTACGATTTTACTTACCATGGTATTTGTTGCCTGGGACTCCATATGGGTAGTAACTGTAGCTAATAGAGCATCTGTCCAGATAAATTTGGCCTGAAGTTGAACCAATACACTCTTCTTGAGCAATCTGCGCAGCACTGGTTACACATTCACCACAATCACATCCACCTAAATCTCCTTCACACTGAGCCAGAACATGCACAGAACCATAGTCTCCAGTGTAAAACCCGTGGCCATCAATTACACCGCTCTCCATTGCTACGAATGCCTCATCTCTCAGCTCTTCAAATCCAATATCCGCTCCCTTCTCACCACAAATTTTGTGTAGCAATTCATGTTTGTTGAAAGCCTCTTCCATAAACTCATCAGTCTCGTAGTTAAAGTAGCACCCTTTAAGCTGAATCCTAGCTGCCACAGCTTTGCTGGTGCACAAGTTTTTTGATAATATTTCAGGGAGGGTATTTACGCAGTCATAGCAATCGCGGTTGGTTAAATCACCCCTGCATTGAAAGAGACCCGAAACAGCATTGTTATTACCTCCTGCAGAGGCTTTAAAGAACCTTGACTGGGAAGAGTGAGGCAGTAGTTCTTGAAACAGAAAGGAAAGGGCTTGTGAGTGAGACTCGTGACTCGAGCCTGTGAATTTCTGCTGGCTTGTACAGTTTTTGTATACTAAATTGCTGTAATCAGAATTAGTGTTTACACATGGTAAGTAAATCCCCCATAGCAAATTGACTGATAGAAGAGAGAACATAAGTTTCCAGGTTGAATCCATTTGGAGTCTGGTGAGGATTTGGTACGTAGTTTTCGGATCCCTGGAAAACTAGAATAAACTGATATTGGAGGACAAGCTGGTTGTTACCTGTTAGAATGTTAAATGTCATATTGGATTTGCTGCTTTTAGAAAAATGGATTGAGACGCTGCGATTGTGGTATATTTTCTAGCCTAACTCTAACCAACTTCAATGGAACTAATTGTGGTTTTGGTCATTGTAAATTCTGAAAAAAGAGTGAAAAGCACTCGGCTTATAAAGTTTTCTCAACCACAAGCAACAGTATATATAGATATAGTCAATATGATATGTATATACATAATACATATAGGATTGTTCAACTTCACCTTTGACATCTTATGTGAGCTTGATCTCCATTCAGCTTCCAGATCCCAGCTCCGTTTCTTCTCATTTGTTTTGTATGTGTTAATTGAACCAAATAATCAAGTGATTTTATGGCTTTCAAAGAAGTTTGGTGACAACTTACTACACCGTAACTTGATGCATGAATGATCTAATGTGATTATGGGTACCTATCAATGCAATTATAGTAGCCTACATAAGTTTCCAATTATTGCTAGCACTTGCATAAGCAATGTGTTTAGATAAGAGCACAATTAAAGTATCTTCGCCCTTTATATTATTGATTGGACACTTAATTGACAGCTTAAAGTCCCGGGTTAAGTGGTTATTAACATGGTATCAACTGTATTCAAATCTCCTTTTTCATGCAGAAACATCATTCTTGTTGGTAGAAAAATTCTGTCAGTAATCCCAAAATTTGTAGGAATTATCAACATATGAATAAAACAAATAACTTTCTTGGGATGAGGAATTTCAGTTAGTACCCTCGAAACCACTACCTCGGAGGTCGCGGTCGGAGTTGGTACCTATGATACATGATTTATACATGTGATGATGGATACAAAGGTGAGTAATAACACGATGTATTAAAGATACGTAAAGGAAAATGACATTTCTCTATTACTGTTAAATGATTCACACGTCATTTACAGAAATTATTTGAAAACTCACAATCTCTTAGGTACAAGGGGGTGACAGCTTCGTACCTGTCAAGAAATAGATATCAATGGTGGCCGTGTTCTGTGAATAGAATTTAGGCCAAGGCACAACTTTCTTTTTGTGTGTGTTCTGGGACCCCCTTTTGTTCTGTATGCATGGGCGTATTTATACACAGTCCAACTAGGTTAAAACTCGTGATTCTCCCGCCATTAATTTCTGAATCGAATCCCTCCTTATCGGACGGGATATTCTGTTTAAATGTCATTGAATTTGGCTTGATAACGGATTCTAGAATATCTTGGAGGGAGATAAGTTTGTTTCCTCTTTGGACTTAATCACTTGCCCTGCACGTAAGTAGCGTTTTAATGCAAGTTGGAGAGTGAATTCGATCCTGTGTACTGCCTTGGTGAGATGCATCACGGAGGTCATCAAATATGGTGTTTACTATCTTGAATGGCGAGGTACATCTATGTACCAGCCTTGGCACTAGAAGCTTGATCTAACCTTCCCAGGTCCCTTTTGGAGCTTGACATGATTGCCTTGGTGCTCTTTAATGGTAACTGAGCTTTACGAGCTTCCTCCTATCTGCTTGGATAGATTCGGTTCTTTCCTGGGCAAAACGGAGAGACATTGTAGGAGGAATTTGATGCCCTGAGGGTCTCTTCGTATAAGTGGAAGTGGTAGCATATTTCAGGGGAGGTCGCGAGATATCTCGACCTCGGGGAGTTCAGATCTTCCCCTATTGATCTTGCTTCGGGTTATTATTTCGATATGAGGAGCTCGATTTGATCACGTCGGGCTTCACCTGGAGTGTTCCTAGGGTGTGACGACCCTGTCTTGCTTCTACGGGGTAGTACCGTAGCTAGACCCCGGGGAACCTCGATACCCTGTTGTGTAATCCTGGATTTGGACCCTAGCTAGGAGAGTGAAAAATTTACCTTTGGTCCCTAGCTAAATTTAACTATTAACAGAAGTCCCATCTAACTTAAACACCGGTGATAAAGTTAGGGTTGGAGTCAGATTCCCTATTTGATTTGGGAAATTTTCCTTCTCTATTAGTCACCAGAATCCAGGAAGGAATCCTCTCATTAAATGCAAGTAAAACGTGGCAAGCAAGGAACCGTGTATTTTTCAAAATAATCTGGTTGCATCACGTTAGTCCTCGAGAATCGAGGTAATCTTCACCGAAGATCTCACCTTCCTGCTTGCTTCCATCACCGAAGTTACTGGTTACTGTGCCATTCATCTCTATTTAAACCCGGTCACGTCGTCTTCCTTCTCAACTCTTCTAATTCCTTCAAATTTCAAACTTTCAAAAAATCCTTTTTTTCTTCGCCTTCTCGAGCAACACATCTATATTTCTTTCATCAAACTCAAAATTTCTCATCATCATGTTGAAATCTAGTCGTGATACAATAGACCTCATGGTAGAGGGTGAAGAGGTCTCTAGTCTCGCTTACGGGAAGTGAGCACGAAAAGACTTCGATAGCGAGGATTCCCCTCCAAACCCACAACGTCACCACTCGAATAGAAACGTTTAGGGGTGGGCGCGGTTCGGTTCAGTTCAGTTCGGTTTTTGGTAAAACTGAATTGAACCGAAAATATTTCGATTCACCAAAAATTGAACCGGTTTAAACCGAATAAAAAAATTATAACCGAACTGCACTGAACTAATTTGAATTGGTTCGGTTTGGTTTTGGGCCAGTTTAATCCCATTCCAATTTTTGTTTCATTATATGTTGATTATGCTCTTCAATTTTATGCATGACAGAGCACCAAATTTTCAACCATTTCTAGCATGTTGGACATATAATTAACTGTCAATAGTGACCAAAACAAAAGAATTCATGGTGAATAGCTTGGCGTTTTTGGCCTTTTAAAATTTAACAAATATTTAACATTCAAACTTTTAAAGAGCAACAAGCAGCAAAGACATTTCAATAACCAAAAGTGCCAGGCAAACAACACATTACACATAAGAGAAAGTAAAGAACCAAAATGACGACAACAAAGTCGTTGGCAGAAGAAGAGCTGAAGAAGACAAAAGCTAACCAAAGAAGCAATCGGATCTGAATAAGAGCATAATTGATGAGCTGAAGCCTGAACTCTGAAGGCTATCTCGTTGAAGCTTTGAATGAAGATGAAGGAAAGCAAATCAAACGAGCAGAGGCCAGATCGGTGGACGGTGGTTATCAAATGTGAAACAAAAAAAAAAGACAAACAAAATCAGGAAAAAGAAGAAGAAAATTAGAGCACGAAGAAAAGAGATTAAGTCGACTGTCCAGACAAATTTTCGTTGAAGAACGAATTTGAGACGACAACGGATATGAGCAACAGACAGCCGGAGATGAGCCGTGGAGATGCTAATCAGAGGAGTTTAGACTTGAGACTTGAGAATGATAATTGAGATTTTGAGAACTGAGAACTGAGAACTGAGAAAAAGATAGGTCGACCAAAGAATAGATGAGAAGTTTAGGTTATTTTTTTGGTAAACTTTTATATGTGGTTTAATCAGTTTAAACCAGTTTTGAGTCACCAAACCGGTTTGCACCTTTTTTTTCGGTTTGGAACTTAGTTCCCACCCTTAGAAACGTTTCAGTCGGGACTGGTTTCTCAAACAGACCAGATGAACGTCTGTACTTGGCCGAGGAGGATTCAAGTAAAGAATTCGGGGATGTTACGGTTAGTAGGGATCAAGCTATGGTCGTTGGTACACTTTCGGAGGAAATTCTTCCCTATGACTTCAAGGTCATGCCGGATTCTACCACTGACCCGAGGTTGATTAATCGCTTGAAGGCCAAGTATGACATTCCTAACAGTGTTTCCGTCTCCGTACCTCTTAAGAATTATAATGTCTTCTCACTTCCTAAAGGCGTGCCCTTGATCCACGTCGCAGCTCTCGAGAACGGGGTCATGCTTCCTCTTCACCCCACCCCCCGACGGGCTATCAATGCCCTGCAGCTAGCTCCTTTTTAGTTAACACCTAGCTTCTGGAGACATCTAATCGGCTTCCTTATACTGTGGAGGGAGCAGTGTAATTTGAGCAAGGTCGTTAGGGAGCCCAGAGTGGAGGAACTGGCATACCTATTTCAGATTGGCTACCTATTTGGCGGCCTAAGAGGCCAGTTCTACATGAAAGCCAAGAGTAAGCTCAAATTCATTGTTTCCGATGCTTCTAAGAAAGACCCCACCTAGAAGGAAGAATGTATTCGGGTGAAGGGTGATTGGGGAAGCTCGATCTACATCGGCAGATATGAATTCGAGGTCCCAACTGCTTTCAACGATAAGCCCTCGTGGGTAGGGATTCTCTGTCCGTTGAGTCTGAGATAATTTTAAGGACTATCATCTCCTGTAACTATTTAAACATGAAGTTTTCCACTACTGATTCCTTTGATCCCTGCAGGCTGAATCTATGCCTGCGTATCTCTATTGCTTCTCCCAATAAGCAAAAGCATTTGAACTAGCTCGCTTCTCTTACGCTAGTTAACTTGTTTCTGACTCCTGACTTACATTTTTTTTAATAATTTATGTTGTTGCTCCAGCTTCCTATGAAGTCCAGCGAGCTCGTACCCTTTCTTCCTTCTGTTAGACCAACCCGGAGAATATCCTCGGTTACCTTGGAGAAAAGGGGGCCAACTGTCCCAGCTGCGATTTCACCTGCTCCTGTTTCGTCCCATTCTCTGTCTAAGGCAGGAGGTAAGGGGACCTCTATTCCTCTTTCAACTACTGTAACTATCACCGCTCCTTCTTCGGTTGCCCCTTCTATTGTTGTTCCTACTTCTGCCACTCTTATGGTCAGCCTCCTCGATGTTTCTACTCCTACATCCGTATCCCTGACTTTTCGAGCTTTTGGGGAGCTTGAGGTTGATGTTGCGGAGGTTCCTCCTGCTTGATTTCAATATCAGTCGAGCTCTGCTGGGCAAGACTAAGTCTTGGAGTGGTTTGTCTCGTCTTGCCCAGGTGGTGGCCTCTCTAGGATGGCTTCGATGCCCGTCGACATTATGCTTACCAAGGGCACCGCTCTCTTGGCTAAAGTAATTATCTTCTTTCACCTTTACTTGTGGTTGCCTGCTTGATCAGTTTGTAACTTAAGGTTCGCATCCAGTAGGCATTCAAATTCAACGTGACTATGGGTCATCAGGTGGCCTTTCTTCGTGATTGCGCGGCAAAATTAAGGCTGAAACTGAGAGGGCCATGGGATTACTTACGCGGGCTCAAACTCTGGTGCAAGAGATGACCTCCAGCCAGAAGAAGATGGAGACAAAGCTGGTTGAGCTTTAGTGTGACTACGAGAGGCTGAAGCGGTCTTTCGACCAATAGACATTCCAATCTGAACGTCGGCTAAGCAAAGGGATACCTGGAAAGCAGAAGCCAATGTATTAGATATCAAAAACCAGGATTTACATGCTCAGGTGGCCAAGCTGCAGGCAGAGGTGGATGCCTCTTTCAGTGTTGGGTATTTTTAAGCCTCTTACCAGGCCGCAGAAGCTCTCCTTTCTCCCTTCCATCTATCTATCATCACCAACTGGGACAGAGAGGAGATTATGGCCAAGTTCATAGAGATGTACCTTCCCATCAGTGATAGAGTGGGTCCTTCGAACATGGTTGGAGCTGGGAAACAAACGGTTGAAGCAGATCTTCATCTCCCTCCTCTAGTCTTTCAACACTCTAGACCAAGGGAGTTTTCTAGTGGGATCCAACCTGTGCAGCCCGAAGGGGGTCATCTTGAAGCCTGGCAGAACACTAGAGATTGCTCTGAAGAGCTTGCCAGAGCAGAGGCGGAGGTTGAACAGATGGAATCGGAGGCAGCTGCTACCACTCAAGATGTGGCCATTCCTCTCAAAGTTATGGATGTGGTTAGTGAAGTCCTGGATGAGGACTTGGCCGAGTAGCAGGCAGATGAATAGCCTCAGGAAGAAAGAGCAGCTGGAGGAAACAATCAAGTTGATCAACCGTCGGATGAAGGAGAGGCAGACAGAGATCAGCAAGATGGATAAGTGGATGGAGGAAACCAGGAGGAGGCTGGAGTTTAACGCGATCCATTTAACTAATTATCTCGATTGCCCAGAAAAAGAGGTGGGCACCCTACTTCATTCATGACCAGTTTCATCAGTTTTCTTTGTCATTGTTTATTTATTTATTTATTTATTGTTTTTTTAGACATTGCCCGCAACCAGAGTTTGGGCACCCTGCTTGATGTAAGCCTTATGAGGAGATAGACTCCCTCAGCTGTCTGATGTAGCCCACTGAGGGGATTGGCTCCCTCATTATCTATGTGAATTGGCTCCCTTTTTTTTTCTCTTGCTTGCTTTGATTGATTGTTGATCATGAATTTATAACAAGGTTGGGTTCTTCTCGCTTTACTTCTTACCTTGACCTAAAACGATGCATTCAACATAATCTTAACTTAATTAAGCCTGGCAATTAACATCCTTTAATCTGTTGAGTCTAGGTTGACTATTGTCGACCTTGTCCCCACTTTAAACTGGATGTGTTTCAACCAAGCTTTCACAGCGGGCTCCCGTAACTGTGTCCCTACAAAGTTGAGAAAGAGAAGTGGAAAACAAGTAGATTAACGGTATTCCATTGTGGTATATGTTGGACCCTAGAAGGATCTTTCTTCGTCAGATGTCTAGCTCTGATACTTTAGGTGAAATTCATACTATAATTTTTTGGGTGCCTTTCTACCTCGTATTGGGGATAAGACGGACCCTATTATAGAGACTTTGGTTTGGCGGGCTTATACGTATCTAGGCTTTGATTCCCGCATGATGGGTGGTAGCCCGACCAAGGCATTAGGAACGCTATCTAGCTATCCTGATCTCGAGACCTGGATGGCAACTACACTCAGACCTTTCTTGGGGGTGGTAGCTTGACCAAGGCATTAGGAAGGCTATCTAGCTATTCTGGTCTTGAGAGCAACTATGCTCTTACATTCGACTCTTTTTGGGGGTGGTAGCCCCGAGCAAAGCATTAGGAATGTTATCTAGTTATCCTAGTCTCGAGATCTGAATGGCAACCGTGCTCTTCCACTCAGACCCTTCTTGGGGTGATAGCTCGACCAAGGCATCAGGAAGACTACCTAGCTATCCTAGTCTCGAGATCTGGATGGTAACTATTCTCATACACTCAAACCCTTCTTGGCGGGTGCCCGGCCAAGGCTTCAAGAAAGTTATCTCGCTTTTCTTGGTTAATGGTAATCATGGTGAATTTATTCATGGAGAATACAATCAGAGATGGATAAATTAATGACAGATTTTATTGATGATCAAGATTGAGTACATTGCTATTTGAGAAACTTTAATAAAACCTAAAAGGAGGTAGTCTGCTATGGACTCCCTGCCTAGGGATAAAACTTCCTCAAATGCTCAGTGTTTCAAGTGTGGTCGATGGATCGACCATCCATGTCTTCAAGCTTGTATGCCTTATTGCGGGCCATTATCTTCACGAAGTATGGCGCCTCCCAATTGGGTTATAAAACCCCACCCGACCTTATCCAGGTATTCTGAGTCACTTTCTTAAGAACCAAGTCCCCTTCCTTAAAGTTCCTGACTCTGACCTATCTGTTGTAATACCTAACGATCTTGCTTTAGTAAATTGCTACTTTCTCGCTGCCCGATCTTGTTGCGCTTCTAAAAGGTCTGGGCTGGTTCAGAGCTTGACCTTGCTGCTTTCTGGTTCAAAGTGTTGTACCCTGAACAAGGTCAATTTTTACTCGATGGAAGGACTGCTACAACCCCATAGGCCAGAGAGTAGGGTGTTTCTCCGATAGTTGTCCTCTTTGTGGTTTGATATGCCCAGAGAACCTCGAGGAGCTCCTCGACCTATTTACCTTTCTTCTGCTGTAACTTCTTCTTCAACAACTTTTTGATGGTCTTGTTGGTAGATTCGACTAACCCCCATTAATATAAGGATAAGCTACTGAAGCGAGCCTGAGGTCGATCCTTAAGCCTTCGTAGAAGTTTATGAATCTGACATTGTCAAATTGTTTGCCTAGGTTGGCTATTATGATGAGTTAAGTTCCAAACCTGTAAACCACGTTGGTTTTGATGAACTTGGTCGTATTCTCTTCTGAAATCTAAGAGACAGGTTCTGCTTTGACCCACCTTGTTAAATAATTAATTACAACGATAACGTGCTTAGCCTGTTCTGGAGCGGTAGGTAGCGGACCTATCAGGTCGACCACCCAGATGGAAAATGGGTAGGGTGAACTGATTAATGATTGCCGCTCTAGTGGTAGGTGGCTCAAGTTCGAGGTCCTCTGGCACGGTTCATAGGATCACACAAAAATCATCGTGTCTAGTTGAATATTTGGCCAGTAATACCCCATACGAAGTACTTGATATGGTAAAGTCTCCCCACCGATGTGATTCCCGTAGTCCACAGAATGGACCTCTCTTAATGCCCAACTGGCATCGTCCAGATGCAAACATAGAAACAAGGGAAGGGACTCTCCCCTCCTGTAGCGGTATCCATCTATCAGGCAATACCATACGGACAACCTCTTGATTTTTTTAGCATGGTCGGGATCTTTGGGAATCTTTCCTTCTTGGAGGTTGATAGCTATTGGGTCTATCTAATCAGGTAACAATTCAACCGGGCAGATTTCTCTACCTTCTGTTATGCTTGACTGAGAGATCACCTAGAGGGGTACTCTTCTAGGTAGGGCTTGACCCCTATTCCCAGCTATCTTTGATAAGATGTTCGACTGATGGTTTTTGTTGTCGAAGTATCTGCTCAATCCGGAACCCTTTGAACCTTTCCCTGAGTTGCTGGACCAACTTCGGATAGAAAGCCATGTTGTCGCCCTTGGCTTTGTAGAGTCCTATAATCTGGTTGATGATAAACAACGAGTCACTCTTGACGTGCAAGTAATCAGCCCCTAGTTCAATGGTGACCTTCATTTCGGCTATGAGAGCTTCATACTCTGCTTCATTATTGGTTGCTTTGAATTCGAACCTAAAACAGTGGCAATATTTCGTTCTTTTAAGGTCAATCAGGACTATGCGTGCCTCTCCCCCTGCCTGTCCAGATGCTCCATCAGTGTAAGAATCCAGGCTTTACAGTCTTTCGACCAATCGCTATCTTCTGAAAGCTTCCTAGGAGCCAGACCCACTGTTATCGGGGTCTCTTCACTTAAGAGGTCTGAGAATTCAGCTACGAAGTCTGCTAAGGCCTAAGCTTTGATTGTTGTTCGAGATTTGTACTTTAGATCAAACTAGGTGAGCTCTAAAACTCACAAGACAAGCCTTCAAGATACATCCGGCCTCTGTAAGAACTGGTGGAGGGTTGATCTGTCACCACGGACACTGTATGGGCTTGAAAATAGAGATGAAGCTTCCTGGTCGAAGTAACCAGGGTAAGGGTGAGCTTCTTAATGAGGAGGTAGTTCTTCTCGAGCTTGGAAAGTGTGTGACTGACATAGTAGACAGGTCTCTAGACCCCATTCCTGCACTCATTGACCAAAGCCCCACCTACTGCAGTCTATGACACAGCTAGGTAGATTTGTAACTCCTCTCTCAGTATGGGTTTAACTAGCAGCGGCGGGTTGGCGAGGTAATTCTTTAAATCTTGGAAAGCTCGCTTGTTGTCTTGGTCTCATTTCATGTTCTTCCCCTGCTTGATGGCTTTGAAGAAGGGAATGCATTTATCCATGGAATGCGAAATGAACCTGTTGAGTGCTGATATACGATTTGTCAACACTTGGACTTGTTTGAGAATGGTCGGAGAATCTACGTTCAAGACAGCTTGGATCCTTTCCGGGTTTACCTCAATTCCTCTCTCATTCACCATAAAACCCAAGAACTTTCCTGCAGTCACCCAGAAAGCACATTTGACGGGGTTCAGTCGCATTTGATTTTCCCTTACTATCTGGAAATTCCTACGAAGATGATCTTGATGTTCTTCTACTTCTCGAGATTTGGTGATCATACCATCTATGTACACCTCTATTATCTTTCATATCTCCGGCTTGAATAGCCGGTTAACCAATCGTTGGTAGGTATCGCCCCCGTTCTTGAGGCCGAAAGGCATTACCTTGTAGCAATACAGACCTTGCCCCATGATAAAGCTGGTCTTGTCTTGATCGGCAGGGTGTATCATAATCTGGTTGTACCCTAAAAACATGTTCATAAAGCTTAGAAGCTTGTTTCAGGCCGTGGAATCTACCAGCTGGTCAATTTTTGGTAGAGGAAAGCTGACTTTTGGGCATGCCCGATTGAGGTCACTGTAATCGACACACATACGCCACTTCCAATTTGCCTTTGTGACCATGACCACATTGTCAATCTATTCGGGGGTACCGAGCTTCTCTGATGAAACCTACTTTGATCAGCATGTCTACTTCTTCTTGAATTGCATCGTTCCTCTCAACATTAAAGTGACTCATCTTCTACTTGATGAGCTTGAAGGTTAGATCTACTGCTAATCGGTGAGCTGCCAAAGATATTGGGATCTTCGACATCTCTTTATGGATCCAAGTGAAGACGTCGTTGAATTCTCGGAGAAGCTCGATCAAACCTTCCTTCACTCTTGGCTTAAGGGTATTTTCGACCTTAACAACCTTGGAGAGGTTATCACTTCTGATGGGTATCTCCTCTAGATTATCTTCATGGTGCTCGCTAGTAAATTTTCTGCTTTGCTCTTCCTTATCCAGTACCAGTGGGTAATTCTCTAGATGATCAACAAACTTCGTATCTTCCAGGGTCATCCCGGGTGCTTCCATATCCTGGATCATTGCGACTTGTGTGAACTGCTTCGCCAAAGCTACCATATTGGCAGATACTGTATAGCATTTTCTGGTCGCTTGTTGGTCCTCGCGTACCTTGCACACCTTGTTCCCTACCGGAAACTTTAAGACATTATGGTAGATGAACAAGATCCCCTTAAAGAATGACAGAAATGGTCTTTTTTGTATCACGTTGTAGGCTGACGGGGGTGTCAACCACAACGAAGTCTGTCGTGATATTTTTTTAGAGGGGTATGGTTCCAGCGATCACTAGAATGATCTTTGACCCCACCGATATGATCGAATCCCCAGTGAAACCATATAACGGGGTTGTGTAGCTATTGTAGCACCAATGCTTCAAATTGAGTTTTTCCAAGGTGTCTTTGAAGAGAATGTCAACACTACTGTTTGAGTCGACGAGTACACGGTAGACCATGCAGTTGGAAATTTGTACCGTGATTACCGTGGGATCGTCGTGAGGCTGCACAATATTGTAGACGTCTGCCTCGGTGAAAAAAATCTAGGTGGACTGGGATAGACTAGCCGGGCTCGGGTCGACCTTAAAGATACCCCGACCTTTATCAACGTAGGGAATCTTCCTTGCATGGTTCTTTGTGGAATTGTTACAGGTGCCAGCCAGGGTAGACCCTCCACTGATGGTATGTATAACCTGGATTTGTTGCATCAAATCCTTCTATTCCCTTTTCTCTTCTCAGCATGATCACAGATCTTCACTTGTACCTCCTTTATAGTCTATATGTTATCCCTGACCTGTTGCAAGAATTCAACCAAGCATCCTCCCCTCCCCTCACCAGAGCTTCAATCTGGTTGGGCAGGCTATAACACTCTGATGTGTTATGCCCTACGTGTTCATGGAAGTCGTAGTACTTGTATCAGTGCCTTTTATTTGTTGGATCGTTCATGGGTGCTAGCTTCTGGATAGCCCCTTATCCCAAATGGCAAGGTAGATTGTTTCACAGGACACATTAATGATCGTACCCTCTCTCATCTCGTGTTACTGAGGCTACAGCCCTTGGAGGAGACGAAGCTTACAGAGGGGTTTGTCTTACCGGGTACTGCTCTTGCTGAGGTTGGGAATGGGGAAAATGATACGTTGACCTGCTGGGGGGTTTATTTTGGGTTTTATGAGCCTGGGTAAGTCTGAGAGCCTCCTTTTTTTAGCGTTTCGCCGCTCTCATACGTCATGCTGCATTTTGACCTTGAGTTGCTCATCAATCTCGACCTGCTCGAGAGCCTGATTACAGGCCTCTTGGTAGATCTCTGAAGGTTGCTTGGCGAAAGTTCGAAAAAGTTTGCCCACCCACAGGTTTCGTAGGAGGTTGGCGAGGGTTTTCTTTTTGGTAAAGATGACCATTTGGATGACTTCCTTATATAAACGTTCCACGTAAGACTAGAGAGCTTTTCCTCATACTTGGACCACATATTGAAGGTGTATGGGATCATTTGGGTATGGTTTGACCTCTTGGAACTATGAGCAAAAGTCGGTTGATAGCTTTGTGAAAGAATCCACTCTTCCAACGGGCAGCTTCCTAAACCAAGTCTTTGCATAGTTAGTCAGAGTGGTAGGGAACATCCTGTACATGGTAGCCCTGGTGGTATTTTGGACTTCCATTTGCTGGACGAATCTCTCAAGATGGCTTAGAGGGTCCTCTGTTCTGGAGAACTTATCTGCAGATATCTTGAATTTTGGTGAGAGTTTAGTTTTCCTGATCCTTCTAGTGAATGGGGCATTCATTTCACTCAAAGGATCCTTCTTGGCTTCCTTATGTTGCCCCTTCTTTATCTGTTGAATCTCTCTCTGCAGCTTCTCCAGCTGATCCTTCAGGCGCTTGTTCCCATGCTTTTTTGAATCGACCTCTAATCCCTCGCTATCAGGTCCCTTCGATGAACTAGAGACCTTAACCCTGTTCTCTTCACGAGGGGGATTTGCCTGGGGGTTTTGTTGGTTACCTTTTTCTCTAACATGGGTTTCTTTTCTAGAAGCTACAATGCAAGGGGTTTCATGTTGTTCCCGTGGCAATGTAACTACTGCAGATTTGACCCATTGAGGTTGGTAACATGATAGTCTGTAAGGAACTAGGGGTAAGGGCCCCAATCTATCTCGGATCGAGGATTGAGGTCTCATCCTGTTACCATTCAGTATCAGTGGGGGAGGTCTCAACCAGCCAAAAGAAGGTTATCGGGCTCCAAGTCTGCTTGTTGTCCCTTGAATATGGGAATTTACCGACTGAGTCGTGATTCCTTCCGCTAGCAAATGAAGGTAAACATTTTCCATGAAGATTGTTGCCTGTTGATAGAGCACGGCCTGGCATATCACTGGAGGGACCTAGAGCACATGTAGTGGTTAGAGTCTGGCTATGATGCTTGGACTTCCTAGCATTCTTCGGAACTTTTCGGGTTGATACGGTAGATTGTTGCCCTGAAGCCTCGGGATGTCCCTAGGAGGATCGAAGATTCATAGTTCCTGCAAAACAATAAGCACGTAAACTTTGAGTAAATTGCTTTTCTCATTGACGGCGCTAGAAAGTGTTAACAGAAAATTCACTCAGAGTGAGGAATTTTAGCTAGCAACCTCGAGACCACTACCTCGGAGGTCACGACCGGGGTTGATACCCTTGGTACCTAGTTTATACGTGTGATGATGGATACGAAGGTGAGTGATAATACGATGTTTTAAAGATACATAAAGGAAAATGACATTTCTATATTACTATTAAATGATTCACACGTCATTTATAGAAATCATTCGAAAACTCACAATCTCTCTTAGGTACAAAAGGGTGGCAACTTCATGCCTATCGAGAAGTAGATATCAATGGTGACCATGTTATGTGAATAGAATTTAGGCCAAGGCACAACTTTCTTTTTTGTGTGTTCTGGGACCCTATTTTCTTCTGCATGCCTGGGCGTATTTATACACAGTCCAACTAGGTTAAAACTCATGATTCTCCCGCCAATACTTTTTTAATTGAAACCCTCATTATCGAGCGGGATATTCTGTTTAAATGTCATTGACTTTGGCTCGAAAACGGATTCAAGAATATCTTGGAGGGAGATAAGTTTGTTTCCTCTTTGGACATAATCACTTACCTGCACGTAAGTAGCTTTTTAATGCAAGTTGGAAAGTGAAGGCGATCATGCGTACTGCCCTGGTGAGATGCGTCATGGAGGTCATCAAATATGGCGTTTGCTATCTTGAATGGCGAGGTGCATCTATGTACCAGTCTGGGCACTAGGAGCTTGATCTAACCTTCCCAGGTCCCTTTCGGAGCTTGACATGATTGCGTTTGTGCTCTTTAGTGGTAACGGAGCTTTGTGAGCTTCCTCCTATCTGCTTGGATAGATTCATTCTTTCCTGGGCGAAACGAAGAGACATTGTAGAAGAAATTTGACGCCATGAGGGTCTCTTCGTACGAGTGGAAGCGGTAGCATGTTTCGGGGGAGGTGGTGAGATATCTCGACCTCGAGGAGCTCAGATCTTCCCCTATTGATCTTGCTTCGGGTTATTATTTCTATGTGAGGAGCTCGATTTGATCATGTCGGGCTTTACCTGGGGTGTTCCCAGGGTGTGATGACCTCGTCTTGCTTCTGCGGGGTCGTACAGTAGCTCAACCCCGGGAACCTTGATACCTTGCTGTGTAATCCCGGATTTGGACCCTAGCTAGGAGAGTGGAAAATTTACCTTTGGTCCCTAACCAAATTTGGCCATTAACACTTTCTGTAACCCACCCTCAAAATCTATGTTGCACGGATACTCCAAATTGGGGAGGGAACTTGTATCGAAATTTTATCCTGTCCGGATACTCTTCGGATACACTCAGATACGTATCGAATACACCATTTGGCGTATCCGTTGATATTTTCTTAAGTTTGACTAGGGATATGGCGAAGATACGTTTGGGGTACAAATTTAATTATTTTAGTTAAAACCGAGATCAAATTATGATTTTATAAAGTTGAAGAGTCAAAATATAATTGTTTAAAATATATCTCAGATTAAGTTTTTATTTTTTAGGGTTCATTTCTTATATCATAATTATATTTATATGGAAAATGTTTTGAATGTGTTAACAACCTTTTTTGGCTAGGGTCCAAAGAAGAATTTTCCACCCTCCAGCCTTCAAGCAGGGGTCCAAATCCGGGTCTACGTAGCGAGGTATCAAGGTCCTATAGGTCGAGGTACCTTAGGACCTCGCAGAAGTAGGGCGAGGTAGTCAACACATTCTCAACACCTTGCACGCATTCAAGCTCTCTAATTAAAGCCCGCTACCTCTCCAGGAATCCTGCATAATTAGGTCGAGCTCTATAATAAAGTTCGGCGTACTAAACGAAGCTTCCAGCTATAAGGTTGGAACCCTATGGGATATTTCGCCCCTAGAATGGTTAGCACAAGCTCCATAGGAAGACCAGCAAGATCGATCTAGCTCCATGACAATCAAGAGGTCCCTTGGGGACCCTGCCAATGTATTGGAATCTGGGGTACCTCACCCTCGAGAAATATAAAGCGTCACCTTAGGTAACCTCCATTAAGTACCTCTCCAAAGTGACAAACAAAACCAGAGCTCTCCTCAAAACAACGTAGGAAGAAAGGGTTGACCTTCATGACACTTACGATACCATTAATGAGGTCAAACCGTATTAATGGAGGTAATCAACCCTATTAATGAGGTCAAACCGTATTAATGGAGGTAGTCAACCCTATTAATGAGGTCAAACCGTATTTATGGAGGTAGTCAATCGTATTAATGGAGGTAGTCAACCCTATTAATGAGGTCAACCGTATTAATGGAGGCAATCAGTCCTATTAATGATATATTCAACGCCATTAATGAGAGAATATCAACTCTTTAATGACCATCATTAGTGAAAGAGTCCAAAGAGGAAACATTCACATCTTCTTTAAGATATTAGCTACAAGCCGATTCTTTAGGGTCAACTACATTAAATGAAGAATCGTATTCAATAAGGAAAGGAGACTAATTCAAGAATCCTTATCTTGTACGCAAAGTTAATGACACCATGTATACATAGACCTCAACACGCACGTTGAGGGTGATCGGAGATTCAACCAAGAAATCGCATACGAGGTGAAATTATGTACATAGACCGACTCCCGAAATGCATGCTGAATCTGACGCCTGACTGCACATACCTGTTCCCCACCAGAAATATGTCATTAACAGTGTAAAAGGCTTATGGCCTGAACTCTCTGTATATCGCCATCATGTACTACCTCTCCCAAGCATATATATAAGCTCTCTAGAGCGTATACGTTGTACTACTCTACCACTCTTTTACGCTACCAGAAGCACCACTTGGTATATATATACAAGGAAGAGTCTTTCTACCTTCCTCTGGATACTACCTCGGGGTGTTTCAGCATGTGATCATACGTGATGCTTTTTCCCCCATGGTCAATCCACCTCCCTCTATATAAGACTTGTGTTTCTCCTATTTATCTATTGTATTATGCATATGTGTATGCGGGCTAGGTACCGACCCCATTGGTCCCAGCTTTCTAATTCTTCTTACATGAGATCGGGAAACTACAACGAAGATCTATGGAAGCGGGCAAGGATCTGGCACAGAAGCCAGACAAGCCCTCATCCTTAATCGTTATATAGGTCGGGGAACCACAAGAAGAAACCAGGGTCCAGGACCAGGCTCCGGGTTCCAGAATGGGTTTCGACCTCGACCGAGGACCAGGATCATCCCCTTCACACCAGCAAGGGATCCTCGAGCTCTACGTATCTCCTCCATAAGCACGAAGCCCGACGGGTGGGATGAATCCTACCACGAAGCCCCGACGGATGGTTTGACTTCTCTCATACCTATCACGAAGCCTGACATGTGGGATGCCACCTCTCCTCCCTACCTCAAAGCCTGAAGGGTGGGATGACTCATCTCCTACCTACTGCACCATCCTCCATGTTCATATAAGATCTCTCTAAGGTACGAGGTACCTACCCCGACCGTGACCTCCGATGTAGCTGTCTTGAGGGTGTTAATCGAGATTCTCCACCAAGTGGGAATTTTCCGTTAACATAATGAATTATTGGATTATATTTTTCTTAGATATAAAATATAAATATATATTAATTTAATTGATGTATCCTATCATATCTGTATCCTAGTTTTTAGAGATTTACCGTATCCACGTATCGTGTCGTATCCGTACCTCGTATCCATATTCGTACAACATAGCTCAAAATGTTCTCTTAATTTTTTCTATTTATATTAAATCAAGACAAATAAGGCATTTATGTAGCACAATATTTGGTTACAACTTACAACTTCTAAGAGAATTTATATTACATGAGATGACACGTATGGCAGAGTAATACTAACTAATAAATTTGTTAAAGTTATGATTTTACAGACAAATTCGCAACCACAGTTAACCATTTCTTAAATAAGCTTAGCTATTTTTAATGGATGGTTAAAAAAACCAGTTGAAAACAACGAACCACCCTGACATTTCGGCAAAATCCTCCCATTCAAGTATAATTTCCCCTTTTCTTCAGGCATTCAATCTCATTCTCTCTTTCATGCGATATCTGTCTTAAAAAAGGCTTGTCCTCCAAACGTGTCCCATTCACCGTGAGTGGGACCCACATTTATACACAACCGTCCTGTGGCCACAGCCTCGTCCTGGTCCTCATCCTGCAACCATGGTTGCTCCTCCCCGGGTCCTGGAAATCAATGTCATATCGGCCCATGACCTGGCTCTTGTCTCCAAGACCATGAAGACCTATGCGGTCGCTTGGGTCGACCCTGAACGCAAGCTCACCACCAGGGTCGACCAGAGTGGCCTCGACAGCCCAGCCTGGAATGACAAATTCGTTTTCCGTGTCGACGACAGGTTCCTCACCGACGAAACCTCCGCCATCATTATCGAGATCTATGCAGCCGCGTGGGTTAAGGATGCCCTGATTGGCACCGTAAAGGTTCTCACCAGCCACCTCTTCGGTTCTCTCCTCAACACCACCTCCACCACCCGCTACGTTGCGCTCCAGGTCCGCCGCCCCTCGGGACGCCCCCAGGGAATCCTTAACTTGGGCGTCACGCTATTAGACAACACCATGCGTAGCATGCCGCTCTTCATGGAGCTCTGCACCACAGGCGGGAATTTTAGCGATATCAATGAGGATTACACTAGTAATAATGTGAAAGCACAACAACAAAAGGTTCACAAAGATGATCAAGATCTAGAAAGGTCATCGAAAGCAAAGAACAAAAACAACCCTAATGTCAAATTACTCCGGTCTAAGAGTGACAGAACCGACCTGACCAGCGAAGATTACTTCAAACAGGATTGTCCGAAACAACCACCAAAAGGTGATTCTCTTGTTGGTGTTGGCTTGAAAGGGAGCGGTGGTAGCATGATCAATGAGTCGTTGTGCTCCTCCGATGTGGGACCCTCGGCGTCAGTGGTGGCGGCAGCAATTGCTAAAGGATTGTACAAGGTACCAGTACCCGCCAAGGCCCCGGCGGGAAACGGAGGAGGAGTGATAACAGCAGAGTGGACGGCCAAGGAAATTGAAGAGGAAGAGCTGAAGTCGAAGCTAGAGAGGTGGAGGACAGAGTTGCCACCCATTTATGATCACTCCAAAATTAGAGCCAATAGCAAGCAAGGAGGCCGTGCACGGCGGAGGTCTGACAACGGAGGGCTGTTTTCATGTTTCGGGAATGCATTCGGATGCGAAATATCGATTACTTGCGGAGGTGGCAGCAAGAAGAAGAATAATGGCAAGGTCTGTAACCTCAGCTCCGTTGACAGTAGTTCCGTCGCTCAATCATCATCATATGTTTGACACAGCTTGAAAATGGAGGATTCAGGAATTCAACGAAAAACAATTCGGCGGTAAGAAGAACATCATCACCTTCTTGGTGTTTATTTGATAACATTGTTTGAAAATTTTGATTAAATTTTTGGAAGAATTTTTTTCTCAAAATCAATCGATCAAATTCGACCTTGAGTGGTTCTTCATGTGAATGTCCGAACCCCTATTTCCTGTAATTGTAAATGTAAGTTGAGGGTTCTTGATTTCATGAATTTCAATATACACTCCTAGAAAATTAATCTTTTAGAGTGTATCGAATTTCATAACCAAATTAATGAACATTGCGTGTGTATATGATAGTTATATATCTAATTTCAGGTTCTCTCTTTTTATCTTCTTATGAGAAAGATTTGTAAGATTTTATGTTTCTTTTTCTAGTAACATAAATATCTATTGTCTTGATAATTTCTGTAGTTGCTGATAGCTAAATTTGATGGCGTTTGATGATTTGGTTGGCTTTAGGGATGATGAGAATAATGAGAGATGATCAGTTTTTTTCTATTTTAATCATGCATAAGATCATATGCATGATTTTGTATTTCTTTTCTAATTACATCCATGATCAGCATTTCTTGAGATGCTCATTCCTTAATTCTTATCATATATGTCAAGCAAACCAAGTGTAATATGATACAAACAAAGACAGAAAGCAACTAGGGGAGCATTTCTAATCAATTTTGTAACCAAACCACTTGCATTATTATTTGGAAATTAAAAGCACTTAATAGGTCTTTTTTTTTAAATGAAGATAATTAGATCAAAAAAGATGTTTTTTAAAAACTGCAGCCTTGGCTTAAATGGATGTCTGTTTAATAATTGTCTAATGGATTTTTGTACATGAACATCATAAAATGAACCACCTTTTGAAAAAATCAAGCATCTCATATCCTGGAACATTCTCGATTCAGGCATTCAGCCATGCATAGTAGAAATATCAAACCAAGCAATCTTCATGTGGCCCAAAAATCTGTTTGAGAACTTCAATAATATCACTGTTGACGGTGATTTTTGGAATGTAGATAGATCAACTGTCAATAATGATACGTAGACAAGTCGATGCTTAGATCGGTTGAAAAGCTTATAATTAAATCACCTTCCTATTACGTGAGTGCAATATAATGTGAATAAAATTAACAAGAACAATAAACAACACCAGAGTTTTTACGTTGAAAACTCTAAGGCATGGAAAAAACCACGATCGTCGCAACGACATGAAAAGAGATTCCACTATGTAAAAGATGATTACAATTATAAGCTTAATGCCTTCTCTCTAATGCTGTATTGCCCTCTCTCTCTCTCACCTTCGCTCGATACATGTATTTATATGGGAACTAGGGTGTTGCCCTAATTCTTATCGTGCAAGCAAAGGCTTAAGGAGATCCTAGGAGGATCGTATCTTGCTGAGATCCTGGAAGGATTGTATCTTGGTGGTTCTTGGGATAATTTCATGTATATGAGTTTTGTAGAGGTTATGATTGTGTTTCCTTGTTGAAACTTGATTTGGAAAGATAAATTCGGGATTCCGTAACTATCACAGTCTTAGAATGATATGGTGTATCAAAGTTGGACTTGTGCTTGCAGTCCAAGTCTTATTGTGTTAAAGAGTTGAAGAACTGAATAGTTGCCGGAGGTGCCTTGCTGAATAGTTCTCGGCTAGCTGAGTTGCCATGGCGAGCTGAATAGCCATGGCGAGCAGAGTTGCCATAGTGAGTTGAATAACCATGGTGAGTGGAGTTGCCACGACGAACTGAATAGCCACAGCGAGCTGAGTGCTATGGCGAGCTGAATTGCACAACGAGATGAATAGCCATGGCGAGCTGAGTGGCTTCGGATGAGTTGAATACCTCTGGTGAGCTGAATATCTTAGGTACATGACTAGAGCATATCTATACATGCAGGCATATTTGATATATGCAGTTGTTTCTATTTGTGGTGCTTCCACGTGTTTTTTGCTTTGACCATATGATGAAGTGTCTCAACTTTGACTTTTAGATTATATGGATTGATATGTTCCGTGTTTCCCATTAATTATGTAGACGTGTCAGATTGACTGAAAATTCCCCTAACAATCTCCAAAATTGCAAAACCATACTGAATATATTGAGATTATAACTGTTTGTAGCAATTGTAATTAGTATATAAAGGAAAACTGTCATCAAAATTTGAATACTTCTCTATTGAAATTTAAAACTGGAAATGGAAAAAGATGAGAAGTAATAAAATAAAAATAAAACTGAGAATAAAGCTGAACAAAAATGAAAAGATCAAAATAATCAAAAAAATGTTTTAAAGATCAATCTATTAGATTTTAAGTTGAATAAAAAAAATCTATTGAGTAAGAATAATTTAAAATATACTTTTATGGAAAAAAAAAATTTTAACATATATATTTTCTAGTGATGGTGTTGATTGAATATTGATGCTCGTTTTTTATGTTGTTATCAAATTGCAATTAAAAAAGATATTCATAAGAAGTCCTCAATGTGCTCTAAAGTGTGAAAACTAGTAAATCGACAAGCGAGTGTATCGTCCATAGGGAGATGTCATCTGTCGATCGTCTCATGTTTTAGTGATTATTGAAAGTAGTGTAAATAAAAACATGACAAGTGTGAGAGTGGTGTGTGTGAGGTGTAAAATTTTGATTGTGTGTGTGTGAAACAAGGAGCATGAAAAGTGTTAACCGAAAATTCACATTAGGTGAAAAATCTCGATTAACACCCTCAACCCGCTACCCGATATGGGGGGGCAGGTACCTCGTACCTAGTGATCTTGCATGAATATGAAGGATGACATGGTAGGTAGAAGATAAGTCGTCCGGCCCGTCGGGCTTCGTGCATATGAAGGAGATATTGGGGGCTTGAGGTTCCTCTGCTAGTGCAAAAGGGCAGATCCTGGTCCCCGGTCTTGGTCATGGTCCAAATAATAAGCAAAGAGGTAGGATTGGTGCTCCAGGATGATGTAGATGTGTTCGTGAAAGATTGGGACACCCGGTAGCGATTCTTCGCCTCTAGGTACTTTTGGTCGGGGTCGGAACCCCGTCATGGTACCTGGAGCTTGGTTCTGGACCCCGATTTCTTCCTGTAGTTCCCCGACCTAAATAGGAAGTAAGTAGAGAGGCTCGTCTAGTTCCGGTGTCAGATCCTTGTCCGCTCTCATAGAGAGTATGCATGAGAGCTCCCAAATTCCCTTCAAATGGGTCTGGGTGGTTTCTCCCTATCTTGACATGCGACTTGGCAAGCAGATAAGTGGATAAGGATGCTGGGTCCAATGAGGTAGGAGTCTAGCTCACACAAATATATGCATGCATAACAAAATAAGATAGATGAGAGAAGGATAAGTCTTTTGTAGAGGGAGGTGGACTGACCTAGGGGGAAAAACATCATGAATGATTATATGCTGAAAAACTCCAAGGCAGTATCCAGAGGAATGAGAAAGACTCTTCCTTGTGTATACATATCAAGCGATGCTCCTAGGAGCTTACAAAATGGCGAAGTAATACAACGTACATGTTCCGGAGAGTTATAACAGTAATAGAAAGTTAACCAATCCCGATATCTTCTTAGGAGAGGTTATACATGTAGTTGAGATAGTACTACGATGGTGATATAATTAGAATTCATGCGATATGCCTTTTACATTGTTGGTGATACATTCCTAGCGAAAGCTTATTTGTGCAGTAGATGATCTCATTTTTGGATATATATTTGAGTGTGTGTTTGGGCGTATCAGGGGATCTCTTAATAGGCCATTTTTGGGACCGACTTTCCTTGAGTGTGGCCAGACATTTCTGGTCAGATCTTTCTATGTGTCGTCCATCCTTTATTAATACATGGTGTAATTGAGGTTTTCATTCTTGGCGTGTAAGCCGAGAATCACTGGATTGATTTTTCTTCCTTATTAGACGGGGTTTTATTTTTTAGTTGACCCCAAATAATCGGTTCTAGAGGATATCTTAGAGGCAAAGGTGTTTGTTTCCTCATTGGATAAGGTGGCGTATGTGGAGTTAAATATTCTCTTATTAATGGTGGCCATTAAAGAGCTGACTAATCTTTCCTTAATGGCGTTGACTATGTCATTTAATAGGGTTGACTATCTTTCATTAATGGAGTCAACTTTCTCTTATTTTGCCTTGTTGGAGATGAAGCTGGCTTTATTCATTCAGGTGAGGTACACTGGTATACTGGTCTATTGAACTGGTGCTTGTTTTACCATGCTGGGTCCCTTAAGAAGCTTGTCTTAACAATGCTTGGATGGGTCGAGAACGTACCTTGACAAAATGGAAGGGCCTACAAGACAATCCTGGTGTCTAAAGGACCCTCTAGTAGAAGTGGAGGTGTTGGCATGTTCTTGTGAATGCTGGTACCTTCATGATACCATTCATCTTACTAGACAGGTAAGATACGTATCCCGGATAGGTCCCAAAATGGAATCACGGTATTCGGGTACCGAGTTAGTGATATCGGGTAGGAAGTACCATGGTACCGATTCTGTTGATAAACTGGTGGTATGTGTAAGTTTGATACGTCTTGGAGACTAACTTTGATTATGCTTGTCATTTGGTGAGATACCTCATGAAGGTTACCTGGTAAGGTGCTTGATAGTCCCGATGGCGAGGTACCTTGATAATGTCGCATTTTACACTTTTTGTAGCCCCCCTTTATTTATCTTTTCGTTTAGTTCCCGGGTAAAACCGTGCTTTTAATGGCTTAATATAGCGTTTAAGAAGTTTTTCCTTAAGAGGGGCTTTAGTGTAGGAAATCAAAACTTTTGGGGCAATTTCACAAATTCAAGAAGGTGGGATTTCAGCTTCGCCCTAGCTTCACTTGAAGACTCACACGAAATGGAGAACAACACTTTCCGTGCCAAAAGTCTTTACGCCATCATGGAGAGAAATTTGGAGCGAACCCATCAGAACACCAGAATGTTTACGCCTTCATCACGCAAATGAGGCAGGGAAATTGAGTTCAGCGCTTTTCGCGCCTTAGGTGTTCACGCCTTTGTCACTCAAATGAGGCAGCAAAATTAGGATCAGTGCTTTTCGTGCCTAAACCTTCTCGCTTTTCTTGAGCGAAGTACCCAGCGAAGAGCACCCTTGCAGTGTGAAGCCAACTTTTCGCACTCATTTTCGCCGCTTCGTAGAGAGAATCCTGGCGCAAAAAACATCACATCCAACCTCTCTCTTCTAATTTCTTGATCCTAAAAATCCGGGATTCTCTGATTTTGAATCATTTCTCCTACTTTCTGAAGCCATCATCACCTTTTCTAACTATGCTCCCTCTTCTTTTGACATATCCCCTTTCATGCAAACTCTCCTCTCTCTTTCCATGGGTGCCTAACCTTCTTTAAATAGAAGAAAGAAAAGAGTGAGAGGTGGTTCTGAAAATCTTTCCAGCATAACATATATACTCTCCTTTGACTTGGGTGTCTAAAGAGGAAGCTTGGAGCAACTAGGGGGTTCTCCCTTGGAGGAGTGAGGCCATTGAAGCTAAGCATTGCAAGAAGAAGTTCTATAACTAGTTTCTCTTAAGCTCTATCTTTTATCTTTTTGTATTTGATATGACCTGTGTTTACTTGATGATATGTATGGTTTTCATGTGTAATATGAGCTAAGCATTCTTTGTGCTAGAACAAGATGAAACCCCACCTTGATTAGTCATAAATGACCTCTTGAAATTCCCTACAAGTGCTTGTAAGATTGTACGGATAATTTGCATGCTTAATGCTTTTATATTGATTGACCATCATATTGAATGATCCTTTGATAAGCAAGTTGTTCACTATATATGACTAGAAAGATGAGAGATCACTTAGCTAGCATATAAGATTAATAAGAGTGTTCCATATTGCTTAATGAGTTCATACATGTATTGTATGTGGGAATAAGATTTCTAAGACATCGAAAGAGATTAGAAATCATTGTAGGGAATAAGAATCTATAATATCTACTTGCATGCTTGAGAATTAAAAGGGGGTTGTGATATTTAATTAAAAGGGGTAGGGTGGATTCAAGTTCTAGCATATTTTAAATCAATATTGTTACCTTTGTTCTTGTTAAGAGTAGTAGTTATTGTGTTGGATGAGTAATATTTAGTAACTTTGTAGAGTAAACTTCTTTATACTCTTTGTTGACGGGAAATTTGCTCGAGATGAGAAATTCCTGTTAACACCCTCGAGACCACTACCACAAAAGTGGTGGCCGGGGTCGGTACCGTTGGTTCCCGACCTAGTTAAGAGAGAGACGAGTGGCTGAAACAAAATAACAGTAAATGGGAGCTTTTTTATTGATATATTGCTTTAAGATACAAATAACTCTCTTGTTTGCTCACAGTCTCTCGGAGGTGTAGGGTGGTGGCAACTCGGTGCCTGTCGAATAGTGGAGATGAAGGTGACCGTGTTCTGAATCCAGAATTTAGGCCTTCCTTCTACGTGTATATCTGTTGTTTATGATTTTGTCTCTGTTGTTCGTCCTCCTTCCTTTCTTTCTTTTTTTCTCTTTTTTCCACCATGCTTGGCCTCACACACACACACACACAAACACACACACACACACACACACACACACACACACACATATATATATATATATATATATATATATATATATATATATATATATATCTTCCAAGTAGGTTTTTAGTTCGCGAATACGTTACTGTGATCCCATGAATCTGTTCCCTCCTTATCAGGCGGGATTCGTTATTTGAATTTGAATTGTTACAGGATTTGATGGTATTATTGACGGAGATAAGTTTAATCCCTTATTTAAATTAAACTCTTGACGTGCATGTAAATATTACGTGGAGACGATCCTGTGTGTCCTCGTGCCATGAATCTTCATGGAGGTCACCCTGCCAGCTGCCTGTTGCCCCGTAGAGCGAGGTAGATCCCTGCTTTGACTCTGTTCTTAGAAGTTTAAGGTGGATTTTCCCTGACCCTTGGGGGCTTGAGGTGCTCTTGTAGACCCTCCTAGGAGGTAGCTGAGGTAGTGTAGATTTAGGCGTGATTCTTTCTTTATGTCCAGCAAGGACAGCGGGCTTCTAGAGAGGTTGGCGGGCTTCTTTCGAAGCTCTTTTAAGCTTGGAGACTTCCCCTAGCATCTACGGCGGTTATAGAGCTCTACCTCAGAGACGAGGTTCCCCGATAGATGACCTGGAGAAGCCCGGCTTCCAGTACTCTTGTGGGGGCTAGTCCCGATCGTGCCTGGCTTGTCTTCTGGTAGCTTTGAAGCTGAACCGACCATCCCTGCTTCTGCGGAGTGGCTTTACGATCTTTCCAGGCTTAATGATTGTCGATTATAGATGGAAAATTTCTCTTTGATCCCTGACCAAATTTCACTATTAACAGAAGTCCCTTCTGACTTGAACACCGGTGGTAGAGTTGGGGTTGGAGTCAGATTCCTTGTTTAGTTGAGAAAGTTTTTCGCCATCAAGATAATTAATGAGAGCGAAATCTTCTCATTAACTACCCAATATTTTGAATTTGAAACTAAGTGTTATTCGAAGAAAAAACAGCTGTAATACGGCTCCAGTTGATCTTCCCGAGGATATCGCCAATAAACCTCTATTTAAGCCTGGCCTGACCGTCACTTTCTTCATACTTCCTTAAATCTTCAAACTTTCAAATTTCCTCTTCCCTGCTTTCTTTGTCTCTATCTTCCACTTGCTTTCTTATCTCTCTTGCCCATCAATGTCTACTTCCACAGATAGTGTTAATGCCTTCGTGGAGGGCTCCGGGGGCCCTAACCTAGCTCTTCTTAAGCGGGTGAGAGGGATTTCAAGCGACGTGGAATATTCCTCCCTCCGTCAGCGCCGTCGTTCTAACTGGAACGCTTCTATCGGCTCTGGCTTTTCAAACCGGCCTGACAATCCTCTGAACCTAGTCGATGAAGATTCTGACGTCAGGGAGAGATTAGATGAAGTCTGGAGGTCTCAAGTCACAGTGGCGGAGCTTCCTCCAGTGATAACCCTTCCTTTAGAAACCAGGGTTATCCCCGACTCTACTGTCGACCCTCAGTCGATCGGCCGTCTAAGGGACAAGTATGGTATTCCTGATACTATTTCTCTAACTGTCCCCCATCGGAACTATGATGTGTTTAGCCCGCCCAAAGGCTTGCTTCCTATCCACGTCATGACTTTTGAGAGCGGGGTGAGGCTCCTTCTTCACTCCACCCTTCGGCAGGCTCTCAATGCTCTTTAGCTGGCTCCTCTTCAACTGACGCCCGGCTTCTGGAGGTATCTAATCGGCTTCCTGGCATTGTGGAGGGAGCAATGGAAGCTGAGCGGTGTAACCAGAAAGCCAGGGGCTGAGGAGCTAGCCTTTTTTTTCCAGATCGGTAGCCTGACAGGAGTCCCACGAGGCCAATTCTATGCCAAGGCTAAGAATAGGTTCAATTTTATCATCCCCGGGGCTTCAAAAAAGGACCCCGCTTGAAAAAAAGAATGGGTATTGGCGGGGGGAGACTGGGGAGCTCCGTCTTTATCGGCGGGCATGAGCTCGAGGTTCCTACCGCCTTTAGTGACAAACCCACCTGGGGTAGGGATTCCTTGTCCGACGTGTCTGAAGCCGTGCTGAAGACCATCCTAGCTCAGAACTACTTGAATCTGAAGTTTCTGACAGCCGACCCCTTCGATCCCCGTAGGGTAAACAGGTACCTGGGGATATCCGGTGCTACCCCTCGTAAGTATCTCGATCTATCTTGTTTTTTTCTTTTTTCTTTTTTATTGGAGGGTTCAGTTCTGATGATCTTGATTCTTTTCTCTAACAGTGTTTGTTGTTGCTCAAGCTTCTCGCGAAGCCCGAAAAGCTGGGATACTTTCTCTTCCTTTCAGATCGTCCCCGGGAGCTCTCCCGGCTGTTCCGAATAAGGGGGGTCAACCACTAAAGTAGTTGCTTCGTTCGTTCATTCCCCCTCTCATTCCCAGGTGAAGTCCAAGATGGCTCTTCTGGCATCTCGGGCTGTGAAGGCTCTAAACCGAGGAGGGTCTGCTTCCCAAGTAGTCAATAAGTCTGTTTCTGCCCCTCCTCCAGTAGTTACTGCTCCAAACATTGCCTCCCGGGTCCCGCTACCCCTCTCTGCAGATCCGGTTGTATCCCGGGTAGTCGAGGTTCTAGGGAGCCCGATGTCGATTTTTCTGAGGTCGCCTCTTCTAGCCCCCATCAGCAATCAAGCTCAACGGGTCAGGACGAGGTCCTGAAATAATTTGTCCCATCTTGTCTAGGCGGCGGGCTTTCTAGGATGACCGCGATGCCCGTGGACATCTTGATCACCAAAGGGTCTGCCATTCTAGCTGAGGTAATTATCGTTTTTACTTCTTCATTCAGCTGCTTGACTTGTCATTTTCTAACATGATTTTTCTTTGCAAGCTTTCAAGTTTCAGGTGGCCATAGGGCATCAGATAGCCTTCCTCTGTGATCAAGCAGCCTAGGCTGAGGCTGAAGCTGAGCAAGCCATGGGGTGACTTGCGCGGGCTCAGACCCTTGTCCAGTAGATGACCTCCAGCCAACAAGGAATGGAGATGCAGCTAGCTGAGCTTCAATGCGATCATGAGAGGCTGAAGCGGGCTTTTGATCAGGAGACTCTCTGGTCGAAGCGGCGCGCTAGCCAGCTAAATGACTGGAGGGGAGAGGCGAAGGCCCTAGATGCTGAGAACCAAACCTTGCAGGCTCGAATTACCCAACTCCAAGCCGAAGTGGAAGCCTCCTTTAGCGAAGGGTATTTCTATACCTCCTATCAGGTTGCAGAGGCTCTTCCTCCCCCATTCGATCTCTCCAGCATCGCTGGCTGGGATAGAGAAGAGGTCATGTCGAGGGCTGCGGAGATGTCTCGCCCCGAAACTGATGAAGCTGGTCCTTCCGGGGAGGGAGTTGAGAAGAAGTTGGAGGTGCCAGATCTGCCTCCTCCTGTTCCAGTCTTTCCAGCATCTGGTCCCGGTGAATCCTCGAAGGGGGTTCACAACGAGGAGCTAGAAGGAGGCCTTGCTGAAGCCCCAGATCTCCCTATATTGCTTTTAGGAATAGAGTCAACAGAAGGCGGGGACGTGCCTGAGTCGATGACCAGCCTTCTTGATGCAGCTATACAGCCTGAAGTTTTGGCGGTGATCAATGAAATCGTGGAGGGGGATCCTGTTGACCCAGAGGAAGCCGAGGCTGATCCTAGGAGGAGGTGGCTGAGGTGCCTGAGGCGGCTGATGCAGCTGACCAAGACGAGCCGCGACCTGAGAATGAAGCAGAGGGAGAGGTTCATTCTGTGGAGGAGGAGGCTGGAGGTCCTCAGTAAGATGAAGAAGCTTAAGTTCTTTCTCATGTAATCCATTTTGAATGTCCGAAAAAGAGGGTGGGCATCCCATATTCAACTGTGTTTGATCTTTAACTATTTTTCTTTTGTAGCCCGGAACCAAGGATTGGGCCCCCCTTGCTTGTTGTAGCCTTGTTGGGGGATAGGCTCCCTTACTTGATAATAAAATTTTAATCTCAGGTCTAACTCTGGCTTGCATGTACTTGCTTGGTCTTCCTATAGGTTCAGCTTTTATATCGAAACAAGCTATCTTTGGGGGAAATAACAAGATAAGAAAAAAGGTTATTAGCATTGAGTCCCCATACTAATGAAACTCCTAGCTCAACTTCTTCTACTGACAGTCCCCTTGTTTGATTGTGGGTCTCCTGTAGTAAGTAACCCTGTATCAAGAAGAACTAGTGAAATAACAAGAGGCATTAGGAGTAGCGAGTAGGCTTCCCCGGCTTACCCCTGGTCTTGAGGCGATAATGTCAAAACTTTCCATGTAGACCCAAATCATTGTAGGACATAGTTGAAGAATGAGTAAACACTAAAAGGCAAGCTTTATTGATATGGAAGATGGAGTACAATACTGTCAGAAGAAAAAATAAAAGAAGCTAGTCGGAGGTTGCCTGCTCCTGAGTCCCTTGTTCAAGGGTAGAATTTCCTTAGGTGATCTGCATTCCAAGTATGGTCGATGAGTCAGCCATCCATATCCTCGAGCTTGTACACCCCATTATGGATCACCATCTTTATTAGGTAGGGTCCTTCCCAGTTGGGCCCTATGACCCCGTATGACCTCTTCTTAGTGTTCAACGTCACTTTCCTGAGGACCAGATCTCCTTCTTTGAAGCTTCGGGTTTTAACCCTCTTGTTGAAGTACCTGGCAATCCTACCTTGGTAGATTGCTACCTTTTCAGCTATTCAATCTTGCTTTTCTACCAGGAGGTCCAAGCTAGCTCGGAGCTTGCTTTCATTGCTTCCCGGTTCAAATCGTTGGACTCTAAAGGAGGTCAACTTGTGCTCTATAGAAATTACTGTTTCAACCCCGAAGGCCAGCTAGTAGGGTGTTTCCATGGTAGATGTTCTTCTTATAGTACGGTAAGCCCAGAGGACCTCGGGAAGCTCTTCTACCCATCTGCCTTTCTTTTGTTATAGCTTTTTCTTCAACAACTTCTTGATGGTTTTGTTCGTGGATTCTACCAAACCATTGGTCTGAGTGTGGGCTACCGAAGCAAATCTAAGGTCGATTCCCAAACCTTGGCAGAAATCTTTGAATCGGCCATTATCAAAATGTTTTCCAGGTTATGATGGTAAGAGGGGTTCCGAACCTGCAAACTACATTGGTCTTGATGAACCTTGTTGTGTTCTCTTCCGATATCTGGGACAGTGGTCCGGCTTCAACCCATCTTGTAATGTAATCAATTGCTACGATAGTGTGCTTGGCCTGTCTCGGGGCTGTAGGAAGCGGTCCAATCAAATCGACTCCCCACATAGCAAAGGGGTATGATTGGAGGGAGGTGATTCAAGATGGCGGCCTTCTGGCATGCCTCGCAGTTTGCACCAAGTTCTTAGCATCTTGATGGATGGTCGGCCAATAATACCCCATGCTGAGAACCTGATATGCCAAGGCCTCTCCACCAATATGGTTCCCGCATTCCCTGGAATGAACCTCTCTCAAAGCTCACTTGGCATCTTCAGGACATCGGAGTAGGAGAAGGAATTTTCCCCTTCGGTATAAATGCCCATCCACCATACAATACTGGACCGAGAGCTTTTTAACCCTCCTAGCTTGGTTGGGCTCCCCGGGGAGTTTCCTTTCCTGTAGATATTCTGCTATTGGATCCATCCAGCATGGATGTCGGTCCAGGGTATCAGCTTCCTTACCAGTCATAATGCTAGGTAGAGAGATTACTTGAAGAGGGACTCCGTGAGGTAGGGTCTGGCCACCATATGTAGCTATCTTGGCTAGGACGTCAGCCCGATGATTTAACTGTCGAGGTATCTTCTCGATTCTGAATCCCCTAAATCTGGTCCTGAGTTGTTGCACCAGTTTCAGGTAAACGATCATGTTATCCCTTTTGGCCTGATAATCCCCGGAAACTTGGTTGACCACGAGTGAAGAGTCGCTCTTGAAATTCAGGTAATAAACCCTGAGCTCTATGGCAGCTTTTATCCCAGCTAGCAGGGCTTCGTATTCCGCTTCATTGTTCGTGGCTTTAAATTCGAACCTGAAACAATGGCAGCACTCAGTTCCTTCTGGGTCGATAAAGACTATGCCCGCTCCTCCCCCGGACTTCCCGAAAGCTCCGTTAGTGTAGAAAGTCCATGACTCGCAGCCCTCCGGCCAGTTGTCAGATTCTAGAATCCTCTCAAGAGTGACATCTGTTACCGCGGGGGTTGCCTGATCTGAAGGTACTGAAAGCTCGGCTACAAAGTCTGCTAGTGCTTGACCTTTTATTGTGGTCCTAGGCTTATACTTTAAATCGAAATGGGTAAGCTCTAGGGCCCATAGAATCAGCCTTCCAGAAACATCCGGCCTTTGCAAGAATTGACGGAGGGGTTGGTTCGTCACCACTGCTATTGAATGAGCATGAAAGTAAGGACGGAGTTTCCTTGCTGAGGTCACCAAGGCATAAGCGAGCTTCTCCAGCAAAAATAGTTCTTTTCGGGCTTGGTTAGAGCATGACTCACATAGTAGATAGGTCGTTGAATCCTATCCCCGCATTCCTTGACTAAGGCCTCACTCACAGCGGTTTCTGAAACGGCCAAGTATATTTGGAGTTCTTCTCGAGGATTTGGATTGACCAGCAGTATAGAGCTTGTTAGGTATCTTTTCAAAGCTTGGAAAGCCTGTTAGCTCTCATGATCCCACTTCATGTTTCTTCCCTGCTTGATAGCTTTGAAGAATGGTAGGCACTTATCGGTAGACCGAGAGATGAACATGTTGAGCGCTGCTACCTGTCCGGTCAAGGCTTGAACCTGCTTAAGAGATGTGGGGGATCCCATATCCAGGATAGCCATGATCTTTTCTGGGTTAGCCTCTATGCCTCTCTCATGGACTATGAAGCCCAAAAACTTCCCCATTGTTACACCAAATGCGCATTTGGAAGGGTTCAACCTCATCTGGTTTTCCCTTAAGATCATGAAGGTCCTACGAAGGTCGTTCAGGTGGCCTTCCGAGGTCGAAGATTTAGTGATCATATCGTCGATATACACCTCCATCGACCTTCCAATTTCGGGCTTGAACAAACGGTTGACTAACCGCTAGTAAGTAGCTCCAGCGTTTTTGAGCCCGAAAGGCATCACCTTGTAGCAGTATAGGCGTTGCGCGGTGATGAAGCTGATCTTTTCTTGGTCCGCGGGATGCATCATAATCTGATTGTAGCTGGAAAACGCATCCATAAGCTTAGGAGCTTGTTCCCGGAGGTGGAATCAACCAACTGATCAATTTTTGGTAGAGGAAAACTGTCTTTCGGGCATGCCCGGTTGAGGTCGGTATAGTCCACGCACATGCGCCACTTCCCATCTGCCTTCGTGACCATAACCACATTGGCGAGACAATCGGGATAGCGGGCTTCTGTAATGAAGCCTGCCCGGGTGAGTTTATCCACCTCTTCTTGACCTGCCACATTTCTTTCAGTGTTGAAGTGGCGCCTTTTTCTTTTTGACTGGCTTGAAGGTCGGATCCACCGCCAGTTAATGTGCAACTAATGTCATCGGAATCCCCACCATCTCTGCATGACTCCAGGCAAAAATATCATTGAATTCCATAAGGAGCCTAATCAAGCCCTATTTCATTCATGGCTCAAGGGTAGCTCCGATCTTGACGACCTTCGAGGGATCAGTTAGTCGAACAAGAATCTCCTCTAACTTATCGACCGGGTGGCCGCTGGTCCATTCCCTTCTCTGTTCTTCCATGTCGGGCACCACAAAGCCTTCTTCGGGACAATCGGTGGAGCCCTCATCTTCCAGGTTTAGTGCCGGGGTTATCCTGCCTTGGAAAGTCATTACTTGGGTGAGCTATTTAGCTAGAGCTGCTGGGTTAGCCGACATTGCGTAGCATTTCCTATTGCATTGTAGGCCAATGGGGTATCCACCACCACGAAGTCGGTCATGATGTTTTGTTGGAGAGGTGCTGCTCCGATGATCACTGGTAGGATTTTTTATCCTACGGGTGTGATGGAGTCCCTAGTGAAACCGTATAATGGAGTAGTACAACTGTTGTGGCACTATTGCTTCAAGTTTAGTTTTTCCAAAGTGTCTTTGAAAAGAACGTCGACGCTGCTACCTGTGTCGACGAGCACGCGGTGCACCATGAAGTTGGCAATTTGTACTGTAATGGCCATGGGGTCATCATGTGGTTGCACGTTGTTAAAGACATCTGCTTCAGTGAAGATGATTTGAGACAGCTGGGAGGGGTTGGTCGGTCTCTGGTCGACCTTGAAGATATCCCGCCCTTCGTCCGTACGAGGGACCTTCCTAGCATGATTTTTCCTGGAATTGTTGGAGGTACCGGCCAGAGTGGGACCTCCACTGATAGTGTGTATTACCTGAATTTGTTACATTAGGTCCGCATGCTCTCCCTTCCTCTTCTTAGCATGTTCCCGGATCTCGGCTTGCACCTCCCTTCCCGTCTGAATGTTCTCCCTGACTTGTTGTAAGAACTCTATCAAGCATCCTCCCCTTATCAAAGCCTCAATCTGGTTCCGCAGGTTGTAGCATTCTGAAGTATTGTGCCCTAAGTCCTCTTGAAAGTCACAATATTTATAACGATTTCTTTTATCGACCGAGGATTTCATAGGAGTGGGCTTCTGTAACAAACCCTTATCCCGAATGCCGAGATAGACTGTTTCTCGAGATGCATTCAAGGGAGTGTAATGGTCGTACCCACTCTCATCGCGGGCTATAAGAGCCACTGTCCTGGGAGGTGGTAAAGCTTGAGGAGGAGCCCGTTTATCTGGATACCTTTCTGATCTGGGCTGAGGAAGAGGGAAACCGTATGTTGATTTATGAGGGGATTTGTTCTGGATTTTCTGATCTTGCTCGGGTCTGGGAGCTTCCTTCTTTTGTCACCTTTCGGTTCTCATGTCGTCATGCTCCATCTTGACCTTGAGTTGTTCGTCGACCTCGATCTGTTCCAGAGGCCAATCATAGGCTTCCTGGTAGGTTTCCGGAGGTCTCTTGGTAAAAAACCGAAATAGTTTTCCCGCCCACAAGTTTCTTCTGAAGTTGGTGAGGGTTTTTCTCTCGGTGAAGACCCCTATCTGGATGACTTCCTTATGGAACCGCTCGATATAAGCCTGGAGAGTTTCCCCTCTCTTCTGGATCACGTATTGTAGATGAATCGGGTCCTTCAGTCGAGGCTTAACCCCTTGGAACTGTGGGCAGAAATCAGTTGATAATTTGGTGAAGGAATCTACGCTCCCAGCGGATAGTTTCCTAAACCATGTATTAGCATAATCTGTGAGTGTAGTAGGGAACATCCGACACATAGCGGCCCTGGTTGTGTTCTGAACATCCATCTGTTGAACGAAGCTCTCTAAGTGGCTCAACGGATTTTCAGTCCCAGAGAACCTGTCAGCTGGTATTTTAAACTTAGGCGGGAGCTCTGCCTCCCGGATCCTTCTGGTAAAGGGGGCGTTCATTTCACTTAGAGGATCTTTCTTGTCCTCCTTGTACTTCCCTTTCTTCATCAATTGGACCTTTTTCTGTAGCTCTGCCAACTGGTCCCTTAGTCGCTTGCTTTTGGACTTCCTTAAGTTGATCTAGGATTCCTCACCATTAGATCCCTCTGATGAACTGGTGACCTCTACCAGTTCTTTCTTTGGAAGAGGCTCACTCGGGGGCTTTGCTGACTTTCTTCTTATCTACCCCAGGCTTCCCTCCTTGTAGTCGTTGGGTAGAGGAGCTCTTCTCGTCCCCGGGGAAGGACATCTGCAGCATATCTGACTTTTCGTGGTTGGTAGCGTGGCAGCGCTTCGGGAACATGGGGTATGGGCCCTAGCCTATCCAGGATCAAGGTCGGGAGCCCCGCTCTGTTACGAGTTGATTCCCAAGGGGCAGGCCCCAAGCGATCAAAGGCGGGTTGCCTAGCCTCAGGCCTGCTTAATTCCCCATGATTGCATAGACCCGTTAGTTGGATAGCGATACCCTCAGCCAGTAGTCGAAGGCGGACGTTCTCTACAAAGGCCGCCGCTTGTTGGTCAAGCTCGACCTAGCTTCCCAGAGACGGATCCAGAGCCCGCACAGTAGCTGGCTGGATGGGAATCTGGCTATGGATCCCGGATTTTTTCCTTTTCCTCGGTACCTTTCATGTCGATCTAGTAGAAGGTTGTCCCGATGTGCCCTCCTGCCCTTGTGAGGAGCGGAGCTTTATGATGACTTTGAAATAACGAACTTTTTGAATGTAAAAAGATGGTGGTGTGAGAGGTTTCCCACAGACGGCGCTAGAAAGTGTTGACGGAAAATTTGCTCGAGATAAGAAATTTCTGTTAACACTCTCGAGACCACTACCACGAAAGTGGTGGCCAGGGTCGGTACCGTTGGTTTCCGACCTAGTTAAGAGAGAGAGAGAGACGAGGGGCTGAAACGTAATAACAGTAAATGGGAGCTTTTTTATTGATATATTGCTTTAAGATACAAATAACTCTCTTGTTTGCTCACAGTCTCTCGGAGGTGTAGGGTGGTGGCAACTCGGTGCCTGTCGAATAGTGGAGATGAAGGTGACCGTGTTCTGAATCCAGAATTTAGGCCCTCCTTCTACGTGTATATCTGTTGTTTATGATTTTTTGTCTCTGGTTCGTCCTCCTTTCTTTCTTTTTTTTTCTATTTTTTCCATCATGCATGGCTTCACATATATATATATATATATATATCGTCCAAGTAGGTTTTTAGTTCACGAATACGTTACCGTGATCCCATGAATCTGTTCCCTCCTTATCGGGCGGGATTCGTTATTTGAATTTGAATTGTTACAGGATTTGATGATATCGTTAACGGAGATAAGTTTAATCCATTATTTGAATCAAACTCTTGACGTGCATGTAAATATTACGCGGAGACGATCCTGTGTGTACTCGTGCCATGAATCTTCATGGAGGTCACCCTGCCAGTTGCCTGTTGCCCCGTAGAGCGAGGTAGATCCCTGCTCTAGCTCTGTTCTTAGAAGCTTAAGATGGATTTTCTCTGACCTTTGGGGGCTTGAGGTGCTCTTGTAGACCCTCCTGGGAAGTAGCTGGGGTAGTGTAGATTTAGGCGTGATTCTTCCTTTATGTCCAGCAAGAACAGTGGGCTTCTGGAGAGGTTGACGAGCTTCTTTCAAAGCTCTCTTAAGCTTGGAGACTTCCCCTGGCATCTACGTGGCAGTTATGGAGCTCGACCTCAGAGTCGAGGTTCCCCAATAGATGGCCTGGAGAAGCCTGGCTTCCAGTACTATTATGGGGGCTTGTCCCGATCGCGTCTGGCTTGTCTTTTGGTAGCTTTAAAGCCGAACCGGCCCTCCCTGCTCCTGCGGGGTGGCTTTACGGTCTTTTCAAGCTTTATGATTGCCGATTATGGGTGGAAAATTTCTATTTGATCCCTGACCAAATTTCACTATTAACACTCTTGTCTTTTAAATTTGTTCAAATAGTATAAAAGCCAACAAAATCTAGTACTCAAACCCTTAGTCCCTGTGGAACGATCCCTACTTATAACTATATTAGATTTCTACCTTGTAATATTGTGAGGGTCTTTCTTGTGTAGATTTTGACCTTGTACTATGGAGGTGAATACCTTCTGCGTGCTTCTAAGAAGGTTACAAGGTACCTTGGTCATGTGAATTCTGGTACCTTGAGGTAGATGGCAGCCCGTCACGTCGACCTGGTGCTAGGTAGTGTTTTCTACTGGTAAGCCTTACAGGGTACCAGGCTGATGGAAAATTCTTCTTTGGACCCTTGCCAAAAAAGGCTGTTAACAAAAAAAAAGATGATAAAGATAAGAGAACACGGACATATGAGAATGGTGATTAAATTGATAAATGTAAAATAGACGGATAAGAGAGATCCAAGAAAATGAACACAAGAGGTACTCATGACCACCAGAACACTCATGCCACCTATAATAACTAATCTTAAAGACACTCCTAGCATGAGTTTAACCTAGCCTTAAGTACGACATCTAGATATGAAAATGGGAGAGTCGACTAGTCCTCTATTGCTACTCACCAAGAGCGTATCGAATGAGCAACCACTAAGGACCACGTTTAAGCATAAATATTAAGGTGATAAAAATAGGAGCAACCGCTAATCGCTACTCATCTGTCATGTGTGAGCAACTACCACTGGAAGCATTAAGTATAAAAAGGGACCCTTGACCGTTACTCACCGAAGGTATATCGTGCGAGCAAAGACTGGGAGTTACAACCCTAAATTGTTACTTGTCGAGGGTGTATCGTACGAGCAACTCCCAAGAGTCGCATTAAGCATGTATGTTTATAGAACCAAAACCCACAAAGGCATGGCATTTACGCTTCAGGAATTTCACCCAAAGAACAAAAAATACTCATATCAATCACAACATACATTTTGAATAATCCATCGATATATGAGCAATCATGGGATGCTTAATTAATCTACTCCTAATCCCAATCACGAAATAAATACCAATTTCTACCCTACATGAACATGAATGAAAAGACAAGAGCTATCCTTAGACATGCATAAAGTGGGGTTGTCATGCCTACTTAATACAAGTCAAGTGTTAATTATAAAGCAATTGAATGAGACATAACTTGAAGAATAAAATTCAAGTCAATCAAATAAATGTAACAAGTGTTAGGTTTAAATATTTCCCAATTGGGGATACACATCAAAGAAGAAACTATAAGGGAAGAGTAAAAAGAGGAAACCCAATTGTCATCTCAAGTCTCCAACCTCCCTTGATAGAATGTCTCTTTCCTTTTGAAATCCCTTTCAAAGATGGATGGGTGAAGGTAGAAGGTGGTGGTGGGGGTAGAGAAGCTATACATGGAGGAAAAAACTCCATGAATGCCTTTGAAGCTTCTCTCTCTTGATTTGGTGAAGAAAGTAAAGCGTAGAGAGGGTTTGTTGTCTAGGTTATATGGGTGGAAAGTTCATGGGTCTTATGAAAAAAATGATGTATTTATAGGATTGGGAGGTTAGGGCATGATTTAGACATGGAAGGACAACATTACCCCTCTAAAATGGCTTGAAAACCCATCATTCGATGTGCTAGAGAGTGCAGTTCATAGGTAGTGCACGGATAAGACCCGTACAGTACGCGGGGAGTGCACGGGTAGAACCTGTGAAGTACCCGCATGCATAGCTACGCATCAGTCACTAAAATGGCCATAAATCCCTCTAATCGTAATTCGTAAAGACCGTTGAAAACTATACTTCCGGGGCTTTCCAAATATATGTAATCCAAAATATGGTTCAATCTGAGGAGGGAGATATGACTCTTTAAAGTTGGATGATTTGCACACATTTTTTTACAATTCAATCCTTTTGTCACCAAATCTCACTTTTTACCCGAAAAGACATTAAATGTCTGAAATGAAAAGAATAGAGCCATTAGACACCAAATACACTCGAAAAAAGCTAAAGGATATGGAATTGAGGGCATACATATGTAACAATTTTGACGCAATCAAATACCCTCAAACCAAACCTTTGCTCATCCTCGAGCAAACTCAAGACAAACAAATAAAGACTCAAGACAATACAAACACGACTAGATCTAAAATTTTCCTAAACAGAGCAAATAATTCAAAAGCCGCATTTTCAACTAGTGGTGAAATACAATGGAGTGTGACAGTGAAGAGTAGATTTCATTGAAGATCAATTAGGTCTTCTCTTTTGGTTGTAACGGGGCCATGAGGTGAAATATGGTGAACGAAAGAACTAGGAAAATTTTAAGTTCAAAGGTCACTAACAATGCTAGACTCATTACATTGCACAGTCCTATACTTAAACTCTATTTGCTTCCCATTTATGAACACTAGGATCTAGGTTTAACTTTCTATACATTTTGTGCTTCACTTGTGTACTTAACTTTTGTAAATACTTTGCATTTAACATTCAAGACTCTTTTGTTGTTTTTTTTTCTTTTATCTTTGCTCTTTTTTTTTCATTTTTCTTTTTGCACACGTTACATTTGACAAATTGGCTATAAGTACAAATTTTAGCACTTTTACGATTGTGAGTCTATGCTTTGCACATTTACAAATATTACCTAAGTACATGCTAACTTTACATATTAAAGCTTTTTCACATTTCAACCACACAATTACATACCCTAACAAGATTGGTAACAAGGGTAGGCATGTGTTTGGCTATTAGCTATAGGGTTATAACGTGGTTCCAAATGAAAGGTAAGTATTTGACCTCAAGTTTGGTTTTGGAGCACACATAAAGGACATGGAAATGTGTTTAGGCTATATAGGTAGTTAAATGCACACATTGCCTAAATCATTTCAAAAATTCCATCTATCAAGAGAATGAAAGAATCCATCAAGCAATCCACTAAGTGTAATGCATGTCCTATGGCAAGTGACGAGCATGATGAGAAATGTGTTTAAAATGTGAAAATGAAAAACTCACAAATACGCTTTTTTAAAGGCTTGTGTTTGTGGACTCTCTAGGTAGTTTCCACTATTAAAACAAGGTACAAAAGCACTGAGTCCCCTCAACTTAAGCACAAAAAGGATGTGACTATCCCATGAAGTGTAAGTGAGACCCTTAAGTGACTAAGAGTTACTAATTAAGCACATGAAGCATACATAAACTTACCACAAGCACACACTCCAGGCATCATACTCAAGCTATTTAAAGCTCGAATATTTTTTTCGTGCGACAATTTGAAAATTTTGTACCAAAAAGACTAAAAAATACGAATTGAAAAGGCCCTAATCAAACACAACCAATACTCAACATTGCCCTCCATGTTGGACAAGAGAGCCTGACCTAATGGTGCCCACCTAATTTGACTCAAAACCAAACAAACCTAGGCACTAATCAAACACAATCAATGCCCACAAAACTGACTCGAATAAAGGCTTACAAAATATAAATAGGCAAAATAATGCAATATATTCAATAAAGAACAAAGCACACAGACCCTCCATCATCAATTAACCATAAAAATTTCAAATTTGATGGAGTGAGGGCATGATAACCCCTAAACCGCACTAAACAATAAGAACAAAACCTATACAAAAATACATCAAAAAACCCCAAACCGAATTGGGCTATATATGACAATTAAAATTGTACACTCACATGCAACATTCATTAGAGTCTTTGGCTCATCCATAAATGAAAGAGTAAATCAATAATGACCAAAAATTGAATATCATATTCAAAATTGATCTATCATATCAAAATTTATCATCCACACATTATCCACCAAATTATCCAACAATTATTTAACTTGAAGCAAATAAAAACAAAAGCAAGAAAAAATTCAAAACAAAAAATGAGCTTAAGAAAACAAAACCGAGGTGGGTTGCCTCCCATAAGTGCATTATTTATCTTCTAGGTAAGACATTTACATGGTGCTTCAGCTTTCCGAACTCCAAATTGTCTCTTTTCTTGATGTAGACAAGTTACTCGCTCTTTTTATGATCACTCTTTATTGGGAATTTTGAACCGATGATCGCAGAAGCGTCATGCCTAATATTCATCCATAACTCATAGTAATTAACATCAATAGCATAAAAAATAGATGAGATGAAATAAATCAATCACAATACAAGATATACATGGAAAAACCTAAATCAGGGAAAAAAGTCGTCAGGACGATAGAGAAAGTTCCACTATATTATAAATTATTTTAACCATATACTCCAGGATTCTCCATCACACCTCAATCCCAAACCACAGAGGCTTACCAAGTCTCCAAGCTCACAACCGAGCTTTATATCATGACTCTCACCTCATAACACTCACAAGATACTCACCAAGAACCCCTCAATATCCCCTAGGTCTCCCATGAATATCACCCATAAATATCTAACTTGATCCACTGATATTCCCTTAGATCCCTCCCCGGATAATCCTATGGGTCTCTTACCCGGATCTCACTACTCTTTAATGTTAAATGGTGTTTCTTTGACTCCACACAAAATAACCTAGATTCAAGGTTCTATTTATACTAGTTACAGAGAGTTTAAGATAAAAAGAAATCCTACTCCTAAACGTACAAGACTTTCTTGTTTCATAAAAGACTATTTCCTTTTATGAACAAGTCTTCTTATTCCATACAAAGAGTATTTCTTTTCCTTCAAGCACAAGAACTTCCAAAAGAATTACTTTCCTTTTCCGTTGAAGATTTTCCATTCCACTCATGCTTATGACTAACTACGGTTCTGGTCACGGTTGGCCACCCGCTCTCTGCATCGTTACAAGTCACCTAGAATGCACCACGTTTTAGTAAGCCGTAGGAAACCACTGTTGCTTCAATTCTTCTTGGTCTTCAAACCTCATTCAAATACCAACTTTAAATTCCAAACATTTTCCTGCGTCTCCAGAAAGTTTCACATCAGTTGAGTCTCGTTTCATTCATATTGAGTTCACGTGAGAATACGAGCTAAAATCTAACACTCTTGGCTTGCTTGTCCCTCAAAGACTCACAAGATGTCTTTGTTTCTTCCTAAGCGATTAAGAAACCTCATTTTGTCATCCAAGCTATAAAAATCGCTTCCTCGATAAGCTATAGACAATCTACACACTCACAAAAACTTTTAGAAAGTTCAAGCAAATAAGATTCAATCAATACATACAATTGCTAAACCAAAACTTATACCATTTATTTAAGAAAACAAACTTAAACAAACTAAACAAATAAAAACAAGCATAACATTTTCATCATGAAGCACATGAGCGGTATCAGCCTTAATGTCAACAACCATACATTCAAGCACAATTAAGAACATCAAATACTTCCTAAAGCATTCAAACGCAAAACGTACACTCCAATCAACTCACTCAAAGATGCTTTGTCAACATGCACTTTACCCATAAACGTTATGCTATGCCCAATCTAATGTAGGGTAATATAAAAAAATGGAAGTAGTTAGAGGAGTCGAATATTGAATCTCCAATTTTGAGAAGAAATTTGCAGAGACACTACCACTAGCTGGGCTCTGACCTCTTTTCCATTTGAAGCTATTTCATGGCACTACTCGCGTCTTTAGTTGTATCAACCACATAGGTTGTCGTTGTGCCGCTATGTTGCTTGGTGAGGTTGTTGGAGTGTAATTAGGGCACTCATTGTTCTCTTGAGTTGTTAGGTATGGGCCTCATCAATTGTTGGTCTCCATTCCAACCTTGATTTGAAACCTTGTCAACCTAAAAAATTGTATTTCCTTGCACAAACACCACTCAAACAACATTACACGCATATGGTTTTAAGCAAAAGAAAAATAACAAACAAACACATAATAAAAAACACACTAAAACAGACACAAGTCTCGTACCCCCAAATCCAGCATAAACATTACATGTCCAACAATGAAAAGTATGAGTCTGAGAGATAGTTATTTTCATAACATACACACATTAAACAAAACACACAAACTGAAACACTTCAACAAAAACACAATGTGAAACAACATCTCAACATGGAGGACAAAATTCTAAAAAACTGGTGACTTTCGAAATTGACCTAAATCTGCTCTTTAGTGAATGTTTCCAAACGTACTCAATAATACTTTATCAAATTATGGCATAAGAAACTAGACATGCAAATTCACACTTATTATTTAGAAAATGTTTTAAAACTTTAATTGAAAAAGTGTGTAAACGGACGTTGAAGATGGTTCACGTGCAAATTTTCAAAACAGGGCATCGCCCGTGACCTTTGGTCGAAGAAACGTTCATAACTTTTGAACCCCCACCCCCACCCATAATTTTAAGTTCTTTATATAGTTGAAACCATATTGAAAAATCAAAGAGCATAACATGGACAAAATAATTTATTTCCTCACCAAAAATGAACAATTTAAATGAAACATTTGATCTCAAAAATCACAAATAGGGTACTTTCGTAAAGGTCATAAATAATGAAAAATGACTCAAATAATGAATCCACACCCTCAAACCTAATCTAAACATTGTCTTCAAATTTTATATGACATGAGATGCATTGGAAATGAATAAACGAAGCATGGAAGTCAAGAACTCAAAACATAAACAACATAAACATCCTACAAAAAGATAATTATAAACTATTACATTCCAACATTATTTGCTAAAACTAGAAACAATTAACGAATAGGCCACCTCCCCAACAGCTGTGCCATTTTGATACTCACTTTTTTGAGTCGTTACCAAATTGCGATTCAAAAAGATATTTATAGAAGTCCTACGCAATGTGTTCTAAAGTTTGAAAAACTAGTAAAGCGGCAAACGAGGGTATCGTCCACAAGGAGGTGTCATTCATTGATCTCATGTTTTAGTGATTATTGAAAGCAATGTAAATAAGAACGTGGCAAGAGTGAGAGTGGTGTGTGTGAGGTGCAAAATGTTGATTATGTGTGTGTGAAACAAGGAACATGAAAACAAAGATGATAAAGATAAGAGAACATGGAGAGATGAGAATGGTGATTAAAATGATAAATGTTAAATAGGCTGATAAGAGAGATGCAAAAAAAAATGAACACAAGGTACTCATGACCACTACAACATTCGTGCCACTTGCAATAACTAACCGTAAAGACACTCATAGCATGGGTTCAACCTAGTCTTAAGTACGACCTCTAGATATGGACGTGGGAGAGTCGACTAGTCCTCTATTGCTACTTACCAAAGGCATATCAAATGAGCAACTACTAAGGACATTGTTTAAGCATAAATATTAAGGAGATAAAAATAGTACCAAAAACCGATCGCTACTCACCTGTCACGTGTGAGCAACTACCAATGGAAGCACTAAGTATAAAAAGAGACCCCCGACCATTACTCACGGAGGGAATATCGTGCGAGTAATGACCATGAGTTGCAACCCTCAATTGCTACTCGCTGAGGGTATATCGTACGAGTAACTCCCAAGGGTTGCATTAAGTGTGTCCACAAAGGCATGGCATTTGCGCTTCATGAATTTCACCCAAACAACCAAAAATTCTCAAATCAATCATGACATACATTTTGAACAATCCATCAATATATGAGCAACCATGAGATGCTTAATTATTCTACTCCTAAATTACATTAATCTACTCATAATCCAATCATGAACACATACCAATTTCTACCCTACATGAACATGAATCTAAAGACCATAGCTATCCTTGAACATGCATAAAAATGGGTTGTCATGCCTACTTAATACAAGTTAAGTGCCAAATTATAAAGCAATTGAATGGGACATAACTTGAAAAAATCAAAAACAAGTCAATCAAATAAATGTAACCAGTGTTAGGTTTACATATTTCCCAATTGAGGATACATATCAAAGAAGAAAATAAAGAAGAAGAGTAAAAAGAGGAAACCTAATTGACATCTCAAGTCTCCATCCTCCATTGAAGCTCATTCTCTTCATAGACAAGATATGACAGCTCTTTCCTTTTGAAATCCCTTCCAAAGATGGATGGGTAAAAGTAGAAGGTGGTGGTGATGGAGAGGCAATCTATGGAGGAAAAACCTCCATGGATGCCTTTAAAGCTTCTCTCTCTTGATTTGGTGAAGAATGTGAAATATAGAGAGGGTTTGTTGTCTAGGTTATGTCTGTGGAAAGTCATGGGTGTTATGACGAAAATGGTGTATTTATTGGCTTGAGAGGTTAGGGCGTGATTTAGGCTATTGGGATTTATGCCCTAAAGCTTGTAATTTATAAATATGAATGAAACATTAATAAAAGAAGTAGTTTATTCATTCTATAAATCTATCTCGTACATTTATATCATGGGTACTTAACATCTAAGATTGGCGGATGTAATCTCTAACTGAGTATATGAGTGTTATATACAGAGGAGTTCAGTTTGAGATGAGCAATCTAAAGAGCCCGTAGATAGCAAATAGAGCTGCGTACTTTATTTGTGATTAATCTACAACTGCGGTCCATTCTGTAATGTACAATGGTCTATATGATATGATCATTTAGGATTGGGCCACGATCTATATGAATCTCTCACCAAGATTCGTTATAAGATGAGATTCATATATATCAACAAATAATGGCTATATATGGGTGATCTTAATCTTGAGTGTCTTATCAACTCCTTCACGTTAAATCGTGGTTTTTGATATACCATGGGTGAGATCGGAGTTACAGTCCGGGTTAATAACTTTGTATGTTGGAATCACGGTTTGACTTATGGCTGGGAATGTCTGTACACAATAGTATAGTCCACTCCTTGAGAGAAGTAGATAGTAATTCCCTTAAAGGTTGATTCGGGACTTGAACAATATGAACCCTCTCCTTCTTCCGTAAAGGAAGTTAGGATTTATTGTCATTAGAGATTCAATAGTACTTAATGGAAAAGATATAATTAGAGGGGTATAACGGACTTTATGACCCAATTTTAATTATGAACTACTTGTGGTGGATCATACCATATGTAATAGCTATATCGATGGGCACTGAGTTTTTTGGTTTGTGTAATAACATCAAGAGTTACGAGAGTGCAGCCTCGGGTTTTTAGTGGACTAACTCCAAGGTTAATAATCATGAAATATTAATTAAAAAGTTTAATTAATTTTTCTATGAATTATTGGAGTTCAAAACTATGGGTCCATTAGGTCCCCTTGCTCGTCTAGAACGTTGATGGCAACAAGGATCACATTTAATTAATTGGATGGACCAATTAATTATGTTATGAAAGTAACAATATATTTATTCAGGGAATTAATTAAATGATGAGATTTTTTAATTAGTATATTAATAATTAAATTAATTAAATAATTACATTATTTAATTAATAAATTAATAATTGAGAATTATTAATTAATTATTATTTGGAAGTTACATGTTTGAACCTTGACTGAGACAAATGATAACATTATAAGATTATTTTATTTTCTAGCTTTCCAGTCTTGGTGAACTAGAGATATATGGGATTTGAGATCCTATACTACCACGAACACTAAAATGCTAATTATCTGATTTGGAATTGGATTAGTGTCTTGTTTTTACAAATATATATATATATATAAAGATATATTTTTATTAAAAAAAAAGAGACAGAGGAAGTGGTGTAACACGGGTGAAACACAAAACAAAACACCAAAGAAGAAGCAAGGGTGTGGCCACACAAAAGAAAAATCAAATCATGTGGTGCGGCCGATAATCAAAGAATTTTTTGTTTTTTTTTGTTTTTTTTTTATTATTATTCAAGTGGCCGAATTCAAAGCAAGAGTTGCTTTGTGTTGTTTCTTCAACCTCCATACAACCTCCTGAAGTCTGTGACGTGCTTACATACAGTTGTCGGAACTTGAAAGATAGTGAGGAAGATCCGGTGATACAAATCGGAAAGCTATATCAAGAAGTGAAAGAACGGATGAGTTAGCCTGTATGTATGATTTTGTATCTTACCCTATTTATTCTTATATATCATATACGGTTCTTAAAGTCGCTTAAATTCTAAGTCATAGAGTTGCGCAACAAAAGGGATTTTAAAACCTTTTTTAATATAATTTAAACGACTTTAAAACGATGTACGATATATAAGAATAAACAAAATATAAAATTCGAAATCATACTTACAGGTTAACTCCTTTGTTCTTTCACTTATTGATATAGCTTTCCGATTTGTACTGTCTGATATTCCCTACTATTTCCCAGATTTCGGTAATTGTGTATGGGCGTCATAGACTTGAGGAGGTTGTATGGAGGTTGAAGTAACAACACAAAACAACTCTTAGCTTTGTGTATGCTTTGAGTTCGGCCACTTGAATAATAATAATAAAAAAACAATTTTTTTTCTTTGATTTTCAGCCGCACCACCTGGTTTGTTTTTTCTTTTGTGTGGCCACACCCTTTCTTGTTTCCTCTTAGGTGTTTTGTTGTGTGTTTAAAACTTTCAACGTGTTACACCACTTGCTATGTCTTTTTTTTAAATAAAAAAATATCTTTATATATATATATTATAAAACCAGACACTAATCCTATTCTAAATACGATAATTAGCATTTAGGGATCGTTTGTTTTTTTATCTGAAAACTGAATAGTTCTGAATTTTTATGAAGACTGAATGGAGAATGAAATCTGAATCTAAATGACATGTTTGTTTTTTTACATCTGAATGTACTGTCAACATGTTTGTTTTTCTAAAATAAAATTGTCATAAAATAACTAATTTTACATTTATACTCATACTAATTAAAAGAAACAATTTAATATGCACCATTTTTATAAGATTTTTTTTATGTTCTTTTACAAACAAAATTCAATTTAACAAAACAAAAAATTTAGTAAAGAATATAATTTTATATGTTCTGCAAACAAAGTTCAAGTTTAATTTATTATTAAAAAAAGAGTTCAATATGACCGGATACAAAAAAAAAGTTATTGATTTTTTAAAAAAATTGGTTCTTGAAGTGAATACATACGTATATTTATTCTATAACATCTTCAAGTCGTAAAATTGAATCAATTCGGTAGACAAATTTATTGAGTACTAGATAAATAATTAGATAAAAAAATTATACATAGTTCTTATCAAGATTTGGAAGGAGCTAAAGAGATTCAATTGTTCAATCCCATAAAAAGAGTTCAAGTTATTGTTTAAAAAAAAGAGTTCAAATTCAATATGCACCGGAAGTAAAAAAAATATTGTTTTTTTTTTTTGAAATAGATTCTTGAATTATATATATATATATAATTATTCTATAACATCTTCAAACCATAAAATCAAATCAACATAGTAGATAAGTTTATTGACTACTAGATGAATAGTTAGATAAAAAATATATAGAGAGTTCTTACCAGGATTTTGTAGGAGCTAAAGAAATTCAATTGTTCAATCTCATGAAAAATTTAGTATAAAGAAGTGATTAGAGTTTTTTTTTTCTTTCTAAAACCCGTTTAAAATAAGAAATATGTTATATATATATATAAAGAATTCTACACCATATCAAATTAGAATAAATTTGAAAATATATCTTTTTTTGTAGGCTATACTTGGAAGTGAATATATTAAATGTAATCCAGTTATTTGAAATTAAGTTAAAAGCTAGGATTTCTTACTTTTTATTTTAAGTTGTTTTTTTTATATTTTTAAGTTGTTTGACCACCTAAAAAAACAAACAAAACAACTTAATGTGTTCAATTCAGACCCATTAAATTTTAAGTTAAAAAAACAAACGACCACTCGTGTCCATGGTAGTATACGATTCCAAATCCCTCATAACCCAAGTCGCTAAGGGGTCGTTTGTTTTTTCCACCTAAAACTGAATGGGTCTGAGTCATAATTATTAAGTTGTTTTGTTTATTTTTTTAAGTGGTCAAACAACTTAAAAATCCTAAAAAACAACTTAAAATAAAAAGTGACTTTTTACTTAATTGCTAATCATTGAATTGCATTAAATGTAATTTAAAATCTTTTCTTCCGATATTATCCCCCAATGTAATTTAAACAAATTTCCTTGCGATACTATCCCCTCATATATAACATATTTACAATTTCATCAAAATTACATATGGTATATAAATCTTTATTTTAATATATTGCTTATTTTAAATAGTTTTAAAAATAAAATAAAAACCTTAATCACTGTTTATATTGGTTTTTAATATCAATACTTTATTATGATATTATGATGATGATGTGTGTGTGTGTGTGTGTGTGTGTGTATATATATATATATATATATATATATATATATATACATATTAAAGTGCTTTGTGTGAGTTTTCCTGATATCTTTTTTATTAACTAAATAAATATGTCTACCTCATACATATCCAGATGTACGAGCAATTCTTTATTTCTCATAGTCTTTTGAACTTATGATTATTTACTTTTGACAATTATAATAATTAAACTATAAATGCTATAAGATTTGTTAAACTAGAAATCACTTTATTAATATAAAAAGATTGTCAAATACATTATTACACTCTCGATATTAAGCATAATCCCAACAAAATCAACAATTAAGATCAAATCACAAAGGATATTCTAGATTCAAGTTCATATTCTTCAAAATTAGCAAAAAGATGTTCAATCAAAAAACACAAGAGCTAATTTCAAAAATCACTCAAACAAGTCCAAAATTTGAATCAAAATCATTCTAAACATTTTTCTTTAATCAAATAAGAAGATTCATCTAGTTGATCAAAAAAGAAAAATGAAGAGAAAATGATTCACTTATAAATGATGAACACGCGAGTAGATATCAGATCACTGTGAATAATCAAGACACCATTTGGCTCTAAAATGCTTAGGACTTGTTTCTCTTTTCAAGACCAACAACTTACGCTTTTGAATAAATCAAATCGGAGTTGTATTGAGAGAGATATGACTAAAACAAAAATACAAAAGTTGTGTGAATTTCTGCTTGAAATTCAAATATATATTAAGGGAATATGATGTGGAGATGAGAGAGATTCAGCCACCAATCAAGACTCGCCACCTCAGGTCCCTAAGAAGGTGCATGGTCTCCATGGAGGCAGAAGATTGGCCTTCCTAAGATGGCCATGTGCCGTCTCGGGGGTGTGGTGGTTTTGGCAATTTGCCATACCACTTCCCCTTTGCTCCCTTCCACACTCCACTCACGTTTTTTAACCGTTCTCCGGTCTCCGAACTTTGAATTTGAATCCGCTTTCGAATTACAAACCATAACTCCCTCATGGATATGGACGTTAAAAAAAAATTCATAAAAGATATGGAAATCGACTCGATGAATAAAGATGAAAACCATGCATGATAAATGTACGGAAAGTTTCATAACTTTCAACTCGGAACTTGAAAACTAATGAATGAGTAACTGAAATGACCATAACTCAATAAGGAATAATATGAGAATTTAATCAAGTCTTATATCATAAAAACACAAACAAATAAGCACAACACATATGAATGCAATGTGTGTGTGTGCACATACACCTTACAAGAGAAAGAAGAATCTTTATACCTTATCATCCAAGTAAGCAAATATCCTCTTGTAGACAAAATTTGATTGTGAAGTTGCAAATATCCTCTTGTAGACAAAATTTGCTTGCGAATTTGCTTGCGAAGTTGCTTTCCTTCTTTGAAGCTCGATCCAATCACAAACCACCTAAGCAAATAATCAATACAAATAAAGATATTTTTGTTATGTAATCAAGCCAACGCAAATCTAAAACTTGATAAAATGTTAAACCCTAGAAGAGGTCAATTTGTGCTCGATCGGTAGGACTACTTCTACCCCGAAAGCTAGTAAGTAGGGGGTTTCTTTAGTAGCGGTCCTCTTCATGGTTCGGTAGGTCCACATCACATATGGGAGCTCATTTGCCCATTTCCCTTTCTTCTGCTATAGCTTCTTGATTGGTTTATTTGTGGTTTCGACCAACCCATTGGTTTGAGGGTAAGGCACTGATGCGAAGCGAACCTCGATTCCTAGGTTCTCATAAAAGTCCCTGAATCGTGCATTGTCAAACTGCTTACCCAAATTGGTAATGATGGCCATCGGGGTACCGAATCGGCATATAACATTCTTTTTGATGAACTTTGTTTTATTCCTCTATGTTATCCGAGAGAGGGACTATGCCTCCACCCATAGGGTAAAGTAATTGATAACTACTATCGCATGCTTCGCTTGACCAGATACGGTTAGGAGCAGTCTGATAAGGTCTACCCCCCCCCCCCCAGATATCAAATGGATAAGGCAAGCTAATAGAAGAAAGTCGTTTGGGCAGATGACTCAGATTAGTTGTCTTTTGGCAAGGTTCACAAGAGCGCACAAACTGTCTTGCATCGTGGTGTAAGGTGGCCAAAAAGTATCCCATTCGAAGTACCTGATAGGTCAACGTTTCTCCCCCTGCGTGGTTCCTGCAATCCCCTGAATGTATCTCCTTGAGTGCCCATCTTGCATCATCAGGGTACAAGCATCTTAGCAGGGGGGGGATCTTCCCCTACGGTAAAGGTACCCATTTACTCGACAGTATCGACCTGTGATTCTTTTGAGCTTGCACACTTGATCGGGATCCTTTAGAAGTTTCTCAACTTAGAGGTAGTCAATGATGGGATCCATCCAACATAGGAGGCAATCCACCAGGCTCACCTCCTCTCATTTGGCTATGCTGGATTGGGAAATCAACTGGAGTGGTACTCCCTTTGGTAGCGTTTATCCCCCGTTTGCAAGACATCTGCATAGTGGTTCTGCTACCTAGTTATCTATTCCTTCTTCACTCCATTGAATCGGGTCATGAGGTTTTGGACCTTCTAAAGGTATGCCACCATGTTTTCTCCTTTAGCCTGGAAGAGAAGATGATTAACTTACAAATGATGAACACACTAATAGAGATCAGATCACTACAAAAAAATATGAACATCATTTGACTTTAAAAATGCTTGGCACTTGTTCCTCTTTTCAAGACCAACGACTTTGGCTTTTGAAAATCTAAAGTCAAAGTTGATTTGAGAGAGATATCATAAAAACAAAAATTGAAATGTTCTTCAAAAATTCTGCACGAAATTGAAATATATATATATAAGAAAAATGAGTTGGAGATGAGAGGTATTCAACCACTCAATGAAGAACTGCCACCTTAACCTCCCATGGAGGCATGTGGCCTCCATGGAGGCAGAGGGCATCCCTTCCCGTGGGGCCCATGCACCTCCACGGGTAAGGGGTACAAATGGCACTTTGCCATTCATCTTCCCTTGCGCACTGCTCGCATTCTTTGACCGTTCTCTGGCATCCAAACTTCGAATTCGAATCTGTTTTTGGATTAAAAACTGTAACTCCCTTCATAGACATAGATGTCAACAAAAATATAACAAAAGATATGGAAATTGACTCGATAAATAGAGACAAAAATTATGCATGATACAGATATGAAAAGTTTTGTAACTTCCAACTCGGAACTCGAAAACATATGAATGAGTAACCGAAATGACCGAAACTCAATATAGAACAATATGAGAACTGAATCAAGTCCAATATCACAAAAACACAAACAAATAAGCACAAGAACACACAAGTATGTCATTTCCTAGAGATGGTTTTAGAACATGCAATTTTATAAAAGTTGTCAAATTAAATTTAATACATGCGCATACTTCAACAAGTGTGTGAATATGTTATACTAATTTGGCACAATGATGCATTGATACAAATGTATGCAATGTGTGTGTGTGTACACGCGTATATGTCTTGCAAGAGGAAGAAGAATGTTGAAACCTTAGCATCCAAGTAAGTATATATCCTCTTGAAGACGAACTTTGCATGCGAAGTTGCTTTCCCATTTTTAAGCTCAATCCAATCATGAACCACCTAAGCAACTAAACAATACAAACAAATAGTGTTTTGTTATAAAATCAAGCCAACACAAATCTAAAACCTAACCGTGCTACTTACCTCGGTGGAGGCGTAACTCTAGGAGAGGTTCTTCTAGATGGATACCGCTCCCGATACGGTGGAAAGAGAGGTGGCCGTGTTGGAACCCCGTTCACCGATAACGCAGCGGAAATGGGTTTTAAAATTTTATACAAATCGTAATCTGTATCTAGGACCAGTGAACTTAAGATCGTAATTATTTTCGAAACAAATACATATAAAAAGTATTACATTAATAAAATATATATGTAAATACATGAAATTGTAATCAATAATAAAAAGGAAGGATAAAATAGAACCATACCAATGTTTAGAGGCTCCTTAACTTTTTGATTTGCTCATGGTCTGTACCAATAATCTTCCTCGCTATATCTCGGAACTGGTAACTACGTGTGGGCGCGTCACGGATTCAGGATCTTAGGAGGATGTTGAAGAGAAAAGAATAAGAAACTCTTTCTTTAATATTAGTACACAACACTTGTACACAAAACTTTTCTCTCTTTTTTGTGTTGTTTCATGCACACACTTATTTGAATATATCAAAGCAATAGCATATATGTGTCTCACAAACTGCCTTGCTTTAAAAAAAAAAAAAAAAATCAATGAAAGCGTTGTCTCACGCACTCACTCTTTTTTTTTATATACATATATGCATTAGACAAAACCAAAAGCCAACCTTTTCTGCCGTGCTTTATGCCTTTTTATAATCAAAGCAATATTTTTTGAAGAAAAACAAAAGGATGTCCTTTGATTCAGTTTTCAAAACAATATATATCTCAACAAACTTTTCAAACAAAAAACGAAATCTCCTTAATCTTTGATTCGTTTTCTTTCAAATAATATTATCATATATATACTATTTAACTTTTAAAAAAAATGATCATATATGTATTTGAAAAATAAAATCTATATTTTATTTATCAATTAAGATATTATATATATATATTTAAATTCAAACAATATAAATTCAAATATATATAATTTATTTTATTTAATAAATGAAATGAGATAATCATCATTCAAAAATAAATAACAATAGAAACCCTCCATTCATGACTAATTACACTATTAAATAATTTTATTATTTAATTGTCATAATTGTCATTTTAATCAATTGAATAATTTAATTACTCAATCAACTCCTGACACGTGTCACTTTCGTAACACAATTAATTGGACAATCCAATTAATTAACCGTGACCCTTATTACCTAAATCGATCGGGCTAGCAAGGGGACCTAATGGACCCACAGTATTTTGAGCTCCAAAAATCCTCGGAATCATTAATTAAACTCTTCAATTAATATTCCTTAATTATTAACTCCGGTGTTATTCCACTAAAAACCCGAAGCTGTACTCTCTCAACTACAGACGTTTTTACACAGACCGATACAATTCGGTGTCCATTGATATAGCTATTACATATGGTGTGATCCTCCACAATAGAGCTGGGTCATAATATCCCTTATACCCCTCTAATTACATATATACTTTAAGTACCATTGATTCTCTAATGAACAATCATATTGTCCAAGCCCCGAATCAACCCTTAAGGAACTACCATCTACTTTTCACAAGAATGAGTAGATTCCACTATTGTGTACAAACCTTCCCAGCCACAAGCCAAACCGCAATCCCAACATACGGAGTATATTGATCAGGAAATACATCTGACCTCACCCATGGTATATCAAAGACCACGATCTAACCTGAAGGAGTCGAGAAGACACTCAGGATTAAGATCACCCACATATAGCCATCATTAGTTGATATATATGAATCCCATCGGTAAACGTATCTTGGTGTGAGATTCATATAGATCATGGCTCAGTCCTATATGATCACATCATACAAGGTGTCTCCATTCCTATATCTCATATGAATGATTCAGGATAGAATCACTATACATTATGGAATGAACCGCAACTATAGATTAACCACAAATAAAGTACTCAGCTTTATTTGCTATCCGTATATGACACTCATATACACAGTTCGAGATTACATTCGGTAATCCAGGATGTTAATATGTGCATAAGTTTATAAAATAAATAACATAACAAGAATGAATTGAACCTTTCTTTTTATTTATTTCATAAATCCATTTATAAATTACATGCTTAGGGTATAAACCCCAACAGGCCGGTACGTAGATCGGTTGGGAGGTCACCTTTTAAAAGGGTCCAGCCTTAGGCGCCTCCTTCTTTGGGCGCTTGGCAGATCTCAAGCCATCATGCTCCATCTTGATTCTTTACGGCTAGTCTATTTCTACCTGCTCCAAGGCCCTATCGTAAGCATCCTGGTATATCTCGAGTAGGTGCTTTGCAAAGGGTCGGAATTATCAATTTTCCCACAGGTTTCTTCTAAAGTTGGCTAGAGTTCCTTATCCATAAAAACCATGATCTGGAACACTTCCTTATGGAAATTTTCTATATAGGATCTCAGTGACTCTCCCCGCTCCTAGACCACGTGTTGGAGTTGGATGGGATCATTTGATCGAGGTTTGATTCCCAGGAACTGAGTATAGAAATTAGTTATTAATCGTGTAAAAGAATCAACACTACCTGGAGGTAATTTTCTTAACCACGTTTTGGCACAATCGGTCAGGGTCATTGGGAACATTCTGCACATCGTAGACCGGGTAGCGTTCTAGACCTCTATCTGGTGTATAAAACTTTGGAGGTGGCTCAATGGATCCTCTGTCCTAGAGAACTTTTCGACTGGCATCCTGAACTTAGGAGGCAACTTCGCCTCTCTTAACCTTCTTGAGAAAGGTGTATTCATCTCATCTAGGGGATCCTATCGGTTCTCTAAGTGCTTACCTTTCCTTAACTCTTGAATCTCCTTGGCCATATTGGCCACCTGGTCGTGAAGGCGCTTTGATCCACCCTTCTTGGACTCAACCTCTAAATCTTTATTAACAGATCCCTTTGACACCATAGATGTGTCATCTCGGTCTTTCCCTCAAGGGTGGTTTCCTTGGGAATTCCTTCTTAGACCGGTGCTAACATCAGCGGCGGTCCGTTACTGCCTTTCTGTCACTATTGGTCTGGCTGGGAGGGAGACGCTCTCTAGGTGGGATATCAAACGTGGATCTCACCTGTCGAGGTTGAAATATCTTGGGTCGATCTGGAACCGGAAATGGTGGTCCAAGTCTGTTGAAGATCGGTATCTAGGTACCTGGTCTAGTGGTATCCTCCCTGATACCGGGTACCGTGAATTGAGGTATGATTCCTTCAGCGATCATCCGAAGGTGGATACTTTCAATGAACATCGCAGTCTGGTGGGGCTTGGGTCATGGCCCATGCGTTCAATGGAGGGACTGGTGCTGTGTTACGGTGCTTTGACACCCTCCCTCGTTATTGAACCTTCTGAGTTGATGTGACTTACTAATGCCCTTATGGGTCGGGCTACCCTTGGGAGGATCGGAGTATCATACTGGTATCCTGTAAAAATAAAGCTTACAAGTTTTTATGGGTGTGGAAACTTCCTGCAGACAGTGCCAAAAAGTGTTAACCGGAAATTCGTATGGGAGTATAATTTTGATCAATACCCTCAAGTTACATCCTGATAGGTCGCAACAAGGTAGGTACCTCTGCGTACTGTGATTTTGATAAGACAGATACAATAAAAGGGGAAAATATAGTACGTATATAAAAAAAATAATGGAAATGTTGTTATATTAATCACTGGTTGGTACAATGACGGTGATTATTCTCACTATAGGATTATCTTTTCTCTCTCACTCTCTCTCTTTCTCACAAAGAAGGCGATGGTTATCTAGTGCTAGTCGATAAGTGGATATTCTCTATTGGAGATAGCGAGTACTCTCTATAGGTGATCAATTTGTCGATTCATTTCTGGATCCTTACATCGAAGATTGTTGTTGTATTTATCATCCACGATTCTCCCAGTCAATCCTCATAATTTGGGCTAATTTATCTGCGATCATCGAAGTTGATTGGCGTTGATGGAGATTGTAAATTAGCACGAGAATTGCTCCCTTTGATTACATAATGGTTTTTGTTATATTTGAATTCCGATTGAGTTGACCATTTCGTCTTATTTATGGTGCTTTAAGTGACGAAGAGGTTGACCTTCTCTTTTGCCTTACAGGAGACGAATGATGGCTCTATTCCTTTGGGCGCAGTACTGGTCCATTGTCCCTGGTATATTGGTCCACCTTTATTGGCGTGGTTCTTACACTAGCATGTCGGCACCTTCTTGGTACCATTATTCCTACTGGGTGGATGAGACTTACATACCGAATTGGTCTTAGATCGATATCGCGATACTTGGATACCAGGTAGGTGTCGCGATACCTGGATACTTGACAGGAGGTATCGTGGTACCGGTTCTCCTTGATACTAGGTGAAAGGCATGGTGTGGCATCGACCCTTCCCAGGTGGTATCGATATTTTCTAGTACTTGAGAATTGGTTCCGATCCAAATCCTACCCGGTATCGGTTAGATGGAAAAATTTTCTTTTGCCCCTCGTCAAAAAAGGTTTTTAACAGATATTTTGATTGGATCAACCACAAATAGATCGAACTTATTTAGTACAAATTGTTCTTCTAAATGCAGTTCACCTGTTTCTAAGTATCCCCAACATTTATACAATTATACATATAATGTACTATATTTTAAAAGGGGTATACTAAATAACACGGGGGTCTAAATAGCACTACTCATTTAGAAGTACTTTACCCAAATTAAATTTAAATGGCCTCATAGTTGGACACATTAACCAATCACTAGCATCCCGTCCAGGTAAAAAAAAAAAATTGACCCGTACCCAAATCTATCTCGACCAAATCACCTCGAACACATGAGGCGGGGCAAAGCAGGAAGTTTTGACACCACTAATGCTTAGACCCAGGGGCGCAGGGGTGTGTGTGTGGGGGGGGGGGGGGGTGATGGGGGCCACCCATCATAAATTGATACAAATGCTCTATTGAATGCCTCCTATGTAATATATCCTATAAAACCATATATTATTTCTTAATTAAAAGTACAATCATTAATTAAAAATATAAATATTAATACAATAAATAAATTACATATTTGTGTATATAATCCACATAATATGTTCTTAACTAATTGGTAATTACAACTAAGGAATTACGTTTATTTTCTCTCATTAGGATGCCTAATAAGTAAACTATCACTTAAGGTAGGAGCAAAAATCTACTCTTTTTAGGATTTAGTTTCCAATACATCATGAACTATATATATATATATATGTGTGTGTGTGTGTGTGTGTATGGGGGGGGGGTTATTAAGTTAGAGATCCCGTATAAAAAATAATGTGGAATCCGCACTTGATAACTGCAATATATATATATATAGTATTAAAACAAAATAAAAATAAGTTACATATTTCTTTGATCTTCGAATTCGTATGAGAAAGTCATCGATAATTGATGGATTTTATAAAATAATTAAAACATCAGTTCATCTTCGTCACCATCTAAACAATATTACATTTGATTTTTAAATATTAATACATTTTTCTTGCATTAACTTGAATATTTGTTTTTATCTTGGCCCTCCCAAAGCTAAAATCCTGTCTTCGCCTCTACTTAGACCATTTTTGGTTTATCAACTTTAGCTAATCTATTGATAATGGTAATGTCACCGAGACAAATGGTCACTAGATTTTGCATAAGTGTAACATTTCCTTTAAGCTAATTTATTAAATTTAGAGTAGATTAATTAGATGAACAATTCAATCACTCAGCAAGTTTACTGTGTTAGGTTTTGGCTTGTATTCTCAAGTGAACCTAATGTGAACCAAACGAGACTTAACTGATGTGGAACTTCCTAGAGACGTGGGAAATGTTTGGAAGTTGGATATAGTGTTTGAGGAAGATTTTAAGACCAAGAAAAATAGAAGAATCGAAGAATGAAGCAAACTGATGTGGGTAATGTTGTGTAAGGGATTCCCGCAGAATATCCCGAAGATGGGTTTCTTCCTTTGGTTGGCTATTAAAGGTAGGCTTTCTACCTTGGATCATGTTCAGCACTACGACCCTCAAGTTGTTACTACCTGTGTCCTTTGTAACTCTCAAGCTGAGACTCATGCTCACCTTTTCTTTAAGTGTTTTTATAGCAAAGCCATATGGACACAACTTTTGAATAAATGTGGTTGTCCTGGGATTCGTCTTAGCTAGAATGATCTTATTGAATTGGTGTCCATTCATTGGAAGGGGAGCTCCCCCTCCGTCGTGACAAAAAAACTTTATCTTGTGGCTGCCGTCTATTTTATTTGGAGAGAGTGAAATTGTCGTATTTTTAAAAGCTCTCGAAAGTCTAGTGGAGAGGTTGCCCTGATCATTACAGATACTATTCGTTGCCGGCTCTCCTCTCTCAAGTTGAAGAATTAGTTTCTCATTAGCCTCTCATATCTAGTTATCTCTAGGTGGTGTGGGCTTGTGTTGTGCTCAGTGCTCTTTGTAAAGCCTTTGTTTTAGCTCTTATTAGAGAGTTTGTTGATTGAACGTTGTTTCTGGGCTTTGTGTCCCTTTCTTCCTGGGGTATGCCCCTTGTATTTGTGCATTCCTTCCTTCTTTCTATGATACTATTTACTTACCCAAAAAAAAAACGTTGTGCAAGGGACAGTGGTTCCCATAGCAGTATAGTGTTGTGCCTTACATTGTGAAATTGCATAGCGGTAAGGACAGTGGTCCTGTTCCAAAAGTTTACGCTGTGGAGAGCATTGTGGAGAGCGTTGTGGGTTTGGTGAGGATAGTGGTGCGACGGATGGACATCGGTTTCAAGTTCGTTTCAGTATATGGATCGCGGTTTTCTGAGCGATGTAATTTTAGGTGACTGGTAACAATTTAGAAAGCGGGTGCGCAACTGTGATCCAAATCGTAGTTAATCATAAGCATGCATGAAACAGGAAATCTTGAGCAGAAAAGTAAAGTAATTCTTTTTGGAAGTTTTTGTACTTGAAGGAAAAGGATTTCTCTTTACAAAAAGACTTGTCATAAAAGGATTTAGTATTTATTTGGAACAAGTAAGTCTTATACGTATAAGAGATGGATTTCTTTATTGGTCTAAGATCCTCGTAACTAGTACAAATAGAACCTTGTAATTAGGTTATTTGTGTGGAGCAAAAAGAACACATGTAACATCAGAGAGTAATGAGATCTAGGGGAGACCCCGAGAAATATCTGGAGCAGGATCCGGTTAATATTAATGGATTAAGTTTGAGATCCATGGGTGATATTCAGGGGAGACCCATGGGATATTGGGGGGAGGGGTGGGTTCTTAGTGTGGATCTTGTGAGCTGAGAGTCATGATGTAAAGTTCGGTTGTGAGCTTGGGGATTTAGTAAGGCTTAGTGGTTTGGGGTTAAAGTGTGAGAGAGATTCCTTGAGTATATGGTTGTAACAATTTATCATATATTGGAACTTTCTGTGTTGTCCTGATGGTTTGTGGTTTTTCTCTGATTTAGGGTTTTCCAAATATATCTTGTGTTGCGTGATTATTTATTTTCTCTCATCTTATTTTTCTACTATAGACGTTAGATGTTATGAGATATGGACGAATATTAGGCATATCGTTTCTGCATTCATTGGTTCATTTTCAATATACGGTAGGAGAAAAACTTCACTCCACCGAACACACCGGTTGAATAGAGTACCTAGTCACTGATGCACTGACACATCAGTATGTGTCAGGTTTTTTATATGATTTTCATTTTTTTTCCTTTCTTATTTTATCTATTACCCTCTTATTCCATTAATTGTTTTGTTTTTGTTTTTGTTTTTACCGACACATGTTGATGTGTCAGCGCATCAATAGCTAGGTGCACCAATTAGCTAGAGCACCAATTAATAGGAGTTAGGATCCTTTCCCGTCCTTTCCTTTTTTTGGTTTTTTTTTATAGTGTGAATCAAATATCCACACATGAGAGATAAAAAAATCAATAAATTTTAGTGGAAATTGCTAAAAATAACCACAACTATTATGAAAATTTTGTTTTTAACCACATACGAAAAATTATTTGTTAATAGCCACTTTTTCAAAAAATTACTTGAATTCCCCCATATAAAAACCATCCCCAAACACTTTCTCTCTCTTTTCTCATTTTTTTTTCTCTCTCCTCCCTCTCTCTCCCAGATCTCTCTCTCTCTCCCGCCGGCAAACCGTCGCCAGCCTTCTCTCTCTCTCACCCATCCTCTCTTCTCTCTCCCGCAGCTCTCTCTCTTCTTTCTCTCTCTCTCTTTCACTCACATCTCTTTCTCTCTCCTTTCCTTTCTCCCTCACATGTCATCGACGGCTTGCCGGAGTGCCGTCGCATGGGTTTCACGACCGTCCAGCAACGCCGTCGAGCTCTCCCTCCACCGGAGATTAGATCTGCTGAAAAAATGAAAGAAAACGAAATACTAAAAACCCAGAACATTTCAAGCTTGCACAGTTCAATTTAGTTAACATTTCAAGTTTCAACATTTCAATTTAGCCAACATTTCAAGTTTAAAAATATGAAAACGAAAAACTTAAAAACCTAGAACATTTCAAGTTTCAACTTTCAATTTAGTCAAGATTTCAAGTTTCAACATTTCAATTTAAGCACGATTTCAAGTTTCAAAAATTCAGTTTTTAAAACAAGATTTCAAGTTTCAAGTTCCTAGCCGTGATTTCAAGTTTGATTCTAGATTTTAGTCATGATTTCAAATTTGGTGTCAGTTTTTAAAAATAAAAAACAAATCCAGATGTATTTTTGTAATTTACGGATATACACTGAATTTTTAAAAAAAAAGTGGTTATTAACAAATAAATTTTCGTATGTGGTTAAAAATAAAATTTTCATAAGATCATTTTTATTTTCTCTCTAAATTTTAACCATATATTTTATTGTATGTTTAATTTTGACTTTTTATTTTCTTGTATGTTCATGTGTAAACATCTACAGAATAGCTGAGGAAAAAAAAAAACAGGAGATGATCATGATCCCCATGGTATTATCTCACATACCACATTAGTGTTGTCGGCTGTAAAATAAAAAAAAAAAAAAAATCAATCACTTTGATTACAATAACCTTCTCAATTCACCCTTATTGGTTTCGTTTCCTTGTCTTTCATTTTTTTTTTTTCTAGGAAAGAATATCACTAGAAGCTCTTTATAATAATTATATACATAAAAAAAAAAAAAAAAGATACCGGCCAGTTTGACATTTCCTTTATTTATTTTATAATTTTCTCGGTGCGGACAAAAAACTTTCTAGCTATCCAAACATGCATGCCGGCTGGTTATATTATATAAATATTTCCCATTGTCCATACAAAATTGAAGTCCAATGGGGCGGCCGGCAGTAAGCTTCAATATTTCAATCAAAATAAACTCCACGAAATGAGAGCATTTTGATAATGATATTTTCTTTGGTGATTTATGCTTTTAGAGATTAGAGATCTCACACACAACAAAGTAAGGAAATCGTGGAATAGCTTTTGTGGGAAAATGACTTATAATAAATGGGTTATGATTAAGTAATCTTTTCTTCTTCTTTTTTTCTTCTTTTTTAAAAAAGGTGTAAGATTCAAAGCACCAGTTTTGTGGATCATAGACTGACACCAAAGAGTTGGGGATTTGGCTCCTTTCCAATATATTTATACACTTGAATGGATCACAATTGCATGATTGTGACTTATACTATGACTAGCTACTGGTACATATTATATGATTATCGGAATTTAAATTGGAATGGTCCAACGGGTTTAATTTAATTATTTGTATTTAGTATTGATCAATATGTAAAAAGAGGTTTTATTATGTGATTAAAATAGCATTGATTTTGTATCATTTGAAATTTTATTTTATTTACATCTAGAATTTTGTTGACACCTTTTAGATTAATTGGAAATGGTGAGAAATGTCACCTTTTTTTTGTGAATTACAGTGATGTCACCAGTTTAATAAGTTATGTTCAAAAGACATGTTATGGTAAACTATCGAAATTACCCTTAAATAATCGATTCTTTATTCTTTAAAAGGCACTTTCTCTCTCTCTCTCTCTCCAAAAAAGTTATCTAAAAATCAATCTAATACTCATCTTTCTCTCCAAAAGACGAGTATCTCTCCAAATATTGCACAAGAAGGTAACAAATATTTATGATCTTCATTTTTATTTATTTTATACATTTGTGTGGTTTAACAATATATGAACATGTATGAACATTTTGTCTCCAGTTTTTTGATATGTTTACGAGTTGTAAACGTGTCCAAGATTTTGTTACATTGGTTCGAGCATTTTTTGAAATGTTTACGACCTGTTTTGTTATTTGTCCGAGTATTTTTTTTTAATATTTAGGAGCATTTTTAACATTTGTCCGAAATGATTTGAAGTGGTGCAATCAAGTTTAAAATATTGGACAAAAAAACTCGAAAACATTTTAAAAAAGCTCGAACCATTAAAAAAAATTAGATCCCTCATAAAAAAAAACTCGATCATATACAAAAACGCTTGAGCCATTAAAAAAAGCTCGAGCCATTTTTAAAAAAGCTCGAGTCATTTATGAAAAAACTAGATCATGTAAAAAAAAAGCTCGATCAAGTATAAAAAAACTCGATCCCTAACAAAAAAAGTTTGACCCTTCACAAAAAAACTCGATCAAGTAAAAAAAAGTTTGATCTCTCACATAAAAGTTCGATCAAGTGTAAAAAAAACTCGATCCCACAAAAAATAGCACGAGCCATTAAAAAAAAAAGCTCGAGACATTTTTGAAAAAGCTCGATCATGTACAAAAAAAGCCAGGTCCCTCACAAAAAAAGCTAGATCAAGTACAAAAAAACTCGATCCCTCACAAAATAAGCTCGATCCGTTACAAAAAAACTCGATCATATACAAAAAAAGCTTGATCCCTAACAAAAAAAACTCAATCACTTACACTTAAGATTTTTTGTTTAATTCTTTATAATTGTAAATTTAATATTAAATGTTATTTTCTTAATAATGGATTTTGATGATGATTTCGACAGGATAATGGATAGGGTGAGAATAGTCATGTCTTACAACGGTTGATGGGAGCAATTAGCCAAAGGAAGTCAGAGGTATTTAGGTTCCGATAACCAAGGTTTGTATGTGTCAAAGAATATGACTTACGACGAACTGGTGTCGATCGTGTACATCATTGTGAAGTATGATGAGAACAAATACTAAGCTGAACTACAGTCAATATCAATCGTTCCTGGGACTACATGTGGTACATTTATAAGAAACGGCAATGATGTACAGTTTTTGCTAGGGGAAGATAGGGTGATCCCTCAAGTATGTGTTATTCTAATTAAGAGAGCACCAGGAGATGTAATAGGGGAAGATATCCCTCCTCGTGAAAACACCCAACAATTTCGATCGTTAAATAGAAGCAACCAGTTGTTGACAGAAAGAAATGGGATCGAAGGTCAGGACAACATGTGTGGTGTCCCACCGGAAGCAGTCGACCATGCTGATATAGTGGGACCTCAATTCGACGATGTCTTTGGTTGTCAAATTGAGAGTGAATGGTAGGCAGTACAACTACCAATACAATAAGATCTACAATGACATCAACAATGAGCAGAATATATCACTGAATGTCGGGCCAATTCATGAGGTGGATAATGAGGCAAATTATAATCCAGTAGATAATGTAGAGAACAATGTGGATGATGAAGAACCTGTCCAAACGAAAAGACGTGCAAGACGTGTACACATATTTAGTTCAAGTGCACCAGATATAGCTAATGTAACTCCAGATGATTCTGATAATGCCACAACGTGGATTATTCCAATAGCAGAATCATACTCGGTTTGTATGGGTGGAAACAGGAACATGGTTGAAGATGAACCTACAAGCATGATATATAAAGGGTAATTTTTTCCTACGAAAAAGGATTTGAAGAGACTAGTAGGCCATTTTGCAATACGGTAGAACTTCGAGTGGAAGGTGAAAATGTCCAATAAGACAACATTACATCTAGTTTGTTTTATGGAAAACTGTACATGGAAGTTAAGAGCGGTGAGGAGAGATGAAGGGACATACTTCCAAGTAAGAAGTTTTGTCAACGAACACACTTATCTGTTAGAGGAGATTCACCGTCACCACCAACAAGCTAGTGCAGTCATAATCGTCGACATGAAAACAATGTATGGAATCCAAATCATGTACAGTAAGGCACATCAAGCCCTCGATTATATGTTATCACTGAACTATGGAACGCATGAGGAAACCTTCTAACCGCTGCCATCATTCGGTTACGTTTTGGAACAAAAAAATCTCGACATAATCACTAACTTACAGTGCAATGAAGATGGTAAATTCTTCTACTTTTTCATGTCGATTAGTGCCTCACTTAGAGGATTTCGAACGTGTATGTGTCCAGTTATTTCCTTTGATGATACCTATTTGAAGGGATGATTTTAGGGTACTATGTTTGTTGCAACAACACAAGATGGGAATAAACAGGTGTATCCAATTGCTTTTGGGTACGGTGACTTAGAAAACAACCTTTCATGGGAGTGGTTTTTGGATTGCTTGTAGGGTGCCCTAGGTCATATTGACGATCTGGTTTTCATTTCCAATAGACATGCAAGTATTGAAGCAGAGATTTCTAAAGTGTTCCTTTATGCCACTCATACCATATGTTGCTGGCACTTTTCTGAAAATATTAAAAAGTGATATCACAAAAAGGATGTTGCCGCAATAATGGACAAAGCATCTCACGCGTACACCGAGTTGAAATATAACTGGCACGTGGATGAGTTAAGAAACTTTCACCATAATGCATATGATTATGTAATTGATGTCGGTCCACATAAGTGGTCTCGTGTACACTGTCCCGAAAGAAAGTACGGGGTAACGACAACAAATGTTGCAAAATGCATAAACTCATGCCTCAAATTTGCACGGCAACTGCCTATGTTAAATCTGGCTGAGTTTATTAGGAATATGCTACAATGGTGGTTACATGATCGCTATCGAGTTGTACAGTCCACGTTTCTAACCAACGCAGCACATCTTGTGATCTTAAAATGTATGGAGAAGTGCGGTTTTATGACCGTAAATCCAGTCAACTAGAACATTTTCTGTGTGAAGCGGTCTGAAAAATAGTGGACTGTTGACTTAGCCTGGAAGACCTGCACTTGCAACAAATTCCAAATGGATCATTTTCCATGTTCTCACACACTCGCTGTCGTAAGGTACATTATAAATTTTAGTGTACGGTTACTATTACTGAAACCTGAACCTCATCATTTTCATTGTTTTTTACAGGGAGCGAAACTTGGATTTCACATCGTTGTATTCAGACTACTACAAGAGACAAACACTTATTGATGCGTACTCGGTTCCTATTATACCGGTTGGACATCCTTCCATTTGGGTTGTGCCATCTGATATTGCTGATAGGGTGATTTTGAATCCAATCTCTAAGAGACAAGCAGGACGCCCGAGGGCGGGTCAACATGTCTCATCTTCGAAGAGGACAACTACACAATCGTGTAGAAGATGTGGACAACCAGGACATAATTCCAGGAGATGTTCTAACCCACCTACGATTAATGAAGGTCCAAGCAGAGGTGTTCCCGATGAATACCGTCGGAAGTGTAGCATCTGTCATTCAATTGGACACAACAAACAAATGTGCCCTAATAGGGACTCTAATAGGGAATTAATGGCAACGTTTCCATTGATCATATTGTAAACATTTTGAATTGTATCAGATTGTAATAATTTGTAATTGTATGACTTATTCGTTAACTTATTTTGTACTAAAAAAATTTGACAATGTCAATTGTAATATTGTTCATAGTTTGCAATGTGTTTCATACATTTGATGGCAGACACTTGAAACAAAAGTATTAAAAAAATTGAAATAATATTACTAAATTAGAATGTCTGTGTACATAAAAAATGTACAAAATATAAAAAATATACAACCAATCTCTAGACGGGCTTGGAGTTACAAAAAATTTCCATAGTCATTTTCTCCTGAATGATCCCCATGTCATCCTCCGACTAATCGAAAGGGCATCGACCCACCAGTAACTACTCGATAAGTCTCAATGTATGGGGACCACAGTTACCCCTGCAATTGGACACATTAAAACGTGTTACAATTCGTTTTTAAATAATAGCTAAGCATATTAATGAAATAGAATGTCTTACGATTTTTATTGTTAGGGGACCGTAGAAGTGGAGACCATGCTGACCGTTATTTTCCCTGGGAAACAGCCAACGACCACCTCGTCGCGCAGTGGAACCCCGCATCATTCAACATTGACGGTAAAAACCAACGTAATGGGCGGACCTGCTGCTTCCTGATATACACGGGAATATCCTATCTCCAGGGATCATATATCTCCAGCTTCCTGAGAATAAGGTTGACGGTCACCAGTAGCCAATGTTGGCCCCCAACGTTGCACGGTATCAGGTAATAATATGCAGAAGGTGTTAGGTTAGGATATATGAACAGTTTTTTAATTTAAATCATTTACACAATGTAACACTTACCAAGTCAACCTTGTACCATGGGCGGTTTCCACTCGTGGTAGCTCCAAGGACCATTTAAAGGTCCTCTTCCAACCATCGGGACTGCAACACATTCCACCTCACCGTGGTCACAACCCCGTGAGAATCACGAGGCATCATTCTCTCCCACTGTAACATCATAAGTGGTTGTACATACAATCATTGACAGGAAGTTGTTAACAATAAAAAACCAAAAAGGAGATGCGATACCAATAATTTATAACTACTTACATATAATTGTGTATCTAATACGTTGATTCTCTGGTTGTACACAGTGGAGAATCCTCATTGACGCTTCTGAAGAATATGGAGGTATGCTTCCATATGCTGACAATATATAAAAGTAATGAATTGTTAGCAATACAACATTATTTAAACAAACATTAATTTGAAAATTACGTAAGTATGTACCGTGTCCTCCAAGTCCATGAAGTTGGACTGCATCCGCATAAACTATTTGGCATCGACTGGTGCCAGTACGTCCACATCACAACTGTTTAATTGTTGGATTAGCTTTATAAAAAATTGATTAAACATAAAAACACTGCCAAATTCATAGATGAAGTTGTACTCACAGTTCCCCGTTGATGTTCTTCTTAAAGGCTTTGTATGTCGTTAGCTGTTCGGCATCCACAAGTCCGTGAGAGTCAAATATATGTTCCACTGACTGGGGTCGTGTCCTCAACCTCTTCGACCGGTATGGATTCTGTGTAAGGGCTCATCAACTACCACTCGCGCTTCAGTATACGCTTCATAGGCGGTACTCCAGCCTCCGAGGAGCTCTGGAGCTCGGTCGATGTGTTGGGTGGGGGAGGGAACCGCTGTGGCTGGATCGATGTGTTGGGTGGAGGAGGGGACTGTTGCGGCTGGATCGATGTGCTAGGTAGGGGAGGGGACCGTTGCCCCTGGATCGATGTGCTGGGTGGGGGAGGGGACCAATACGGTTCGATCGATGTATGAGGAGGGAAAGGGGACCGCTACGACTCAGTCGATGTGTTGGGTGGGGGAGGGGATCGCTGTGGTTGGAATGATGTACTGAGTGGTGAAGGGGACCGATGCAGCTGGATCGATGTGCGGGGTAAGAGAGAGCTCTGTAGCTGGGTCACTGTGCTGGGTGGTGTGTGGAGATCAGGCTGGGTCGACCCAAAAAGACAGCTGGAAGGCCTGACCGGACTACTGTATATATAGCAGACCTGCTATCACCGGTAAGCGACTGAGCTTGACTCTTCAGGACCTGCCCCCTCCCCCCCCCCCGGGTAGGCGGGTTCTCGTTACGGCCACCTGTCATGTCTGTCCCCCTTGTATTCCCACATGTCCTGTCTTCGGGACTAAACTCTGGATCAAGAGGTGGTGGGTCATCCATGTGTGTATGCGTGGTCGACTCTTGAAGCCCCCGGATCAAATCCAGTAACACTCGGTGTTGTTGCTGTCAATCCTCCTCACTCTTCCGGATCATATCCACCAACTCCCGGTGCTGATGCTCTCGATCGTCCTCACTCTTCCGGAGGGCTTCACGCACATCGTTCAACACATCTTCCCATGGGGCCTGAAATCATGTCTACATTGTTAGTACAAAACTATCAACATGTCGCGTTAATGAAAAATAATAATTTCTTTTCAATTTACCTCTCCATCATGTCCAACGCCCTTACGGAAATCCCCTGAAGATGTAGCAATTCCGGGGGTGGTAAACCAAACCCGCATATGCCTATGCCTATGCCTATGCCTTTCTCATTGAGGGTCTGTCTGATATCCCTCACTGTCATTGGCCCTAGCCCTTAAACCCCTAGCCTCGGGCTCAGATCCCTCACTGTCACTGGTCATGTTAGTAAAACCCCCACCCTATATCCCACTATTCCCGCCAAGGGTAGAGGGATCAGGGACTGGAGGTGAAATCTCAACCCTGTCCTCATCTACATACAGGCTCACTCCTTCAGCCCCGCATCAGCCCCGCATAGTATGGTGCCTCTCTCTTAGCTGGTGTGGGCACCAGTTCCTAACTCGCAAACATCTAAAATATTGGTTAGAACAATGTAATTTTACACTTACTAACTAATATAAACATTAACACGTTAAATACATACCCTGGCTTTGAAAATCTTGGTCAGCTTCTTCCCACTCGGTTGTTTGGTCAACTCCCACTTCAAAATACGGGGAGATAGATCTGTAATCCTCTAGGTGCCGAACTATTGTCCCAAATCAGGGATCACCTCGAAAGTAAATAGCTGCATCAAAGATAATTACAATAAGTATCCATAACATTTAGGACACCAACAATAAAATACAACTTGTAATTCGAAGTTCTTACCAATAAGGTGCAAGATAGACCGTAAATGCTATAGGTCTCCACCGTATGGACGTGAGTGCCCTTTTTCTGCTGGCGTCGCTCGAACCCATCTCGTCGCCCGTCAAACGCATGCTTGAATGAGTAAATGGAATGCCTGTACACATGGGCACCCCACGAGAACGCATCGAACCCATCAAGGTCCTCTACCAACCAAAAATGCCAAGCTGGAATCTTGAATCTCTCATCCACCCCTATCAGTATCCAGTTCAGCATATATATGAGGCAGAGCTTCACAGCATCGTACGCCTCTCCAAACTCTTCGACAGTGACAACAGCCCTCATCTCCTAGAAAGAAACCTCTTCGGATCTAGGAAAGTGCCACTGATGTATGCCATTATCCACTTCTGCATACACGCTCATGTCAGGTACTACTCCAAACCGTAATCCGGTGATCAGGTAAAATTCCACCTTCAAAAACATCACCGACTGGTTCCCTAACATGAACTACATCTAATCTGTTGGGTCGTTATGATGCAGTTCCCTCAAAAGCAACCGATGGATAAGACCACCCTAAAACTTCATCTCCCGATGCATCGTTAGGAAATGCTCGAAACACGACGACATTAACCGACGTCGTTCTTCATCTGTAAATTCTGCAGGGACCCGGTTCAGCGCATCGTCTATATGGGTAAGGGCGTCAAAATGGTCGTGTCGAGTCAATTTGCCCTCGTACCAGTCTCCTTGTGGAGTTTTAATCAAATCCCTCAACATATTTCTCATCTGCAATGTCACAGAAATAAAACATCATTAAACTGAAAAAAGCTCGGAACCAAAATTAAAAGTCTCGATCTCATAAAAAAAAACTCGATCCCATGATAAAAAAGCTCGATCCCATAACAAAAAAGCTCCATCCAATGTAAAAAAAGCTAGGTCTTAGTAAAAATAAGCTCGATCTCATGACAAAAAAGTTCGACCCTTTAAAAAAAACTCGATCTCATGACAAAAAACTCGATCCCATAACAAAAAAGCTCGAATCAATGTAAAAAAAATATAAAAACCTTGGTCCTATTAAAAAAAACTCGATCCTATGACAAAAAAACTCGACCTTTTAAAAAAAGCTCGATCTCATGACAAAAAAGTTCGATCCCATAACAAAAAAACTCGATCCAATATAAAAAAAAAACTCAATCTTATTTTTAAAAAAGCTCGATCCCATAACAAAAAAACTCGATCCAATGTAGAAAAAACTCGATCCTATTGAAAAAAAACCTCGACCTTTTTAAAAAAAGCTCGATCACATAACAAAAAAACTCGATCCAATGTAAAAAAAAAATTGATCCAATGTAAAAAAAAAGCTCGATCCTATTAAAAAAAATCTATACAGTTTCAAAAAAAACTCGATCCCTTTCAAAAAAAACTCGATTCAATTAAAAAAAACGATCCATTATAAAATAAGCTCGAATTACCAAAACCTAATTTTCACGAAAAAAAAACTCGACTCAACTACAAAAAAGCTCTATTCTCCTGTAAAAAGTCTTGGTAACCCAGAATTTCATCTTCCTAAATGGTATTCAACCAAATTCCAAAATCTAACCTAAACCACAACCATTCTCAAATCTTTATTTTAACTATAATCTACAATTTCAATCAACAAAACTCAAGTCTAACATGCAACGCAAGTTATCAACAACAAAAACAAGGAAAAAAATAAACTGAACTTACCTCTGTCGATCGCAGCTGTTCTCGTGTACTCTCGTTTCGGTCACTTTACCGTCGATTAGCTTCCCGTCGGTCTCACTCTTGCTTTTCTCTGACTTTAAAAACGATAAATTTTTCTCTGTTTCAATAATTCGGGGTATTTTCGTCTGATCACGTTAAATGGTGTCTTTTAAATAAACATTAGTAAAGTGGTAATATTTACACAACAACACCCCCCCCCCCCCCCCTCCCCTCCCCTCTAAATAGTGCCAATAATTTTTTGACCCATTTAGATTCAATGGAAATGGTGAGAAATGTCTTCAACACAAATTTCTCCAAAAATCCGTTATAACACAGTATGAGACCAGAAAAAAACACTCAATTTGACCTTTTGGTGAACTAGAAAAGTTGGGAGCTGAGTTTGCAAGCGTGATAAAAATGATGTAATTTGCATTATCAATAGAGGAAATTACAGTTTGGTCCTTATGTTTTAAGAAAAAGTCACTTTTTTACCCGACTTATACGTATTAGGATGTTTGGGTTATCAACATACCCTTATCTACCGAAATGGGTTATTTACAAGAAAGAATTACATCTAAATTAGGGGTCCATAACTTTCATTCAAGTCGTTTATGTACCTACGGGCTATTGACTGACCCCGCTCCTGCCACGACATTTGCACATTTAGATATGACTACCGTACTATCAAGAGAATTAGCCGCCAAAGCTTTCTATCCAGCAGTAGATCCTTTAGATTCAACGTCAACCTTGCGGTTAAAAGCAACAAACTCTAACCATCTGAGCTACTCCAACTCATTGTTGAAGGTTTGTTAATTCAAATGTACATATAATTATATAATTTGTTTAAAATAAGTAAAATGTGTTTATTTAATTTAAATAAACTCATATATATACATAATTAGAAATAAACGTATATTTAACACTAATATATCAAAACAGATTTATGAAAAAAAAAGGAAAAAAAAAATTAAAAAAAAAAGAATTTTTTTTTCTTTCTTTATTTCTCGTTTTTGAACTTTTTCCCTTTTCAATTCATGGGCTTTGATTTTTTGAGTTTTTTATCGAATTGAAGTAAAATATTTTTTGAAATGGAAACAAAATTTTTTAAAAAAAGGAAAGTTTTTTTCTTTCTTTCTTTTTCTTTTTGAATTGTTTCCCTTTTCAATTGATGAGCTTTGATTTTATGGTTTCCTTTTGTTTTCTTATTTCAATTTTGGTAAAAAAAAATTCATCAATTGAAAAGGGAAACAATTCAAAAATAAAAAGAAAGAAAGAAAGAAAAATTTCCTTTTTTTTTTCCTTTTGTTTCTTATTTCTTGTTTCTTTTTCATAATTTTGTTTTGATACATTATTATTAAATATGAGTTTATTTCAAATTATATATATATATATATATATATATATATATATATATATATGTGTGTGTGTGTGTGTGTGTGTGTGTGTGTGTGTGTGTGTGTGTGTGTTTGTGTGTGTTTGTGTGTGTGAGAGAGAGAGAGAGTTTATTTTAAATAATATAAACATATTTAAATTATTTATAGCAAATTATATAGTTATATATACATTTAAATCAACAAACCTCCAAAATGAGTTAGAGTGGCTCAACTGGTAAGAGCTTATTACTTTTAAATGTCGAAGGTTCAATCCCTGATGGTTAGAGTGGTATTTTAGTCTTTTCTCATCACTTAGGGGTAAAACCGTCTTTTTGACACTTCCATTGCTAAAAGTATCGTTTACCCATGGACCAATTAACTATGACCGACCTAAAAGTACCGTTTACTCATTGACCAATTAACTATGACTAACCATTGACTGATGAAAGGATCTTTAAATGGAGTAAAAGAGTGATGTTTCCTTAAAAGATGAGGGTCAAACTGTAATTCCCCCTTATCAATATAATCATAACTGGCTTCCACTTTTATTAATGTTATTAAGGTAGTTGTACACTTTCTTTTCATTTTCGTGAAAGTGAAAAGGTACAACCATATAAGTTATATTTTTTTTTTCGTTAAATCGTTAATTATGAAAGATTTCTTCTCGATAGTTAGAATTGTCAAAACCTTAACGGTTGATTTTGTCTGATTCTGATAGATTTCTAATTTGAATACACTATAACAGTTGTTTTTGAAAGTGAGCTGCACCTAATTTTTCAAAGAAGCTCGGAGATAGAATGTCAAACTGCCATCTCAATTGAAAAATCATTTACGTATAGAATATGGCCTCACATTCTTGTAGTTTTATATTACTTTATTTATTATGATGTCAGTGTTTCTCTATGAAGGATTCTTCTTATCGATGTTATTAGTGTTTTCTTCTTGATTTTATAATTTTTTGGTCTGTAATGGGATATGGTTTAAATATTTTAGAGTTTTTCTTTTACATTTGCTGTCTATATATCCACCTATTTACATCAAATATTTTTATAAAAAGCTTTTTATTTTAGTTGAATTCGAACCGTTGATATAAAAATAACTTATCTAAACCCTAAATTCATTACATCCGGGTGAACGAGTTTGTTTTGTTTTGTTTGGTTTGACATTTCTTTATCAATGCAACCTGCATAGAAAATGGTGTCATTGAAAATAATATATATTATTTTCCTGGCCGGAGAGGAATAAGAATAAGACAGATATTGTCGGTTTGTCTTCGATTTATAATGGAATTTGCCAATCATTCAATAATTAAACATATCATAATAATCTAACTTATATCTAAAAATCATCCCTACCATAGACCATAGCATGGAACTGAATTATTGTAAATATGATCAAATATAATTTTTTGTTAAGTATCTATAGACAATGATCATTTTGTTAGTGTATGTACTGAAAATGCTTTTGATATTAACAAAATGTTATACTGAATTTAAAATGAAATATAATTTGTTAAATCTTCAAATTGGAAAACTAAACAAAGAAATTTTGAAGAGACAGTTTTCAGTATGTCAGTATTTTCAATCGTATATGTCCAGGTGACTAGGTCATTAAAATGGTAAATGTAATATAAATTTTTATATGATTGGATAACTACACTATGAGTGGTGGTGCTATGTGACCCAAACTATTTATACCCCACTTTTTAAAATTTTAATTTAATTATATAAAATTATATGGTTTAATTAAATTTTTTGATTTATTTCCTTAACTACCCTTTTACTTATTTTTCAAACTTAATACACCACATATCTTTTTAAAAAAAATAAAAATAAAAATACATTTCATCTCTAATCTTTATATAGAGTTTTCTTACATTCATTCGCATGACTTGTTTTTTCTTCTTATTTCATTATAAAACCATCTTTATTATATGCAAAAAAAATTATAGTCGGTTGAATTGTCGGTGGTAGAATGTGAATGTGATATTAATCGTCTAATTGTTTTTTTTTTTCGATTGAGTTAGAGTTTTGGTATGATTTCCCCTTAGTTTTGTCAAAAATTAGGTTTTCTTAGTACGATTTCGTTATTTTTTTATATAAAAATAACATTAAACTAACTTTGAAAAATCCGGAATAAAATCTACAAAAGAATTGATACAAATTATAGTATGCCTGGAAGATTTGAAATAAAATAACCGAGAGAAAAAAAAAAGAAACAAACATGGATCTGAAATTTGAGAAGAAAAATAAAACGAACATGTGCAACAATAAAATTAATAAATACTAATTAAACATAGTAAACATGAGATCGGAATCTGTAAGAAAATGTAAATAAAAATAGTAATAAATCAATAAATATTAAATATGGAAAATATGATATCGAGATCTGAAAGAAAATATAAATAAAAATAGTAAAAATTCAATGATTTGAAATAATCTATATCATTAGCTTTTATCATTAAGGTTTTGAAATAAGGAAAGTGTGATTTTATTAGTTTTAGTTTGTACAAGATTTTTTTATTAAAAATTATATAATTGTTTAAGAAATTTGATAAATAAATAAATAAACTAAATAATTTAAAAAATGAAGTATAAATAGTTCAATGGATGTGCCAATAGCACCACTCTTACACGTCTATATGATTTAATTTGAAGGTCAAAAATATATTATTTAAAACAAAATTTGGAGAACCCTTCTAAAAAGTAACCAACTACCGTTACAATAAAAATGTCTGTCTATATTTTTTTTTTCTTGTTATTTTTATTTATAAGGTAAGTTTATTTGTTTTATATGTAATTGTTATTATAATTCTCTTATTTAAATTTTATTTATAATTCTTAGTTTGTATATTTATTGTTTCAATTATGTAACTTTTATTTTTTTGTTTCATTTTTGGATTGAGTTGATTTTTTTATGGTTGTGATAATTGATTATTCCATTCCATTTTTTTAAAATTTTTGTTTTTTTGTTTAGGTGCTAAACAAGATTTCCACAATATATATATATATTATATGGAATTAGAGAAAGATTGGGTGAAGAAAATATGGATTCAAGAATTATTTAAATTTCAATTAAAAAATCATAAAAAAATTTAAAATTTTTGGATGAACAAAATTTGATTCCCCCAATTTTACAAATAAATAATATATAAATATTAACAAAAGTGAGAGTTTTTAACATGGACGATACTTGTTATTAATAATACATTGACTATGTATAATGATCGTAGTAATTATTAAATTTATTAAGGTTTTTATCCGTAATAAATAACATAATCTAACACAGACAATATTTATTATCGAAATACGTTATTTTCCATCGCACCCTCAGAAACAACAAGTATTATATCGGACAATGCATATCGTAGCATTACTAGTAAATGAACGATTTTCTTATAGTGGACGATGAAGAAAATATTTAACTAATAAATAATTATGGGAGAATTTCCATAGACAAGTCAACAACTCAACCTTATCCAGTTTGCTTGCAATTGCACTCATAATTTAAATAGCAAAATGCAAGTGGCAGCATATGCTCTTTTGGTCAGCATCTCATATTCTGATTCCATAAACATATAAATGACATCAATTTTTCATTTTGATTAATAAGAGATAGAAATTAATCGGTAATTACATCACATCAAAATATATAGACTTAGGGATGGGTGTGGGGCCTATTGTCTCCCCCCACCCTCACTCCTAAAACCCACCCCCCCCACCCCCATACCTCATTTAGAGGAAGTGGGGATGGGGGGAGGTTTCTCTGTCCCCACCCTCATCCCTCATTTTCTATATTTTCAATCCTATTATTTTTCAATTTAAGATCAAAATTTAGAATTTAAGATTTGAAATTCGATCATTTCAATCGTTCGATTCACCTTATTTCGATATCAAATCTAATAAATAATTTAAAATATATAATTAAGTTAATTTAATTCAAAATTAATACAAATAACTATAATAATATAATATTACATATAAATATATATGTAGAAATAGAGAAATAGGGAAAATGGATAGAGAGTAAATGAGTAATAGAGTTAAAGTTATTATTTTTTCAAAAAATAGAAATAAAAATAAAAATATATAAATATATATAGGGAAATGAGGCTCCACCCCCACCCCCACCTCTACCCCTATTAAAAGAAATGGAGAAATGGGAGTGGTGGTAGGTTCCCCCACCCTCACCCCCATTTAGATTTTGGGGGCAAAATTTACCTCTACCTCCCCAAACCCCATTGCCTCCAAATGGAGATGAGGCCCCGTGGGGGAAATGCTCATTCACTAACCAACTAATCAAGGTTAACAAAACACAAAAATATTGATTTAATAAATATGTATATATTGGGTTAATAAAATACAAAAATCTTAGTTACCAATACTCCTTGCCTTTCAACAAAATGACATTTGCCATTGATCCCCATTTTTTTTTTAAACAAAGAGACAATTACACAGGAAAAGAACCAGAAGAGGGGCTGAAATCCAGCCAAATACGCTCCCTCACAGAGGAGAAGGCTAACGAGGCTAGGTTACGAGCCAAAGTGTTCTCAGAATTGAAAACAAAAAGGCACTTAAGAACCCACCTCTTACAATAAAGCCTTAATGTCATTAACAACAAAGCTAGAATCTCTAAGAAGAGTTACAGGAGAGCTAGCAAGCTTTACCGACAGGTTGTAAAACTTGGCAAGCATAAGGCCATCCCGGAGAGCCAAAAACCGACGGATCTCGACGCTGAAAGAACCTTGGTAAAGTTTGGACCTGGCAACCAAAACCTTACCTTTATCATCCCTAATTATAGTTCCAATACCAACTGATCCCAAGCCAGACCGAAGAGCCAAACCAGAGTTAAGCTTAAGAAGGCCAGGAGGCGGAGCTAACCAGTCTATAGAGTCCTTGATGGCAGACTGTGGAACCTGGGGAGAAAAGACTGTTCTGCTGCTTGAGAATTCATCACGCAAATCCTTAGCCCAAGAAATCAGAACCTTCGACAATTTAACCTTATCACAATTGAGGAGTGAATTGCGATCTTCCTAAATTGCCCAAGTAAACATACAAAAAAGACCAAAATCATCAGGAGGCACAAGAAAAACCATGAACTGGAAAACATCCAGCATAGGGAGACATTTAAGGAAAATTAAAAGGGACCCAAAGCAGGTTTCATTCCAGATTTTGTGAACAATCTTGCAACCAAACAGTGCATGGCTAGCGGACTCGAGAGCACCCTGACACCTACTGCAGCCTATTTGCTCAACAATGTGCCTTTTCCTCAGATTATCCAGAGAAGGCAGATCATTCATGCAATCTCTCCAAGTAAAGATTTTAATCTTGGGCGGGAGGTTCAAATTCCATAAGAGATTTCACCAAGATTTCTACTGGAAGGGGTTAGACACCGAAACCTGAAATCTCTTTACAACCGCCAAGCGATACCCACTCCTGACAGTAAATTCGCCACTCCTATCAAAGTGCCACATAATAAAATCCTTATCCCCACTCCAGCTTATGAGAATCGATTGGATAACAATCCTATCAACTGGAAGGAAACGGCAATTGAGCTTCTCATTGTTCCAAACCTTTCAGGAACTATTGATAAGAGTGGAAATCCAAACATCTAAACCAGGGTCATAAGTAATTGGTAAAAAAGTGTTTGGTCTGGGAATTCAATGGTCTCTAAAAGCACTGATTTTCTCTTCATCCCCCACAACCCACCTCAAACCCTTGGCCAGCAGTTCTCTACACTAACAAATGCTACGCCAAATGTGCGAGCATCCAGATTTCAAAGATGCATGGAGAAAATCATTCTTTCTAAAATACTTCTCCTTAAGAACCCGAGAGGCCAAAGATCCACGCTTGTTTAGCCAGTAGGGCTTAGTTGAAGAGCGAGAGGTCTTTGAACCCCAAACAACCCGAACACTTGGGTCGACAGAGGTTCTCCCAACAGATCCAGCTAATTTTACGCTTACCTACTTTAGACCCCCACCAGAATTTTGAAGCCGTTGCAATAAGCTCCTTGCATAAACTAACCGGTAATTTAAAGATGTTCATCGAATTGGTAGGGATGGCTTGGACTATAGCCTTGATGAGCACCTTTATCTCGCCAAACGAGGAGTAACTGTCTTTACAATCTCTCATCTTCTTCCAAACCCTCTCCTTGATGTCTCCAAAGAGAATCCTCTTGTTCCTGCCCACCATTGAGGGAAAACCGAGGTACCTATCTTGAGAATTACAATTGTCAATCCTAAATAAAGATTGGATATCCTTTCTAATAGTTGTAGTCACGTTGGGACTGAACATAATTCTGGATTTTTTCAGGTTTATTTGTTGACCCGAAGCCCTCTCATAAATGCCAAGAATATTATGAATTCAGACTCCACTAGCCCTAAAAGCCTTCCTGAAGAGAATACTGTCATCTGTAAACAGAAGATGACTAATCAACGGCCCCCCTCTCACACACCGAGTACCTAGAGCCCTCTCACCACTCTCCGAGCTTGAGATCAAACAGGAAAAGGCTTCAGCGCACAAAATGAAAATGTAGGGAAATAGTGGGTAGCCTTGCCACAACCCTTTAGATGGGGAAACTGAGCACACCGTTTTTTAGTTTAGCATAAAGGAAAGGGAAGAAGAAGAGATACAGTCCATGATCAAATTGATCTAACCCATTGGGAACCGCAGCTTTTCTAGGACAGCCTTGAAGAAAGATCATTCCACTTCATCATATGCCTTGCTCATGTCTAATTTGAGCGCTAACTGGCCCTTATTTCCATTCTTTTTCCTCCCCAAAGAATGGAGTGTTTCGAAGGTAACCAGAACATTATCATAAATCTGCCTCCCCAGAACAAAAGCTGATTGAAAAGGAGAGATTAAGGCCCAGTTTGGCATTGTTATGCTATGGGGAAAATTAATTTTGATTCTGCTGTGGGGGAATTACTTTTGGATTTGTTATGAGAAGAATCGGTTGAGTATTTGGTAAACTGATTTTTAAAAGTGCTGTGAGAACCAAAAGCAATTTCAATGTTTTTGGTAAAAAAGTGTTGTGACCGTACAAAATTACTAGAAATGACAAAAATGTATATTTAAGATGATTTGAAAATAAATAAATGTGCTTGGTAAAAAAGTGTCGTGACTGTACAAAATTACTAGAAAGGAAAAAAATGAATATTTAAGATGATTTGAAAATAAATAATTTATTTTATTTTTGTATAACCATAAACATGTTATAAAATAAATATTTTATTTTATTTTTGTTTGACCATAAACTTGTTATAAAATAAATAAATAAATTTTGTTAAAAAATATATAATTTTGCTTTAATATTTTTTTTATCTATTGCCACGTATATTGTGAATATTTCAAAAAAACTAGCATAATTTGATTCAATGATTCATAAGATTACACAATTGAAATAGACAACACCTAAATAGCAAAGTATATATTATAGTAAATTGTAAATAAAATAATAAATGTTAAGTGCGTGTTTTGTTATGTGGTAAATTTTATAAAAGGCAGGGGATAAAATAGTAAGTTTGGAAGAAAAAAAATCATTTATAAGAGTATTGAGTGTGTTTTCATTTCTACTTCCTATGAATCTGATTTCTAAAAGTATCAATTTGTAACTTCTCAATTTCTGTTGTGAGGGAAGTCAAAAGAGACCAAAAGCACTTTCCAGAAATTTTACCAAACACCTCATGCCAACTTTAAAAGCACTTTTAGCTCAAAAAGCAATCTAGGAAGCAATCCCAAACTGAGCCTAAATCCGGTAGACATGGCTTCAATCTGGTTGCGATGACTTTTGTCATAATTTTATAAATGGTGTTGCATAGAGATATAGGCCTAAAATCCCGAAGATCAACATGTTTATTAACCTTTGGGATTAGGACCACATTAGTCGAGTTGAATTGCTTTACAGAAATCTAGCTCGAAAGAATCACAGACAAATCCTGGTATGAAAGAAAATGGCTTGAAAACCGTCGAGACCAGGAGACTTCGTGGGACTCAAACTGAAGACAACAATTTTAATCTCTTTCGCTGTAAAACTGGCAATCCAACTAGTACTATGATCATCATTCAAATTACATTTAATGGAGACTGTAGCCTTACTAATATCCTGAAATGAAGGATTCGAAGACTTGAAAAGGGAGGCGAAATTTACTAACCACATCAGCCATACCAGCATCAGTGGACTGAGGTCAGCCGTCAGTATCAAGGAGACTTGAGATTTGGTTTTCTTTTCTTTCTAGCCGAAGCCTTAGCATGGAAGAATTTGGAGTTGCGGTCCCCCGCTACCAACCACTCCATTCTGGACCTCTGCCTCCGGTATGTTTCTTCACACCCCAGTAGCCAATCAACCTCTTTTTCTAAATTTCTGGTCAGCTTCATAATCCCTGGCTTCCGACACCTTTTGTATATATGCTCTATTTTTTATTGTTTCTTTCCTATATGTTTTAGAAAATTACCGAACCTAAATTTGCTCCATGTACCCAATTTTGAAGCGCACACATCCAATTTTTCCTTTAACTCCTTTGTCGAACAAGTTGGACCTCTAATGTTCCAGGCTCCCTCAACCACCCTGACAATATCCGACTCCTTTAACCAACATTGTTCAAAATGAAAATTCCTAACAAAATCACATCTTTGATTGAAGACAGCAGAACACACTAGAAGAATCGGTCTATGATCAGAGGACTTAAATCCCAAATGCTCCATACGGTTGTTTTCGAACTTATCCTTCCAATTGTGTTTGGCAAGAAGCCTATCAAGCCTTTCCTGGATATTAGCTTTGTCATGTCTCTTATTATTCCATGTAAAATTTGGACCCATGAATCCCATATCATCGAGTTCACAGAAATCCAAAGCAGCCCTAAACTGAAGCATTCCGGATAAAGACTTTTCGGAACCACCCCTCTTCTCTTGTCTGGAGAGGAGCTCATTGAAATCCCCTCTGCAAAGCCAAGGCAAATCACATTGATCCCCATTCATATGGAGAGAAAACTAGGCAACATGTTTTTGAGGTAACTTCGTGATGTACATATGAGGGGTATGCCGTCAAACTAATCCCGTCTTGTTTTCAAATGATCGATAATTTAGATTTGAGTATACGTGTAGTTTATGTGAAAGAAGAATAGAAGTAGCACTGTACATAGCTATATAGTAGGGCAAATGACAGTGATTTTTTCTCTTAAAAGTTAAACTTGGTAAAATTTCACACAACCCATTATCACAATCCAAACCCATTCAAAAATAGTGATCGATAGGTCCAGTTTATCGGATTGAGTTATTAATGGGTCAACCCATAATATAATGGGTCGGTTTTGGGTTTACCTTTGAAAAACCATTAATTCGTTATAACCCATTAATATAAGAATTTATACATATATAGGTTTATGAAATTTATTAAAAAAAAATCTTTATATTTACCGACTCAATAGTAAATAAATTTATGGATAATTACTTCGGTGGCCATCAACTCTTGTCACCGCTATCAAAATGGCCACCGGATGGGGAATTGGTTTCAAAATGGCCATTTTTGGTAAACAATGTTACACTAATGACCATTTCATCCAATTTCATCAATTTCCATCCAATAAGTAGTATTTTTGTAAATAAAAGAATATCATTAATTTATTTTATATATTTTTTTTAAATCAATTTTTTCTTTTGATTTTTGAAACAAATAATTATATTTAATATGTGTATATACGTATAGCATATCCCAAATATATATATATTCAACTTATCTCAAATATACTTTTTAGAATTTTTAGAATTTGTAACCATAATCTTCTAAAAAAAGAATATATATATATATATATATATATCTTTTCAACTTATCTCAAATATATTTTTTTGAATTTTTAGATTTTGTAACTTTAATCTTCTCAAAAAAAGAAACATATATATATATATATATATATATATATATATATATATATATATACATATACATGTTTGATATATATGTTATACGTATATACATATACTAAATATAATTATTTATTTCAAAAAACAAAAGAAATATTGATTTCCAAAAAATATCTAAAATAAATTAAAGATATCCTCTTACTTACCAAAATGCCACTTATTGGATGGAATTTGATGGAAATTGATGGAATGACCATTAGTGTAACATTGTTTACCAAAAATGGTCATTTTGAAACCAATTCCCCATCTGGTGGCCATTTTGATAGTGGTGGTAAGAGTTGATGGTCACCGGAGTAATTATCCCATAAATTTATTAAAGTTGTTGAGTTTATAAAAAAAAATCTCTATAATTATATTTAGGATATATTTTAATAATTAATTTAAAAAATTAAATTAAAAACTTCAAAACTCTAAATTGAGTGTATCACTATTAGGGGTGGGCAAAAAAGCTCATACACCGTAAACCGGATCAAACCAAATCAAACCGCTTGGTTTGGTCCGATTTTGTACTTAAAAAAAACGTATGTTTTTATTTTTGTAAAACCGTATGGTCCGGTCCGGTCCGGTCTATGGTCCAAATATATCAAATCCGGACCAGCCCGTAAACCGAATACTTTTAGTATTACAAACATATGTCACACCCAAAACTTTTTAATAAAATTTTAAAAATAAAATTTAAAGTCAAAATTCCTAATTTTTTATTTCATAGTTTTTTTTTCGGTCACCAACCCGATAAATTTGTGCAAAGCGAAAACCTCAAATTACAAACAAAATTTCAAACATGGGATGATAAAGGATTTTAATATGTTACCATTATTTTATGAAATTATCACTAATAGTTAAAAATATTAATAATATTAAACTAAATTAGCGTTGTCGTCATGATGTAGTTGTAAATTTGTTTTTACTTGCATACATTCAGTTGCATTTACATGATTATAGCGATTTTATTTATTAACCTAAAAAAAATGATTTCATTTATTAATATTTTTTCTACTTCTAGAATTTCGACACACTATTTCATTTTTATTTTTATTACTCTTTTAACTTTTTTAGTTTGATGAACCGTACGTATCAATAACTTGCATGTCTCCTTAATTGATCACCTTATCAAGTCATATATATTTTTAAATGGTCAAGCATTTGGATTTCAAGTCAAAAACCGTTAGACAGAACCAAACCGAACCGAATAAATACAATTTGGTCTGGTCTGGTCTGAAAAAAATAATGGTCCTAATTGGTCCTAATTTTTAAACGACCGAAATTTTGGGTTTGGTCCGATTCTAGTCGAAACCGGACGAAACCGAACCACACCGGACCGTGCCCAGCCCTAATCACTATATTCTAACCATAACCCAAAAAGTCGTCGTCATCTAACACAAGCAATTTAACATTTGTAAACGTGTGTATGTGAAGATTGAGATTCTCAATCGTAACATAAAAAATTTTATGGAAGTCATGTTATATTTCATTTTTAAGTTGTTTATTTTTGTTTTTCTTAAATTAATATGTTTTCGATAGATTGTTGGAACCTATGGTGGACTTGATAGCACGAGTTTGATCATATTTTAGTATTATTTATTTATAACCTTTTAATAAATTTTAAGTATAACATTTTACAATGGGTCAGGTCAAGTTACCCATTAATTTAACAAATGGTTTTGGGTTTTATATTTAAACTCATTAAACTAACGGGTCGTGTTCGGGTTGAACAATTTTAGCAAACATGAAACGATACGAATTCGTAATAACACGATCTATTGTCAGGTCTATAATATAAGTTATAAACAAAATAACATCTCGGATTGAAAACAGCAGAACACACTAGAAGAATCTGTAACAGTCCAGACACACCAAGTAGATATTGTCCGCTTTGGGCTTCACACACGCGTCGACGATCTAACCTGAATGAGTCAATAAGGCACTCAAGATTAAGATCACCTACATATAGTCATCATTAGTTGATATATATGAATCTCATCGGTAAACGGATCTTGGTGTGAGATTCATATAGATCATGACTCAATCCTATATGATCACATCATACAAGGTACCTCCATTCCCATATCTCATATGAATGATTCATGATAGAATCACTGTATATTACGGAATAGACCGCAGCTATAGATTAACTATAAATAAAGTACCCAGCTTTATTTGCTATCTATGGACTCTTTAAATTGCACGTCTCTTACTGTATCCATCCGTATATGACACTCATATACACAGTTCGAGATTACATCCGGCAATTCAGGATGTTAATATGTGCATAAGTTTATAAAATAAATAACATAACAAGAATGAATTGAACATTTCTTTTTATTTACTTCATAAATCCATTTACAAATTACATGCTGAGGGCATAAACCCCAACATCACGCAAGCATCCTTCGCCCATAGCCCAAAACGCGTCTACTTAGTTAGGAGAGACCAAGACTTATATACAAACCATGGACCTCACTCGCTAGCGATGTGGGATGTGACAGAATCGGTCTATGATTAGAGGAGTTAAATCCCATATGCTCCACGCGGTTGTTTTCAAACTTATTCTTCCAATTGTGATTGGCAAGAAACCTATCAAGCCTTTCCTGGATATTAGCTTTGTCATCTCTCTTATTATTCGGTTAAAATTTGGACCCATGAATCCCAGATCATCGAGGTCGTAGAAATCCAAAGCAGCCCTAAACTGAAGCATTCCGGATAAAAACTTTTCGAAACCACCCCTCTTCTCGTATCTGGAGAGGAGCTTATTGAAATCCCCTCTGCAAAGCCAAGGCAAATCACATTGATCCCCATTCATATAGAGGGAAAACAATGCAACATGTTTTTGAGATAACTTCGTGATATAGATATGAGGTGTATACCGTCAAACTAACCCCGTCTTGTTTTCGAATGATCGATAATTTAGATTTGAGTATACATGTAGTTTATGTGGAAGAAGAATAGATGTAGCACTGTAGCTTAGCTATAGTAGGGCCGATGACACAGTGATTTTCTCTTATTAGTTATAAACAAACTGCACTGCAGTTTCCTTTGAGTTCAATCAAATATGTCAAAATGGCATTATTACGCTTTTAAATCGTGTGAGAAACACTTGTTTTATTTCTGGTTATTAATTTCAATAGCTTCATCTATCCCAAAAAAATCATATAATAATATTATATATATATATATATATATAATAAGTAATATCATTTTTATTTTTGGTCTAAACTAATTATGTGTATACAAGATGATTACCTCAATTTTAATTTTACATGAATGTATGGTAAAATTTAGATTACAATATTGCTTTTATTTATAGACTAGTGAATTACTATAACTATATCCATATTTATGATTATAAAGTGAAGAAAAGATTAGAAATGTCCCTCCCAAACCCACAACCAAAGAGAAAATGCATTATGTATTAGCAAACAACTTGAGTTGGCGTGAAGTTATAAATCATACCTAGATATTTACTCAAACTTGAGCCCTAATGTGCAACCTCCCAATGTGTGCCAACATATACTACTAAATCTAGATCAATCTTACAAATTCACAAATTATTTGAGTCACAAATTCAAAATAAGTTTAGTTTACGTCACAATTGTCCAAATTCCTAAACCAGTTTTGATACCAAGTGTCTAGGTCACGAGAACTTGCACGTACGGACGGAGGGAGGATGGGGCTGACGCGGCCATATATATATATAAATTATAAAACTGCTATTACATTTTAAATCCTATTCACTTTGGCCCCCTAACATTTTTTGTTAAGTATAATTGTTCCCAAACTTGATTTTCGGACTCCGCCCAACCGCCCATATCCATACTGATATTTATAAGACTAATTAGTATTAGGCCCTTTGGATTGTACACGAAGTTGTAACATATTCCCTAAATATATTTTTAGACATTAAACCTCTCGAACTATTGGAATATGATAGATATTGTTACAACAACCTGCCCCTGAGTACAAAGGGTTCTCAATTTCGTCACTTTTTATCAAATTCTAATAATTTGAGGGGTTTAACTTCTAAGAAAATATTTATGGGGTAGACTGCAACTTCGTATACAATCCAGGGGTCTAATGCCGATTAATCTATTTATAGTTTGAGTAAATAATGGGCGCGTGGGTGGTGGTTCTATAAGGGGAGAGTGTGACATAAATCGTTGAACAAACTTGTAAAATGAAAATGAAGCTAATCGAAGACACCTACTTTTCCTCTTTCAGCTTCCTGTCTTCGTACTCAACTCTCTTTCTTTAAGACACGGAGAAATCTCTCTCTCTCTCTCTCTCTCTCAATCTCAATCATCTTTGAAGAAATGAAAAAAAAAATGTATAATAAACAGATATATGTTGATTGAGATAGTATTTGAGGGAGAGGAGTTTCATTTTACTCTCTCTGTCTCTGTTTAATTTTCTTTAATTTTTAGACAGAGAGAGAGGGACTGTTACTTCTTATTGATCTCTCTCTCTATCTTCTCCATTTTTTCATAGGAGTTACATGCACATGCTACAACTCCAGTGGCAGAAGACAATATTTTTAAGAATAATTTGTGGGTTTTGGTGGGTTTTTGATTTTGTGAGAGTTCTCATAGTCAAAATGTTTGGTTGTGAGTGCTTCTATTGGAACCGGCTCACTGAGTTTGATGAGTTCAACTCGTCCGAGCCAGAGCTCTTCTCTTTGCCTTCTCCTCTTCCACAATGGCCACAAGGTATCTCTACGGTCCAATCCATGTAAATAGAAACTTTTATTGATTGTTTCTTTTTTTCTCTTAACAAATTCTTTTTGGGGGGGACTGTAATTTGTGAATTGTGTTGTTTTATTGAAAATTATAATTTTCTTTTTTCTTGTAATTAAGTAAAGAAATTGGTTTCTGAATTGGGATTGGTTTATCTTCTCATTTTTTATGAATTTTCATTTTGTTTTGCTTTGAAATTTATTATTTTTCACATTAATTTTGCCTACTAAATATATCTTGGTTTCTGAATCGGGATTGTTTTATCTTGTCATTGTGTTTTTCAATATTCATTGAATCATCGTGTTTTTGCTGTAAAATTTATTATTTTTCACATTAATTTTGCCTACTAAATATATCTTGGTTTCCGAATGGGATTGTTTTATCTTCTTATTTTGATGAATTTTCTTTTTCTTTTTTTTTTTCTTTTTCTTTTTTTTTTTTGCTTTGAAATTTATTATTTTTCACAATAATTGTGCCTATTTAATCGATCTTCTTCATGATAGTGATAGACTGATAGTTAGAGGTACATGGCGTATTGGAGTGTGTTTTTTTATAAGAATATGGCCATGTGTATCCTCTCTCTCTCTCTCTCTCTTGTAATGGTGGTCCTATACCCTATACTCCTATGTCCTTACATGACTTCAATGTCTTCTTGTTGTTGTGTAAATAAACAGATCATGGATCTACTGACTACTGTCTCAATTTACAAAAGATGTTAAAAGTCATATACGTATTTAGGGGTAGTTTGTTTTTGGATATTTAGGGGTATAAGACCATAATTTTTTATTAGCCATATAGATAAGACTTACAAATTAATATATTTGTTTTTCATTTTAGATGACTTATTACGATTATAAAATTGATTAGATTGTATCAGTTTTTCAAAATTGGGAATTTTTAGAAAATTAATGTTTAGGGTTTTATTATGTACGGATAAAATTAAAAATGTATTAATTGTTATAGGACATTTGTGGAAATTTTTAAAAAAATCTACACTAACACTTTTTTAATAAGATAAAAGTCAAAAAAAAAATTACCTTTTCTAAAATATATATATAACTTAAAATAAGATATAAATTGGTAAAACAAATAAGCTGATTTATCTTAATTTAAGATATAATAAGATATAAGAAGCAATAGGTCTTTTAGTGAAAAAAAACAAACAAACAGCCCATAGTTAAAATTAAGATTTTCTGTAATTATACTTCACCACTTTCTTCTTTGGTTCTTTTGATTGGAAAATTTTAGTTGCCCTTGTTTCTGGTGCAACAGTATGATATTTTGTTCTCAGAAAATTCCATATGAAGGCCACTTTATTGGGAATTTAACAATGTTTTTCATTTGTTGTTTTTTTTTCTTTTTTGTGAAGTTTTGCTGATTCAAAGATAAAGTTTGTTCAACATTTTTCAACTTGGTCAAAATGTGCATAGACATAGAGAATCAAAACTCCTTGAAAGTTTAAACTTGCTTGGAATATGCAAGTATCAAAGTCAAGTTTAATTATTTATTATATTTTTCTTTTTGAAGTTTTCCATGGTTAATGCAATGAGGATGGACAAATTTTGTTCTTTACTTTTCTTTTTCTTTAAGTGAAAGATTGAATATAGTAACTGTATATGCTTTTTATGAATTCATTGCTGCTTATACTGATTCATAATTGATCAAATTTTCTTACCTATTTTACGCGATTTAAATTGATTGGAAACTAATATAGGTTGGCCCCTATATATCATGAATGTATTAGCTTACTATCAGAAATGATGAGAGTGTATTATCATCTTCACAGGTAAAGGTTTCGCTACTGGAAAAATAAACTTGGGAGAATTAGAAGTTACCAAAATTACCAAATTCGAAAGCATTTGGAGCTGCACCGTATTGCACGGAAAAGGAAAAGCAAAATCAAAAGGCATTTCATTTTATAAGCCTGTAGAGATACCTGATGGATTTCATTGTCTTGGTTACTATTGTCAGCCGAATGATCATCCATTGAGAGGGCATGTTCTTGTGGCTCGTGATGCTACTGCTTCGAAGCCAGAAGTTGGTGATATCAATAATTCACTAGTAGACCTTCCTGCTCTGAGTAAGCCCATCAACTACATGTTAATTTGGTCTAATGAACCACAACATGGTCATTGCGGTTACTTCTGGTTACCAAACCCACCGGTGGGTTATAAAGCAATGGGGATTGTGGTTTCTGAGACGCCGGAGGAACCTGAACTTGATGAAGTCAGATGTGTTCGTGAGGATCTAACAGAGAGTTGTGAAACTTGTGATGTGATACTTACTACGGACTCGAATCATTCCAACTATGAATTTCAGGTCTGGAAGACTAGACCCTGCGAAAGGGGAATGTTCTGTAGTGGTGTTTCTGTCGGAACATTCTTCTGTGGTACCTATTCGAACCCTGAAGACCAGTTAGATGTTGCCTGTTTGAAGAATCTCGATTCGACTCTACATGCAATGCCAAATTTGGACCAGATCCACGCACTCATAAAGCACTACGGACCAACTGTTTTCTTTCATCCTGATGAGGATTGCATGCCCTCATCAGTGCAATGGTTCTTCAAAAACGGGGCTATCTTGAAACAAGATGGAAATTCTAAGTGGGAACCAATTGATTATAGGGGTTCAAATTTGCCTTCTGGAGGGACCAACGATGGTGCATTTTGGATAGATTTGCCAGAAGATGAAGAGGCGGGAAATTATCTCAAAAAGGGAAACTTAGAGAGTGCAGAGTTCTATGTTCATGTCAAACCGGCATTAGGTGGAACCTTAACTGATATTGTAATGTGGATTTTTTGTCCTCTCAATGGACCGGCAACCCTTAAAATTGGGTTAATGAATATTGCAATGACAAAGATAGGACAACATGTGAGTGACTGGGAGCACTATACACTTCGTGTGAGCAACTTCACCGGAGAATTGTGGCAAGCTTACTTCTCAGAGCACAGTGGCGGTGGATGGGTGGAGGCTCATGACTTGGAGTATATTGAAGGGAATAAGCCAATTGTATATTCTTCTAAACATGGTCATGCTAGTTACCCACATCCTGGAATGTACTTACAAGGATCATCAAAGCTTGGAATAGGAGTGAGGAATGATACTGCTCGAAGTAAATATTTTGTCGATTCAAGCACCAAGTATCAGATTGTTGCAGCTGAGTATCTTGGAGATGGAGTTGTCACTGAACCATGTTGGTTGCAATATATGAGGGAATGGGGTCCAACCATTGTGTATGATTCGCGATCCGAATTGGATAAGATAATCAGCCTACTTCCTATGTTTGTCCGATTTTCAGTGGAGAACATCGTTGACTTGTTTCCAACAGAGCTTTACGGCGAGGAAGGACCAACCGGACCAAAAGAGAAGGATAATTGGGAGGGAGATGAAAGATGGTAGTTTCACCACAACTCATAATGCTCCTACTTTTTACAACTTCCTTACTTTATGTACACGGTCATTCTAGGCCTGTCCAAAATGGTTGTTACAGTCGCCGTCCTGTCTCTATCAACAGTACATTGTCGTCACTTGCACCCATTGCTGGTAATTATATGTCCATATCACAGATTATTGTGTACACTCATTAGAGGATGGTATGCTTGCTAGTGCGTCCTTAAGATCACGAAGTTGGACGGGTGTCGACAAGTTTTATGGGGATAAAATTGAGATTGGTTCAGTAATAAATTCATCAAATCAACATTAATAAAGTTAAGAGTTCGAATCATATCTTTCTCATTCAATTTGTAATTATTAAAAAAAAAACATGTTGTGCAGGCTGCTGTGATTCTTTAACACAATCATCGGTGGCTATGACTGAATCCACTGTCGTGCTGGTGTGTAAACTGCACTGTTAAAACAGATTGCAAGAATTAAACGAAGTGAAGGGTAGATGAGTGTGTACTTGTGTCTGTCTTTATTCTTGCCAAACAGGATGATGTATGTGATTATACAATTTTTCTTGTAGAAAATATTTATACTCTGGGAAACTGATCATCCGAGACTGTATATAAAAACATTGCTCAATTGGTTTGAATCTATGGATATCACCATACATCCGAACATCAGCTCTAAACTGTTGGCTAGTTTAGCTAGTTTTGAATTGAACAGATAGTACCAAGTTATTTTTTGTTGTTTCATTTGAAACTAATTCGTGCACATTTATAGGTCAGTCTTTAATTGAATAGGGTATGCATATTAATTTTTGCTGTTTCGTTGGAACTAATTCGTGCACATTTATAGGTCGATCGTTAATTAAATAGGGTATGGAGTATAGCCATACACATACATTTTTAATATAACTCATCACAGACAATTTTAAAATATATATATATATATATATATATATATATATATATATATATATATATATATATATATATATATAATTTCGAATGATATGAATGCAATTTTATTAACTGGAGGATCTCAATATAACAATAAAATAAAATTGAAGACTATTAAATTTGCATCTATTGGAGCTTCAAATTGACACAAATGGCTTTACGCGTTACAACAGTTAAAAATATATTTTCCTCCGACACAAACCTCGAATTTACACAAGCCTGATTCCTGCCAGTTTATATTGCATCTTCCACCCTCCATTTCCTAAAGAATAAAAACTCTTCCTCTCATCTCCCTCCAAATGGAAAACACAATAAAAGACGTAAATACTTTGCTATGTATGATGCATATGCAGAAAATCTATAGGTCCCGACCTACCCAAAAGAATGTGTTGTGTTCAAAATGGATATTGAACTTATACTAGTTGTAAAATCACAATTAATTACACTAGATAAACAAACATATGAACAAAATATTGGATGTCGATTCTTCACCTTGCTGGTTTGCCATCCTTGTTCAGGTCCTCCCACCGTATCTCCTGGGCACATTCTCCACACACAGTAGTACAACCAGATTTTGTGCCCTGACTTCTAAGGGTCAGTAAATGTGAAAGATTAGTACATTTCCGCAACACCACACGTTGCCTCCAAGTGCTCCTGGGTGGTGTGCCGTTGCTGCTCTCTGGTTTAGGAGAAACTACATTTGGTGCAGCAGCAGACTTTTGCTCTGGTGCAGATTCATCAACTGGAACCCGCTGCACTTCATCCCACTCATATGTTCTCTGATATACTTCCCAAGCCATGTCTTGCTCCTCCTTTGATAGCTTTTCCTCTTCGTTCTCTTGCAAAAGGGTCTCATGTTCATGGTAATTGGCAATCCACCTAAGGAATGATATGAAGTGTTAGGGGTTTTATGTACACAATGAAAGCTGATATTCAGTAGGTAGGTAGAAACATAGCCCTATTGAATGGCAAGTATTCATACACAATATTAAGAGAAATAGAGAATAACTCGGAAATCTGGAAACATATACAAATTGTTACCAATATGTTGACATATTAACCACAAACATATACTTTTCAAAAAAAAAAACACGTAACAAAAAGCCATGATCTGTTCTTGATTCAATATATGTTTAATATTATTCAAAAAATAATATATGTTTAATAACTCATAGACTACTTGTCAAGGATGAATTCACAAGGTGTTGTATTAAATGAGAAAAACAGCATGGTGAGGTCATATATCTTCTGAAATCATCACATGGTGGATTAATACACTAAATCCGTTGAAATAAAAGCTGATTTTTTTAAGGTTAGTTACTTTTCAATGAAAACTACCTTGGATGATGTTTGCCAAGTAAACTTTCCATTAACTTGTCAGAAGGGCAGCTTCCGAGCGTTCCGATTTTGCAAGTTGAATTTTGACTATTTCCTTGTCCATTTGATTGAGTGAGTTCAGTCAAAGGCTCAGAGTTTTCATCATCACCAAATTCAAAGAGATGTAGCATTTCTTCTTTAGAGATAGTCCTATGTACTTGTTGTCTGTCCACTACCCTTGCAGCAAGCCCCTCCTTCGTCACCTATTTGAAGTATTCTCGTAATCTGTAAACAGAATCATATAAATAATATATATGAGCAATTTGTTGTTTTATTACCTGACGCTTGTATATCTTTTCTTCCATAGTTCCATGTGCCATCAACCGGTATGCAAAAACCGGCTTCTTTTGTCCATATCTGATAAAGATATATATATATATATATGGTTAGCTCAAAATTTTAAACAAAAGGAGATAACATACATAATAAAACGAAGAAACAAACCTCCAAGCACGATATATAGCCTGAAGATCAAATGTTGGATTCCAAGAACCATCAACAATAATTACACGGTTAGCAGCATAAAGATTAATCCCCAAAGATCCAGCTCTGGTCGATATAAGAGTACAGTTTACCCTTTTATTTAAGGGCTCATTGAACCTCTCCACTAACTTTTGTCTTTCAGAGCTCTCTGTTCTTCCATCCAGTCTGTCCAACAAATTAAACAAGAAAAGGTTAAACCTCCAAAGATTTTGATCCTAGAAACACAGAAAAAATCTATTTGAGATACAAATGGATGAATAAGAATCATAAGGTGGTTTCATCCTTTTAAATTGGGTAATGATTTTGGGGTAGCTTTGTATTTATTCTAGTACAAATAGATACTTTTCTTATAGACTTTTTGTTATGGGTTTGGGGCTAAGTTCATAAAAGTCTCTATACTTGTTTTTTATTTTGGTAGTTCACAAAAGCTTTTTGAGTTGTGGACATCTTGTTCATATTTGTTTCCTCTTTCTTTAATGAAATTATTCTAGTTTCCTATAAATAAATAAAAATCAACAAAAGTAACAGCATGATCAATTCATAGCAAACAAAACAATTTGACTCCAACATAATAAATAAATAGGCAGCAATCAACTTTATTTTGAAATTTTAACGAAGTTTGTCCAAAAGGTGGCAAGAGTAAGGACGAGAAAGCCAATAATTTCACATATTCGTAATAGGTTTAACAATTTCACAGTTGTAAGTTTAAACTGAGAGACTAGTCAAGAAAACGAAATTAAGAATCACCACAGTAGGATCTTGAGATTGAAGAAACAAAATCAACCAATGACGCAGAACCATGAATTTGAAGTTTTAAATGGAGCTTGATCTCTGCCAATATTAAGAAACTAGTCGTTCAATAAAAATTAAGAAAAACTGGGGGAAAGTACAAAAGAAGTATGGTAAGTTGAAAAATAGAATATAGACACTACTTTAGGAAAAGACACAAAGCTGGAGCAGTACTAAAAGCAAAGATGAACAGCATGAGCAACTTAGCTGTTCAGTATTGCTTTAACCTTAAGCAACTATGGTGATCATATGTTAAGAGGGCTTAGATACCATCGTTGGGCACTTTCATATCAGCATAAGCTTTTTGGCCTGTTGGTAACTGATATGGTATTAGAGCATTGTTATACCATGGAGTCCTGGGTTCGACTATGTGGGAACGAGCCACGTGGCATGCCCGTTAAGAGTGCTTAAATACTATTTGTTTGGCTCTTTCCTATCAGCTTAAACTTTTGGGTTTGTTGGTTACTATCAATATGATTGGGTAAAAGGAAATTATGGTAAAACAGAAATGTGAACAGCTACTAACATCTCCAAAAGAAGCCACCCTAGTGGAGAAGAGTGGATACAATTGGAGCGCCATGAGTGATGGGAAAAAAAAAAAATTGAGTCGGAGTAGATTCCTAAACGAACCAGCTGCAAGCAATTCAGTGAACAATCAATAAAAAATTCAGCAGCAAAGGAAGCTGATAAAGATAATGAGGACAGTTTGCAATTATTAGAAGTTAGCAGATATAAATGTATACACACCTGTACCAGTCTTTTCCTTTTTTCCAAAACTTCCCTTTTTTTCCTGGTCGAGGTAATCGTGAAAGATAAAACTCTATGAGGTCTAAAGTTGGTATGCTCTGGCTAAAAACCAAAGCCTTATCACCCATGTCAGAACACATGGTTAGAATCTCAACCAGCAATACCATTTTGCCGCTGTAGTCAAGTTCTTTGTAGGTATGTTCATGCAAAAAATCATTCCACCAATCCTGTAAAGAAACAAATATCAGCAGTTAGCCTTAAGGAAAGAAAAATAACACATCAGTAGTTTAAGAAATGCTACTGTGACAGACTTTAGCAACATATATTTCTTACAAAATGGTTCACTCCAAAACAAATAAGATTAGATGCAAACAGAAAAAAAAAAAAAAAAAAAAAATTGTTGAGTGAATTTGTTCAAACTCGCCTTTCGGAACAAGCTGTCATCATTCTTTCCCTGAAGATCATTCACATTCCTCGGCTTCTCTGTGAAGGATGACACATAATTAATAGAAAACATAACTACAAGAACACTCCTCAGACATTGCACAAGTAAATATAAATGGTTAAATGCACTCTAAACACATGTCAGTGACAGTAGGCATTTATTAGCTTTTTAAAAAATAAATAAATAAATAGGTTGTTAGCTTGGTTACAGGTATCAGCAGATGTTTGGCTACAGTTCACTGAAAGCAATGATGTCAGGTGAAGCATGACGTGGTTAGTACTTGGTAACAAGGAATTGATCTTATTTGACAGAGTCAGGTACCAAAACGAGAACTACTTTTTCAAGTTAAAAACCAGTTCAAGCTATGACGCATTAACATCTTAATGAAAAAACACACAAAATATAGCTGGCCCTAAAAGTAATTATCCTGGTAAATATGTCACCACCCTCAGCCCTCAACATGGGTTTGTAAGGCACGGCCCACACACTGGAAACTCGAGGACATCTGCTCTAAATTATAATCTTGGTCGAGGTAATCTTGAAAGGCAAGGTCCACACACCTTTTTTCCTGGTCGAGGCTTCAACCATAGCCTTGGTTACTGTCCATTGCATTGATTACAATACTATTTATAGCAAAGTTCAAGGGCAATGTTTTGCAGGCATTGTTCACACAACCCAAGCAGCATCAATTAGGCCTTGCTTACTTCAAGTCCACATGGTATGATTGTAGAAACACCCCCATTATCAAATTTCAATGCTACACCAATTAGAAATATCCATACAAATATGCAATATAGATATATCACATGCATCAGTTTCATGTACAACCAGAAGAACAAAAGGAAGAACCATACCTCCTACCACCACATTGTAATCTATGTTTTCATCACTGGAGCTGTCCTCAGCATCCTCACGGCGTGTATAGCCTCTATCTTCTTTTTTCAATTGCAAGATCCCAGGATGGTTCCATATCTACTATGGACAAAATACACTTACATCAGAACAACATGCACTAAGAAAGATAGTACAAATAATAGCATCCATATATGCATGTGACTTTCCAGCCGTTTTTTTTTTATATCCAGAACTCCCCCAATGGAAAAGGTCATAGGTTTAAACCCCCTAATAATTGTATTTGTATTGATGTCACTGTTTGCTCTGCATCTGATTCTATGTTTGTATTAAGGTTTTGTCCACACACACACATATGCAACTGCTCATATGTCCACTTTTGCATGTTTGTTTGAGTTTTTTCTTTTATTAGAAACAAAAAATTAATACAGCTTCACAACTTACGATACAAACATCCCGCTTAGGAAAATACCTGAGCCAAGGCCTGGTACCCAGCAAAAAAGCTCTTCCTTATGACTGACATATGAACATCAAGGAATCTCTTGTATAATTTCCTCTGTAAAGGAGAAAGCTTCACAGTAATTACAAAGACAGTTTTTGGTGGCAGGTCCTTCTTCACCACATTCATGTCCATTCTCTGGACAAATCCTTTTAATTGTTCATAAAGGATGTGAGACCTCTGATTCATAATTTTAACATCTTCAGATGTTGAGTTGGTATGTTGACCATTTTCTATAGGGTTCTGGAAGCTGCATGCAAGAAAAGCATAATTAAAACAAATTGATACAAGTGAAAAAAAAAAAAAATCAATCAAAATAATGTTTGTGATGAGGTCTTGCCGGTTCCTAAACTCGTGACTGCTGCCAAGAAAACCTTCTCTTACAAAGTCAACCATCTGTTTTACAAAAAATCTTGCACAAGTCATAACAATGAATAGGAATTACGAAATGTTTGTCAAGATTCATAGCTCTGGTGACACTTACACAATAGTATTCCATGAGATTGTTTTGAAGAGGTGATCCAGTCAATGCAATCCTTCTTTGGCTTTTCACTTGTTTCAAAGCTTGGGTTGTATCAGCCCTGGTGTTCTTAATCATATGGGCCTCATCACAAACAAGTATATCAGGTCCATCCTGGGATTCAAAAGAACATTTATCAGGTGACTGTAATATTACAAAAGTTGCGCAGGAAAAAAAAATGAAAGTTGTGCAGGAGCACCAAATTTGTTCAGATTCATTGTGAATTGCAAGAAAACATCATCAAATCAACAAAAAAGAAAATTGAAACTATATACCACAGAGAAAGAGCTGTATATAATAAACTTAAAGACAACTAACTTCAAACAAAACATATAAAAAATATTTTTCTCCATTCATTCGTTTATGTAATATGATCAACAATTGTTGATACATCAGTAATTTCTGTAGTTTTCATGCACATCTAAAATTGCATGCCTCGCACATCACAAAATTTTTTACCAAATAAATAATAAAAATTATATATATCTTATAAATTAAAAAGTAATGCCACTTAATGAAAATCACCTGCAACGCCTGACAAATTTCTCTAGCCAAGTGGCGATCTTTCGCATGCTTTCCAAGAGACAAGTTCCGGAAAGAAGTATAGCCAATTAGAAAAATACCACCCTTAGATCTCCACTTTGCAAGCAATTCTGCTCGTCTCTCCCTGGAAAAATGTAATCATGGCAGCAAGCATATCAGCTAGCTGATAAAAAAATATATACAACACCAATGAGAGAGAGAGAGAGAGTGAGAGTAGAGAATTATTGAAAGACTGTTTAGGAAAAACAGAATTGGTCAAAATCTATCAAACTAGAACCTATATCTGGCAAGTATCACATTGTCTTCGATACATGCTACATGCATCCATTCCCGGCCCTGATTGCTAACTGGAACTTCTAATAAAGATCCTTCATTCCTTCTCCATCATTCATGCAGCGCTAATGTTAATTTACTTGAACACTATCATGAGAACATCTTCATTTAGGATAAGGGAAAAATATGAAAACAACTACAGTGACCTCAACCTGAATACCGACATCCAGATAGCCAGTCGGTTATAACAACTACTCAAATGTTATCCTTAATAATACTTTATGCACAGTTCATAGCTACAAAAACATATCATCACTAAAAATACTTGATAATACTCATAATATTTACAGTTGATGCCCGATAGGAAAGGAGTCACCATTCTGGACAACTGTATCCACAAAATCAAGTGGCAAATAAGTGAAAATTCCCACTCAACAGGATACCAAATTAACTCCCGATTCTCCTGAGTTTGCAATCCCATCGTGGCTCTTCATTTTTTTCTATTCAGATCATCAAGTGAATTTGTGACATAGAGCCAGATATTGGGAGAAACCTAAGCATGTGATAGACGACAAGAGAAACACCACATAAAATAAACAATTCCCTCACAAATCACAATTCAAAGAATCTAAGGATCCGTCCTGCAACCGTTTTTCGTTCATTGTTTTTCGAAAAAAAAAAATGAAAATGAAAACAGTGTTTTTGGTTTCAGTTTCGAACTCCAAAAACGCGTTTGGTAAACCAGAAGTTGTATTCTAAAAATGAAAACATAAAAAAACACATCTGGTAGATTGACCGAAAAATATCAAAAAATATCAATCATTCATCCCAAATAATTATCGATAATTATCAACTGAGTAATATTTTTTATTAAATAAAAATTTAAAATATTAATTTTTTTAATTTAGCATATAATGACAATGAATTTTCCAGATCAAGTGTTGTTTTTTTTTTTTTTTTGAAAGACTGCGTACAGCAGCAAGAAGAAACAGTACAGGGACACAAAAGCGAAACCGAAAAAACCAAGCACAAAAACACACCAAAGAAACAGCAGGGGAAATCAAAAGATTAAGAAGGCAAATCAGCTTCCACAAAATTTCTGATACTGGCAGGAACATCTCCCATCCAAAATTTGTTGTCCATACTGTTCACCCCAAATCTGGCAAGTGTTGTTTTTTGAAGGCAAGTAAATTAATTATAATATTGTTCTCAAATTATCTATCAACAAGTTATTATTATCTCTTAAAATCAACATCAATTGATAACAAAATCAATCTCAAAAACACTCATCTGGGAATCTTCTCAAAAACCGTTTAATTGCAAAATCTGGGCATACCCAGAAATTTCAACATGTAAAGAGAGAGAAAAAATAAAGAAAAACACACAACCCAGATGAATAACCCAACAAATAAAGAACCTAGCTGCCAAGAAGGCAAAAACAGAACATAATAGAACTTGGAAAATAATCTAAGCTGAAGAAGAAGAAGAAGAAGCAGATCGAAAGAAGAAGATCAAGCAGATCGTAAGAAGAAGAAGAAGAAGATCGGAAGAAGAGGAGATAGGTGGGTCAATCTGTGTTTGGAGGAGCAAATCGGAAGAAGAAGAGTCGGCGGCAAAGAAGAAGAACACGAAGAGAAAAAAAAAGAGTCGACCTGTTGAATGAAGGAAGAAGAAAAAAATAAATGAGTAATTTATATTTTGAAAACAAATGAATAACAAATTGGAAAACTTGTTATTCGTGTTTTTCAAAATTTTAACTTTTAACACTGATTTTGTTTTTCATTTTATTTCTGTTTTTCATTTTATTTTTGTTTTTAAAAAATAATATGAAAAACGGTTAATGAACACGAATTCGAAATCGTTTTTGGAAAATAAAAAAGAAAACAGACCGAAAAACAGTTGCAAGACGGGACCTAAAATATCTGAGGAATAGAAAAAGGTTTAGCATTGCAAAAAGCTTTTTAAGCTACCTGTCGAGCTATTTTAGCAGATCCAAGTAATTTCATATCCCATTTCAAAGTAACATCACCCATTTGCTATATGTATTGCTTCCCATTTCCACTACACATGTTTTAGTGACTATTGCTTAAACCATCCAATAAGATTACTAGTATATTAGATTATGAATAAGAACCTAACAAGTCAATCCTGCCCAATCAACTGCATATGCCCAAGTTACTGCCAAAAAGTTCCTTGTTTTCAATTAATTACATCAGTTCACTGTTCACCTTCCCAACACATTGGCAAACAAATTTTTGTCCTCGCTGCACAAAGCATCAGTAGTCTTGAACTAGCCCTTCGGTTGCTCTCCTAGAGCACGACAATTATTTACTAAGGCATCAAACTATGACTTATAATGAAAAAAACGAAATTTCAAAGCTTTTAAGTTACACATCAGAGCATGTACAGACTACATACAGAGAAAGTTTCAACCTCAATAATGAAATAAGAAAATAAAGATAATGTTCATCATGCAAACACATGATCAATAGGCAATTTTTGGCTAAAAATAACAAATAAAAAAAAAAAACATATAACTTGACCTTGACACATCTTCCAGCATGTACACACGGAGAGGCTTTACTTCTGAAGGTCTCCACTTCAGGAACTCCTGCCTCCAATTATGAAGCACATTCACAGGGGTGACAATAAGCGCAGTTCTTAATCCCAAATCAACACTTCTCATGGCAGTGTACAAGAAAGCTATGACCTGGAAATAAATTTGACATCAGACAATACATCAACCAATGCAAAAAAAGTAGGAGTGATAAAGAGATGTGACAAATTATTCTCAAAAATCAAATTACAGCATATGTCTAAACACAATTACAAACTATTCTCTCTCTTCTTTTTTTCTTTTCTTTTTTTCTGAAAGAAACAGACAATTTTTTTCATATTTTTCATAGAGGAATGTAAACAATTACAAACTATTCTCAAAAGTTCAAAACAATAATTAACATCCATACAATTTTTTTCTTTTACTTTTCCTCTCTATTCTTTACTTGAAGCAAAACCTATACTAAAACCAGAACTGATCGTGACAATAACAAACCCTATACAAGATGGAACAAACAGTCCACCTTGACTATTGAAAGAGAGCCTTTTGAGAGACATCTGGATCCCACAAAACAAGAGCTCTCTCAACAAGAAAGAATCCCAAAAGAGAACAAGATAATCCCACAACACCCTGCCAATACATATGAATAAAGAAAGTATCTCTAAATTTTTTGGAGACAGAAGGCCATCAGGAGCCAAGTATGGTCTCCTTTGTTACTTTGCTTAAATTATTGATGCCATAATGAACTAGGCTCCAAAGGAAATCTCCAACATCCATTTCCCGAGCAAAGCCAAGTGTTGCTTAACAATATTCCATTATCCCGTGTTCGAGAAACTATCAAACCTATTTTTCTGTTAAAAGGATGTCCTTTCCCCTCAACTAGACCAACATTTTCCCCTCAAAATCTGGAAAGAAATAGACCCATGGACTATAAATTCAAATTCAATCAAAACCTATAAATAAGTGCCCACCAACCAGTGCCTATGTTTTGTGGAATATCTGCTCCTAGTGGGATAGTATTCATTTTTGGGCTTCCCTTTGGGCCTTAGTTTTCTTCAAATTTTAAAGTCACTTTCTTCCTTATTAATCTTAGGATCAGTTTGGTATTTGCTTTTAAGAAATTAAAATCAGATTATTTAATAATTTTGGTACGAAAAAAATGTTTAGTAAAACTTTCAAAAATAATTATTTAATAATATGAGTTGAGTTGACCGAATTTTAAGAAGCAGCTGAGAGGCACCTCTCCAAATTGATTATGAAATACTCTGCTGTGAGATTTAATGAATCTTTTAAATGACCAAACTATCTTTTGTTAACTTAACATTAAGACACTTCTATCCCAACCTTAATTTCATATAAATCTATAGTTATTGTTTACTATTAATAATTATTTTAAAATGATCATTTTTATCTACTGTTTAAATTTTTTCTATTGTTATAATAATTAATAAACTTTTTTTATCAACTCCAAGAATACATAAAATAGGCAGATCTATAACTACAAAGAAAACTAAAATTAGTAAATGATCTAGCACTTTATACCTACCAGCTAATACTAATACACAAATGTGAATTATATAAATAAATTTAAAAAAGAAAGACATTTTATATTTATTTTGTTGACATTTGAATTAAATGTTATATAATTCTTTTTTTTTTCTTTAACATTTGAATTAAATAATTGTTTGATACTAATTACACATAAAAAAAAATTCAATTTCCATACACTTCGAAAAAAAAAATCATATTTTTTTAGTCATTCGATAAATTCACCGTCATTATATAAATTCACAGGAATTAACATTATAATTTACCAAGCCCATGTCTACTCTAAAAGCAGCGTTAGCAGAAACATTAATCAAACAGTTGTCCGACTAACTTTACAATAGATTATTTCTTAAGTGTAGCTAACCGTGATTATTTTAAAAGTTACAACATGATTGAAGCCCTTTTTGTTCTCTTTCAGAGTTTTTGTATAGACCTAGTTTGTTTTTGGGAGCTGTTCGCTACTTTTTCTTGTTGAGGTCCTTGAGGACAGCTTATTCTTGATACTAGTACATATCTATAGTATTTTTTGTTTCTGTTAAACAAAAAAAAAACAGTGCTATGTTTTGTATGGAGCTATAAAAGCCAAAGTCTAGACGGAACAAATTTATATAAATACAGAGCAGCATTTTAAGGCACCTTCACAAAAACTTTTACCAAGAAATAGAGCAAAGAGACATAATATTCAAGACAAATACTAAAATTATTACCTGAAAAGTTTTACCAAGGCCCATTGTATGAGCTAGAATACAACCCAGCCCTTTGTCTCCAGACTTTACATTTCTGACTGACTGTATAATATTTTCCCACATAAATCTTATGCCTACAACCTGCAATAACAAATCAATTGAGATTAAGAATTTTTTATTTTTTTTTTATGATTATCAATAAAGATTAAGATGATAACACCTTCTAAGTAATAAAATTTATAACAAAACATCAGCATTAGCCAAGTGAATAAAGACAGGGCAAGAATTTTCAAGCCACCCCCCAATCCCAAATTCACTTTTTTCTATACCCAAACACTCCTAGCCCAATATTAACATGTATATCCACTTTATACAGCATCAGCACTTCGGCTGGAGTCAGCTATATACGTTACATCACTACAATTGGCACGTCCTTGCCCACCCAAGAATGATATTACATTCAGTGAAAAAGACTCAGTTGAACAATGATGATCAGAAAAGGAGTTCATGTTACAAAACTAAAAGAAAAACCTGATGTGCTTTCAATTTAGCAGATATGCTTGGGGGAATCCTCACTGCTTCTTCACCTTTCTCCCTCACAACATTCACTATGTGACCAGAAATGGCATCACCAAGGACTTCGTAACTATCACCTGTTGACAAATCACCATCACAACTTGCAGAGCTCATCATCTGAGATTTGGTAGAAAACTGTACTTGCAATGACTTCAGACGTTCTTGACGTTCCTACAAATATTGTGACCAGAAAAAAACATTAGTTGGGCGGAGAAAGTGCCCTGACTAAACAAACCAACCATATAAAAGATACCTTTTCGATTGCAATTTTTCTTTTGGTCTCTTCTCCTAATTCAGCATCATCGAGAATTCTCCGAATTTTCTTTTTTTGTCTTCGCTTACAGCTGACAAAAGAAATTGAGAATAAATTCTGGAAAAAGCCTCATAACATATAGAAAATGTTAAAATTTCATGGCCTAACTTCGAACTTTGTTGACCATATTCCTGAACAATGTTTTAAAATAAGTTTTCAGCATCAAGGCGTATACTTCCGACGCGGTGAGGCATAAGCCTCAAGGCAGAACGAGGTAAGCCTCACAAAACATATATAAAGCACATAAAATTTTGTAAAACAACCAATAAGGCAATAATCACATTAATAATCATTAAAAAATCATCATAATGACAATACCAATCCAAAAAAAGTTGATGAAAATCAATAAATCGCATGATCACATCATCATAACTTCCAAATTCATAAAAGTAAACAAGTTAATAAAATGATAAAAATAAAAAAGACAACTAATTTTTAGTCATTCACTCCTTATCATTCTTCTCCCCATGGACATGGTTCCAAAAACTAATACTCTTCATCAATCATCGACATTCATCACCATCACTAGAAAGATCAATATTTTCAGTATAAAAACAGAGCATTTGGAATGAAACAAAAAAGGACAAGAAGAAGATTAAGAAAAAAGAAAGAAGAAACAGGTAACAAGACGGTACTTGAAGGAGGAAGCAATGGCACCAGACCAGAAGCAAGAGGAAAGAACCGAAAATGAAAGAAGAAGATAGTGAGACAAAGGAAAAAACTTGAAAGCCCTAACCTTTTTCCTTTTGTCTGTCACATGGTTCTCTTTTTTACTTTTAACTGATATGGACTAAAGGGCCATTAAAACTATTAAAAATCAACCCAAAAAACTTTAAAGCCCAAAATAAAGAGGCTCAAATTGAGGCTTAAGCCTCAATACGCCTTTGCGGTGCAATAGAGAGGTGCACGCCTCAGTCAGTTTTGGTGCAAGTCTCATACAGAACTAGTGAGGCGCAACCTCATAAGATTTTTGAGAAAATCGCCTCAAAGGCGCCCCTCAGTACATTTTTAAAACATTGTTCCTGAAAATAAATTCCAAGCACATGACAAACTATAACGGCAGCTAATGCAAGAGAAGACATTAATATGAAAATTTTAGCAGTATGTAACCCAGAGAGTGCAAACTGAGTTTGTGAATTTCATTTTTTAAATCTAACAGAGAAAAATGAACTTGAATATACAAGGTACAACAGAAAACTCCACAAATTCTATACATTCAAAAGCAAACAAGAGTAAAACTATTATCATGGTAACCACCAAGTCTCAAACAAGTGACTTGAACTCCCCAGGATAAATCTAAAGGAGTGATCTTCACATCTAACAAAATACTAAAGGTCTTGTTAGCTTAACAGTAATATGCCACCAATAAAATGAAATGGAAGGAAAAAAAAAAATCAAATAACAAATAAAAGAGCTTCAGATCATAAAATATGACAACAGACAAATAATAGAATCATCATACCCGATTGTAAGTTTATTTTCAGCATCAGAATTCTCGGAATCACTTTCAGAGCTAGAAACTATCACGTCTTCAGATCCCATGGCTTTCTCCAATTCTAATTTCAATCTTTGCAAGAGACTTGGAGAGCAGCAACAACATTGCCAGCAAGAGGTATGCGCCTCAGACAAGTATGCTTCACCGAGATTGCTCTTCACACAAGTGCTACAGAATAATGTTTTGCATGATTTACAACTTACTAAATCACTACTTTGTCCGCACCATCCACAGTAACACTCAGAGCAGTCAGCATCCTGCCACAACCAATTAATTCCACAAAAATTCCAACATGAAAAACTGAATAAAAACTATCAAATAAATTTTGTTTATGACCAAAAAGGAAAAATGCTTATCAAATACATTCATTTCCCAATGAAAGTTTTAAAAGTAAATTGATAAGGTAGAGTGTCTCATAAGAAGAAGAACAGATACATCTAAACAATAAAGCAATAAGAACAGACCAGCAGTCTTCCTAGTTTTGCACAAACAAGAACATTTTATTTTGATCTTTTTTAGTTCAACATTTTGCTTGGAGAAAACTAAAGTTTAATTCACCACCTAAGCTTCAAATGAGGTCCAGCTCGCCATCTAACCGTTGATTCAAATCTGTCAATATTGCTGAACATAGTTGCAAATACCATCACCAACAACAATCACCAGAAGCACCTAATAATTCCCACTGCCACCAAGTTACAACCCTCTCTGGGCATCAGTTGGTACTAGCACCACCCAGTTATCACCAAAAATGCTCCATAACTCACTGAAACAACCTCCACTATTTCAGAAATCATCATCCATGCAAATCTCAACCATTTCATGACTAACTCACAACCACCACTCAACATAATTCCAAACAAATTGAATCAACTAGGAATCCCAGGGGAAGATCAATTAAGGATGGCGTTTGAGATAAAATCTGGAATAAGATTTCCAGAGATCATGCAAACATAAAATCAATTGATTACAGCACATGTACAGTGTTTAATTGAAGGGCAGATAAGATTCATCAAGGAGAAAGCTAACTAGAATTCAAAATACCAAATTGCTGTTAACATAAAAGTCCCTCTACTTTTTCTTTTCTTTTCCCTCTCTTGTTTTTTATTCTGTTTCTTTCTTATTTATCTATATATGGTTCTGTCTAAGGGTTTTTCAGCATATGATTGTATGTGATGCTTTTTCCCTCCAGGTCAGTCTGATTTTATCTAAAATTTCCCTCCAGATCGGTCTGATTTTATCTAAAAATAATTATTATCATTGGGAGCATACGATTGTATGTGATGCTTTTTCCCTCCAGGTCAGTCTGATTTTATCTAAAATTTCCCTCCAGATTGGTCTGATTTTATCTAAAAATAATTATTATCATTGGGGTCAAGTACAAAATCATTACAGCAGTTTCAAGGCCATGTTATGTATAAGATGCATGTCAAAAAAGAGGGCCACTACATATCAGATGAATTTATTTTACATTCGCAAAGGAACCAAATTTTAGCACCCACATTCAAGTATGCAAGATGCGCATAGAAACAACCAGTAAAAACAAACATAAAAAATATCACAACTGCATGAAGTTATCACAAATTTACTACTTTTGTGCATTATTTTAACCTTATAGAGAAAAGGAACGGGATTTTTGTCCTACTAGACTACTACAAGTCAGTTGCTCACTTGCTCTGCAAAAACAGAGAAGGTCATTCAACCTAATCAGATTAATATATACACAACGAAACATAGTTATAAGTTATAACACTAATCACTAGGTACACTATACACACATGTACAATTATCCTATGGAGTTATAGGCACTTATCTACAGCAGTACACATACAAGCATCAAGGGATACAAAATTTTCTTAATTGACCCTGGTCATCATTCCCAATAGTAGAATGTAAACGAAGTAATTTTGAGGAAGCTTTTCAATTTTCTGGTGAAATCTAAAATTGTGTTTCCTTCACAGGTTTTTACTGGAAAACGGAGTAACAATTTGCGGAAATGATAGTTTTAAGTATTCAGCAATCCCAATATTATAGACAGTGGATATAAATCTGCTGATGGATACAAAAGCTAGGTAAGTCCATACCTTCACATGCATCTTCTCTTCCAATAGGCATTTGCAATCCTTGCAAACAATTACCTTCAAAAGCGGATGCGGGTGCACTTCAATAGCTTCCTTGCGACAGGCAGTACAGTAGAACTTCTCATTCATGCTCTGGGAAGGAATGGAATTATCAGTGACAGAATTGATATTTTCATGCAAGAGAGAGTGATCCTCCAATTTGGTGCTCTCTGATTTATCCTTTAACACATCAACTTCTTCATCGCAATCTATAATAATAGTCCGACTCTTCTTTTTATCATTGTCTGGCTCTTCATTTTCACTGGAACGCTTACACCCTCTGGGTTCAGCGGAATCAAACAAAGCAGATTCTGATGTTGAAGTAGTCCCATTACTCATTGACCTTTCCTTGTCCAAATCATCAAAAGTTCCAGAATTTTCAAGCAAATCAGTTTTCAAAATTTTCTCAGAAGTTTTGTTGTTTGAATCAGGGTTAGAATTTTCAACCAAAGGCCGGGGCTTGTCTAGATTATTTTCAATCTCTTGATCAACTGAGCAAATTTCTTCCAGAATAACACCCTGCTTCAATAACACAAAAGCAGAACCATATCAAAAGAAGATATTAGGTTATGTCAAGCATCATCACTTGAAATTGGCTCCTTATCGAGGAACGTATGCATGTCTGCAGCATAGTCAGGCATGGAAATTCTTGATTATGCAACTTGAGGCTGTACTATTTACATTAATGTTTCCATCTGTAATATGTGCTATGGGCTAAAGCTCTAAGTAGATAGAATAGGAAAAATCCTGCAAATAATATTTCAAGTTCCAAAAACATATCATCTTTTTTTAAAAAATAAAAAATAAACATTACCAAAAGATAAAATATTGTTATCTATATATAGGATATATCAAATATCAATAGAGAATTTATTTGAGTGTTATTTACTATTTGATTTGACAAGAAGCACACAACGATCAACTTAAGGCAAGCCCATTAGGAAAATACAAACAGTGAGTACAGAAATGATACTTGTCCAGATCTTTTACGATGCCGCCTCCGTTTCAAATGAAGTTGAAGCTTGCGATCGATATTTGCGTCATCTTCCTCTTTGACCTGTAAATTTACATAAAAGTATAGCCATGCATGATTTAAAACTTCTGTTTTGCAGATGTCAACAGATTGCTCAACAATTAATCATTAAAAACGCAAACAGATATTTAAATCAAAAAAGACAAGAATACACCTCAATATCCAATCCAAAATAAACTGACACAAAAACAATCTCACCAAAGTAGAAATTGTGGAATTTAGAGAAAAGCCCATATCAACCCTGAAGTATATGACAAACCACGACACAAAATTCATGCATCTGGATGTAGATTGTCTGACAGCCACTACCAGCCCAAACAGGGCTGTTGAAAAATCAAATAGTTCCAACAAAATAGAACTCCTGCAGTACTCTTCTTAAAATAATAATAATAATAATAAAGTACCATTCTTAAAGTTACCACACAAATATATATATATATCAAGGAATGTAAGAAAACATGTCAAAATAATTAAATGAAGTTTTTGTAAATTCCTTAGCAACCAATAGAAAGCTTTATTATAGCTAAAACTCATTAACTGTAACTTTGATAGCCACCTGCTTCACATCTTGAATACTAAAATAGTTTCAAAATAGGAAGCAATTTTAACTAATGTGACCAAAACCTTCTCTAATACACATATGTACATAGGGATGGCAATTAAACCCGAACCCGTGGGACCCGATCCTCTTGGAAAGGGTTTGGATTATTATAATAGAATCCATGGGCGGGTTTGGGTTTAAAATTTCAACCCGTCACGGGTTTGGGTTTGGGTTTGGGTTTGGGTTTGGGTTTGGGTTTGGGTTTGGATTTAGAAAAAAACCCAAACCCGAACCGTGAACCCGTTTGATTTAAATAAAATGTAATTATATTAATTTTTTTAAAAGGGCAAACATCAAAACTACGTAGTTTTGAGTAAAACCCTAAACTTCTATCTCATTTGCTTCACCAAGCCAGCCACCTTCGGACACTACTTCTTCTTGCTGGTGCTGCCTCTTCTTCTTCTTGCTGCTACTTCAAGACCTCATCGGATGGAAGATCGATGAAGACCTCATCAGATGGAAGTGATTGGAAGGTGGATCTACAACTGTACCGTCAATATAAAGAGGATCCTCATCGGATCGAAACTCGATCAAGACCTCCTTCTCTCTGCTCGTCTTCCTGCTCTCTACAACATCATATATTTCAATCTTCAAAATATACTGAGTTTCACATCATTTACTACATATACTTGAGTTTTCTTCATTTCTTTTTCTGTCTTCATTTCTTTTTCTGTATCCTTTGAATGGTTCAGTTTATTTGTTATGATTTATTGATTATATATACTGGAGTGTTTGGGTTGTGGTTGATTATCTGATTATATGATTGATTTGTGTGGAAATGATTTTTCCAGAAACAAATCAAGCTAGTAATTTTTAATCCTTTTTTTTAGAACAATCAATTGATTCATTTTTTGTTTGTTTCTTTATGAATTTGATGAGGTTGTAACCCGTGAACCAGTGAGGAACCCGTAAACCATCAGGAGTTCGCGGGTTCGTGGACGGGTTTGGATGTTGTTAAAATCCGTGGGTGAAACCCGAACCCGCTATATTTCGTGGGTTCATGGGCGAGTCTGGATGTCATTTTCTTTTGCTGGTTCGGGTTTGGTTTTTCCCAAACCTGCCCGAACCCAACCCATTGCCATTTCTACGGATGCAGAGTCTATGCAGTTATGTACATATTTATTTTCATGTACATATTTGGTATCAAAAATTAATTTTTATGAAACACACATTCAGCAGAAAGAGGACGGTTTATCAAAGTCCAGGCTTCCAGATAAGACAAAAAAGCACTTTCATGAATGAAAGTTTTAATTAAAAAAAATATGGGAATAAAAGAAATTAATTATTTCTGTAAAAAAAAAAAAATCATTATTAGATGGTTATTTGGCAGACCTTTCTAAATTTTTTTCTTTGTTCTTCAGAAAGAATCAGCTCCTTTTCATTTGCTATGGCATCTGCAACCAATCTATCACTGGAATTGCCATCAACATCTTCAATCTCCTCCACCTGAAAGAAAGTTCGAGTTAAAATACAGCATGTGCAGCGAGTAGCAGTAAGTAGCATGTCTGCACGTGAGTGATGTGACCCACAATACACAAGCCTAATCCACAAACACGGATATGCATGTCTGGAGTTGGAAACAGAGTTAGGGATGGACATGAAAAGGCTGAATCATTAGTGTTAAATTTCCATATTTGTTGGATTTTTTGTATTTATGAGAAGTGGTATATATATATATATTGGTGATAACCTTACAACCCCAAAAGACTAGCTTGTTGGATTGTGACATCCATTAGTACATATACCCTTCTCTTGCTTTTTAACTTTCCAATGTGAGAATTATCCCATCTTCTTTAGCATCACACGTGGGTTCTCTAACAATAAGTGAAGAAAACTTCTTAATTTGACTCGAAACAACCAATGAGAGAAAGGTGTCGGAGTACAACTCCCAATAAATCTTGGCTCTCAGATATGTGACTTCACTCTTTCAAACAATTATTCAAACTCAACAGATATCTTGGAACTTAGAAGTTTATAAAACAAGTTTAGATCTAAACTTCCATTAAATGGAGCTGTAAGAAATTCAGAAAACCAAATTTAAAGAGTTTTGGTTGTAATTAAAGGTTGGGATGAAGCAGAGAAAGCAGTTATATCTTAAAGCAGAAATTTGCAGTCTATAAAATAAGTTTAGAGCTAAACTTCCATTATATGGAACTGTAAGAAGTTCAGAAAACCAAATTCAACGAATTTTGTTTGTAATTAAGTTGGGATGAAACAGAGAAAGCAATTATAACTTATAAATTAAAAGTAGAAATTGGCAATCAAGAAATATAATGCAAGGATTCAATCATTTCTCTTGTAATTTGAAGTTGGGAAGGGTGCTCGGATTCGTTTTTGAGAGGATAGATGGATTGATTCTACACCCTTATGCTTGAGGTCTCCAATATTATATATGTTTTGCTTCTCGCGGTGTTTTGATTTTAAGATAAACTTGACTAATAGAGAGATTTTGGAGTTTTCTTGGACGGTATTTCTTTCAATATGGGAGATGGAGATCGGAGAGCCAGGTGTAAGTACTCTAAAGGAATCTTTTCTTGCAAGTCCTTTGGATGGTTGGTGAATGATGAGTCTCATCTATTGTTGGAACCTACTAGTGTAATTTGGAAGTCAAAGGTTCCAAAAAAAATCAAATTTCTAGTATGGATGATAGTTCTTTACATATTATTCACCCTAATTCTTGCCTTCACTCTGGTAAGACGTGCAAGAATTTTGAAGAAGATTTAAACCATCTTTTTCTCCATTGTTCAATGGCTGTAAAGTTATGGAGTAAGTTGTTTTTGTGGATTTGAACTGGGCAGCTCGCCCCTGTATATTTCTTTTTGGAAGGCTTTTAAAGATTTTGAGGGAGGACAGAAAGCTATGATCCTTTAGTATTGCAGATTTTTTGTTGCTTTGTGGGTCATTTGGTTAGAGAAGAATAGAATATCTTTTCTGAAGCTAAATAGGAAGACAACTTTTGATGGGAAAAAGCTTATTATTTCGCATCTCCTCGAAAGAATTAAGAGACAATTCTTTAATTTTCTTCACGATGGACCGTTGATTGAATTTCTGGTATCTTTTATTTTTGTTCAGTTTGTTGTTTTGGTAAACTAATAGTTCACTTTTGTATTTATTTTCTTCATCTTTAAATAAAGTTTTCAGTTTCATATTAAAAAAAATAAAAATAAAAAAAACAGAATGTGTTACCTCGTCCACTCCAGGCAATTTAAGCCCCATTGCTGCAGCTTGCTGTGGGGTACTGGCCAAGTAAACAGAACCCCAGTGTTTGCTGCCGAATAGAGTACAATCTCCAGAGCCATCACCGGAAAGTATTCTGTTGACAGAGATCCAGTTAATGTCTGAATTTTCTGTTACAGCATCTTCTGTACCATCACTAGCAAGTTTTTTCTGGAGGAATCCACTAGCACCCTCCTCCAATAGTTTACCATGTCGCCTGAGCCACAATCCATATCAGACAACCATATACATAAAGGATCCACAAGGCCAAGAGCAAAACCATACCTTCTTACAGGCCTTTGGATTTTAAGATACTCCTCAGCCTCAGTTATTGACTCAGTCATTTCACTGGTCACCTGATTTCCGACCCAGTGAGCTCTGTTTTTCCAAGCTTCAGTGCAGCAACGATTAGGAGCCTGACTTTCAATCCACTTATAAAGGCTTGGTAACTCAATACCAGCCCCATCAAGTTGTTCCTGTTTACAGAAGCATATAAATGGAAAGCAAAGTGAATATTAATTACATCTTAGAAGGCATGGGAAAACTGAACCACAAGCATGAAGGAAGTCTCTCCCTCCAACAGCATGACTCATGATTGTATTATTTATTAAATTACTAATAATATCACAAAATTGTTGTTCATCAGACTTGCCATTAAACTATTGAAGCAGATAGATCAAAAGGGAAGTCAAGGACCTCTTCATAGACCCAGACAGTGGAGAAATTTTCTCCAGCAACTATAGTGGGGGAGAAACTTCCACTATCAGTATATTGATACAATAAAAACATGGTGAAAGAAATTTGGTTAAAAAGGTTTTCTCGAGAGAACAAACGGGAAATAGCACATATATGAGAAGACTTCATTAAGCTGAAGGTAAAGGGAAACGAAGGTCTATAAGCTCGGTGATGAACTTAGGCACAAGATACAGCTGCCTACAATTTTATGGAAAGCATCCAAAAGAAAAAAGAAATTGAAAAGGGCTGCTGAAGCTAACCAGGAGGTTTTTAACGAGTCCATTTGAATTAATAGAATTTAATTGCTTCAATGAAAATTTTAACAAATTATGATAAAGCACAACGAAGTCAAAGTGCGAAAAATGAAACTCTAGAACTATCCAACAACATCTGAAATACCAAAAATCCACATTACAAATTCCATAGTTTCATTATTACTTCTCAGTATTTCGTCACAATCACAAATTGTACACCCTATTCACAATTGGCTTCCTCTTCTCAAAAAGGGTTTTATAATCATTAGTGGATCTCAACCAATAAAAAAATAATAATAATAAAGCTAATTCAAGACTTTTTTCTATTATTATCTAAGATAGTAATAAAAGGCAATACAACAGTTACTTTCCTTACATTTTGTTTAATATCAGAGGCACTTCTCGTGTTCATTCAGTTGGCTGCAACTAATAATATCACAAGTTTGCTGAGGCCAGAACAGCTCAAATATAGAAACTATGTCCTAAACCAAAATCACAAAATAACTAACAGAATATAATGTCCCTAACTTAACATAAAAACTCATTTTTGTTCCCTTAAAAAGAAAGCAACAAAATTGTGGTCTTCCAGTTTAATAAAAGAAAGAAAAATTAGAAGGCACGTCTGTGCATGTTGATTTTTGCAGGAGAAAATCAAATTCTCTCAAAATACATGCAAGCACAAAAACATATTGAGAACCAAAGATTTTACTCTAAATTGAAGAAAGAAGCAGACCAACAAGTGAGCACTCTCGGTCTCAAGTTCGTCTAGCACAGCTTCCCACTGTTCTCTATAGGCGGTCATTTCATCTTTGACTGCCGCCTCAAGCTATGGACAAGTAATGAAAGTGTCAGTAAAAGAACAAAATTACAGAAGCAGTGAGGGAGATAAGGGCCTAAGGGGAGAAAACTAACGTCACCATCATGGAGCTTTTGTGCCAACTCCTCTTTCACCTCCCTCTCCACTTTGGCAAGGGACTCCAGTTCAAGAGCTTCCTGAGCCTCTGCAGCCTAAAATGAGCATGAGAGAAAGTTCCAACATAGAATACCAAAATGTTAGTCACATTCAAAAGATAAATAAATAAATTTAATACCTTACTCTCAACTTCCAAGAACTCAGCAATTATCTCTTCTATTTCTTCCTCAGTTAAATGTTCCTGCACAAGCAAAAGGAGGTACAAGAGATAGTGATTTATTTAAAAAAAAAAAAAAATTTAAGTATCTAACATGAAAGACAATAATTTATACCAAGTTAAAAAAGTAAAGAACTAAAATATATATATATATATATATATATATATATATATATATATATATATATATAAAAATAAAAATAAACCATGAAGCATTGACTAACCTCAAGATGCAGGTCATCCACTTGTCCAGAGTTTGATGGTTCCTCATCATCTGAGTCGTTGATAAAAGAGTCACCAGAAGCACTCTCGATATCTTCCACTTCATCTTGTTTGTCTTCCATCTCTTAGTCAAGTCACATCAAATTAAAGGTCCCTCCAAATCCCAAGAAAGAGATATGGAGTTATGAACTAACCATCTCAGCAAATTAAGCAAGACACAGATCATGTAACCAGCAGAACAAGACACAAGTTGGTAACCAAAGACTACATTTACTTGCAACCAAGCAATGGAACAAGAAATGACACTAATATCTCCCACTCTCCCAGACCTTTTTTTTTTCTTTAAAAAAAAAAAAGGATAATGCAGACAATTGCTCATACGAATCACTTTTGCAACATGTGAAATCGCACGCCTATGTTCTTAAATTTGAAGTTTACGACAGTTTCCCAGCCTATTTTGGTTTAAAAACAATTACCAAGAAACAGTCTAATACATTTTAACACTATTCAAATGTAGATGGATAATAGCATTGGATGTTTGAATAGAGAAGTCGATAGGCACCAAACCAGGAGAGCTGCCTGAGCAGGTAACAGCATAACAGACCACGGACCCTCAAATACTCCAAAATTGGAATTGGAATTGGGATTGGGATGGCAGAACACTTTTAAGGCAAATTTGGACCAACGAATGGGGGTTGTGTTCAGAGGAGAGGTATTAGTGAAGTTTATGTCAGCATTTAAAGACCTGATGGAGAAGAATCACTGGATAGCTATCTTACACACAATCTAACATGTCAACATGTTATAATCACTAAATCCTTTTATTTTTCTTTTCATTCATAAACCTAAACCTAGTATTCTATGGTTCTAACAAGTATTCTATGGTTCTTACACACAATCTTGATCCTACTACCCCCAACAAGCCAAATAGCTATCTTAAGCCAGTTTTGACAATTATCCTATAATACATAGAACACTACGGACCTCTAGTTATGACAGAAAAAGAATGTTACCCTCATGAGCCTTTCAATTTATATATTAAATAAGAATAAGGAATTTCATACCAAACAATGACATGATCCAAGAAGAACAACTATACAAAAATGCCAAGATTTGAACAACATAAAACTCATTTGCTAACTGAGGCTATCAAAAATGAAATGTATCAAGCATTTATATATAAATCAATAATAACAAGAAGCTAGTCAAGAATTATCATCATCCCACCCTTCAAAAAAAATCATTCTTTTTTTAATTAATTATTAATAATTTAGGCATAATAATAAATTTCAAATCATCACAGATACATTAATTGATTTTTTTTAATATAGAAAAAATATATGCTAATATCAAAGCTTTTAGCTTGAAAACAGATTAAACGTGGACTCACACCATCAAGTAAACATTTTTCATCTTTTTATGATCCACTTACATCTGAACAGGTTAGCAAAATAACAGATGGATAGTTGGTTGATAGCTCGCAGTTCATAGCCTTAAAAAAAAAATTAAAACAACAGCTTGTTCACTGATTCTGAAAATTTTACACACACCATCAATAGAAGCTATGAAACTTCAATGTTTTAATAAATTAATTATTAACCAAAATTGAAGTCTAGACACTTAGATTAGCCATTTTATCAACCATAAATGTAATTTCAATTTACACGAGAAGTGCCTCTGATATTAAACAAAAACCATATATAGATCATTCATGAAAGGCAAAGCATTTCTATATGAGTCAAAATGACACAACCGTATTAGTTCACTGGTGACTAACTAAAACAGACGGCATCTTTTCGCATTCCAAAACCGAAACATTTTCTACTTCTTGCTTCCATAATCAACAAAAACAGTGCATTCTTACTTTTTTTTAAAAATGAATAAAAAAAATTAAGAAACAGAACCTCAACAGCAATTTCACTTCGAAAAGCAATTAAACTACTTGATCAATTATTTCTAATTAACACAGTTTCCATTTTCCAAATACTCAGAATTCTCTAATAGCACCATTAACAATAACCTCAAACAGATCCATATAAGAATAGCAAAACATTCAAAACAAAAATGGGCTTAAACAACATAAAATTACAACTGGGTCAGCTCGTACACCTTGGTGTGAGACGAAATTATCTTCAAACAAAAGCGCAATGATTCCAAAACGATGTATTCGAAATAAAAAAAAACAATAATAAAGACAAAACAAACAGTACAGTAAACACAATACATGAAATCAAAAACAGAATTCGTTTTAAGTTGGAAACTCACCAGAGTCGAGAGAAAGAGAGAGAGGCGCTAGGGCTTGCAGTGCAGCGAGGCTGATGTGAGTCGAGTCGGTTCAGGATTTTCAGAGGAGGGAAAAGAAAAAATTTATATATTTTTTCGGACAGTGAAAAAAAAAACTGGAAGAATGGAATTTGAAGAGACTGAAAACGGGATTTGATTGGGTTCTGTTTGGTCAGGTTTTGGTAAATTTTGAATTCATTTTTATTTTTTCTTCTTTTAAAAATTTTATTTTGGGTGTCTCTAAAGTTTCAGATCGATCAAATGTGTATGTGTCAATATATATTATTATTTTTATTATAAAAATAGGTTTTCAGAGTTTATTTTAATTTTATATTATGACCATCATTTTTTGTTTTGTACCTAATTTTAAAATGATTTATTTATTTTTTTTAAATAACTTTAGAAAAATGGGATGTAATCATTTTCTCCCAAACCACAAAACTTAACCAACTGAGCTACTAAAACTCATTGTTGGTTATTTGTTAACTAAAGGTCCCGTTTGATATTTCCAATTAATACTTAATGGTACTTAATGCGCTCACATAAGTTATTTTATTTGTTTTTTAAAATGATAAAATCACTTAAATAAAACCACTAGTTTAGAAAAATGAAACATTTTCACTTAACAATAGTCCACTGGAATTTAATGTAATTTTTTGTTTTCAAAGATATCATCACCAATCTAAATAATTCTCAATTTTGTTTTCTATCAAACTGTTATTCATATTGATAATTTTTTTGCTTCTCACCATAAATAACTACAGCATCAGAAAACCTAATTGTTCAAAACTCTAACAATTAGATACTGTTTTTTCAACCATATTCTGGCATTTGGTAAGGAAGAACTCGTTTATTTTTTTCCCTCGTAATTTGATAATTAATTTTATTAGTTTTATTTTAGAGTTTGATTGCATCTCTTTTATTTGTTCTAAAAAATATATGGGTTTATTTTATATCCAAACAAATTAATAATTGTAGAATGATTTTCATGGTGATTTTGTTATGAACTTTCTTTGTGTGGGTTTTGAGATGTTAATTTTAATAAGCAAAAAAAAAGTTATGTATGATTTATTTAAATTTAAAATATTATTATATAAATTTAAAATATTATTAATAACTAAATAATTTTATTTTACAATTATTAAATTACTTGTTATAGTTATCCTTAATTTAAAATGTAAATATATAACAAATAATTAGTTAGAAGGGCATACATGTAACAATATTAATTTTCATATATTTATAACTTAAAAAGCAACAAATTATCACTTACATTCGGTTTTCAGTGGAAAAAAAAATATGTTTTTCATTTTTCAGTCTTCAGTCACTAAAAATCAAACGGGACCTAACTGTATATATAATTATACAATTTGTGTAAAATAATTTAAATCTATTTATATAATTTAAAATAAACTCATATATATAATTTAAAATAAATCCATATACATATAATTTAAATGAAATCATATTTAATAATAATATATATAAACATATTTATAAAAAGGTAAAAGATTTTAAGAAAATAAAAGGAAATAAATTAAAAAATATGCTTTTTTTCTTTTAAAAAATACATTATTTCTATTTGATATAAAATTCAGAAATTCAAAACCCATGAATTGAAAGGGAAAAAAATCAAAAACGAAAAAGAATGAAAGAAAAATAAAAATAAAAATCTTTTTTTTTAATTGTTTTTCCTTTTGTTTTCTTAATATCTTTTTCTTTTTCATAAATCTGTTTATATATATTATTATTAAATATGATTTTATTTAAATTATATATATGGATTTATTGTAAATTTATATTAAATTATATAAACATATTTTAATTATTTTATACAAATTATATATATATATATATATATCAACGAATCACCGTCAATGGTTTAATCCTAAGGGAGGGTTGCAGACTTGCAGGTGGAAAATGATTATATCCCTACAAAAATGAAGTTTTAGGCCCCGTTCTGTAACTCTTTTTTGGTTCGTTTTCGTTTTTATTTTTTTAAAACGATTTCGAAAACGCGTTGGTTAACCGTTTTTTCATTTTATTTTCAAAATACAAAAACAAAACCAGTGTTAAAAGTGAAAGATTTGAAAAACACAAAATACTTATTTTTTGTTTTCGTTTTTGTTTTTCATTTTATTTTTCACTTATTTTATATAAAAAAAATCATTTTTTAAACTATTAATTGTACTGTTGTACGTTTGATATAGCTAGAACAAGACGAGACAAGATTTTTAAATGACCAAAGTACCCCTCTTATATATATATTCCAAAACAATTTATTTCCAACTAGAACTAAAAACATTCATGTAATAATATATATATATATAATATTTTCTAATATAATAATATATATATATAGTTTATATATATATATATATATATATATATATATAATATTATAAAATATCAATATATAATATATATTTATATAATATATATTATGATATATATATTATGTTATCATATACAATAATATATTATTATAATATAGATTATAATATATGTAATAATATTTTATATTTAAAAGTTTAGTTTTGATTAATTAATTTTTTGATATATTTTTTTGAATTAATTTTTGATGTGTGACTTTTGTATAATTTAAAAATTATCATACAAAAATTATATTGGCTATTTATGTAATCAATGTATTTGTAGTTGTAATAATATTAAACAAAATGTCAAAATTGATATTTCAATTTTTGATAGTTTTCCGTTAACCTACCAAACGCGTTTTTTTTTTCCGTTTTCATTTTTTAAATATAGCTTTCGATAAATGCTACCAGACCCGTTTTCATAATTCAAAACTGAAACCAAAAACACTGTTTTCATTTCCATTTTTATTTTCGAAAAACAGCAACTGAAAAATGCTTACAGAACGGGCCCATATTACAGGGTTTTGTACTTTTGTTTTATATTTGGGCAAATTGCATCTTCATCCCTAGTTTCCCATTTACCTTGTTTTTTCCGTTTCTCTGTTTTTCCATTTTTCCATTTAACTAAAAATTACAAATTAAACTAAAAAAATAAGCATTCCATTACAAATACAAAATAAAATTCATTAATGCATTATAAATATAAATATATATTATAATTATATTTATATGGGGGGGGGGGGTATATCCATCTTCATCCCTAGTTTCCCATTTACCTTGTTTTTTCCGTTTCTCTGTTTTTCCATTTTTCCATTTAACTAAAAATTACAAATTAAACTAAAAAAATAAGCATTCCATTACAAATACAAAATAAAATTCATTAATGCATTATAAATATAAATATATATTATAATTATATTTATATATGTTTGGGGAAAACGGAAAAATGGGGATGGGGGATCTCATCCCCTTCCCCATACCCATTTTCAATATAATTGTAGGAAAATTTGGAAAATGAGGATGGGGAGGGGTCTCATCATCCCTATCCCCATTTCAATTTGGGGATGATTTTCATTTCCCACCCCATTTTCCTATTTTTTCAATAAAAAAAAAACAATCTTCAAATTGGGATAGGGACGCTGGGAATTGGAACCCCGAGAAAAAAATGTGCATCTCTAATGATGAGAGAAGCTTCAAGGTTCCCAACACTAAAGGAAGTGGTTGAAGATGGTAAGAAGACGCCCAGTGTTATGAAACTTAAAGCTTCTCTCACCATCATCCTTACCGTAAAAGTTTGGATATTTATAGTTTTCTTGTCCCTATTAATGGATATCCTTAAAAAAATAATGTTTGTAATTTTTTTCATTTTTTTAATCCTTTATTTATTTAATTTTTTAAGATATTTTTTTAACTATTTATTTATTTGATTTTTTAAAACTATTTTTTATTTAATTTTTTAAAAATTATTTATTTGTTCATTTATTTTAAACTATTTATTAATTTAATTTTTAAAAACTATTTCTTTATTTGATTTTTTTAACTATTTATTTATTTAATGAATCATATCTTTTATTTATTTATTTTATTTTATCAAAGTTTATAAAGTTTTTGATTAAATGGTAAAAAAATAAAGTATAAAATAATATAACTAGGGGCATTTTAGGCATTTTTAAAGTCAAATTTAAGTCCTGGGGGTGTTAGTGTATAATAACAAAACTTTTCCAGCTAAGTGTAATGTGCCTAAACCTCAAAGAGTTCAGTGCAATTTGCCCTTTATATTTTTATATGCATTCAAATTGTATTTCAAAGTTTCAAATTAAATTTCAAAAACAAAATCGATGAAATGTTAGCAAATTATATTTATTCATAAGAATATTTCTAAATTATAAATCAAATTATATTTATTCATTTATTAGCTAATTATTGATTCAACTAATATGATAAAATGTTATTTGACAATAAACATGATTAAATTTTTAATTCATATTAGATTGAAATTTTTCCAAAAACGATAGATATTTTAACTTAAAAAATAGCTCAAATGTTTTGACCGATAAATAATTCCAAGCTCAAAAATTTCAATATAAGCTCTTCAGAGAAATTGTAAAAATAATCTTATAAACTATTTAATTTTTTATATATAGTCACATGCTATATAGGTTTTATGCTTTTTTTTTGTTATCGAAGATCTCGGACTTCGTCCAGTCACCTATCCGTCTCATCCCTCAGTTGCGTGACTTGTTGTGGCATGTTTGTTGGTGGATGTTGTGAAGTTGAATGGATAGGAAACATCGCCTCGCATCCTAGGGCCACAAGGATGCAAACGGGTAAATTGGAACTCACCGTCGTCTGGATAGGATTCGAACAACTGACATTTTATCTCATGGCCGTCCTTTCACCGACTGAGCTAACACCTTAAGGGCTGGCCTAAAGAAATTGTCAAGGTTCGAACCCCTTTTGGTTAGTTTTGATGCTTTTAACCACATGAAATATACAATAGATAATAGTTTTTTGGGGGTAGACCAACATTAACTTCTGTGGTGGATTACCCTTCTGTTCACAACATTATTTTGGACAACCATTATCAAATTCACTATGAGACAACTTTCACACATACCACATGCTGGTGAAGTTTAACATATAGACTAGAGAAGGGAATAACGCAGAAGAGAAAAAAAGATAAGTCGCTGGAGTGAAGATGTTAAAGAAATGAAGAAGTGAAGTCGTGTTGGAGAAGAGAAGAGCCGAAGTCGTGGTTGAAGAAGAGAAAAGACGAAGTCGTGCATGAAATCATGAAGAAGAGAAGATATGGTTTTTGGTTTTTGGCAAAAACGTCGCGTTTAACTAATGTTGTGTTCATGTTACTTGGTTTATGTTTTTTCAATAATCCGTTCACGTTATGGTTTACTTGGGACCTTTTTTGGGGAATGTATGGTGAGAAGACGGTGTAAAGAGTTTCACTAAGCTTAGGTCCTTCCCTACACTCAGGGTCTACCGATTGTAATGCATCAAGAGGATGCACTGTTGGAAAATTTCATCATATGGGGCCACACATGTGAATATTTAATGTGTTGTGCTATCTTTTGGTTAAGCCTAAATTAAAGTGATCTAATTAAGATTTAAAATATTAAGGTTTAAGGGTATAATTCTCATGGAATTAATGTGTAGATACCAGAGTGCTATTTCTAATTTGTTGAGGGGTCGAATTAGAAATAGCCAATATATAATAATTTGATTATTATATATATTTAGGTTTATGGTCCCCAAATTACACGATACTTTGTTTTGTCTGTATCCCCATCAACAGAGCAAAATATAACACGGTAGGGTTCATAAAGGTCGTGATAATTTGAAAGATCACAACTCATCCACCAACCTCCGTCAATGGATCCAGGTACGCTTCCGTTTTCTCGATTCTTTTTCAATTTTATCTTGAATTGACATGGGTCAATATTATATGTATATATGGTTTGATTAATCATGATTTAGAAACATGTTTAGGTTATTCGGATTAATTTTGTGCCTACGCATGTTGTTTTTTTGGTATTAATCGAAATCCTTACAAATGGTATCAGAGCCACCCATGATTAATTCTTGAGAATTGAGATTTGGATATTAGGTTTTTAAGAAAGTTCTGAATAAGTAGGGTTTTGATCTTCTTTTATGAAATTTGTTTGAGTTTTAGTGTTTTGGATTCGATTGATGTATGATCATGAATTCGCTTGAGTTTTAAAGTTCTTTTATTTATTTTTTTTGCATATTTTTGAATAAAAAAAAAAGAAAAGGAAAAACTGGGTTTCTCTTTGTTTACGGGTTTCTATCCAGACCCGATATGGTTACAGGTCGATGACACTAACCCACACCTGTAACGTCAACGCCGTTTGTTTTCCGGCATGTAAAACCTTATAATTGTCAATGTTTGATCACTACTAAAAGAGTACTACGTGTGTATATAAATTCATGAGGTATTAACCGGCCCAAATGAAGGTTAATATTTGGCCGAATTGTACACACATTTGTAGTTGTAAACATGTGACAATTATAAGGTTTTACATGTGAATAATAAGTCGATCCAAATATAGATTTATTATTTAACATAAATTATTGTCAATGTTTGATCACTACTAAAAGAGTACCACGTGTGTGTATATAAATTCATTCGGGTATTAGCCGGCCCAAAAGAAGGTTAATACTTGGCCGAATTGTACGCACATCTGTGGTGGTAAAATGTGATAATTATAAGGTTTTACATGTGAATAATAAGTCGATCCAAAGATAGATTTATTATTTAACATAAATTATTGTCAATGTTTGATCACTACAACAAGAGTACCACTTACAATTAATATTATTGTCCAAAGACTTGGTATTAATATTGTGCTAGGTATCTTAAGATGGGACAGACCATTATTTGGTATATCTTTTATGGTTACATAAAGTGGTCTATCATTCTAAATGGGCTAATTGAAGCAAGATGTCGCCAAAGTGACCTCTCTTGTGTAGATTATTCATGAGGGATGTTGGATGTTGGATGTTTGTGTATGTGTAAATTCATGCGAGTATTAGTCGGCCCAAAGGAAGGTTAATACTTAGCCGAATTGCACACACACCTGTGGTGATAAATATGTGACGATTATAAGGTTTTACATGTGAATAATAAGTCGATCCGAAGATAGATTTATTATTTGACATTAATTATCGTTAATGTTTGATCACTACAACAAGAGTACCACTTACAATTAATATTACTGTCCAAAGACTTGATATTAATGTTGTGCTAGGTATCTTGAGATGAGACTTTCCATTATTTGAATTTGTTGATTATTGTATTTGGTTATATTAATGTGAGCATGTTTATGTGTTTGTTTTGTTCTCTTTCAAGCTAATGTTTTACTATATCTGCTAATACCAACTCTATACTTATGCTTAATGGGATCAACTTTAAGGATTTGGAAAGATAACATACTCATTGTTCTCGGCTGCATGGATCTGGAACTTGCATTTCGGGTTGAGCAATTCGCTTCTCTTACGGATGCAAGTTCTCCTGATAATAGGAAGAACTTTGAGAAGTGGGATTGCTAAAATCACATGAGTCTTATGATCATCAAGTGCGGCATTCCAAAGGCATTTAGGGGTGCGGTATCTGAAAAGATAACCAAAGTAAAAGAATTTCTAACCGAAATTGAAAAGCGTTTTATAAAAAAACGACAAGGAAGAAATAAGCACTGCATTTGCAAAGCTTGATTTATATGAAGTACAAAGACAAAGGGAACATTAGGGAGTACATTATTGAAATGTCTCATATTGCTTCTAAGCTTAAGGCACTGAAGCTCGAGTTGTCTGACGACTTGCTCATGCATTTGGTAATAATATCACTTCCTGCATAATACAATCAGTTTAAGGTCAGTTACAACTGTCAAATGGAGTAATGGACTCTTAATGAGCTCATTTCTTATTATGTGTAAGAGGAAGAGAGACTGAAGCAAGATATGACCGAAATTGCTCATTTGGCTAGCACCTCTAAGGATAAAGGCAAAAAAAAAAGAAAAAAGAATAATGAAGCTGCAAAATACCTTATAAGCTTTGGATAGGCAAAAGGCCGAGTCTAAAGCATTTTCACATTTGGGGATGTCAAGCTGAGGTAAGGCCTTATAAGCCACATGAAAGGAAATTGGACTCCAAAACTGTGAGCAACTATTTCATTGGCTACTCTAAGCGATCAAGGGGCTATACGTTTTATGATCCCACACTTACGTCAAATTTTTGAAACGGGAACTGTAACATTTTTTTGAGGATGTTAAGTTTGATGGAGAAATAAGGTTAGAGACATTGTCTTTGTGGAAGAATCGGTTACGATTCCCACTATCGCTTTTAACAATGTGTAGGTTTTTATACTTGTCATTGATCAAGAAACGAATCTGGATCCTCAACCAGACAATGTTGAACAACCCCCCATTCAAGATGAGGTAATTGTTCATGAGGAACAAACTCAACAACCTCAAGAACCAGTGTCATTAAGGCGATCCACTAGAGAAAGAAGAAATGTTATTCCAGATGGTTTTTATGTATTTCTTCAGGAACATGAGGAAGACATTGGAATGATGGAAAATGATCCAATCAACTTCCATCCATCAAGCCATGCAGGGTTCCAACTCTCAAAAGTGGAATGATGCCATGAATGAGGGGTATAAGTCTATGCAAGACAATAAGGCTTGAGAACTTGTCCCATTACCAGAAGGTGCGAAGCCCATTGGTTGTAAATGGATATTTAAAACCAAAGGGCTTCGAAAGGTAATGTGGAGAGGTATAAGGCTCGTCTTGTAACTCAAGACTTTACCCAAAAGGAAAGGATTGACTATAAAGATACTTTCTCTCCGGTTTCAACGAAAGACTCTTTTAGGACAATCATGTCACTTGTTGCACATTTTGACCTTGATCTTCATCAGATGGATGTCAATACAGCGTTTCTCAATGGTGACATTGACGAAACAATTTATATGGTGCAACCATAAAACTTCGAGTCGGGAGACCCAAAGAATATGGTTTGCAAATTGATAAAATCCATCTATGGACTCAAGCAAGCTTCCCGTCAGTGGTACCATAAGTTTCATTAAGTGATTATCTCATTTGGTTTTGAGATAAACGCTATTGATAATTGTGTGTATCACAAATTCAGTGGGAGTAAGCACATATTCCTGGTTTTATATATCGATGACATTCTGCTTGCCACAAATGATATAGCATGTTGCACGAAGCTAAGAGATTCATATCAAAGAATTTTGAGATGAAAGATCTTGGTGACGCCTCCTTTGTATTAAGGATCCAGATACAATGAGATCGCTCTCGGGGTATTCTTGGATTATCATAAAGGAGTTATATCGATACAGTGCTCAAAAGGTTTGGCATGCAGAACAGCAAACCAAGTGACACCCCCGTCGCTAAGGGAGACAAGTTCAGGCCCAATCAGTGCCCTAAAAGTAACCTTGAAGCTAAGGAAATGCAGAAGATCCCCTGTGCATCAGCTGTAGGGAGTCTAATGTATGCTCAGGTATGTACGGGTCAGGATATTACGTACATTGTTGGTATGTTAAACAGATATTTAAGTAACACCGGGATGGATCATTGGATAACAGACAATCGAGTTATAAGGCATTTGAAGAGAACAAAAGATTACATGCTCACATATAGGAGATCAGATTAGTTTGAGATCATAGAGTATTCTGACTCCGATTATGCTGGATACCAAGACAGTAAGAAATCTACATCAGGCTACATGTACTTGTTGGCTGGTGGAGCTATTTCTTGGAGGAGTGCCAAATAAACACTCATAGCTTCTTCCACCATGGCAGCAGAGTTTATAGCATGCTATGTGGCATTCGACCATGGAATATGGCTACAGAATTTTGTCACTGGGTTGCGCATTCTGGAGGGTGTTGAAAGACCACTCAAACTATATTGTGACAATAAGTCAGCAGTGCTATATTCTAACAACAACAAGAGCTCATCTAGGTCAAAGCATATTGACATCAAGTTCCTAGTTGTGAAAGAAAGAGTGCAGAGTGGACATATATCCATAGAGCACATTGGGACAAACTCCATGATAGCGGATCCGTTTACAAAGGGATTACCACCCAAGGTCATTCATGAGCACACTGCTCATATGTGTGTTATTTTGTGTGAGAATATCACATTATAGTGGGAGTTTGTATAATTTTATATTTTATTGCTCTATATTTGATTTTGGATATACTTATGCATTTATGTATTTAGATATTTTACGATCAGAAATAAAGTATGCTGTTAATTACACTCTGTTACATTGTGTTAAGTTTTGATCTCACTAAGGAATAAAGTAGGACCAATTGGAATAGACATGTATAGATCACATTGCATGTAATTTCCATGCTACACATCCATGATTGATCTATGTCATTTGGTTATGTTGGTATACGTGACCATTGATGGGTTTAGTCATGCTAAAAGTGACGAAAGCCGCGTTGATCATATGTTGGCATAATCAATGGACAAGATTGTTTGGATATACCATAAAATTGTGATAGCAAACTTTTGGAGCTCATAAAGTCATACACATTTGTAAAGTTACATACGTGGCATAGTGGGAGATTGTTGGAAAATTCCATCATATGGGGCCACACATGTGAATATTAAATGTGTTGTGCTATCTTTTGGTTAAGCTTAAATTAAAGTGGTCTAATTAAGATTTAAAGTATTAAGACTTAATGGTATAATTGTCATGGAATTAATGTGTAGATACCAGAGTGTTTTTTCTAATTAGTTGAGGGGCCGAATTAGAAATAACCAACATATAATAATTTGATTATTATATATATTTAGGGTTATGGTCCCCAAATTACACGATACTTTTGTTTTGTCTGTATCCCCATCAACAGAGCAAAATAGAATACGGTAGGGTTCATAAAGGTCATGATAATTTGAAAGATCACAACCCATCCACCAACCTCCGACAATGGATTCAGGTACGCTTTCGCTTTCTCGATTCTTTTTCAATTTTATCTTGAATTGACATGGGTCAATATTATATGTATCTAGGGTTTGATTAATTATGATTTAGAAACATGTTTAGGTTATTCGGATTAATTTTGTATCTACGCATGTTGTTTTTTTGGTATTAATCGAAATCCTTACATGCACTTCCATACGCTCGAGTCCTTCAGGCTGCAATGCATCAAAAGGATGTGCTTCTCTATGCTCAGGTTCTTCCGGCTCTTGAAACTCTAAAGTTTGTTTGGAATTATCCACATGGTTGTTGTTGTTGTTGTTGGGAGTAGCTAGCAATGCATCAGGAGATCCTAAACCGGCTAGGTTAACAAATACATGTGGCGAAGAATTATCCACATTGTTATTGTTGGGAGTAGCCAACAATACATCAAGAGATCCTAAACCAACTAGGTTCCCAAATACAAGTAGAGAATGTGGTTGCCAAAGTACAAGTTGACGTCCTTCCGGCTGCTGATCCTAGAATTACCCTGCTCGATGTTCTCAAGCACAAGAGCCTGATCCTAGAATTACTCATTCCCATCCAAATCTCCAGTGGTAGTAAAATAACATTTTCCCTCGTCCATAGTCGGTAGCATATGGCACTCCTCATGTTGTTCCAACTCCACCTCGTACTCAATCTGTTGCTCCACAACTTGTAAGCAACAATAAAGAATTAAAACTTGATACAACAAAACCAAAGCAGGCCAAACTAATTTGAATCACACAATTAACTTCAAAATCATCCAAATTAGAATGATTTTTTTTTATCTAAATTAGACACCGATACAAATTAGTGAAAATAAAAAGATTACATAAAATAAACAGAAATCGTACAAGGCATATCCTCATCATTCTGCATGTTGCACTTCTCAATGTTGCTCCACAGCTTGATCCACCTCTTGCTCTACAACTAGTAAGCAACAAAAAAAATTACAACTTGTAGAAAGCTTTTGCTGTCTGCTGAAAATAAAAGGATTACATAAAATAAAGATATCATACCTTGTATCCCTTCAAAAGGGGCCCTTACAGGCTTACATTGAACCGGTGGGTGTAGTCATCGTATGGGCTTATCTTTCTAAGGTCGACCTTCTTCTTTTGTCCTATTTGTGTGCAGTGACACAACAATGAAGGACATTGGTATTCAGAAGTTGCCGAAGCAAACCCGAACTGACGAAAAGCCTTCTCCGGTTTGTGAATCCCACCCACCATGTGAAAGCAAGTCACAGGCATGGAGATCTCGACCCACATAGCGAGTAAAAAGAGAATTGGGTAGCCTTCCATATGGCTACCAGTCAACCTGAGTCGGAGTCAATTCATTCAAAATGGCTATGCATCGGTCTTTTGAGAGAGGTGATCGAGAGTTATGCATATAAGGCCTAAGCTTTCCAGCCCATATCCATATTCATGGAAAGCTTACAGGTTTCTCCCACCTCTTCACACCTACAAATGCACCTCTAATGGGTTGTATATGCACTAAAGCCCAAATCATCCTATAATTTTGATGTTTTTCCTCTTTTTCACCCTCAAAGAATCATGTAGGTTTGCTAGCGCAGTCGAACCCCAAGAATACTGCCCCACTTTCGTAATGTTCTCTAGAACTTGTAAATAATGAACCGGGACATGCCCACTTGTAGCATCAGGCAATATATGTCCAGATAAGCTCGTATGCATGGAAACTAATTATCATCACTCCTCACTGGCTTCAAATCCTTGAAAGTTTTTTCCAGCCATGATGATTTAAGTTTTTCGTTTACTAAATATCTACCTTTAAAGATTATTTTAACCCACGACCATATCAAATAAACCACGACCAAGATAAAAATAGATAAATATGATGTCATATATTTAATTAAATCAAACTTTAAAAAAAACCAACAAGCTTACACACACTAAAAAATCTATTTATATACTGTCCTATATTTAATAAAATCAAACTAATCCTAAATAATTTTTATTAAAACAAGTAAAACCTAACAAAAAAAAATGTAAATAGGAACAATAAACAAATAAATTCCTATATCAATTTTATTATAAAAAAAGTAAATAGGAATAATAAACAAATAAATAAGTGAATAATTTATGTACCAGTGGTCCCAAAGAAATGAAGTGAAGTTGAGTGAAGTTGAAAATCTGGAGATTTGGAGGTGGGGTTGACCGGTTGAGGAGAGAACCAGAAGAAGAAAGAAAGAGTGGGGTCAGTCGATGAAAAGTAAATAATCATAAATTATGGTTCGTGGGGGTTTGATGGGCAAAAATGTAAGGTCCCTACAGTTATTTTTCACTCCGTTTTCGTTTTCGTTTTCGTTTTACTTTTTAAAACCGATTTCAAAAACACGTTCGTTAAGGTCCCCGTCCTACAGCTGTTTTTCAGTCCGTTTTCGTTTTAATTTTTCAAAAATGATTTCGAAAACGCGTTCGTTAACCGTTTTTCATTTTTTTTTTCGAAAAACAAAACCAGTGTTAAAAGTGAAAGATTTGAAAAACACAAAATAATTGTTTTTCGTTTTCGTTTTTCACCTTTTTATATATAAAAAAATCATTTTGTTTTTCATTTTGTTTCATTTAGTTCTATTATGCGTTTCATATGGCTAAAAAAAGACGGGACAAGATTTTTAAATGACCAAAGTACCCCTATATATATATTCCAGAATAATTTATTTCCAACTAGAACTAAAAGTATTCATGCAATAATATATTATATATACATATATATATCAATACTATATATATTATGATTTATATATATATATTATATATTTATATAGTATATAATGTAATATATTATATATTATAATATATGTAATAATATTTTATATATTATTATAATATGTATATATATATATAATATACAGTTATATTTTTATTATATAGTAATATATATATATATATATTGTAATTATTTATTTATAATTTAAGAGTTTAGTTTTGATTAATTCATTTTTTGATATGTTTTTTTGAATTAATTTTTGATGTGTTACTTTTGTTTAATTTAAAAATTACGATACAAAAATTATATTGGTTAATTATGTAATCAATTTTTGATAGATTTCACTTAACCTACCAGATGCGTTTTTTTTGTTTTCATTTTCAAAATACAGCTTTCAGTATATGCTACCAGACGCATTTTCGGAATTCGAAACTGAAACCAAAAACACTGTTTTCATTTTTATTTTTATTTTTGAAAAACAGCAACTGAAAAACGCTTACAGGATGAGCCCTAATCTTTTTTCATTTTATTTTCGAAAAAAAAATGAAAAAAAAAATCAGTGTTAAAAGTGAAAGATTTGAAAAACACAAAATACTTGTTTTTTATTTTTTGTTTTTGTTTTTCACCTTTTTATATAAAAAATCATTTTTTTATATAAAAAAATATTTTTTAAACTATTAATTGTAATGTTATACGTTTGATATGGCTAGGACAAGACGAGACAAGATTTTCAAATGACCAAAATGTGCCCCTCTTTTATACATATAAAAGCATTAATGTAATAATGTATATATATATATAATTATATAATTATATAATATTATAAATAATATATTTTATGTATAATTTTAATATATCATATATATATATATAATATATATTATATCATATAATATACAATATTATGATTAGATATATTATATATATTATTATATATATATGTAATGATATTTATAATATGATATATATAATGTTATTATAAACAATAATATATTTAATATCAAATATTGTATTATAATATATATATATACATATTATAATATATATATAGTATAATTATGTATTTATAATTTAAGAGTTTAGTTTTGATTAATTCATTTTTTGATATTTTTTTAAAATTAATTTTTGATGTGTTACTTTTGTTTAATTTAAAAATTACAATACAAAAATTATATTAGTTAATTATGTAATCAATTTGTTTATAGTTATAATAATATTAAACAAAATGTCAAAATTGATATTTCAATTTTTGATAGTATTCGGTTAACTTACCAGACGCGTTTTTTCCGTTTTTATTTTTAAAATACAACTTTCAGTGTTTATTACCAGACGCGTTTTCAGAATTCGAAACTGAAACCAAAAACACTGTTTTCTTATTCATTTTTATTTTTAAAAAACAAAAACTGAAAAACACTTACATGACGGATCCTCAAATTGTAAAATAAAAATAGCAACATTTATTTGAGAACAAACGACGTCGTTTTGTTCTATAGTGTATATTTGCCTATTTGAATGACATCGTTCATATTTGAACTCTCACTTTTGCTTAGCCGGTCTGCCCTAATTCCTATTTGAACGATATCGTTCCTATCTGAATTGTCACTTTTCATAGTCCACTTCACCGGCTTAAAGCATAATGAAATTATCACACCAAATTAAACTTAATCCAATCAAATAAAATGTACATCTAGAGTCACTTTACTGATTAGTAATTACTATAAATAGAAATGTAAGAAATATATTTTTTTTTCATTGATATCACTGCTTTACTAAGTTAAGTTTAAAAGACACATTTTATAGTGAACTATCCAAATTGTCCTTAAATAATGAATTTTTAATTCTATTTGTGTTTCCATATACACTTTGAAAACGAAAAAGCAGTAAATCATCTTTCTCTCTTTAAAAAAGTTGTTCGAAAATCGATCTACAACTCATCTCTCTCTCCAAAAAAACTTATCTCTCTTCAAATTCTGTACAAGAAGGTAACATATATTTCTAATTTTCGTTTTTTTATCATGCATTTATAAGTGGTGTAATAATATATCAATTATTTATGATTTGTTGTCACAATCTTTGTATGAACATGTAATCTATTTGTTAGATCTGTGAAGTCCCGAGACTTTTTCAAAATACTTTGAGTTTTTTTCTAAAAGTCTCCGACCTTTTTGTATAAGTGCCCGAGTTTTTTTAGAAGTCTCCGAACTTTTTTTTTTAAAGTCTCCGAGTTTTTTTTTTTAAAGTCTCCGAGTTTTTTTTTTAAAGTCTCAGAGCTTTTATTAAATGGGTCAGAGCTTTTATTAAATGGGTCTGAGCTTTTTGAAAATGGTCCGAACATTTTTATAACCCTTGATAAAAATATTCGAACCTTTTCCCAAAAAGTTCGAGCACTTGCAAGAAAAAAAGCTTGAACCCTTTCCAAAAAAGCTCGAATCTTTCCCACAAAAAGCTCGAGCCTTGAGCCTTTTTGAGAATGTTCCCAAGCAATTTTTTTGTTTGTAATGGTTTTTAATTGTAATTTTTATTTTCTTAATAATGGTTTGTGATGATGATTTTGAGAGGAGAATGAATCAGATGAGAATAATCATATCTTACAATTGTCGATGGAAGCAATTACCCGATGGAAGTCAGAGGTCTTTAGGTTCCGATAACCAAGGATTGTATGTATCAAAGAGTATGACTTACGGCGAATTGGTGTCGATCATGCAAACCGTTGTAAAGTATGATATGAACAAATATAATGTTGATCTACAGTCTATATCAATCGGTTGTACTTACTGTTCCTGATGAGAATCAAGAAGCTTCACCAAAGGATCCATTGAATGTTCCAGTTGGGGCAATTACACGGGCCAAGAGGATCAAAGAAGCATTTTATGATGGGCTGATTATGAGTTGCTGAAATCCAAGTTCGTCCCACATGAAGACCAAATCCGAACTAAACTTCTAGGGCCTCTATAGAGAGCATTTGAGGTTGGATCGTCTAATATAATATGTTTCTAGAAAGCCCAAGACGAGCCCTACAGATGCTATGAACACTCCGTCCTCCGAAACAGATCATAACAAGTCCAAATTCGGCCATCTATATTGTTGCACGAAGACTTGAGTTGAGGAGTCCAAATTTCAACATATTTCCTATATTTTGGGCGACGTATGGTTGGAGGAGAATTCAATTTCATCATATTGCCTATTTCAGCCTATTCCTTATTTTATTCATTTCCCCAAATAAAGAGTTGATTTGTTTTCCAAATAAATGGCTGATTTGTTTCCCAAATTCAGCATTCCAAATAAGGAACAAATCAACTAGTTGCTAGTTTAGTATTTATTTATTTTCTAAATTTGTTTGCATTTATTTTCCTGATTGTAAGACATTAATTGCCTAATATTTATTCCCTTTAGGTCTTAGATATTTTTAGTATAAAAGTGACCAACTGATGTAATTTTAGAAGACTTGAATTGAAATAAAATTGAGGAAATTTTTCTCTCTGGTTCTTCATAGAACTATAAATTTATCAAGGTTCTACCTTGTGGCGTTCAAAACCTTGACTTATCACTCACATTCTTTCTTTTTCTTTAGTGTGGCGTCTACAACCTTCTTGATACTGTTGGTTTTTATCTCCTTATAGATAACGGGTCGCAATCCTTTTTATTTATTTATTTTCTTCTTTTATAAATCTGAAATTAGAAAAAGATCATTGCTACCATATATTGGTTCCGGGTCTCACTGTTCTTGGTAAGGTTCATATCAGTCCACGAAGTTCAGCCCGGATTTGGTCTTTATGTTGGCCGAATTTGGACTTTAGCAACTCATAATCAGCCTATCATTAAAGGCTTCATTGATCCTCTTGGCCTTTGTAATTGGTCCAACTGGATCATGCAATGGATCATTTGGTGAAGCTTTTTGATTCTCATCATTCCCCCTCTCCTAAAAAGGATTCGTCATCGAATCTTCACCATAATGTTGTTGATAACCTACAGCACAAAGGATGGTTCCCCCTTCTCATTTTTTTTTATGAATCTTCTTTGAAAGACTTTTTTTTTATCAACGCACGAAAACAAAAAAAAGGAATAAAATTTGTTGATATAAGTTCAACTACACGACAAAAAAAAAAGTACTTTTTTGGGGAATTTTTTTTATAACAAAGTTGATCAAACTTTTTTTTTTTTTGTAACAGATCTGATTTTTTTTTAAATCAAACAGAAAAAAATAGACGAAGATGAACAATGATAGATTAAACCTGATTTTAGAAACCGAAGCTCTGATACCAACTGGAACATGCAATGGATCTTTTGGTGAAGCTTCTTGATTCTCATCATTTGGTGAAGTTCATATCAGTTCCCCGTTGAGGTTCCTATTATAGGCTTTGTAAGCCAAAATCTAGTCAGTGTCCACCAAAGCGTGTAGATCGAAAATGTTCTATGTTGACTAGGCAATGTCCTCACCCTTTTCGGCCGGCATGGATCTGTGTAAAGGCTAAGTAACTGCCAACCTCGTTTGAGTATGCGCCTCGGGCGGGATGGATAGGACGGTTGGGGCTCGATCGATCTGCAGGGTGGAGGGGACCATTGAGGCTCAATCGACCTGCGGGATGGTAGGGCCCACTGCGTCTGGATCGATCGGAGGGGTTGCCGCGCTGGTGGATCGCCTGGAAGTGTCCGGCGGGACGATCAGAACTATGATATCTGAGGATGGACGTCGTCCAAACGATGCAGCACTAAGATGCGTTGTGCCTGTTTCTCGAACTGATGGGTTATGATGGCCTGTAGGGGTCCCCTGTCCCGACAAGACTGTTGTCTATGTATCGGATTGGTAGCTTGGTGGACTGGGATGGCATGTAGGCAACTGATGCTCTATACCAGGTCCTGTCCCCCATCTAGGTAGGTCTGGTCCCTAGCTCTGTCCCCTCCGGATAACCACATGTCCTGCCTTCGGGACTAAAGTTCGGATCATGAGATGGTGGCTCATCCCTGTGCGTCTAAGAAGTCGACCCAACCCCGGATCGCTGAAGCTCATAGATCATTTCCAATAACTCCTGGTGTTGTTGCTTTCGATCCGCCTCACTCTTCCGGATCATATCCTCCAACTCTCAGTGCTACTATTTTCGATCCTTATCACTCTTCAAGATGGCTTCAAGCATTGCGATCAATTGATGTTCCTATGTGGCCTGAAATCATGTATAAATTATCAATACTAAAACAATCACAAGGTTTAGTTTATAAAAATATCAAAACAATCATTTTTACGTACCTCTCGATCACGTCTAATGGCCCCACGGGAATCCCATCTAGACATAGCTCCGGGCGTGGTAAATCGAACCCGTTTATGCCTCACACCCCCACCCTATGGGTAAAAACCCTTTATCCCACTTCTCCCACCAATGGTAGTCTGATCAGGGACCGGTTCCAGAATGTGAAGCCTATCCTCATTTATATACAAATTGTGCCCCTCGTTTATGCTCGTAAAGTATGGTTGAACCCTCTCAGCTGCTGTAGGCACCGGTTTCGTCCTTGCAAACATCTGAAACCGTAGTTAGAATAATGTAATCGTATACATAGTAACAAATAAAACATTAACAAATTAAAGAAATACCCTCGTTATGAAAATCTTGGTCAGTTTCCCCCATCTTGGTTGTTTGTTCAACTCTTAGTTCAAAACACAGTGAGACATATCCACAGCCCTCCGGGTCCCGAACTGGATGTCCATAATGGGGATCATCAACAAAAGCAAATAAAGTACGATAAGAGTCCATAAAATTTAGGACACGATAAATCAAGTAAATGTAAATTCAAAATTCTTACCAACAGGGCATGAGATAGATCGTAAATATTGTAGGTCTCCACCGTGTGTACATCAGCGCCCTTTGCTTGCTAGAGTCTCTCGAACCCTTCACATCGCCCGTCAAATGAATACCTGAATGAATAAATGGAATGCATGTACACGTGAGAACCCCACGGGAATGCATCGAAAGCATCGAGGTCCTCCACCAGCCGAAACTGCCAAACTGGAATCTTCACTCTCTCGTCTAACCCCATCAGTATCCAGTTCAACATATAGAGAAGGCAGAGCTTCACAGTATCGTACGGTTGCTGAAACTCACCAAGGCTCATAACAACTCTCGGCTCCTCGAACGAAACCTCATCTATACCAGTAAAGTACCGTTGTTGTATACCATTCTCCACGCTAGCATACAAGGTCGTGTTCAGTATGAATCCAAACCACAGTCTGGTGATCAAGCAGAATTCTACCTTCGAGACCCTCACCGAATGATTCCTTAATATGAATCGCATCTCATCTGTCGATCCATCATGCTGCAACTCTAACAAAAGCAGCTGATGGATTACGCCATCTGAAAACCTCATCTGCCCATATATGGTCATGAAATGCCCTAAACACGACTCCATGAACCGACGCCGGTTTTTAACAGTAAAATCTTCAGGGACCTGGTTAAGTGCGTCATTATACAGTCAAATGCGTCAAAATGGTTATGGCGAGTAAGTTTGCCCTCGTACCATTCTCTCTCTGGAGTGTTAAGTTAATCCTTCAACCGATTCCTCATCTGCAATTTCACAGAAACAATACATAAGTATACTGCAATAGGCTCGAAAACAACATAAAAAGTCTAAAAAATTGCAAGAAAAAAGCTCGGACACAGTATAGAAAAAGCTTGGGACTCTGGAAAAAAAGCTCGAGCCTTTGAAAATAAAGCTCAGTTCTTTGAAAATAAAGCTCGACCCTTTAAAAAAAAGACTCTGTCCTTTGAAAAAAAAGCTCGGGCATTTGATAAAAAGGTTCGGAGGTTTGAAAAAAAAAACTCGGAGTTCAACCAACCCAAGTTTCCAAAAGAAATAGCTCAGGCATGTTACAGAAATGCTCAGAGTTGAAACAAAAAACCTCTGAACTTTGAAAAAAAAAAAAGCTCGGAGTTCAACCAACCTAATTGTCCAAAAGAAAAACCTTGGGCATATTTCAAAAAAGCTACGATTTGAAACAAAAAAGCTTAGAGGTGTTAAAAAAAAACTCAAATTTTCCTAAAAAAAAACTCGGATTCCAAACAAAAAATGCTCAGACAAACAAAACCTATTTTTCTAAACAAAAAAAGCTCGGAGTTCTTTAAAAAAAAAAACTCGGGCATGTTTTAAAAAAGCTCGAACATGGTTTAAAAAGTCTCAGAAACCCATAAATTCATCTTCGTCAATAAATATTCAACCTGATTTTAAACCCTAACCTAACCCATAACCATTCTCATATCAACAAATCAACCCTAATATACCATTTCAATCATCCCAAAACTCAACAAACATGCACAACAACTTATGAACAAAAACGAAATCTAAATCTAAATCAAATTACCTCTATCGATCGGAAAATATCTGGTGAATAGTCAAAAATCCACTGGTCTCCAACTTCCGGTTACTTTGTCGTCGATTTGCTTGCCGTCACTTTCGTTCTCTCTCTACTTTTTCACTCTCACTTTAAAAGCGACAGAATCTTAATATGTCGAGATATTTTTGTCTGATCACCTTAATTGATGTCTTTTAAATATGAATTATTAATGTGGTGATATTTACACAACAACCCTTCAAAATAGTGCCATTAATTTTTTGAACCCTTACTATAACAATATTAACGTGTCACGGTTTCTTTCTAGCTCATTATTACCCTAACTTTATACTCCACATTGATTCTAAATCGGGAGAAGAGCGACAGATACATGTCTTTCTATATAATTAAACTACTCAATTCTCATAACTTTACTCCTCTAAAAGAATATATATATATAATTTTCTCTCTTATTTGTGCTTAACCAAAGCATCACACCACTAATATTGTTCTTTTGTTGAGGGTACATATATTGTTCAACACCAGTGACTACACACAAACACAATATATCCCAGAATGAATGCAAATAAACCGTAATAGCAATATCTCACCATGAAATCAACATATGTTAGCATTAAAAATACCAAGCATATATGAAACGAACTCTATTGTTATAGTTTATAAATTCTATCAAAAACATCAAAGTGTAAGAAGTTATAAAAATCCAAAGCTTACAAATTAATATGCAATGTCAAAATTTATACAATCAAACTTCAAACATTAGTAAAAACAATAATAAGACACTTTCCGAGAAAGATAGATAGTTTCATAAAACTAAAGTTCACCATAAGAGATTGGAGATACTACTAACCATATAACCATATAGTATATTTTCATTCCCTATAATAGTTAAAACAATCTGCATATAAGTTGAGTAATTAGAGATGTAAAAAAAAACAAAAGTTTTACCCTCAATGGTTGTTGTGCTGCCGAATCTGAATCTGCCAAAGCTCCATCTTTAATATTTCGGTTGTAACTTCTTTTTCAGACTTCGCTATCAGCCGTCCTCATGGAGCTGCTCTGTATGCTCCGCGATTAGATTTCTACTATATAAAAAAAACGAAACAGAATACTGATAGAACACCACACAAAATAAACTGCTAGAACTCAAGCAAAAGGCAAGAGTAGAAGAATAATATATAGAATAACAAACAAATCTCAGCTTGCAAACTGCTTGATGAGGAGTTGATTCAAAATCATGGAGAACCAAAAGAGGAAGATACACAAGTCACTGTCCAAATTGCCCAAAGATGGACTAACAACTGAGGCCGATGTGGTCAAGGAAATAGTGGAGGCTCCAACTCCAATCAAGGCTCAGCCACTCACGATTCAGACCATAACTATTATGACAAGCCCTCTTATTTTGGCCACACTCAAACCAAGCAAAATCGGCAACAGCCATCGTATAGCCGAGGTATGAATTTCTTGAATTCTCATTCCTTTTCACTGTCCTGGAATATGAACTCTTATCAGAGAAATTCGAGACAACCTCGAACAGTGTGTCAGCTATATGAAAAATCGGGTCACAGTGCCAAAACTTGTCGCTCTTGAGATCAGCCCTCCTCTTTGTATCATCGGCTCCAAGCTAATTTTGTTGACGAGGAATCAAGCCACACCAACAACAGGTGCCACATACCATATCATGTCCAATCTTCATAATCTCTCCATACACTCTAACTATGTTGGGAATGATGATGTTGTTGTCGGCAATGATAACGGAATTTCTATATCTCATATTAATTCCTCAACTATTGATTCACTTATTACCTCTTTTACATTAGATAATATTTTCTGTGTTTCCTTAATAAAGAAAAACCTAATTTTTGTATCTAAATTTTGTCGGTTGACTTTTTTCCTAACCATTTTCTTTTGAAGGATTTGATTACGGGGTATCTTTAGTGAATGTCCAAAGTAGAAACAATTTGAATGAGTGACTGTCCTCAGCATCACCTATCGATCCATCAAATCCGTCACCTTCCGCCTCAGTTGCTCTCACGTCACAAATTTGACATCAACGACTCAGTCACCCATCTTTTCCCATTTATAATAAAAATTTAACCAAAAATAAACTCACTGTTTCAGATTCCTCTACTTCCACTACAGTCTGTGATTTTTGCCTATGTAACAAAAGTTACAACTTGTCGTTTAAAAATTCTTTTATTAGTTGTGATAGATCTTTTCAAGTTTTTTACTCAGATGTTTGGGGTCTTGCACCTGTTATGTCTTTTGGAAATTTTCGTTAGTATATCATTTTTATTGATTAATTCATCAAATACATTTGGTTTTATTCTCTCAAATTAAAATTTTAAAATTTTAAAATATTCAAAAATTTTAAAAAATTTGTTGATAATTTTTTAAAACTCAAATTAAACTGTGTATATGGATGGTGGGAGAGAGTATCGAACTCTTTATCATCTCTTAGCTCACAATGGTATCCAACATTTCTTCTCACCACCTTACACCCCTAAACATGTTGGCTCAACAACGAAAACACCGTCATATAGTAGAAACTGATCTCACCCTTCTCTATCATGCATCCATACCTATCCGATTTTATTCTTGTGCCTTTCAAACCGCAAGATATCCCATTAACCGCATGTCAACACTCATCCTATGCAATGACATGCCCTACTGTAAATTGTTTGGTCACCACCCGAAATAAACATCCATTAGAGTCTCTTATTCCTCCTGTCATCCTTGACTACGACCGTACAACGCCCACAAGCTTGAGCCCTGATCCCGACCATGCATGTATCTTGATTTTTCCATTCCCAATGAAGAAGAAAACAAGCAAGAAAAAAAATGGAATAATACGAATTAGAATATACAAATGCACAAATATACAAAAAAGGCCAAGAAAAAAAATGCACAAATACACACCTTAAAAAAAAATCATATAATGTTACTAGGGTAAAAAAAAAATCATGGTTGTCAAGCTTTAACATTTCATCAGCTCATTCATTAGCATTTCTATATGCAATTTCATCAGCTCACTACGTTGTTGGCCCTCTAAACGGATCGACTTCGCTTGCTCCTTCATCAGTAGACTGTGCTGATGAATCTGCCAACTGTGCTCCTGAATTTACTAACCTTGTTCTGCAATCTACCAACTCTGATATGCGATCTGCCAACTTTGGGCTTCGCCATCTGCGCGGAGCTGATTCGATTGCTCCTCGAATTGATTAACCTACTCAACAAAAATTAATTCATTAACAACTTCCTGATGTGTAAAAGGAGTGCAAATAGGTTTGTTTCGTAACAAGTCATAGTAAGAAACTAGATGAGTAAGAAATCAGATTAATGTTACGTTTGAGATTACTTAAAGAAATAATCACTTATTTCATAATCTAGTACTCATGAGATGTTTGGTAAAAACTCCATAATCAACTTATTTCACAATTTGCTCCTCCAATAATCAACTTTTGAGAAGTTGGTTGGGATAGCTTTTGAAAGCTGATTTTTGGAGAAACTAGTTTCTTATTGTTGTAATGTCTATAATACCATTAATATTTTAATATAAAGACAATAACACCGTTTAATTAATAGTGGTAAATTTTTGAATTAATAATATATTTAAAAACCTAATAAATAAATAAATATGGTTAAGAATATACGGTGGTGGCCATCGCTCGCTGGTGGTGGACACAACCGACGATGGAGGACGGAGGACAGATGGCTACCTCCGGTGACGTCGAAGGAACCGGTCCTACTCTGGCAGTGGCGGAGGCAGCATTTGGCTCCTCTGTTTCGCGATTAAACTTGCGATTTTGTCCCAGATTCGTGGCAAAAACGAACCTCCTCCATCATCGGCGAGAGAGACGATGTCTGCAGCGAGGGAGACGATATCAACGATGATATATATCTCATTGAACTTCGAGTGATTGGCCCTTCAAAAACTCATCAATTCATATTTGAATCTCTCATCAATTTCGTGATTTCAAAACTTGTCTTTGGCGGCGAGGAAGAAGATGTCGGTGGCGAGGGATGAAGGTTGGCGACGCTCTCGACGGAGTAGGAGACGGTAGCGGATTTGGACAGGTATCGACAAGAGTTACAGAGTTCCATTAATGAAGATGAAGTTTGAGTGAGTGAGTTGACTCAGTATTGAGAATAGCGAGTTGGCTCAGTAAATTAGTATTGAGTGAGCGAGTGGACTCGGCAAAAATATTTTTAATATATATACTATGATTTATATTTATATTTTTAATATAAAAAATAATTAGTAAAAAAAATTGAATAATATATTACATTTTAACAATTATATCAATTTTAGTCATTTTTCATAATCAATTAAACTTTACCAAAAACTTTTTCCTCGTTTTTTTCTTAAATTGATTATTTTCAAAATCAATTTACCAAATATCTATCAACTTATCATATAAGTTGGTTATTCTATAAGTTAGCTAAAAGCGGATTATTTCATAAGTAAAACAATCTCGAAGATAGTTTAAATCATTACCTGGTGCTCCATTTTTTGTTCAAGGTGGCCATCCCATTCTTCAGCTGGTTTATTATCTTAAGGATGGATGCTAGACTCAGCTCAAATGTCGAATTTAAATGTTGGGCCTGCGAATGTAAATGCAGAATAGCTGCTTCAACATTATTCAGTTCATTTTCAAACCAATCATATGCAAGGGAAATAACGTTTGCTATATCGAGTCCGAAAGAAACAAGATGATGAGAAGATAACATTTCGGGTCTACGTTTGGCCATGATAGATTAGAGGTGTAAATCAGGTCTGGATATCCGGACCGGATCCGATCCGAAATTAAGAAAGTCTGAATTCGTATGTATCCGAATTCGAAAATCGGATTCAACATATATAAAAATATTGTACGGATGCAGATGATCCGAATCCGAAGAAAATCTGAATCCTAAAGAAACAAGATGATGAGAAGATAATATATCGGGTCTACGTTTGGCCATGATAGATTAGAGGTGTAAATCATATCCGGATATCCGGACCAGATCCAATCCAAAAAATCCAAATTTGTATGTATCTGAATCCAAAAATCGGACTTGACATATATAAATATATTATACGGATTCAGTTTATCCGAATCCAAAGAAAACCTGAATCATATATATATAAAGCATGAGTTGTCGGCTATATTTATAGCCCCCCCTTTTATTTTCTTTTAATTTCTTTGAATATAAAATTACCGTTATAACCCTTTAAGTTTATACAATTTTCACTTTTTTTATATCTTCGAATGTAAAATTATGGATATAACACTTAAAGTTTATGTAATTTCTTAGTAGACGGGACTTAATAAAATTTGAATTATAACATCCCTTATATTTGTGTTGAACGTCGAATGACAAATACGACCATTCGAGTTTGTATTGTAGTTTAATAGATAGGTCTTAGTAATAGTAACTCAACAGGGACTGTAATTCAAAATTCTAACACAGTAGATTTTTAGAAATAAATAAATAAGGATAAGTTTATCTATTTTCTTTTAACTATATAAAAAGAGGGAGTTGGTCGGTGAATCATAGCATCCCATTTTTTGTTTGAAAGTAAAATTACATATACGATCCTTAAAGTTTATATAATTAATTGAATAATCACAATATGGACTGTTTATAAATTTATCATTTACTTTATAATTAATTAAAAATTAAAAGGTGAATTGAAAGTAAAATTATAACCCCTTTTTTTCTTTTAATTTCTTTGACTCTTTTTCTATTAAACATATATATTTGGAAGTAAAATTATAAATACAATCCTTAAAATTTATATAATTACTTAATAGATAGGTTTTAGTAAGATTTTAATTATAGCATCCCTTAGATTTTCTTTGAAAGTCAAATGACAAATACAAGCCTTCGAGTCTGTAGAATTACTTAATCAATAAATTTTGGTAATAGAAACACATCAGGGATTGTATAGTAATTTCTAAAATTTATTTTAATTTAACATTCTAAATAAGTTAGATCATGGTTAAATAGTGTACCCCAAATATTATGAATTTTGATGGAAATTATTTGCTAAAAGGTTAGAGGTCATTAATGATATGGACTTGACCCAAATCAATATGTATTTGGATTGATAATTAATTTATATTGTAAACTGAGATAGAGGATATTATTTTCTATGCATTTCATGAGTTGAAAAGGAATAAGAAATAATATAGGAGTTTAAATGTAATTTGGTATGCAACTTGTGACTTAAATATACATGTGACGGCTGTAAAGTAAAGGAGGGATTTATTTTTAAAAATGTAGATATACAAGCGACGTCTGTAAAGTGATGGAGAGAAAAACTATTAAAAAAAATTGATTTAAGTGCAAATGGTGGATTCATCTAGTAAGGAAAAAGAATAAAAAATAAAATTTAAAAAACAGTGGAGATACAATCATGCAATAAAGAAAGAAAAAGAGACAACATAAGCTTAACAAACAACACCCGATTTCGCTTCGGTTTTTACAAGTGAGTTTATATATATATATATATATTAATATTTGCTAAATTTTAGGTCACTTGAGAGTGAAATATTTTGTCTTTCTATGAATTTTTAAGTACCGAATTGTTTTGATTGTGATATTGACAATTAAATTGTTGCTCAAATACATGAATTGTGTTGACGAAGAGTTGAGGAAAATGATTCAAAATTATAAGTCTCTCAATGAATGAGTTTTACAATTTGTGTCAATTAACAATATAAAACTCAACTATATTAACATATTTATATTTTTATTATTTTCAAACTTAACAATATTAACATATTTTTATTTTTATTGTTTTCTTATTTTACAAAGATATGACTCAAGTATTGATACGAGCACATGCCTTGTATTGATATGAGCACATGCCTTGCATTGTTAGGGTTTATGCCCTAAAGATGTAATTTGTAAATGGATTTATGAAATAAATAAAAGGAAAAGTTCAATTCATTCTTGTTGTGTTGTTCATTTTATAACTTGTGCATATATTTAACATCCAAGATTGCCGGACGTAATCTCGAACTGTGTATATGAGTGTCATATACAGATGGATACAATAAGAGACGTACAATCTAAAGAGTTCATAGATATCAAATAAAACTGGGTACTTTATTTATGGTTAATCTATAGCTGCGATCCATTTCGTAATGTACGATGATTCTATCCTGAATTATTCATATGAGATATGAGAATGGAGGCACCTTGTATGATGTGATCATATAGGACTGAGTTATGATCTATATGAATCTCTCACCAAGATCCGTTTACCGATGAGATTGATATATATCAACTAATGATGGCTATACGTGGGTGATCTTAATCCTGAGTGTCTTATCGACTCATTCAGGTTAGATCGTGGTCTTTGATATACCATAGGTGAGGTCAAACGCAGTTCCCGATCAATATGCTCCGTATGTTATGATTGCGGTTTGGCTTGTGGTTGGGAAGGTTTGTACACAATAGTGGAATCCACTCCTTCTTGTGAGAAGTAGACAGTAGTTCCCTTAAGGGTTGATTTGTGGCTTGGACAATATGAGAGCTCTCCTAATTCCGTAAGGAAATAGGATTTATTGTCCATTAGAGAATCAATGGTACTTAAATGATATATGTAATTAGAGGGGTATAATGAACATTATGACCCAGCTCTAATTATGAACTATTGTGGAGGATCACACCATATGTAATAGCTATATTGATGGACACCGAGTTGTATCGGTCTGTGTAAAAGCGTCTACAGTTGAGAGAGTGCAGCTTCGGGTTTTTAGTGGAATATCACCGGAAATTAATAATCAATGAATATTAATTAAAGAGTTTAATTATTGGAGCTCAAAATATTGTGGGTCCATAAGATCCCATTGTTAGCCCGATCGATTTAGGTAACAAGGGTCACGGTTAATTAATTGGATTGTATAATTAATTGTGTTACAAAAGTGACACGTATATATTCGGGAATTAATTGAATAATGAGATTATTTAATTAATGATTGTTAATAGTTAATAGTTAAATTAATTAAATAATTAGATTATTTAATTATATATTATAATTATGAATCATTAATTACTATTAATTGGAGGGTGTTAGTTGATATGTGGATTTAGGTGAAGATAAAATAATGGGATTATTTTATTTTACTAAATCATTTATCAAAGTATTTGAATTTAAGTTTAAATTTAAAATACTTATTATCATTTTTAATATATTAGATATATTTGAAAAGAATAATTTAAAAATATATATCAATTAATAACATAAGAGATTGCATTGGATTTAAATTGACGTGTGCAAATGAAACATTAGTGAAAAGAAAAAAAAAATATATATATATATATATATAAACAGAAGTGCAGTAGAGTGAGATATAGATTTGTGAAAGGAAAAAAAAAAGTTTTGGCTTGGTGCGTGAAACAAAAAGAAAAAAAAAGCAAAAGGTGTTTAGTGTGCAGTGAATATATATATATATATATATATATATATATAAAAGAAAGAGTTTCATGTTTCATGTTTTTTAGATATAAATTATATATATATATATAATTTCATGTTTTGTGTGTTTTTGAAACATATAGAAGAAAGAGTTTCTTTAATTCTCTTTACATCCTCCATTCAAGTTCTTAAAACCATGACGCGCCTACAAGCAGTTACCAGTCCCGGGAGATAGCGAGGAAAATCGAATGGTTCAGACAGGAGCACATCGTAAAGTTAAGGAGCTTCCAAACGTTGGTAAGATTGGTTCTGACGGGAGCATATTGAAAAGTGAAGGAGCCTACAAAACGTTGGTAAGATTTTCTTCTTGATTATATCGTTTTCAATTTCCTGTGTTTACATATTGTATGTATTAGTTTAGAAAAGAAATTACGATCTCAAGTTCACTGGTCTCAGATACAGATTATGATCTGTATAAAAATTTTAAAACCTAATTCCGCTGCGTAACCGGTGAACGGGGTACCAACATGCATGTGCTCCAAAACCTAGTATATATATAAAAGAGTGAGTTGTCGGCTACAATTATAGCCCCATCTTTTTTTTAATTTCTTTAAATATAAAATTACGGTTATACCCTTTAAGTTTATGTAATTTTTGTTTTTTATGTCTTTAAACGTAAAATTACAGATATAACCCCTAAAGTTTATATAATTACTTAGTAGGGGTCTTAATAAGATTTTAATTATAACATCATTTATATTTGCGTTGAATGTCGCATAAAAAATACGATCATTCGAGTTTGTATAGTTGCTTAATAGATAGGTCTTAGTAATAGTAACACAACAGAGATTATAATTTAAAATTCTAACACTATAGATTTTTAGAGATAAAAAAATAAGGATAAATTTATCTATTTCCTATTAACTATATAAAAAGAGGGAGTTGATCAGTAAATCATAGCATCCCATTTTTTGTTTCAAAGTAAAATTACAAATACAACCTTTAAAGTTTATATAATTAATTGAATGATCACAATATGGACTGTTTATAAATTTACCATTTTTATAATTAAAAATTAAAATGTGAATTGAAGTAAAATTGCAACCCTATTTTTTTTTCTTTAATTTATTTGACTCTTTTTCTATTAACCATATATAAATACAACCCTTAAAATGTATATAATTACTTAATAGATAGGTTTTAGTAAGATTTTAATGTAGGAAAAATCGATTCAAAACGTGGCGGAAGCGTAAAGTTATGGTTTGGTATATTTTAATTTTTTTCCCTTTAAAAGAAAGAACATTAACCCTAGATTAAGCGACGTATATTAAAAGTATCATACATTTTTCTCGTGATGATTGAACTAGCTTCGAATTGAATCCGTAAGATCTTCCAATCCAATCACGAATGTGAATCACCTAGGAGTGTGGGCTCCATTTCTTTAAATTGTATACATTGGATGGAAACAAATAAAATCTCTTTCTTTTGTTAGTCACAATAATCCTCCAAGAGAAAACCCAAAAACATTCGGTCACTTGTGAATTATCAATCTATTTTATTGAAACTCGCGTGAACCCGATTATTTTTGTACGTAAAACCCTTTTGATGTAAAGGATACTAGTGCACTATCGAAAACAAAAACGTTCCCTTTTTCTCTTCTCCTTGGCCGAATTCAATACACAATATCTATGAGTTGATTGAATTTTGTTTAGAGCAAAAACTAATTTTTTTCTCTCTCAAAAATCTATCACTTGGCCAAACTCTCTCTCATAAAACCCTAGCCTTGGCCGAAATTTGTATGAAGATATATATAGGTTCTCAAATCATTTCCTAAAGAGGATTTACTTTGTGGACAAGAATCCTATCTCTAGGTGGATTTACTTGGTGATAAATATGTTGGAAAAATTCCATCATATGAGGCCACACATGTGAATATTAAATGTGTTGTGTTATCTTTTGGTTAAGCCTAAATTAAAGTGATCTGATTAAGATTTAAAGTATTCAGGCTTAAGGGTATAATTGTCATGGAATTAATGTGTAGATACCAAAGTGCTATTTATAATTTGTTGAGGGCCGAATTAGAAATAGGCAACATATAATAATTTGATTATTATATATATTTAGGGTTATGGTCCCCAAATTACACGATAGTTTTGTTTTCTCTGTATCTCTATCAGCAGAGCAAAATAGAACACGGTAGAGTTCATAAAGGTTGTGATAATTTAGAAGATCATAATCTGTCCACCAACCTCCGACAATGGATTCAGGTACGCTTCCGCTATCGATTATTTTCTACTTTTCTCTTGAATTGACATGGGTCAATATTATATGTATCTAGGGTTTGATTAATCATGATATAGAAACATGTTTAGGTTATTCGGATTAATTATATGCCTATGCATGCTAGTTTATGTGTTAATCGAAATCCTTACAAAAGAATCTTTTTCAAAGAAAGATTTCTTTTTCACACCAAGACTCCTAATCCAACTCAAATAGTGTATTTATTCAATAACCAAGTATTGAATATAATTAAATTGTGACTATATTAAAACTTCCTAATTTGACCAATTGTCAATTAGAGTCCTGATAGAAATCAAATACTTCCTAATTTAACTAGATAAATAAATTCATTTTATTCAACTACTTATCAAATATTTGATACTTATCATATTACCAATAATAATATGACTCTAGGAGACTATCTCCTACTAGGAAAATGATTTTGACTTTTAATTAAATAATTAATTAATTAATTAATTTTTATTTAATTAAATATTAAAATAAAAAACAATATATAAGACTATTATATAGTCCCTTGCCGCCCAAGCTACATAAATATGGGCCAAAGATTATTTTATTAAATCCATTGGACTTATAAATAGAAAATCCACATGTAATCTATACTCATTCTTACTAAAGGAAACAAGTCCATATGCCTTAATACAATTCTAGATGGACCCATAAATTGGTCTGGTAGAATATATCAAGTGATCCATGCAAGTTCGTGTGAATTGGGGATCTTGGCGGGCTATCTAAATTTAAACTCCAATAGACATAACCTAATCACAATCAACAAATGATTCACTTATGCATGATCTATTAATTTTAGTTCATTCTGTTAAAGAACTAAAATTGAACTCTTAAATAAAGATAGAATAAGTTAATATTGATCATTCATACCCTAGATAATCTTAATGAAGATAGTGTATCCTCGTGAAGAATATTAGTGATATTACTGCCAAGAGCTCATAGACCGTCTATAGCTCTCCAAGTTACCATATTTACTCATATGACCACATTTTGAACTTGGATATTTTGACTTGTCTAGAAGTCATATTTCATTAGACACTATTGAAAAATTTACGTTAAGATTTAATATTCAATACCTCGGAACATCCATATGATAATATTATACTCTCATTTAATAAATGGAGCCACAATGTCTATAACTATAAATGAAGTAATCTATCGATTAACAAATGAATACCACCAAACTATCGAAGATAGACTATGCTATATAATCGTACTCATTGATAATTCAAATGATAACACTTGCAACCATAAGTCCATCCTTTATCTCATGATTTTGAGATAGACTCTCTGATTGTCTTCAAGTGAAAACTTTTATCCATTGACGGTTCTAGATAAAGTATTTTACCGTGATCCTATTCAATGCACCCAGTGCACTAGATTCTTTTACCCAAAGACACCACACTTTGATGATTTTAGACTCATCATAACACATTTGATCCCACTCAAATGCTAGCAAAAGAATCTACAATTTTGACAAGAGAAAGGTGCCTAACCTTTATCTTAAATTGTGAATATTATTCAAGACTAATTAAAGAATTGCGTCTACCTCATACATATCCAGATGTACGAATAATTATTCTTTTCTCATAGTCTTTTATCCTTACGATTATTTACTTTTGACAATTATAGTAATTAAACTATAAATGCTATAAGATTTGTTAAACTATAAATCACTTTATTAATATGAAAAGATTGTCAAATACATTATTACACTCTTGCTATCGAGCATAATCCCAACATTTAATTATAGCAACCCTTAGATTTTCTTTGAGAGTCAAATGACTAGGGGTGGGCACGATTCGGTTCGGTTCGGTTTTGGGTAAAACCGAACTGAACCGAAAAAATTTCGGTTCATCCAAAATTGAACCTGTTTAAACCTGAATAAGAAATGGTAACCGAACTGAACTGATTTGATTTTAACCGGTTCGGTTCTGTTCGGTTCGGTTCATATTGGTTCATTTCAGTTTTGGACCTAATGAGCCTTATTCATTTGATGGGCTTAATGAGTTCTTTTTAATATGTTTTTAAATTTGATGTATTGTTGGATTCTAATTTTGGGTCAGAATTTTAATATTTTTAATAGCCCAAGCCCCAAGCCCCAAGCCCAAAATAAAAAACAAATCAAACCTAACTAATAATATTGAAAGAAAAGCTAAAGAAGTTTGTTAGGGTTTTTTTTAGTTATACTTATATAGGTGGTTTAATCGGTTCAAACCGGTTTGAACTGATTTTTTTTCGGTTTTTAATTTTTTAAACCGGTTTAAACCGAATTCATTTGATGAACCGAACCGAACACTCTTTTTTTGGTTCGGTTCGGTTCGGTTCAGAACTTAATGCCCACCTCTACAAATGACAAATACAAACCTTCGAGTTTGTAGAATTACTTAATCGACATATTTTAGTAATAATAACACAACAGAGATTGTATAGTAATTTCTAAAATTTATTTTAATTTAACATTCTAAATAAGTTAGATCATAGTTAAATAGTGTATCCCAATTATTATGAATTTTGATGGAAATTATTTGCTAAAAGGCTAGAGGTAAATGATATGGATCCAAATCAATAGGTATTTGGATCGATAATTATTTTATATTGTAAAATGAGATAGGGGATGAAAATATTATTTTCTATGCATTTCATGACTTGAAAAGGAATAAGAAATAATATAGGAGTATAAATGTAATTTGTCATACAACTTATGACTTAGATATACATGTGATGTCTGTAAAGTGAATGAGAGAAAAAATATTTTAAATAAATGTAGATATACATGTGACGTCTGTAAAATGAATGAGAGAAAATGTTTATAAAAAGTGATTTGAGTGCAAGTGGTGGATTCATCTGGTAAGGAAGATGAATAAAAAATAAAATTAGAAAAACAGAGGAGATACAATCATGCAATAAAGAGAGAAAAGGATACACCAGAAGCTTACCAAACAAAACTTGATTTCGTTTTGGTTTTTACAAGTGAGTTTTTAGATATTAATTAATATTTGTTAAATTTTAGGTCACTTGAGAGTTAAATAGTTTTACTTTCTATGAATTTTTAAGTATTGAATTGCTTCGATTGTATGATTGACAATTAAATTTATTGACGTCGATTTCTGGATTATGCCAGAAAAGTCAACAAGAACTGGATTTTGGCTATTGAATCAAAGAGAAAGAGATGCAGAGAGAGTAACAAAGTCAAATTTTACGTGGTAAAACTCCGACGGCCGGAGAAACATCCACGGGTGGTTGAAAGATCAACCAAGCCAAAATCCACTAAGAGAATAAGATGTTTTACAAGCTCTCGATCTCTCTTTTTTCTCACTGTATTTACTGTAATTGCTGTATGCTATATTGCCTATATATTTTCTGGATGAGATTATGGGTCTATTTATATGTTTATAGAACCCTAATCTGCCTTGTACAAGTAATATAGGATCTTTGTATTTAATTGTGATTCGGTTACTTTCTTGAGGTCGATTTGTCTTATTTCCTGTTTCGGAGTCTCATGGAAATCGAGTGGGATCCTAGTAGTGCAGTTCAATTTGGACTTGTTTCCTTATAAGAATGTAGTCTTCGTAAAGAAATCAAGTTATTTCCTGATTGAGGACTCTTCTAATTTAATACTATTTCATTTGGGATTCCTTTCTGATGGATATCGTCACGTATTTAATGACAATCCGTATGAAATAAGCACCAAGTTCTTACTCGGGTCGTATTTATTCCCGAGTAAGAGTAATACCTGATGGTCCCGAGTAGTACCGTTTGAGCCCGATTGGAAGTGTTATTTAACCAGTCCCGAGTGCTGTTAGTTGATCCCGAATAGGTTTTATTCAATATATGCTTACTCGAGCTTTCTTCTCTTTAATGATGCTTTATATGATATTTCCCCGATGCCCATTTGGGCATCCACCTGTCTATTTTTTCCTTCTTGTCAATGACGTGTATGCTTGGTAAAATTTACATACAACAAAATTGTTACTCAAATACATGAATTACGTTGTCGAGGAGTTAAAGAGTTAGAGAGTTTAAGAAAATGATTCAAATTTATAAGTCTTTTAATGAATGAACTTTATAATTTTATATCAATTAACGATGTAAAACTTAACTAAATTAATATAGTTATATTTTTATTATTTTCTTATTTTCTAAAGATATGACTCAGTCTTTTATACAAACACATGTATTGTACGTGCTACAAAACCCAACATATATAAAATATTACGCATAACACAATGTTTTTTTTTTCAAGTTTTGTTTGTAACTTTTATAGGTTCATTGTATTTGTTTTTATGATACACAATGCACAATGTGTTACGTGCTATATTGCTATTGCTTCACGCCTTCAGCCAACAAATAACCAATGAAAGGCCACCAAGTGACAGCAATATTTTTAAATAAAAAAAAAAATGGGACAGCTTCCAACCGGTAGTCAACAAAAAAACTCTATTTAAAAAAAAAAATTAACTCCTTTCAATTTTAAAACTTAAAATGAAACCTAAATAAAAAAGTTATATTATTAAAATTATATTTAATTAAGATAAACTAATTAATTATATATTTTCAAATAATTTTGAAATCTTAATTTGTAACCATTTTTACGGTTTTAGTAACTATCGTTACGGCTACGGTAACAATTTTTACGGTTTTGATAACCATTTTTCAATTTTTGAATTTTGACTTGTAACTATTTTCACGGTAATGATAACCATTTTCATGGATCCAGTAACCATTTTAAGGTTTTGGTAACCAATTTTTAATTTTTAAAATTTTAACTTGTAACAATTTTCACGGCATTGGTAACCACTTTCACGGCTCCGTTAACCATTTATACGGATTTGGTAAACATTTTTAAAATTTTGATATTTTAACTTGTAACAATTTTCACGGTAATGGTAACCATTTTCACAACTTCAGTAACCATTTTTACAACTTCAGTAACCATTTTACAATTCTGGTAACCACTTTTAAATTTTTGAAATTTTTAAAATTTTGACTTTTAACCATTTTCACGGCATCGGTAACCACTTTCACGGCTCCAGTAACCATTTGTACGGTTTTGGTAACCATTTGTTTTAATATTTTGATTTGTAACCATTTTCACAGCTCTGGTAACCATTTTAGGGCTTTGATAACCACTTTTTTATTTTTGAAATTTTAATTTGTAATTAGGAATGACAATGGGTCGGGTTCGGATGGGTTTGACAAAATCCAAACCCAAACCCAAACCCAAACCCGTGACAATTTGTGTCATCCAGACCCGCCCACGAACCCATGAAAATAAACGGGTTCGGTTTTGGGTTTCATCTGCGGATTTGGAGGAAATCCAAACCCGCCCACGAACCCATGAAACAAGAGGGTCCACGGGTCAAACCCACGAACCCACCAATTTTTTTTTAGAAAAATATTTCTATATTATTTAAATATATGAAAATTGTAATTTTAAATACTATAAACGTTTAATATAGTAAAAATTTTAACTTATTTCAAGTATATTTCTTAGTTCAATCAAGAGTCATATGAGGCAAAGCGCATGCGCAAACACACGCACACACTTTTAACTATATGAGAGTTGAGAAATACAACTGAGAATGAGCGAAATGATTACATTTTATTCTCTATATAGTTAAAAGTGTTTTTTTATTGGAGTTTAGATTTATTATATTTTAAATAATAAATATTATATAATTTTTATTTAAACGAGTTCGCAGGTCACCCATGAGTTTATTTTCTCAATCCAAACCCACTCCCAAACCCGTTGGGTTTTTACTATACGGGTTCACGGGTTCGTGTGTCGTAATTTCGTCCCCTAAACCCGCTCCAAGCAGGTTTGGGTTCGAACTAGTCCCACGGGTTAGGGTTTTATTGACATCTCAACTTGTAATCATTTTCACTGCAATGGTAACCATTTTTACGGGTCCAGTAACCATTTTACGGCTCTGGTAACCACTTTTTAATTTTTAAAATTTTAACGTGAAACCATTTTCATGGCATGGGTAACCACTTTCACATATTTGGTAACCATTGTACGGCTCTGGTAACCACTGTACGGCTCTGGTAACCACTTTTTATTTTTTAAAATTTTGACTTGTAACCATTTTCACGGCGATGATAACCATTTTCACGACTCCAGTACCATTTTATGACTCTAGTAACCACCTTTTAATTTTTGAAATTTTGACTTATAACCATTTCACGGCGATGGTAACCATTTTCACAGCTATAGTAACCATTTTACGTCTCAGATAACAACTTTTTAATTTTTGAAAATTTGACTTGTAACTATTTTCACGGCTCCAGTAACAATTTTACGACTCTGATAACCACTTTTTATTTTTTAAGATTTTGACTTGTAACCTTTTTCACAACAATAGTAACCAATTTCACGGCTCCAGTAACCATTTTACGGTTCTGGTAACCACTTTTTAATTTTTGAAATTTTCACTTGTAACCATTTTCACAGCGATGGTAACCATTTTCACGGCTCCAATAACCATTTTACGGCTTTGGTAACCACTTATTAATTTTTAAATTTTTTCTTGTAACCATTTTCACGACTCTAGTAACCATTTTACTGCTCTGGTAACCGCTTTTTGTTTTATGAAATTTTGATTTGAAACCATTTTGACGGCCCCAGTAACCATTTTATGGGCTATGGTAACCACTTTTTAATTTTTAAAATTTTTAAAATTTTAACTTGTAACTATTTTTACGGTGATGGTAACCATTTTCACTGTTCTAGTAACTATTTTACGGCTGATTAACACTGAAAAGTGTATGTTTACTAAGGGATAATATCATCATTTTACGTTTCTAATATGATTAATTCCTCAATTTAGACATAATTTCGTTCGCTCGCTTAAATAAATGTGTTGTGTAGTAATCAATGTATTTTTCTTTGTATTTCAGAGGTAATTCGATCAATTCAGAATTATGGAGAAGTCAGATGGCAAAACAAACATTGTTTTTCAAGTTTAGAACGTCAAAAACCTTAGGAAGCCCACGAAGGGAATTTTTGTAATTTTGACTTTTAACTGTTCACAGTTGACTTTTACTGGTCCTGATGACGTGGCACATTCCTAATGGACCGAACTGCGAGTGCACCATACACGCGACTGTAGAGAATCACATTCTAGAAGTCAGTGCACTATTCATAGTTGACTTTTTAGAAGATTATTGACCGATGATGCAACACATTTCTATTGGCCTAAATTGTGAGTGCACTGTACACATGCTGCAGAGAATCATATTCTAGAAGTCGGTGCACTGTTCACTATTGACTTTCACGGATGCGTTTACTGTTTACTATTCATTGATGACGTGGTAAAATCTGGACGCTCGATTCTAAATTCATCCGATAAGAGACCCCTCCCCCCTAATTTTCATATTCTGAATCCAAATCTGATATTAGATGTGTGAAATTCTCTCTCTTTTGTTCTCAAATTCTCAATTTAAATAAAATAGCTATTTTCTAGTTAAATTATATCTGGCTAATTTTATATAGCTGGGGCCAAAGTGATACTGTTGGTATGAAAAATATGATCCAATTATGGTAAGTTTATTATTTTTTTGCTTTCTCCCCTCTAATCTTTGTGGAGTTTTTGACTCATTGTAGTCAGACAGATATTATCAAGCACAGTGAGTAATTTTACCCATATTTATCAGAGAGTGGTTTCTTCCCTCTGATCTTTGTGGAGTTTTTGACTCACTGTAGACATACAGATATTGTCTAGCACAATGAATACTTTTACCCATATCTATGAGAGAGTGGTTTATCCCCTCTAATCTTTGTGGAGTTTTAACTCACTGTAAACAGACAGCTGTTGTCTAGCACAGTAGGTACTTTTACCCACATCTATCAGATAGTGGTCAGTGGAGTGGAATACTCTCCCATTAATCTGGACTAAATATTAATAATTGGATCATAATCGAATTACCAACAGTAGATCCCTTATTCCTAGTTTTAATTTTAACTGATTTTCATTTTATAACAAGTTTAGTAATTAATCTAGATAATTAATTCTACGAGGACAAATGAACAATCTCCCTGTGGTTCGATCCGCTCTTACCGGTTAATTTATTACTATGACACTCTTATACTTGGAGTAGGAACACTTATTTAGAACGTGTCAAGTTTTTGGCGCCGTTGCCGGGGAGGTAAGTCCGCATTTTCTTTGTAGAAGTAATTTCTTTTTAATTTTATTTTAGTTTTGCTATTTTTTTTTCTATCTTCGTTTTTCTTATTTTATATTCAGTTTTGCATCACTCATCTCAATCATAAACTTCATCTACTTAACAAAAAAAAAACACTTGTAATCATTAATCACATTTTTGCATTTTAGTCCTTCATCTTTTTATTTGCATTTTAGCTTATATCTAGTTTATATTTGCATATAGGTCATTTTAGTTTCATTTTTACATATCAGTCCCTGTAATTATCACATTTTCACTTTAGTCCTTAGATTTATAATTATTTGCGTTTTGCCCCAACACTTGTGTATATTTGCATTTACACCCTTAGAATTTTGTATCTTGTTATTTTTATCACTTTTTCTTTTATTTTCTTCATTTTTGTGTATTTCACCTCCATGAACCCTCATTACATTTGCATGAGACGTTGGTCTCGAACATCTAGTGGTAGATTAATTAGGAGATCACAATCACCCACATTCACCAATAACATGACTGAAAACCTACTTAGACATCCAACAGGAAACCAATCCGAGAACCTTTTAGACAACCTTGACAACATATCTCAACACAGCAACCATCCGCCTTATGTTGATCATGACCAACACATTAACCCAAATTCACCTAGAACTCTTAGAGACTACATGAACCCCACAAGTACTAGATTACCTTCATGCATAGCTTTCTTACCAAATGCAGCACACTTTAATTTTAAACCAAGAATCATTAAACTTGTATCCAAATTTCACGGTCTTGAATCTGAAAACCCATATTTGCATCTTAGGGAGTTTGAGGAAGTTTGAAACATTTGCACTGACCAAAATGTTAGCATGGATATAATCAGGCTTAAATTTTTCCCTTTTTCCTTAAAAGATAAAGCTAAAACTTGGTTACAAAACCTTAAGTCAGAATCAATTCAAACTTGGAATGATATGAACAGCAGTTCTTAAAGAAATTTTTCCCACCTCATAGAACAAACTCTCTTAAGAGGCAAATCACTTCATTTACCCAAAAACCTGGGGAAACACTTTACCAATAGGTTCAAAGAGTTGTTAAATGTCTGTCCACATCACGGTTTTGAAACATGGAGGATAATGTCACATTTCTATGAGGGACTCACACCCCAAAGAAGACAAGTCATTGAAATGGTGTGTAATGGGGAGTTCAATGACAAAAATCCTGAAGAAGCACTTGATTACCTTGACCATATCACCGAAAGTGCTCAAAATTGGGACACCATTGGTTCCTATGAGTCCATGACCAAACCACAACCATCTTCATCTAGTGGAAGCATTTACAATCTTAGGGAAGATCATGACCTTCAAGCTAGATTTGCATTCCTAATTAGGTAAGTTGAAGCTTTAGAAACTAAAAAGAGTGAACATGTAAAATCTATACAAGAAATCGCATGCCATGTATGTGATTCTGATGATCATATCACTCATAGTTGCCGAACTTTACCAGCCATAAAAGATTGCCTTCATGAACAAGCCAATGTTTTTCACACTTTCAACAAGCCAAATTCCAACCCATACTCACAAACCTACAATCCTGGTTGGAGAAATCATCCAAACTTTAGTTGGAGGAACAACAATCAAGCCCAGTCTTCACAACCACAAGGTCTATCACATCCACAAACACACCAGAATTTCCAAAACCCTCAAGGTTATGCACCTTATGTCTCACCATCTAGGAAAAACTCTGAAGACACGTTGTACTCATTCATTGATAAACAATAAGCCATTAACAGCCAAGCAACACAAACTTTGACAGATGTTAAAGATACTTTGGCAAAGATTGATTCTACACTCTCCACACACGAAAAAGGTAAGTTTCCATCCCAACCACAACCAAATCCCAAGGCTCAATCAAGTTCCTATGATAATAACCAACACCCAGATCAAGTCAAATCAATTATCACTCTTCGTAGTGGTAAGGTTATCGGAAAACCTAGTCTTGAATCTGGTAAAAATGATGATGAGTCATTTTTCAAGGGTAAGGAAGGGGTTGATGAAACCACTGTTGACGAAAAAATAATTGAATCCTCACCTAGACTCTCATATCCTCGGACTCTTAAAAATTCACAGAAATCGAAGCATCCCTCAGAGATTTTAGAAATTTTCAAACAGGTAAAGATCAATATCTCTTTGTTGGACGCAATCAAGCAGGTACCTTCATATGCCAAATTTTTGAAGGATCTATGCACTGTGAAAATGAAGCATCAGGTAAGAAAGAAAGCCTTTATGGCTGAACAGGTAAGTTCCATTCTTTCCAGTAAAAATGTTTTGAAATATAAAGATCCTGAATGTCCCACTATTTCTTGCATAATTGGTAACTGTAAAATTGAGCATGCTTTACTTGACCTAGGTGCTAGTGTAAATTTGCTCTCATACTCATTTTATCAACGACTTAAACTTGGTGAGTTAAAGCCGACTTCAACCACACTTTGTCTTGCTGATAGGTCAATTAAAATACCAAAAGAAATAGTGGAAGATGTGTTAGTACAAGTTGATAAATTTATCTACCCAGTAGATTTTATTGTCTTGGAAACACAACATGTTATTAATGAGCACAAATCAATTCCTGTTATATTGGGCCGACCATTTTTAGCTACTGCTAATGCCTTGATTAATTGCATAAATGGAATAATGAACATGTCTTTTGGAAATATGTAAATTAAGCTTAATATTTTCAACATGTCTAAGGAACCATTTGATGATGAAAATGAAGATGAAGATGTAGACATTATTGAAACCATTGTTGAAGATCATGTTCAAAAGGATTCATCTGAAGTTTGTTTGATCAATTCACCTGAGTCAAGCACGCATTCACATCTTGATGATTGTTTGTAGGTTATCGAAGAAGAAGGAGACACTTCAGATTTTGAAGAATTATAGTAGAAATATGACGTGCCAGAAGAAAAAACACCTCAACTGGATTTGAAGCCTTTACTAGAAGGACTTAAATATGTTTACCTTAGAGACAACCAGACCTACCCCGTGGTAATCTCTTCTAACCTTACAGAAGAGCAAGAAGGTAAGTTGTTACATGTTTTAAAGAAAAATAAGAATGCAATTGGTTGGACTTTGAAAGATTTGAAAGGTATTAACCCTTTGATTTGTTCACATCGAATAAATTTAGAGGAAAATGCTAAAACATATCGACAATCCCAAAGAAGACTTAACCCACACATGGAAGAATTTGTCAAGGCCGAAGTCCTTAATTTACTTGGCGTGGGAATTATCTACCCTATCTCTGATAGTAAATGGGTGAGTCCTACACAAGTTGTGCCAAAAAAAATCTGAAATCACTGTTGTTAAAAATGAAAATGTGGAGTTAAACCCAACTCGTGTTCCATCTAGTTGGCGCATGTGCATTGATTATAGAAAATTAAATGATGCCACTAGGAAACATCATTTTCTCCTTCCATTCCGTGACCAAATTTTAGAAAGAGTAGCAGGACATCCCTATTACTACTTTCTTGATGGGTATTCAGGATATTATCAAATTCCCATTGTATTAGAAGATCAAGAAAAAACCACATTCACATGTCCCTTTAGAACCTTTGTGTTTAGAAGAATGCCATTTGGTTTGTGTAATGCTCCGACCACATTTCAACGATGCATGCTACGCATTTTTAGTGACATGATTGAACATTGTTTAGAGGTCTTTATGGATGATTTAACTGTGTTTGGGAATTCTTTTGATAATTGTCTTAATAACTTGGATAGAGTCTTGAAACGTTGCATAGAAAAAGAACTTGTGCTTAACTGGGAAAAGTGTCATTATATGACCACGTCTGGAATTGTTTTGGGTTATGATGTGTCATCTAAAGGAATCGAGGTTGATAAGACAAAAATTGAAGTCATTTCGAAGTTACCACCACCACAAACAGTCAAAGATGTGCGGTTATTTTTAGGGCATGCAGGATTTTATAGGAGGTTTATTAAAGATTTCAGTGTCATGTCTAAACCACTTTGTAAACTCTTATTAAAAGATGCAAAGTTTGAATGGACACAAGAGTGTCAAGAGTCCTTTAAAAAGATAATTGACCTTTTAACATCTGTTCATATCATGCAATCCCCTGATTGGTTCTTGCCATTTGAATTGATGTGTGATGCGAGTGATTTTGTTGTTGGAGTTGTCTTAGGACAGAGAAGAGAAGGTAAGCCTTTTGTGATTTATTACGCAAGTAAAACTTTGAATAGTGCATAAATGAATTACACCACCACCGAGAAAGAATTACTTGTTGTGATATTTGCATTGGATAATTTTCGGTCATACTTGATAGGCGCTTCAACCATTGTTTTTACTAATCACGCTGCTTTGAAGTATTTAATATTTAAACAGGATGCAAAGCCAAGATTGATTTGCTGGATTTTGTTGCTACAAGAATTCAATCTCACAATCAAGGACAAAAAGGGTGCTGAAAATGTCGTTGCAGACCATTTATCATGACTCACCGCTGAGTCGTTATTTGATAAAGCACCCATCAATGATTCTTTTCCTGAAGATCTTTTATTCTCTATCACAACTTTGCCTTGGTATGCTGACATTGTTAATTATCTTGCAATATGAATGATGCCACTCGATTGTAATGCATAGGACAAAAAGAAATTTTTGACCGAGGTAAAACGTTTTTACTGGGATGACCCGTACTTATTCAAGTATTGTCCTGATCAAATTGTTCGACGGTGTATTCCAGTCAATGAGGTAAGTAGTGTCATTGAATTTTGTCATTCTGAAGCATGTGGTGGTCATTTTTCGTCAAAGAAAACGGTTGCAAAAATCTTACAGTGTGGATTTTATTGGCCCACCTTGTTTAAAGACGCACATGCATTCTGTAAAACCTGTGAAAATTGTCAAAAGTTAGGATCCATTTCCAAGCGAAATATGATGCCTTTAAACCCCATTCTTGTCATTGAAATATTTCATTGTTGGAGAATTGATTTTATGGGTCCATTTCCACCGTCATTTAGATTTTTGTACATTTTGGTTACCGTTGAATATGTGTCAAAATGGGTCGAGGCAATTCTTGTCGAAATAATGATCACAAAACAGTGATCAAGTTTTTAAAGGAAAATCTTTTGAGTGGATTTGGAATCCCTCGAGCCATTATCAGTGATGGAGGTAAACACTTTTGTAACAAACCTTTTGAGTCTTTAATGAAGAAATATGGAGTCACGCACAAAATTGACATACCATACCACCCTCAAATAAATGGTCAAGTTGAGTTAGCAAATAGGGAGATAAAACATATATTGCAGAAAACGGTTAACCCTGATCGAAAAGATTGGTCTCTTAGACTAAATGATGCACTTTGGGCTTACCACACTGCATTCAAAACATCTTTGGGTATGTCTCCTTATTGTTTAGTTTATGGAAAACCTTGTCAATTACCTGTTGAACTTGAGAAAAAAGAATGTTGGGCCACGAAAGCTTTCAATTCTAACCTAAATGATGCTGGTGAATTGCGCAAATTGCAAATAAATGAACTTGAAGAATTAAAAAACGATGCATATGAAAATGCAAAAATTCTTAAAGAAAAATCTAAAACCTTTCATGACAGCCGAATTTTAAGAAGATCATTTGAAGTTGGTCAAAAAGTTTTGCTTTATAATTTTCGACTTCATTTATTTACTGGCAAATTGAAATCAAAATGGAGTGGTCCATTTGTTGTGAAACACGTGTATCCATATGGTGCCCTTGACATTGAGAATCCTAGGAATGGTAATGTGTTTAAAGTAAATGGACAACGTGTGAAACCATTCTTAGAAAATACAGATTTTCAAAAAGACTTTGTCGTCCTTTTTGACCCTTGTTACAAATGTGGGTAAACAAACCTTTTGCTTTTGACTTTATTTGTATTTGTAATTATTATTTTTGTTTTTATTCGCTTTTAAGTTTTAAATTTTTGCAGGATTAATTTCTATGTTCAATTTTTGTTTGGTGTGTTTTGCCATATAACCCAGGTTAAGTGGCAGATAACGCTACTCCGTGACAATTCAAGTCGGTTTAATTCAGCTTCCCAAATAACTAATCCCCAAAACAAGGTATGGATAAAATTTTCAAAAACCTGCAAAAACATTTTTCATCATTGCCCCAAAATGCTCTGAAAAAGATTTACAAAGTATGTTCTGAAATATTACACTTACTGATGTTAAACAACATTCCTGTTGAAATTCGTTGGTTGATCGAAGCTAAGGTACGTCTAGCAGGTGAGTCTGATGATTCATTTATATCTTACATGCCTAGTTTTGGAAGAAGTAACCTTGTAAAAAAATGAATAGCTAAAAAGTTAGGGATTACTTGTCACAAATGTGCACATACAACTTGCAACACACGTTGTCGTTCTTTAGGAATGGTGTCTAATAATCGGGAAGATAAAATTTTATTCATTAGGCATGGTTTGCGTAGGGAGTCATTGCATAATATCCTAATGACTCTTGATGCACATCCTAGTGGATATGTGCAAATGACAATTGACCGATTATGGCCATAATTTCAAAAAGAACATGCACATTATAGTCTTGTGAATCTGACTTTAAAAGACTCTGTTTGCCAATTTATAAGAAAATTGGATGGAAAGCATATCCCCGACCCATAGAGGGTGTTGAAGCCGTTTCCGAACGTAAAACCAGAGAAAGATATGAGCCACAATCACAACTACCAATAAATATCCTTTTGTTTTTATTATCTTTTTCCTTCAGCATTTAATGTCTTTTGTAATTATTGTTGTTTACTTTTGATTTTTGAACCATTTGGATCTAATATCATTGACAAATTTGCCGCCCTATACATATAGGTGTATCATTGTGTTACCTTTTTGAGATCTATAAATACAAGCATTTGTTTTCCTTTTTGCTTCAAGCACTCATAAACATTCAAAAGAAAATTTCAGAGAGTGCATTAATGGCGTCACCTTCAACTAAATGATTCACAAACATTTATGTGTTCGGTGGCTCCAATTATGGGAAATACAGAGAGTTTGTTGATGTTGTAACTCATCTTGGTAAGGTTTTGGCTGGGCGAAAAATACACCTAGTGTATGGAGGAGGTAATTTGGGATTAGTGGGGTGTGTTTCACAAGCTGCACGAGATGGAGGTATTCAAGTTCTGGGTATTGTCACAAAACCTATGGCCGCAGCAGACATCGTCGGAAAGACAAACGACGAAGAGCTAGTTGTTTCAGGTATGACTGAAAGATTGTCTGCTATGTTACATCATGCTGATGCGTTTATAGCTTTGCCAGGTGGTTTTGGAACCTTAGAATAAATTTTTACAATGGCATCCTGGGTGCAACTACACATCCATGAGAAACCCATCGGTTTGTTGAATGTTAATAAATTTTATGATGGTTTGCTTTCATTTCTTGGTCATGCTCAGAAAAATTATTACATTTCACCTTCAATCCGAAAAATCTTTACCTCTGCTTCAAGTCCTCATGACCTGATTGACCAGTTACAAGCTTTTAATTATAAGCCAGATCCCTCAACCTCTAAAATAAATTGGTCCATTGATGAAGAGAACAAAAAACGCAGAATTGATCTGAATCTCAGTTTGTGATTTTCTCATGGTTTTTATGCATTTTATTTTCCTTTATTTTGTATTTCTTTTGTTGTTTTGCAGGATTTTGTTGTCTTTCAAGTTCTTCATGCGATATCTTCTAAACCTTACCTCTTTCATAAGACATTGGGGACAATGTCTTGTTCTGGTTGGGGGAGGGGATAGTTGATGCAATAACTTTTGTTTTTCAAAAAAAAAAAAAAAAACTTCTGACCATTTTTTTTTGTAAAGATGGCCGAGTAAGGAGATCTTTTAGATACTTCTGAGACGCATCTTTGTAGTTCTGATGCATTTTTTTTCCTCTCTTCTGACTATTCAAATTTATAAACTCTTCATTGTGATATCATTGACTAATCCTTTTGTTTATTAAGTCATCTTGAGAAATTTTTCGAACTATTCTGGACACACACGCACATTGACACGTGATTATGTGCAGTAAGTTGAGATTTTACGATATTTAATTCTGAAACATCATTCAAGGGTAACAACCGAAGACGGTGGTCTTGTTTAAATATATATATATATATATATATATATATATATATATATATATATATATATATTTATAATAACAATAATAATTCTGTGTGTTTTGACCAAAACTCTTACTTAGTGGCCGGGCCTCATGCCTCAGTAAGCATCGAGTGTTCGCCTAAAACAGTGGAGTCTGGATAAGAATAAAGTGCAGTTCTGTAGCCTTTTTAACTCGAGCAATTAAGTCCAAAGGGTGCTTCAACACCTAATGCCTTAAGACCAACTGGTTTGGGAGTCATTGACCCAAAGCTCGTTACATGGGTTAAAGAAAAAGCTTAAGGGAATTGTACTAAAAAAAAAACATCTGCAATCCGTGTAATTAAGCCCGTAGGAGTGTTTTAACACTTAATGCCCTAAACCAATTGGTTTAGGAGTCATTGGCCTAAAGCTCGCTATATGGATTAAAGATGGAATGTTTGTTTCCAATTTTGTTATATTAAAAAAAAGAATAAAATTGTTGCTTAAGGAAAAAGCTTTGATGAGATTTCAGAATGAAAATGTTGTTTGATTTCAATTGAATCTCATAGTTATCGTGTTGATCTTTATTAAACACAAGAAATTTTGATTGATAACTCAATTGATGACTGGTTGTCAAAGGGTGAGAAAAGAGGTATGGGAGAGTTTATCTATTTGGTAGTTTAGATATTTGAATTTGAGTTTTTACTATTTTCGTTTTAGTTGCTAGGGACTAGCAATAAGCTGGTTGGGGGGTGTGATTAACACTGAAAAGTGTATGTTTACTAAGGGATAATATCATCATTTTACACTTCCAATATGATTAATTCCTTAATTTAGACATAATTTCGTTCGATCGCGTAAATAAATGTGTTGTGCAGTAATCAGTGTATTTTTCTTTGTATTTCAGAGGTAATTCGATCAATTCAGAATTATGGAGAAGTCATATGGCAAAACAAACATCATTTTCAAGTTTTGAACGTCAAAAACCTTAGGAAGGGCATGAAGGGCATTTTTATAATTTTGACTAGTCACTGTTCACAGTTGACTTTCACTGTTCCTGATGACGTGGCACATTTCTATTGGACTGAATTGCGAGTGCACCATACACACGATTGCAGAGAATCACATTCTAGAAGTCGGTGCACTGCTCATAGTTGACTTTCTAGAAGATTATTGACCGATGACGCAACACATTTCTATTGGTCTAAATTGTGAGTGCACCGTACACGTGCTGCAGAGAATCATATTCTAGAAGCCGGTGGACTGTTCATTATTGACTTTCTCGGATGCATTCACTGTTCACTATTCACTGATGACATGACGAAATCTGAACGCTCCATTCTAAATTCATCCGATGGCCAATTTTCATCCGTATTTTGTATAAATTAGGGACCTCTCCCCCTTAATTTTCATATTCTGAATCCAAATATGATATTAAATTTGTGAAATTCTCTCTCTTTTGTTCTCAAATTCTCAGTTTAAATAAAATAGTTATTTTCTAGTTAAATTATGTTTGACTAATTTTATATAGCTTAGGCCAAAGGTGATACTGTTGGTATGGAAAATATGATCCAATTATGGTAAGTTTATTATTTTTTTGCTTTCTCCCCTCTGATCTTTGTGGAGTTTTAACTCACTGTAGTCAGACAGATATTGTCTAGCACAGTGACTACTTTTACCCATATTTATCAGAGAATGGTTTCTCCCTTCTGATCTTTGTGGAGTTTTTGACTCACTATAGACAAACATATATTGTCTAGCACAGTGAGTACTTTTACCCATATCTATCAGAGAGTGGTTTATCCCCTCTGATCTTTGTGGAGTTTTAACTCACTGTAGACAGACAGTTGTTGTCTAACACAATGGGTACTTTTACCCACATCTATCAGAGAGTGGCCAGTGGAGTGGAATACCCTCCCATTAATCTTATTAATAATGGATCATAATCGAATTACCCTCCCATAAATCTGGACTAAATATTAATAATTGGATCATAATCGAATTACCAACAGTGGATCCCTTAGCCCCAGTTTTAATTTTAACTATTTGCATTTTATAACAAACTTAGTAATTAATCTAGATAATTAATTATACAAGGACAAGTGAACAACCTCCACGTGGTTTGACCCAATCTTACCGGTTAATTTATTATTATGACACTCTTATACTTGAGAGTATGAATACTTCTTTAGGACGTGTCAACGGCTCTAGTAACAAATTTTTAATTTTAAAATTTTTAACTTGTAACCATTTTCACGGCATTGGTAACCACTTTTTATTTTCTAAAATTTTGACTTGTAACCATTATCACGGTATTGGTAACCAATTTCATGACTCTAGTAACCATTTTACGACTCTGGTAACCAGTTTTTAATTTTTAAAATTTTGACTTGTAACCATTTTCACAGAACCATTTTTACGGCTCTAGTAACCATTGTTACGCTTTTTAATTTTTGAAATTTTGACTTGTAACTATTTTCATGGTATTGCTAACCACTTTCACGGTTCTAATAACCAATTTACGGCTTTGGTAACCACTTTTTATTTTTTAAGATTTTGACTTGTAACCATTTTCACAGCGATAATAACCATTTTCACGGCTCTAGTAACCATTTTACAGCTCTGGTAACCACTTTTTAATTTTTGAAATTTTGACATGTAACTACACGGCTCCAATAACCATTTCATGGCTTTGGTAACCGTTTTTTTTTTTGTTTTTTTTTACTTGTAACCATTTTCACGGCGATGACAACCATTTTCACGGCTCCAGTAACTATTTTACGGCTCTGGTAACCACTTTTTATTTTTTAAAAATTTTGACTTGTAACCATTTTCACGTTATGAGTAACCACTTTCACGGCTCCAGTAACCATTTAACGGCTCTGGTAACCACTTTATATTTTTAAAATTTTGACTTGTTACCATTTTCACGATGGTAACCATTTTCACGGCTCTAGTAACCATTTTACAGTTCTGATAACACTTTTTTAATTTTTGATTTTTTGAACTATAATCATTTTCACGATATTGGTAACCACTTTTTATATTTTATTTTTATCTTTACATGGTGATAGTGAAGTTTCTGTTATATTTTCATCTTTTTATTATCTCTCTATAATATGCCTTTTGTTTTTGCAGGAGTTAATGTCGGTTGGCAAAATATGTAATTTTCTCATCCATTTTTTCCCCTTATATGTGTGTTTCAATGGACTAGCTAATCGCATATCGAAGTTTGTGTTATACATGCTTGCAATAATTTTAGCTTTCACTTTTGTTTAGTACCACTTATTTATGCTTAAAATATTTTTATTATATGTTTCAAAAAAATATTTTTATTAAATAATTTGGAGTATGATTTTTGTTTGGTACCAAATATAGATAGTAAAGCTAACCCAGTAAAGATTTGAGAGTTTTTACGTGCTTATTCTTATGGTGGAACATTAGTCGTGGGCAACTCAATTTTTATAAAAAGGTTTTTTTCTGACACTGATCAATTTCCTCCCTATCATTGAAATTCTTTTGAAGGATGTTTGTAAGGGTTAAAATAATAATTGACATTTTTTGGAGATGACATTTCAACACTGTCACTGGTTTAATGATTTGTCGTTTAATTATAGTGAACAGATAACAATACCCCCAATAGTAGTTTCACATCATATTTCTTCCAATCAATTTATAGTGACAGAGTTGTGAAGTAGAGAGAGAGTACCTTTAAAACCTAGACAATCACTCAAACGGCGACGAAGTGGTACTACTCTGGGTCGAGTTGCCCGGTCAACTCGCAAAGGGGGTGGTGGCAACGCCCCTGGAGCATTTTTCAATTTAAATTTACAAAAGGCTTGAGCCTTTATAATTGCAACTAATTAATTTTGCTATGTAAATGAAATAAACAACTAATTCAACTATTTTTAAAACAAAACACGTATAATACAACTACCACTAATTATGTAACATGTAATAATTTTTATTTCTTTAAAAACTATGTTACTTAGAAAAAATAACCTGTAGTTTAGTGTTGTAATATTTTTAAAAATAATATCAAAAAAATTGAAAAACAAAAATTCTAGTGGTTGGGCCTAGTTTCCAAAACTGCTGGAGTTACACACCATTCATTCAATATATTTAATTCTCTCTACTCACTCTACCCCTTCTCAACCGATAACACCAACCAACCATCATCAATCTCTCGTTCCACTGCTTGTATTTTTGTTGTTTGAAGATTCTTTCCTTGGTGCCGATCACCAACGTTTAACTGTTGCTCAGACATTAGTATTCAACATTTAGCTGTTGTGAATTCCTTTGTCTTCAACATTTTACTCCTGCTCAATCCTCTGTATTCAACATTGTGTTGGTACACAAACATCTGCAACAAGTCATTTTGTTATCTTCTCAATACATGTATGTAATTAGCTTGTGTTTAACATGTGTATATTACATTTCAAATACATATGCATGTTGCATTTAAACAAACAAATTAAACTTCAACAATCGGTGGTTTGTTATGTTGTTGATAAATGAATCTCGACTCATACTTTTTTAGCATCTCCAAATAAAAATTTGATTTAAACCAAGGGGGGCCTTCAGCTTGGGATAACACAAACCTAACATACAATAACTACTCTTGTGGTGGTTCGAGTTCCAATTTCTTATGTACAATTTCTGTTTCTGACTTACGAATTATATACTTTTTTATTAGGAAGATAGTTGCTTGGGTGGAATGGAAGACACAACTACAAAGTTTCAGGAGTTTAGCAAATACTAGTATCTTTAGTACACACCGATCATATTTATGGCATATGCCAATCTAGGAAATGGGGGAGTGGGCAGTTCCAGATCTGTTAATGGATTCAAGAGTTCATCAAGTTCAGTCAATTGGCTGGGGCGAGAAATGCTAGAAATGAGATTGCGGGATAAAGTGGACCATGATAAGGACAGAGTACGCTTTTCATTTTTAACTGTTTTAGTAATCACAAATATTGATTGGTTTATCTTTCTTCAACTGTTTGTTATACACAATTTTTTTTTTGCAAGGCGGTGGGTATAGTGTAATCTTTAAGGGTGTTTTTCCCAATTGAATATTGGGAATTTAACTAAAGTCTAGTCCTAAGGATCCCCAAAATCTTGTAGGGACCCATCCACATTTGGGGGTAAAACGTCCTCCAAAAACGGGGATTATGACAGATGAATTTCACCCCCAAATCTAAATAGGGGTTGGGATGGGTTCCCCATCCTCACATCCCCCACCCCAAAAGGTATTTTTTAAGGGGCAATCATAGGTCCTGGACTTTTTTTTTTCAAATTCCAAATAGTTTGCAACCTTTGGTCCTTTACATAAGTGACCAATAGGTTTGTGATCCAGGGTAAAAAACTGAGTCCGAAGATATGTGAAAACGAAGGACTCCTCAGTCAACATCCTCTAAGTGAACTTCTTAAGCATAGCCTTGTTAAGAATACAAAGGTATTTAACACTAAGACCACCACCATCCTTAGGCCTGCATCAAGGTTTTCAAGCAACTTTGACAGATTTACGACTGTCAATCGAACCAGTCCAAAAAAAATTCCGATTAGCAACATCTAAATCTTTTAAAAGAGATGAATACAAACGATAAACTTGAAAGGAATGCAGGAAGTGTTGGGGTTTATGCCTTAAAGATGTAATTTGTAAATTGAGTTATAAAATAAATAAAAGGAAAAGTTCAATTCATTCATGTTGTGTTGTTTATTTTATAACTTGTGCATTTATTTAACATCCAAGATTGCCGGATGTAATCTCGAACTGTGTATATGAGTGTCATATACGGATGGATACAGTAAGAGACGTGCAATCTAAAGAGGCCATAGATAGCAAATAAATCTGCGTACTTTATTTGTGGTTAATCTATAGTTGTGGTCCATTCTTTAATGTACGGTGATTCTATCCTGAATCATTCCTATGAGATATGGAAATGGAGACACCTTGTATGATGTGATCATATAGGACTGGGTCATGATCTATATGAATCTCTCACCAAGATCCGTTTACCGATGAGATTCAAATATATCAACTAATGATGGCTATATGTGGGTGATCTTAATCCTGAGTGTCTTATCGACTCCTTCAGGTAAGATCTTGGTCTTTGATATACCATGTGAAGAGAACAAGGCAACTGCATCAAATGATCCATTGCATGTTCCGGTTGGGCCAATAACAAGGGCAAGAGCTAAGAGATTCAAAGAAGCACTAAATGGCCTAATTTAAGACACTTGGGCTGATTTTGAATTGTTGAAGTCCAAGATAAGCCCACATGAAGACCAAGGCATAATTAATGTCATTAAGGCAATTGATTGGGCCGAATAAGGAAGACTTGGGTGTGTGGCACAAGCTAGGAGAAGAGTCAACTTTGGCTGATTTATTCCCTTTTAATTTCCAAAGAATAATGGTTGATTTGTTTCCCAAATTAAGGGGCTGATTTGTTTCCAGATTTAGCTTTCCAATTAGGAAGCAAGTCAATAGTTGCTAGTTTAGTATTTATTTATTTCCTAAATTTGTTTGCATTTATTTTCATAATTGTAAGACATTAATTGCCTAATATTTATTCCCTTTTAGGTCTTAGATATTTTTAGTATAAAAGGGACCAATTGATGTAGTTGGAGAACAGACTTGAATTGAATAAAAATTGTGAGAGTTCATCTCTTTTTTGGTTCTGAAAACTTGACTTATCACTCACATCTTCTTCTTGTTCTTGAGTGTGGCGTCTTCAACTTCTTGATACCGTTGGTTCTTACCTCTTTATAGGTAACGGGTCGCGGTCCGATAACGTTCTTGTTTATAAACTTGGTTAGAAAACGATCATTCGTTACCATATATTGGTTCCGGGTCTCACTGCTCTTGGTGAGGTTCATATCACCATGGGTGATGTCGGATGCAGTTCCCGATCAATATGCTCCGTATGTTGGGATTACGGTTTGGCTTGTGGTTGGGAAGGTTTGTACATAATAGTGGAATCCACTCATTCTTGTGAGAAGTAAACGGTAGTTCCCTTAGTGGTTGATTCGAGACTTGGACAATATGACCGCTCTCCTAGTTTCTTAAGGAAATAGGATTTATTGTTCATTATAGAATCAACGGTACTTAAAGGATATATGTAATTAGAGGGGTATAACGGACATTATGACCCAACTCTAATTATGAACTACTGTGGAGGATCACACCATGTGTAATAGTTATATCTCGATGGACACAGAGTTGTATCGGTCTGTGTAAAAGTATCTACAGTTTAGAGAGTGCAGCTTCGGGGTTTTAGTGGAATAACACCAGAGTTAATAATCAATGAATATTAATTAAAGAGTTTAATTAATGATTCTGAGGATTATTGGAGCTCAAAATACTAGGTCCATTAGGTCCCCTTGCTAGCCCGATCGATTTAGATAACAAGGGTCACCGTTAATTAATTGGATTCTCCAATTAATTGTGTTACAAAAGTGACACGTATATATTCGGGAATTAATTGAATTATGAGATTATTTAATTAATGAATGTTAATAGTTAAATTAATTAAATAATTAGATTATTTAATTATATTGATAATTATGAATTAGTAATTAACTATTAATTAGAGGGTGTTAGTTGATATATGGATTTAGGTTAAGATAAAATAATAGGATTATTTTATTTTACTAAATTATTTATCTAAGTATTTGAATTAAAGTTTAAATTTAAAATACTTATTATCACTTTTAATATATTAGATATATTTAAAAAAGATATATATCAATTATAACACAAGAGATTACATTAGATGCAAATTGGTATATGCATATATATAAATATTTGTATAGTATACGAGCAATAAGTTTTATATATATATATATATGAGGGTGAAAAAAGAGAGAGATATTGCTCTCTGAGCATAGGCATGAAAAAGATATATATATTGTGAAAAGATAGAAATCAGAGGCAATAGTTTTCTTTGGTGGCTTGAAACAAATATATATATATAAAGCAATTTTTTTTTTTTTGCATGAGATGCAATTTATATGTGCTTGAAATCAATACACCAAATTGAGAAGAAAGAGTTTCTTCAAGTATTTCTCTACATCCTCCATTCAAGTTTCTGAGACCGTGACGCTCCCATACACAATTACCAGTTCCGGGAGATAGCGAGGAAGATCGAGTGGTTCAGACAGGAGCATATCGTAAAGTGAAGGAGCCTCCAAACATTGGTAAGATTTTCTTCTTCTGATTTTATTGATTACAATTTCCTGCGTTTTTATATTGTATGTATTAGTTCTGAAAAATAATTACGATCCAAAGTTCACTGGTCCCAGATACAGATATGATATGTATTAAAAAAAATTAAAACCTAGTTTCGTTGCGTAACCGGTGAACGAGGTTTCAACAATTGGTATCAGAGCCAGGTTATTTTTCAGAACAATAAATTATTTTCGATGCTTCTGTATGTATGATTGTGTAGGCACAATTTAAATTGACTGTATGTTGTTTTTGTATGTATATTTTTTTTATTTATAAAAACATGGTTGATCGTAAATTTTTATGGTACTGTCGATTTAGGGTTCATGAGTTGTATTATTGTTATTATTATTTTTTTCAATTTTTTTATTAAATTGTATTAAAATATATATAATACGTGAACCTAGTTAAAACATATGAAGTCAACGTCACAGAAGTTGTGCAATTGTTGCACAGTGTACATGTAATGAGAAGTTGTGCAATTTTAAAATTGCATGTATGTGGTGGGACCACAAGCAACACCTTGTGCATGTGAGACATGCGTGGTGGCAATACAGGCAATACAAGCAACACACATGACCTGTACAACAGCACGTGTACGTTTCTTAAGGCAATTGTTGCCTAGTCCGTTCCGTACAGATTTTCCGTTTTGGAATCATGATATAAATCAAAGTGATTTGAAGAGATCGAAAGATATTTGAAGTTATTAGAAGACCAAGGAATGTCTTGGGAAATTTTTTGTAATTTTAGATTTCAATTTTTAGGTTAAATAATCCACAGTACTCGGTCAATTCATATATACTTGATATTATGTGATAATAAGAGCATTGTTATGCATACGTATGTCATTTAGATTATATATGCCTACAATCATACATGCATCATAGCCTGATATTTTTTATATTTTTTATATTTTTTTTAATGTGATTAAAATGGACAATATATATAATTGGCTATGAATAATGAGATTGGTTTTTAATGATTAGAAAATTTGATAAATTAACCGAATAAAGTATTAGAGTTTTAATAGTTAGAACTTGGTAAACATTAACATAATAATCTGACCTTAGTAAATAGTTTATAAAATTTTAGATTATTCACTAATAGATTATATTTTTAATTATTAAAAATCATTAATAATTTATTAATTAATTAGAATTTGTTTCTAGTTAGTTAATACGTTAGATAACTTAATGTGTTGGTTATGAATAAATATATATATAAAAATCTTGACATGATTACCGATGATGATTGGAATAAAGCTTTTGAGATGATGGCATTTATAGAAGTTTTTTATAAAGCTACTTTAATATGCTCTGGAGTTTATAAACCAACTTCAAATGAAGCTTTTAAATGTATATGGTCGATTTCATGTCTTTTTAAAAATCATATAGGCAATCCTTATTTTACAAATATTTGTAATATTATGGAGACACAATTTCAAAAATATTGGAAGGATACGTCAATGATCTTTTTGGCTGTTGCAGTTCTTGATCTACGGTATAATCTTACAGGTGTAGAAAATATAATTGCTAACATTAATACAAATTTGAATGCAATGCTTGATGTTGATATTATTAAAGTTTAAAATTGGTTAGATGAAATATCTTCAGATTGCTCCAAGTTCTATGTGAACATTGATACTGAGGCACGAAATCCTTCTTCTGTTCAAGAAGAAAATACCGAGGAAGCTAACTTTTGACAAATGATGAACAATAAAGGTAAGAGAAAAACAGGTGAAACATCCACAGTACATTGTATGAAGTTAGCTAAATACGTGGAAACCGATTATATTTATTATATGAATAGTAAATAATTAAATGACTTTGATGTTTTGCAATGGTGCAGAACACATCAGAGTAGTTATCATGTGCTCTGGCACGTGATCTACTAACTCCTTAAGTGTCCATAGTTGCATCAGATTTTGCTTTTAGTGCAGGTGGTAGGACAATGACCGATAGAGGCTGCAAAACAAAGAGAAAAAGATTGGCAAGCACATTTGGAGGCGGAGTTTAGAATCTTGGAATTTGAATTAGTGTGGGAATTGGGAAATGCAAATATTATGGATTGAATATTTGAATGTAATGTTTGGGTGGGATTCGTGGGAAATGCAAATGATTGATTGATTGATTAACCGGCAATATGTGCTTGGTAGCTTAAATTATATTTGTGTCGATATCGACCTATTTGTAAAAGTAATCGAATTAAGAAATAGATTATTATTTTTAATCAAAAAAAAATTATTGTTTTTAAACGAATGTAAGTTGTAAAGTCTAAAATACCATTTTCTTAAAATAAAAAAAAAACAATTTTGTACATGAAATATTCCATATATATCATGTTGAGCATGAAATATCCTATGTATGTCATATTAGATATGAAATATCATATGTATGTCATATATGGTATGAAATATCTTATTTATGCAGTATTTCTTATAAGACATGAAATATCATATGTATGTCATGTTAGGCATGAAATATCCTATGTATGTCATGTTGGGTATGAAATATCATATTTATGCAGTATTTCATATAAGACATGAAATATCTCATTTATATCATATTGTTCATGAAATATCTCATATATGTCATGTTGGGCATAAAACGGTATTTCATATAAGGCATGAAATATCTCATATATATCATGTTGTGTATGAAATATCTCATGTATGTCATGTTGAGTACGAAATATCCTATGTATGTCATGTTATGTATGAAACATCCTCTTTATGCAGTATTTCATGCAAGGCATGAAATATCCTATGTATGTCGTGTTGGATATGAAATATCCTATTTATGCAATATTTCTTATAAATAATGAAATATCTCATGTATATCATGTTGTGCATGAAATATCTCATGTATATCATGTTGGATATGAAATATTCTATTTATGCAATATTTCTTATAAATAATGAAATATCTCATGTATATCATGTTGTGCATGAAATATCTCATGTATATCATGTTGGATATGAAATATTCTATTTATGCAATATTTCTTATAAATAATGAAATATCTCATGTATATCATATTGAGTATGAAATATCCTATGTATGTCATGTTGGGTATGAAACATCCTCTTTATGCAGTATTTCATACAAGACATGAAATATCTCATATATATCATGTTGTGTATGAAATATCTTATGTATGTCATGTTGGACAAGAAATATCATATGTATGTCATGTTGAGTATGAAATATCCTATTTATACAGTATTTCATATAAGACATGAAATATCCTTTGTATATCATGTTAGGAATGAAATATCCTATATATATCATGATATATACATGAAATATCTCATGTACCTCAAAAATACATGACTGTAAAATATTAAGTGATGTGTCACGTTAAACATGAAATAACCAACTTATATCACTGTTACCGTGACACATTACTTGAAATATAATTTGAAATCGAAATAGAAATTTCTTTCATTGTCACTAAAAAAACTTCAAATTTGAAACAAAATAACAAAGACCCATCAACAACATCATCTAAAAAACACAACAATACCATTGAAATTGAAGATTTATAAACTTTGAATTTTTGAGAAGAGATTCAACCACAACCTCAAAATTTTCAAAAAACTCTTCCCAAATATTGGTTTCTTTGCGATTTCCCTTCAAAATAACTTTAATTTCTTGACAAAATTTCGTTAACAATTAAGATTTGATAAAGATACGAGTGATAAAAAGATGGGTGATAGAGATGGGTGATAGAGAGAGATGAGTGATGGAGAGAAAAAAATAAAGGGAAAAAAAGAATAAAATGGTTGTTTTGTAATTTATTGACTAAAAACAATAATGTATTATGATGATTGGTTACAAACAATAAAAAAAATAGAATTTGGTTAGAAACAATAATCCATTCTATGGTTTGATTATTTTTTACAATTTTCAATATAATAAATTACATTTTATGTACAAATAGATTTTTTATTAATTAATTAGGTTGTCTACGATAAATAATTTTTTTCTTCCAAAATCCAAACTAACAATTTTCAATAAATAATCGGACTATTTTTAGTTCAAAATTATGAAAATCCAATTTAATACGAATCCGGTCCGATTTTTGTCCAAAAATTATCCAAAACATAGTCAGAAAATTATCCACAATTTTGTCCGAAACCGAATCTGCATCCGATCATAATCCGAAAAAATACGTATCCGATCCGATCTGAAATATTTGATCGGAAGCCTTTATTTAGTGAAATTTCGGTCCAAAATTTTTCAGACAAAAACCGACCCGAATCCACCAAAAAATCTAAAAAAATCAGATTCGGATAATTCGAATCCAATCTGATTGACACCTCTATGTTAGATGGGAAATGACTTTGAAATTGAAAAGAGAAAGATAAATAGAAAAGAGCGTTGTGTTAATAAAGTTGTATTACCTTGTTGAAGATCCGGATGCTAGTTGGTTTTGAAAATTTGATTGTAAGAGTGGTTTTTGGCAGATAAAACTAGATGAAGAATCGGTTAATTGGACAACCTTTAGCTGTTCTGAAGGACACTTTGAATGGTTAGTCATGCCATTTGGATTAAAAAATACTCCCTAAGTCTTTCAAGAAAGAATGGATAAAATCTTTAAAAAGTTTTCCAGTTTCTGTATAGTATATATAGATGATATCAGTGTCTTTAGTAATAATAGATATATACATATGCACAATGTTAGGCAAATTTTAGAAACTTTCAAAAAGAATAATATAATTATATCAAAATAAAAAATAGAGTTATTTAAAAATAAATTAGAATTTTTAGGACTAATTATAGATAAAGGAAAAATAGAATTATAACCTCATATAATTACAAAGATTTTAGAATTTCCAGATAAAATAGAAGAAACTAAGGAGTTACAAAAGTTCTTAGGATTATTAAATTATGGTAGAAAGTTTATACCTAATTTAAGCACCTTAGTCATACCCCTTTACAACAAAGTTAGTAAAAATGGCCAAATATTCTTTAATAGTGAAGATGTGAAGTTAATCCAGAAAATAAAAAAGACAGTACAAAACCTAAGCCCAATAGCTTTACCTATAGATAGCTATTATAAGATAGTTCAAACATAGGCCGAGATATTAATCCGAAAGCCCACAAAGAATAGTTTAAAAATACAGAAGAAATAACTATGTATGCTAGTGGAAAGTTCTCAGAAGCAGAGTTCAGAAGATCTAGTACAGAATTAGAAATATTAGGAATTATTAATTCATTAAATCAGTTCCACATTTATATACAAAATGAATCATTTACTGTAAGGACTGATTGTAATAATATAGTAGAATTCTACAATAAAGTACAGAAGAAATTTTTTGAAAAGAAAAACTCTTTTGTTAGTAAAAGATAGATTGGTTTTTAGAAATTTTAACAGGAAGAGGATACAAATCAGATTTTGAACATATTAGTGGAAAAGATAATACTATATCCGATATTTTATTAAGACTAATAGATTGTTGATCATGACTACAGGAATGACAGGAAGTTCAAAGAATAGCCAGAATAGCTCAAGCTCTGTTTCTCTTTCTCAAAGCCTTAGTGGTAAAAAGCTTAGCATAAGAACTCACGATATTAATTATTGTTCAGGTGTTCCCATCCAACCTTTGGTGCAATTAAAAGAAAAGATTACTGAAGTTCAGCTAGCTATATTCAACAATATTTGGTTTTTTAGAAATGATAATAAAGGTTTTCTCCAAACACTAAATGTTTTAAGCCAATACTTTTCAGACAATAACAATTTTAATTTTTATGTTGTCTTTAAAGGAAGAAGAACATGAATCTTTCCTACCTGGCAAGAAACTGTTGGCAGTGTAGAAGATTTTCCTAACCCTATATTAAAAGGTTACTACACTTTTGAAGAAGCTCAAAAAGCTTTAAATATGTTTCTTCAAAACCAATATGGTTTCGAGCCTATCTTGGAATTCAATGGTTGTACCTAAGTTTTAAATTTTATGAATCATTTCAAAAATATTAATACAACAAAAAATAAGATTCCTGAAGAGCTAGAAAGTTGTAAAGAATGTATGAATGATCTTTTGATCAATCCGTAAAATAAAAATACAGTACTAAAGTAAGAATTGGCTAGAGCTGAACAACTAATAGAGCGGTTTCAGAAGATGAAAACAACAGAGAAAAAAGAAGAAAAATAAGATCAAAAGAAGAAAAAGGGCAAAGGAAAAATAGAAGAGAAAAAAAAATCTCCCTTAGATATTATTAACATTACCCTAATGAGGGATCAAACTAAATATATACATATAAAGCGGTAGAAAATCTAACTAATGATATAAAACAGAGCATCTTTGGTCATGCCAGAGATGATAATCTGAAGCGGTTTTTAAAAATCCAAAGATTTCTTTCTCAAGCAGTAGGATTACCTAACGGTATGACTACTCTTTTACATCAAGGAAATATAAATCATAGTTTTCTATTCAAGTTTATGTCTGTCCATATTCATTTGGATGATTTTCCAATGAATTTTGACATTCCAGAACTAGGACAAGTTGACATTGAAGAACTTTTTAGTTTTGGGATTATCGATACCATCAATGCATCTAGTATCATTAAAATCTCATTCCTTCCTAAGAAACTCCAACAATCTATCAGGAAATTTGGAGGAATAAAATGTTTTGTTCTTGACATAGATTCAATACCATGTGAGTGGATAATTAGTCAGCCCTACAAGATAACAAGCTACCTTTCACCTTATCACTATATAATGATAATTCCCTATAATGTCCCTGTACAAGTGATAGATGGAGAAAATCATCTAGCAGATCTCATGGACATGTGTCCCGAGTACCTACAAAGGTATAGAGCACATAAGTATTTTCTCAACATCAACTTGGTCAGGCCCAAGCTGATAGGTCAGACTCCTCACATGTTAATTTTCATCAGAGACAATAATGTTTGGTTCAAGTATCCCATACCTTAGGTTTTCTTGAGCCCTGAATTAGATGACTACTTAAGAGAAGTTCAAAAGCAAGAAATAATAAGGTTAGGAGATCCTCTTCTAGAATATAGTGATTATGAACTAGATGATGAAGCTTATCATAATCTAGATAATTGAAGATAAGTTAAGAGATAAGATGGTATATGAAGAAGAATCCAAGAATAGTAAAAAGCAGCCTTATTATAAGAAGACAAAGCGTAGGCAAGGGAATCTCCTTTTACTATTTACTTTATGGTGTCTGTACTAGATTCTAAATCTTCATATAAGGTTTACAGTATTGAACTTTCATATTCTAATTTTGGGGGTTCTTCTATAGTCGTAGACTTTTTTATATAAGAAAGATTACTAGTTTCTAGCTTAGACAGAATAAATGTTGACTTTTAAAAGAAATTGACACCATTGTGTGTGATTAACATACTTCCGTTATTTCCTAAAATAAAATTTAATCCTAAAACAAATTTAGAACTTGCCGGTTGATTTGTAATTAAGGTTTGTGGTAAGTTATGAGTTTCTTCGTTAATCCTAATAGGTATATTTATTAAGCATTCGATTATCTGAATTGTTCTTTCACTAAATGTTCTTAGTTCTATATAAGCTCCTAACTTAGTCCTATATTCTTCAGGGGCTAAATTTTCATGGATGATGCATTTATTAGCACCATTATCTATTATTGCTTTAGTCTTTATAGGTCTTGACTTATAGAGTATTTCTACATCTATTAAAATTAATTCACTTTCAGCTCTATTTATCTCATCTGTTTGTCTACTATTTTGTTGGCCTATACAATTTTTACAATAATATCTTTTATTATCTTCATATCCTTTGTTGAATTTTTTGTTACACTTACAACAATTTTTTCCTAAAAATGATATAATTTCTTCTATCATATTTACTTCAGTTTCACTAATTGATTCTACCTCACTAAGACTGTCTTCTGATTCTAATTCGCTAAATGAATCACCTTCTGAACTATAGTATTCTAATATACATATACTTTGATTATCAGTTATATCTTCTAGATTGTAAACGTCTTCTAGGTTTTCTAAATCTTATACATATATATTATTTCTGCTAAATTAGTTTTTTTTTTTGCCTTGGCAATTTGGCTTGATATGACCTATTTTTCCACTTAAATAACACTTACAATCTTTGTGATTTTTTGTCTTATAGATTTTCTTCTTATACTTAAAAGCCTTCTTTACTACATTATTTTTATCATTATTATATTTGAAAAACTTCTTAGGCTTAGGCTTCTTATAAGGTTTGTTAAACTTGTTGTAAGGTTTGTAAGGGGAGCTATATCTTTGAGGATTGTAAGGTCGCCTTTTCTTCTTGTACCTTCTCTTATAGCTTCTAGATTTTCCACATCCTAATGTAGGTACTTCATATAAATCATGCTCTACTTCATAGAAAATAGAGCATAAATCTTGTAAATGGAAATGGATGCTACATAATGATGATGGTCATGTGAAATTGAAGATTTGACAAGAGAGCAATGTAAGAGTTGAAGAGATTGATGGCAAAAGTTGTAGAGAACGAGAGAGTCAAATAGAGATAGTTGAAGATATGGCGAGAGTTTAATAGAAAGATTCGACAAAAAGCTGGTTGCACCGGTTGCAGTGTAATTGGGGTAAGTGGTGGTGATAATGTATCGTTATATGTTTATTTTTTATTTTTTCATTGGTGCCAGATTTTTATTTTTGCCATCTCAACATTTCCCTAAAAAAAAAAACACACTCTTTTAAGATGTTTGTGTATTAAAAAAAAAAATATAAAATCTTTTCTCTGAGATTGGGTTGGTTGGTGATTAGGATATTATCCGATCAGTAGAATATTTTAATTCTAAACCTTTCCTTGTTTTTTCATAGGTTTACTAATATTGTAGCTCATAGTCTTGCTAAATTAGCGACGCCCTTGTCAATGAATGTTATTTTGATTGAAAAGGTTCTCTCTTCTGTGAAGTCTCTTGTTACTATTGATTGCTAGCCGATGGTTTAATGTCTTTTCTTTAACGAATTCTTTTAAACAAAATGATATAAATGACAATTTTGGAACAAACTAGAGTGTTCTTAGACAATTTAAAATTTATTTTTTTAGAATAAAATGTATTTAGAAAATAAGTGTGAAAAGATAAAAGGTTAATTGGTACTGATGACCCCTGAACTATGCTCGAATTTACACCTTACCCCGTATACTTTTATTTTGGTCATTAAACCCCCTGAATTATGGAAACTTGATAATGATTGACGGAATTGTAACGCTGTTCATTTTTCTGTTAAGACAAATTGCACTAAGTTCCCCTTATTATATATATAATTGCATCATATCTGGAAAATATAATTTTGACCAAATTTTAAAAATCAATTTGAAATTAATAGATATATATATAATAAAAATTAAATTTAAATTAAAAAATGAAACTCATCTTCTTCCTCAAAAATCTGGAAACATATTCTTCATAAAAAAAAAAATCTCTTTAATCTTCTTATTCAAACCAATTCTTTTTAACATTAACAATCAATCCAATCAATGAAACTACATTGTAACCCAACAACATCACTAACATTCACCCACAAAACCCAACAAAGAACATTCACCAACATTCACCAAACCCACCACCCAGATCGAAGGACAAATCATCAACAGCCATATTCAACATCAATTATAGCCGCCACCAAAACCCAAATCGACCCAAACCACCACTATCACTAACGAAAACCCAAATCGAAACCAAATCCACCGTCCGAACTACCTACACCAAACGAGGAGGATGATAAGAGAGAGGGGAACAAGATCAAACCTAAATCGACAACTAAACCCAGATTGAACCCCTTTGGTGTCGCATTTTCGATCATCGTAGTCACTTCGGGTCGACATTGTTGGGTGTTGGGCTGCTTCTCATCAACTGAGATTGATTTTGTGGAGGGGTTTTGGGTGGTTTTGATTGTTAGGTGTTTAGAGATGGTGGCTTGATTGATGAGTTTGGATGTTTGGGTGATTTAGAGATGGGTGGTTTTTGGTGATGAGATGGTTTAGATGTATGATTGATGATGATGTTGGTAAAGAGATGAATGAATGAGATTGACGAGTGTTTGATCGGTGAAGAGATGAATGGATGGGTTTGGAGAGTGTTTGGGAAGATAAATTTAATTAATTTTATTTGTATTTAATTAATTATAAATTTAATTAGTTTTATTTTTAAATTTAATTAGTTTTATTTTTAAATTTAATTAATTATAAATTTAGATAATTTTATTTTTAAATTTAATTAATTATAAATTTAGATAATTTTATTTTTAAATTTAATTAATTATAAATTTAATTATTTTTATTTTTAAATTTAATTAGTTATAAATTTAGTTAATTTTATTTTTAAATTTCATTATTTTTAAATTTAATTAGTTTTATTTTTAAATTTAATTAGTTTTACTTTTAAATTTAATTAATTTTATTTTTAAATTTAATTAATGATAAATTTGATCAGTTTTATTTTTAAATTTAATTAATTGTATTTTTAATCCGTTTATTTATTTATTTTTTAATTATTTATGTACATATAAAATTTAAATTTAGTTAGTTTTATTTTAATTTTAATTAGTTTTTTTATTTATTTAAAATTTAATCAGATGGATATTTATGCCATTATTTTATTTTTCCATATATATATATATATATTATAATAAGGAGAACTTAGTGCAATTTACCTCGATAGAAAAATGAACAGTGTTATAATTCCGTAATCCATTGTCAATTTTCGATAATTTAAAGGATTTATCGGTGAAAAGAAAATATTAAAAATAAGGTATAAATTCAGATATCGTTCAAAAACATCATCATTGCCAATTAACCAAAATAAAATAAGACCGTAAGAAAAAAGTCTTCCAATTTTATTAGGATTACTGAATTTATAATTTCCTATGTGAAAAGGAAAGCAAAACCAGTTTAAAAGCCCGAACCAACCCAGAACCGCTCCATTTCAAAGCCTGATCCATCATCACTCTCCCTGTTTCAGTCTATCTTCCTCTTCTTCGCATAAACCTCTCTCAAAAAACTCTGTTGCAGGCCTGCACCGAGTTTTCTCCTTAAAATCTTCACGAAAATCCCAAAAACGACCCCCAAATCTGCGACCTTTTTGTCTACACCCCTCATTTAATTTCGCTAATGGACTCCCATTTCATTTCTTCTTCACTCACCACCCCATTTGCTTCTCAGTTCTCTCCACCTCACCCCAACTATCCCCAAATTGTAATTAAACGACACTCCAAAATCCGAATTTCATCTTCGAAACACCCGAAAAGACCGTCGAAATTATTCCCATCAGCGCGGTGTATCTTCAAATTCGGTCCCCCGGAAGCGTCCGGAAATTCACAATGCAGCAAAAGAGAAGAGAAATCAATTCCGGAAGCTTCCAGTATCTCAAACCAGAAAACAGAACCAGTAATTTCAATAACAAAGTCTATAGTATATGCAATTGTTTGTATTGCTGTTGGTTTCTCTCCGTTTGTTTCATTTAAAGGTGTGGCAATTGCGGCACCGGTAGCTAGTGCAGTGGTTTCGGATAAAAAAGAGAGAGTGAAACGTAGAGATAGTGAAAGTTATTTCATATTGAAAGCAAAGGATCATGAGTACTCAGATTGTACACGTAGGTTGTTAGAGACGGTATCGAGTCTGTTGAGGGTTATAGAGGAGGTCAGGGGAGGAAATGATGACGTACAGAGTGTGAAATCCGCGTTGAAGGCGGTGAGAGTGAGAAAAGAGGAGTTACAAAATGAGATAATGAGTAGGTTGTATGAGTACTTTAGGGAAATGAAGAAACAGAAGAATGAGTTGTTGAAGCGTGGGGATGAGATTGTGGATGAGGTTTTGAAGGTTCAACGGTTGAGCGAGAAGCTGGAAGGGGAGGCAAAGGCGGAAAGGTTGGAGCAGATGAGGAGGATGGAGGGGGAGTATGGGGAGGTGTGGGAGAGAGTTGGGGAGATAGAGGATGCAATTTTGAGGAGAGAGACCATGGCATTGAGTGCGGGAGTGAGAGAGCTTTGCTTTATTGAGAGGGAGTCTGAGGAGTTGGTTAAGAGGTTTATTCACCATATGAAGAGGAAGAGCAGTGAAAGGTAAAATTTTGATGATTAGTTAGTTGCATTGGTGTATTTTGGCATTTTATGCACTATCATTTGGTTTGGATTTGTGTAAGTTAAACCTCTTTGAAATACTAGTTATGGTTTCATAATTTTCAATGGTTGACGTTGAGGTGTGAACTCTGACCAGCTTACATTCTTTTTAGTTAATTAACATTGCCCAATTTAACTTTTAATTTATTGTGTCTTGTATCAGGCATTGTCTTGATTCTTTGGTTATTGGGTTGCAGTTATGATGTTTTAAAAGACGGTGTGTATAATATGAAACTGAATGAGGTTTTTGTGTCATTTCTTCCGAGTTACATTCTGATCCTTATAGACTAGCATTAACATATAACCGCTTGTGAAGCCTAATGGATTGAGTAATAGCATATGGCTATATATGACTGCTTCTCTACCATTTGATAAAGATTAAATGATTTTGTTTTCCTTTTGTGAACATTTTTTTTGGTCTGTGGACGTAGTCTGCAGAAAAGCTCAGCTACCAAGCTTTCAAAGTCTGAAATTCAGAAAGAATTGGAAACTGCACAAAGAAAACACATTTTTGGTTGCAGTTATGATGTTTTAAAAGACGGTGTGTATAATATGACACTGAATGAGGTTTTTGTGTCATTTCTTCCGAGTTACATTCTGATCCTTATAGACTAGCATTAACATATAACCGCTTGTGAAGCCTAATGGATTGAGTAATAGCATATGGCTATATATGACTGCTTCTCTACCATTTGATAAAGATTAAATGATTTTGTTTTCCTTTTGTGAACATTTTTTTTGGTCTGTGGACGTAGTCTGCAGAAAAGCTCAGCTACCAAGCTTTCAAAGTCTGAAATTCAGAAAGAATTGGAAACTGCACAAAGAAAACACCTGGAACAAATGATTTTGCCCAGTGTTGTGGAGGTTGAAGATCTTGGATCAATGTTTGATCAAGATTCGACTGATTTTGCTATACGTATAAAACAGTGCCTTGAAGATTCAAGGGAGTTGCAGAGGAATCTGGAGGCTCGTATAAGAAGAAATATGAAAAAATTTGGCAATGAACAGCGCTTTGTTGTAAAAACACCAGAAGATGAGGTCATGAAAGGATTTCCGGAAGTTGAACTGAAGTGGATGTTTGGAGATAAGGAGGTTGTGGTTCCTAAAGCTATCGGTCTCCATTTATACCATGGCTGGAAGATGTGGCGTGAAGAGGCTAAGGCAAATCTGAAAAGGAACTTGTTAGAGAATGTTGATTTTGGTAAACGATATGTGGCCCAAAGACAGGTAGGTTTCCCCTGACCCTCCACTGGTTTGTAATATATGAGGTATCAATAAACTGCTCTTCTATAGAGAGATATATACTTGTTATAATTTTTGGCCCAGTTAACCATGTATAGGTTCTGATTTGTTCCAGGTTTCTTCTGGTTTGTGGATTTCTGGTTCACTTTATTTCTTTTTCTTTAATAAATTTTGACTTCTCAAAAACAATAAATTGCTGTTCTATATATATTGAAAATCTCAATATGTGGAGGATCCTTATGTGCTTATTGTATTAGTGCTATTGTTCCATACTTCCATCCCTTCTGAGGATCGTGGAGTTTACTGTCATGGAGTTTTTTGTCATGGAAAAGTAGTAAACTTGGTTTCCCTGGGTGGGGATGGTATACAAGTGATCTGAGCTAGCAATTAAGGCCATATATACATGATCTATTCATGGTTCTATTAGAGAATTTTGCCTGGGATTTATAGATGTTGAATCTTCGTACTTTGATTTTTTTTTTTTTAATGTGTTCATGAGAAGTGGTATATATATTTGCCGATAGCCTTACAGCCAAAAGACTAGTCTATTGGGATGTGCCAACCATTAGGATATATACTCTTCTCTTGTTTTTTATTTTTTTCAATGTGGGATTCATCACATCTTCTTGAGCTTTACATGTGGGTTCTCTATCATTAGAGCATGTAATGACTCCAGGTTCCTTAAATTTAGTTAGTTAGAGATGTTTTTATTCTCATGTTTATAAGCTGGTTATAGCATAGTTGATTATATTTCTCTGTGTGACTAGATGTGTGTGTTTGTTCTTTTCATCTTTTGTTTCATTGCCATTTTCAACTACTCAGGTCTGGAATATTTCAAATATGTGTGATCAGTATCTAGTTGTCTCCACTCTCCTGGAGTTGATAGTGAGTGTTGGGCATTTTAGATAAATGTCCACCGTAAGATCTATATATTCCATTGTTAGTGTTTATTTATCTAAGTACTTCAATGATAAATAACTATGTTGTCTTACTTTGTTCAGTTTTATTTATATTATTTTTTTGTCTTGAAAATGCTTTTTGGTTGAGTTATTGTCAGTCATTTGTGTCAGATAATTTGATACATTATACATTTTTGTTGGTGGTTTTATTTTATTAACTAGTTAATCGTTTTTCATTCCAGGAACGTATTCTTCTGGACCGGGATAGAGTGGTCTCAAAGACATGGTACAATGAAGAGAAAAATAGGTGGGAAATAGATGCAATGGCCATTCCTTATGCTGTATCCAAGAAGCTAGTTGAGAATGCACGGATCAGGCATGATTGGGGTGCCATGTATATTACACTAAAAGGGGATGACAAGGAATTTTATGTTGACATTAAGGTTATAGCAGTGTATATTTGTTTTATCTCTTTACGAGCCATCATTTTCATTGCTGTGACTTTGAGTTTCTTATTCCAGGAAATTGAAATGCTGTTTGAGGGTTTTGGTGGGTTTGATGGGCTGTACATGAAAATGCTTGCTTGTGGTATCCCAACTACTGTTCAATTGATGTGGATTCCCTTTTCGGACTTGGATTTAGGTCAACAATTGCTGTTGACAGCAAGGCTGGCTCATCAATGCTTTAATGGATTGCAGAAGACGAGATTCATATTGATTGGGAGAGATTGGGTCTTTGAGAATATTAGAAATATAAATGATGACATTATGATGATGATTGTGTTTCCTGTCATTGAACTTATTATTCCTTACCCGGTATTTATTCTTTGAGCTTGTGTTAAATCCTTGCTTACTTCAGATACTTGTCTTCTAACATTGCTTGTTCCTTACAACTTTATTTCCTGATCTTGTTGCCATTTATTTACAGGTAAGGATTCGTTTGGGGATGGCATGGCCAGAGTATGTAGATCAAAGTGTTGGCTCAACTTGGTACTTGAAATGGCAATCCGAAGCAGAGATGAACTTTAATTCTAGGAAGCCGGATGATGAAGATTCTCCTTGGTTTGTTTGGTTTCTTTGGTTCATCGCTAGAAGTGTTATATACTTATTTATTTTGTTTCATGTGCTGCTTTTCATGAAGAGAAAAATTCCAAGACTTCTTGGTTTTGGACCTTTGCGTAGAAATCCAAACTTACGAAAATTGGACAGAGTGGTAATACTTCTTTTTTCCTGTTTCAAAGACTCTTTCTATCATTGACAATTATATTTAGTGCCATAATATGGGACAGTATATTTGTATATATATATATATATATATTTTGTTTCTTATCAAGAAATTTTGTGCAATAATATGATAATCATTCCTTGTGTCTCTCACCATGGAACTGTTGTTTGTAAGTTCTAAATCACCTTGAATCATTATAAGTGATCATGGTAAAATGGGGTTGTGCCTGTTACCAATGCTCGAGCACCTGCTACACCATAGGATAATCATCCCAAATTTTATTTTATAATGATGAAGGAATTTGTGCAAACCAAACCTTTTTGTAGCTGAATTAACTAAAGCAATATTTTTCAATATGTCAGCCATATGGATGGTTATGTAGAAGTGCATTTCTCATCCTGAATATGTGTATTAGGTGTTACTTGATTTCAAATGAAATGGTGTCTTTGGTGCCTCATAGAATGGATCTATTCCTTATCTTTTTCACTAATTTAGTTTGTGCATTGAATACTCCCTTCTTTTCTTCAAGGCAAGCAAAGGCTTGTGCCTCTTCTTCTCATTTAATAGCTCGAATCGTCTTCGAGGTCAACAATCCTTTATGTTCTTGAAACATGAATTTTGATGTTGGTCTTAGTGGTCATTCCATTTAGAGGTAGTAAAGTATCTCATATCCATTTCAGTTTGTAGGTATATGTCCAGTCATTTTTTTTTACAAACTACATGCATTGTAAGGACTCAAACATTTGACATTGCCAAGCTGAATGAGCGTTCTTTTATCACCAAGCCACATTTATATGTTCAGTCTTAGTCTTGTAATTTTTGTTGCTTATATTCAAAGGTTACATGTACCAGTTTTTCAGCTATAATAATTTGGAGTCATGAAATTGTACATTTTTTCACACTTTCACACTTAATGTACATTTATAATTTCTACTTTCTTTGCACATGGATACATGTGGTGTGTACTGTGTATACATTGGGGTTCTGAGTAGCATGATCAGCAGATCCTAGTTGTTATTTTCTTTAGCTGCTAAAAAAGAAATAATTGATATGGTTCTCACTTAAATGGTCATTGATGTGTCCTGGACAACTGCCTTTGTTAGTGACTATGGAAGTGATATGTAATTATGTATAATTTCCAGTATGAATCTTGTATTGATAGTTTAGCTACACTGTAGTGCATGCTAATTTATTAGAACTTTTTTGGTGCTAATAACTGAGTGCAAACACTGTTTATGTGATGCAGAAAGCCTATTTCAAGTATAGGGTACAGAGAATCAAACGTAAGAGAAAGGCTGGCGTTGATCCCATAAGCACCGCGTTTGACCGAATGAAGGTTCAGACTTAGCACTCTAGTTCTTCTGTATTTAATATTTAAAATCATTTGATGAAACAGATTTTAGGATCCATGGCTGGTCTGCAGAGGGTGAAGAATCCTCCAATCCCATTGGCTGACTTTGCCAGTATTGAGTCTATGAGAGAGGAAATCCACGAAGTTGTGACATTTCTACAGAATCCAAGAGCATTCCAAGAAATAGGTGCCCGTGCACCTCGGGTATGTTATTCTGAAGATAATATATAAATATCGTGTATTTCCTTTACATGTTTTATATTGGTATAGCTTTTTCCTTAATACTTATTGTCTTTCCCTCTGCCTTGTATTTTTTTCCAAGGCTTTTAACTATAGAGCATGTATTTCAACGTTTTCCATAATTCGCTGCAGTTGATTTTGTACAGTTTTTTTTTTCTACTGCCAGTTTAGCTTCTAACATAAGTTGTATGCCACATAATTGATTTTGGAATAATATATTGTACTGTTAAGTTTAGATATTTATGCTCATGCTGTATGGTAATTTTTGAGGTAGCTCATTCTATGCTGCAGGGAGTTCTTATCGTAGGTGAGAGGGGAACTGGAAAGACATCTTTAGCATTGGCTATAGCTGCAGAAGCTAGGGTGCCTGTTGTCAATGTTAAAGCCCAAGAGTTGGAAGCTGGACTTTGGGTTGGCCAAAGTGCATCAAATGTTCGAGAACTGTTTCAAACAGCAAGGGATTTGGTATGCATAAGCTTTACTGTTTATTTCCATATATTCCCATTCCCTCTGAATCAGAAAATTAGAAATTAAGTTTATATTGTATCTTCTGCTTAAAGCCAAAATTTCTGGCATCAAACTGAAACCATTTTTACACAAATTAGTTATAGTTATGTTGATAGATATTTTGACTCTTTGCTGGTAATTTAAGTTAATATCTGATCGAACTTCGATTGAGGTGAGGGTTTTGTTAAAAAGAAAAATGAGGAAATTGGTGATCAATGCTTCTAATTCTAAACCCTAACTTCAAATGTTAGCTAACTGTCTTATATGAACATGGAAACCGAAAAATTGATATGTTGCTCAATATATGCTTGTTAATTTGTCTCCTTCTCTGCCTCTTTTTCATTCTCTTGAATGTTGAGTTCAGTTTTCCTATTTCATATTACATTAGTAGAAGCCTTTGGTCATTTGTTTTTAAATCTTAGAATTTACTAAAATTATGAATCTGAGTTTTTTTTTTGTTTTTTAATCCAACACCAATCAAGTCAGGGGTCTACTGAGAACCACTGAGATCAAGTATTATATGTGCGGCATAGATATCTAACATCATGAGAAATCTCCCCATACATTCTGTTAAATAAGCATGATGGATTTGAACCCTCCACCATAAACATGGAAAAGGAGATGTATACCACTCAACCAAGAGTGGGTGTACTATAAATCATAATTATAATTGTACTTTTGAAGATAAATTTCTTGTGAATTTTTCCCCATTGTTTATGAGGTTTTAATAGGGTTTGTTACATTCTGATGCCTTTGAATTTTCAGTTCTGCACTTCTGTGTAATATTTCCTTATTTTTTAATTTATCCCACAACGTATCCTGGATCTTATCTGAAATGTCAAATTGATTGTAAACTGTTCCTAGTTATGGAGTTTTTTTGTGGTCATGTAGTTTTTCTTATCTTCATTTATGTTTAAGGAATTTTAGAATAAGTTTTTAAAATGTATTAATTGCGGGTGCAAATAATTTTGTTTGCTCTCTCTTTTTCTCTCTCCACATTAAATCGAATATCACTATGTAAGCAAAACTGTGTGTTATAATATTATGAAACTATAATGTTAGATTGTTAGTCATGTCGCTGGTAATAATGGTTTGAGGGTTTTCTTTAAATAATTCTTGTTTAATAGTATTATTTTACGGGTTAGATTTGTTATTGTTTAAATAATAAGGGAAATAAGAGTTATTTGCCATTAAATTTTTTTGCTGATTTTTTTTTTTAAATTTAATTTCTAGGCACCTGTAATTCTATTTGTGGAGGATTTTGATCTCTTTGCTGGTGTCCGTGGCCAATTTATTCACACAAAAAACCAAGATCATGAGGCCTTTATTAATCAACTTCTCGTGGAACTTGACGGGTAATTCTCAATTTCTTTTGGTTCATTTATCTATTTAGTATTTACTATCATAAAAGAAAATTACTTGGCAGCCTTACTGCAATGTTATAATGAGGTAAAACTTATTATATGAAAACTTAAATATTCCCTTTTTTTCCTTTTTTTCGTTTTCTTATTGTTATTTATGTTTTTGTCTCCTTAAAAATGGATTACTGCTTCCTTTAAATTAGCTAATACTTTTTTGCCCAGTAAATGCGATTTTATCTTTTATTAGTGGTGATTTAGTGATGATAATAAGTGTCAAAACTATTTATGAAAACTTACACACAGATATTAACTAACCAAATACAATAGAGACAAACGTGTGCTTAAAATAATTTAATTGTTAGTGGTTATAGTTAACAAGTTTATACTACATAAGCTGCATCATACAGCACTCGTATCATCAACAGGTTCTGCGTTTTTACATGATTCAAGGTTGTTCTCTAATGCGGGGCTCTGATATGTTATTGTGTACACTTCCTACATGCGCCTTGTATTGTTCAAAATTTTAGGAGGATTCTCTTTAGGCATATCCTGGCTGCTTACAATTCCTCCCTATTAGTGATTTAGTGGAGAGCATTCTTGATTTTTGTTTCCAATTATCATATTTTGCACTAGGTAGTTGTTGCCGTGAAATCTACATGTCAATATTGCACCAAGCCACCAACATTTGCTTTCAAGCTTTTTTCCTGTTCTGGGAGCTTGGGGTGACTTTTAATATCGTTTTGCCAATTGAGTGGTGATGCTGCAGATGTGGGGCTTTACTTGTTCCTTGAGCTCGGATTCAAGTTACAAACCTTGTTCAAGTTTTGAAGATAGATATTTTGTTAGTCATATAAGTTATTACAAATATATTTCGTGTTGCATAATTTATTTCTGTGCTTTTGTTTGCTTACTTCTAGACACTGATATCTCCTCTTCAGACCTTGAATACTATCATGATTTATCCAATAACATAACTATCAAATGTTGAATCGTTTATTAATAATGGTCAAACCTTTGCCATCTTTTACCCTCCTTGTTAAACCATAAATGTTTTTTGCAGGTTTGAGAAACAAGATGGGGTTGTTTTGATTGCTACTACTAGAAATATCAAGCAAATTGATGAGGCATTACAAAGGCCTGGTAGGATGGACAGAGTATTTCATCTTCAGAGTCCAACTGAAACAGAAAGGGAGAAGATATTGCGTATGGCTGCTAAAGAAACTATGGATGATGAGCTCATTGATTTTGTAGACTGGAGGGAGGTAATTTCTCCACATGTCTGCACGTGAATTGTTATTGAGATATGAACTCGTTGGCCTTGTGTTCAGTCTTTTTGTGAGATGGTTCTCATTACTGTCAGTTTCTTTTATGCCCTTTGAAATTTTTGTTGGGTAATCTGTTCAATCACACTTTAAAATGCCTGCAGATATACATGTTTAAATACTGTATATTGTTGTTCGGTTATTTTTCTGTTTCTGATTAAAAAAAGATTGTGATTTTTTTGGTTGCTTTGTGAGCTCTAGAAGTTGTGTTCATTAACTTTAAGGGATGGCTAAGTGGTAAAACACCTTTGGTCTAATTAAGAGGTTATAGGTTTAAATCCCTTGGGCTACGGCATGGGATATTATATTGCACGAGTTTCTTGAATATCAAGGTCCGTAGGGTCCATTAGTAGTCCACTATTTAGGGCCTGATGAGTATATATAGATTAGGGGATTTCTGGGTACCACACAAAAAAGTCTTTTATTCATCACTGGTTGTCATCGGTCTCTAAACTTATTTTCAGAATACTTATGTTTTCCTTTTACAAACAAATGATATATTATTAATCTTATTCCAAGATCAGCTTATTATCAAATAGTTGATGGCGTTATCATTATCTTTCTTCTTTCTTATTGTTATTATGACTGTTTTGTTTAACTTTAATCCATTCTAATTTCTCTTTGTTGATTGGTCTTCTTTTCCTTCAGGTTGCTGACAAGACTGCCCTTTTACGTCCCATAGAACTAAAACTTGTTCCCATGGCCTTGGAAGGCAGTGCTTTCAGGAGTAAATTTCTTGACACAGATGAGCTTATGAGTTACTGTAGTTGGTTTGCGGTAAGAAATGACAACTACCATTATTTATGGTCATTTTAGTAGGAAGATACATTATTTGGTTGAATGTTGTGGCATATAACAAGTATAGGAATTGGAGTGTGTGCATTCTTACTGAGGTGCCACCACAATCTCATAAATTATATTCTAGAAGTTTATATTGAATACTACGGCTCTGCAAATTTTAGTTTTGTTTTCTTCATAATATATTGGTATGGGACAACCTCTAAATGGTGCCTTCATAAACAACCAAACTACATAATGTTGGCAAGGCCTGTATCAGTTGGAAAGCGAGAATTATAGTAAAGAAGAGGAAGGAAGACAGATAGACCTACCCTTTGCGTTATGTTTCTTAGGATTCATCAGGATTTAAGAAATCAAACCTAAGAGCCTGGACACATGGCATTGGCACTCCAAATGGTATGGTGCTTGCCAGACTAACATAAATATGAATCAACTCCTCAAATGCTATGAAATAAATTGACTAAACCTGTGTTTGCTGCCTTTTTTTTTCTGCCCAAATACTTAAGGTGCTGTTAACTTTACAAAATTGATATTCAGTGCCTGTGTTTTGAAGTTTGATTTCAACAAATGATTAAGTTTGCTCGTTTTCACAATTTGCATTTATTATTGTTTCTGCATAGACATTCAGTGGTATTTTCCCCGAGTGGATGCGGAAAACTAAAATTGCGAAGAAGATAAGTCGAATGCTAGTGGATCATCTTGGCTTAACATTGACTAGAGAGGATCTGCAGAACGTGGTGGATCTTATGGAACCATATGGTCAGATAAGCAATGGAATAGAACTTTTAAATCCTCCACTCAATGTAAGAAACTATCTTCCCCCTCAATATTATAAACAGATAGCTATTGTCATTTCTATGAAGCTTCTTTAATCTGGTGCAATTGAGGCTCTCTCTCTCTCTCTCTCGCTTTTCAATTTATAAATTTGACTTTGGTGCTATTGCAAATTTTCTTTTATTGGGTATTATAATTTTAATAGTAGAGTTTTAGATAAATCTTTGAGACACTAGTTTTCTGGAATTTTTCGGAGTTTTTTTTATCTCTCTGCTTTCATGGGCTATAGATAAAATCATAAAATTGTCCTATAGTTCAATTTTAGTCTGAATAGCAGGTTGCTTTTCTTTTCAAAGTGGTCAAGGATTACCAAGTAATTTTAGGCCTCATCCTTAGAAGCAAAGATAAAAAAGGTCCTTGAACCTCAACACCCAGGCTTTTGGTAATGCAGTAATTTTTGAGCTACTGGCCCAACATTAAAATTACCAATAAGTGCAGGATTTTGTTCTTGCTTCTTGAATATGACTGGGTTACTGCGATATAGTCCTTTTCCCATTTCTTTTTTTTTAATGTAGATATACAACATTAAATCAAGAAAACAGGCATTATGATATTAATCATAAAAGGTTAAGTTTTTCTTGTCTGAAGTTTATTAGGGCCTTAAATCCAAATTTAAAATGTTTGGTTAAGAATGTTTTAATGATGTAGCTTCATTATCCCGAGTTCTTTTTATAATTTGATATCTCACATATGCATGAGCATGCTCATACTTGCAAAAGTAAAGATTCTTTTTGTATGGAAGTCTGAACTACTATGAATTTTATCTGACAGTGGACAAGGGAGACAAAGTTCCCACATGCTGTTTGGGCTGCTGGTCGTGGTCTCATTGCCCTTATATTACCAAACTTTGATGTTGTAGATAATTTATGGCTTGAACCATGTTCCTGGCAGGTTAGTCATTCCATAACTTGAGATCATATATACCTATAGTGTATCTTGTATGCATTATTCTTTAGAAGAGAATCTTTTGAAACAACTTACATACTATGCGTCTATGCTGCTACTCCAAGGCTTTTAATATAACTTTAATGGTCAAGTCAGGCTTCAAGATTTCCAATCTTGGACACTGGATTTGAAAACTCACACTGATAGTATTTGAAGATTTTAATGAGAGAAGAATAATTCTCTTCTTATTTGAATAAACACAGCTAACTTATTTATACAAGAGAAAAAAAGACTAATGAATTAATTACAGCAGTTGGCAATAATAAACATAGCAGACTTAGGAACACTAAATACTGCTGTAGGACAACTATATATACAGAGCTATAGGTCTGACAACTATAGATACAGCTGTAGGCTTTCTGACATTTCCACAGTCACTTTACAGAATCTCAACAGTATTTTTAACAGGCTATTTTTCCCTAGTAACAAAGTAATGTCTATGAGTCATTTGGTTGCTTCTCTTTACAATTACACCATCAATGCATGCTAGTTATACTTTTTGCTCCTATAAACTGGTGAAATATCATAGAGGCTGTTTCAATTATCAGTTCAGTGAAGAAATAGGACTTAGTCGAATTATATACAGAGCAATGATGATTTTTTTTCTCTTTTTAAGGGAATTGGATGCGCGAAAATTACGAAGGACAAAACTGAAGGTTCAATGAGTGGAAATGCAGAATCAAGATCATATCTTGAAAAGATGCTTGTGTTTTGCTTTGGTTCATACATTGCTGCGAAACTACTACTTCCTTTTGGTGAAGAAAATTTTCTTTCCTCTTCTGAACTAATGCAGGCTCAGGAGGTTGGTATCGACCTGCTTATGTTGGAAGGCATATTTAGGAAATTTTTATTTTAGTGTACATGTATGATTACTTATTTACAAGTTACTACAGATAGCTACTCGGATGGTGCTTCAGTATGGTTGGGGGCCTGATGACAGTCCTGCAATTTACTACTCTAGTAATGCGGTATTCATCTTTCCTTATAATTCATGTTCAATCTTCTGACAAAGAAATGGATTTTGTTCTTCCTAGATCATTGTGACAGTATATTATGAGATAGTCCCCTGCTAGAGTAATATCTAATAATTTCACTCCTATGATTCCTAATAACTTTTTCTTAACAATTTGTAGACTATGTTAGTATTATCATCTTGTTTTCCAAATTCCAACTGTAGAGTATCATAAGTTGTATATATAGGGAGTAGTCAGTTCAAAGCGATAGTGTATTCTTCCTCGATAGTTCCATTTTTTTCTTTGAGTCTTGTCTGTCTATGATTCTAAAAAACCAAATAGCTTATTCCACCAAAAAGAGAAAAAAAAGAAGTTTTAGACTTGATTGAACTTTCGCTCCAAAGGAAAAAAAGCATGGAGCTGAAATATCTCCCACATAATACCCTTTCAAGTATTATTTTTGGCTTAGTTAAAGCTTAAAGATTTTTTATGGGTTCATGTTTATCTTATACATGGGCTTGAAAATAAAGATACTTTAGTGACGGATTGTGTTAAAATTGTCTTTCTCCTCTGCATAGGTTGCTGCTTTGAGCACGGGGAACAACTATGAGTATGAGATGGCCACTAAGGTTGAGAAGGTATGTTTATTGTCTCACCGTATATATATTTCCTAGTTTGCTTTTTGGAATGTTAGCTCTGATATAATGAACTAAACATCAGTATTGGTATTGGTACAGGTTACTATAAATTTGGTACAAAATTGATTCGTGAATTTCTATTGCTGCTTTTTTCTTTTTGTTGTAGATGTATGATTTAGCATATTGTAAGGCAAAGGAAATGCTTCAGAAAAACCGAGGAGTTCTTGAAAAGATTGTTGAGGAATTGCTCGAGTTTGAAATCTTGACTGGGAAGGTAAAAGCTACCTTGGAACTATTTAAATTGGAGTACCCTAGATGCTTCTGCATTTGACTTTTCCTTTTATTGCTGCATATACATTTCACTCGTAAACAATCTCGTCACCGTGATTGATTCTCTATTGCCTTAGCAGGATTTGGAAAGAATTATGGATGCCAATGGCGGAGCTCGGGAGAAAGAGCCTTTTTCCCTTTTACAAGTTGATTACATGGAGGTATATTTGAAACATTTATTTATCTATTATTCATTACCAATGGTATAAAATTCTAGTTAATTGCAAATATAATAATGATTTATGACTAGGTGCTTCATTGTCTTAATGCCATAATGGGTGTATCTTTTGTCTATTTTCTTGTTGGAGTGTATACATATCTTTTGCATTGCTTGGATTGCCTGAATAAGGATAAAAAAGCAAACAAAACTACAACCACGTTTTATAGTAAATACTCTTTTTATAGAACAGAGGTGTAACAAAAACAAAAATTGTGACATGGATCTATATACTCTTTTCCAAGAACATCTAAAGCTGCTGAACAAGTAAAAAGATTCAAGAAATCTAGAAAAGGAAAAAGAATGAAATGAGCTGTAATTTGGAAAGGAAATGCTTGTTTGTTTGATGGTGATTCTATAGATAAAACTGCGATGATTGTGCATGTTTGCATGACTTGTTGAAAATACTATCGGTATTTGCAAATAACTTGTTACTTGTAGTATCTGTGTTTTCTTTAGAAAATGCCTGATCGAGAAATTGAAGTAACTTGTAATTCTTATTCCAGCCTTCCAGGTCACCATGGCTATTACCAAATTATACAAACCTTTATACTTTTTAATCCAAGTTGTTCATTTTCTTATTATCACCAAAATATACACTTCTTATTTATCAAATTTACGGACTCTACCTCTCTCTCTATTATTTTCAGCCATTCTCTAGCAACTTTCTGGAAAATAGTAACGGTTCAGTAACTCCTCTTCTAAATGCGGCAACTTAGCATCAAAGAAGTACACAGCTATAACACTTGCACTTTGTAGGAGGTGAAGTGGAAAACCCTCTCTTCTTCTGTGAGCTTTGCCGGCCTTCTGTGCGGGTAATATTGATTATGCTACTACTTATTACCAATTTACAATTGATGTAAGATTCTTTTTTCCTTCTCATTCTTTTAAGATAGCAAAAAAGTAGTGTTGTAAGCTAGAGTTGTACAGGGAGTAGTCGTGGGTTGAGAAGAGGCTCAATTTTCCTTCTCTACCATTAAATTATAAATGCTGTCAATTTGGTATTGTTGTAGCTTTGTAAAATGGATTTTTTTTTATTGTCCTGTATTAAGATTATTAATATGAATGAAAGTGAATAAGAAGTCTTACTTCCTTATAAGTCATAATACTTGAAGATTAGACCTTTTCTTTTTCTCTAACCATTCAACAGAGCTAGAAAGAGGAATACTAAACAAAAATTAATCAATTATTAATACAGAAATATAAAACAAAAAAATGATTAAACTGAAAACTTGCGTTCTTTAAGGTGAATCAATATTTATATGACAATCATCCCACCAAACTTGCAAGTGAACAATGATACAAATTAGTTGCAGGAGAAGATTTACATAAAATAAGCAGCATCCTTGAGAACTCATTCCTACATAAGGCTTTTTGTTCTTTTAGTTATTATTATTTTAATATATTACATTAAATATAAAGCAAATCTCTTCAATCTTTGATGGGTGAGATTCATATCAAAGATCTGTTTAGGTTTTACCTGCTGAACTAGCTAGTACTTGCGAAGTTTACAGAAGTCCTAATACCGGTGAGTTGCCAAACATTTGCTTCTCTTTATTGGGATTATGTCCTGCACTATGGCAAATGCTTTTTCTTCTCGGCTTGGCCTCTCCAAGCATTGTAATAATGTCTCTCATGGAAGGTCTGTCCTTGGGGAGTTTTGCAGTGCAAAGAAGTGCAATTCTCAGAACCAGAAGCATCTCTTCCTGTACATGTTTGCAATGACCTGTTATGCTTGGGTCCAGTGCCTCTTCCAGGCCTCTGGATTTCTTAATCTTCCTTAGAACCCATTCAACAATGTCGATAGACTCTCCAAATGTAGAGTCCAGAGGCATTTTCCCAGTCAGAAGCTCTAGAAGTACAACACCATAACTGTATATATCACTCTTCTCATCCACTTTCAGAGTGTATCCATACTCTGTCAAAACACAGAAAAATAACTCTTAATTATCACATGCATCAATTCACATCACAGGCACATTGATGAAAATAAATGCGACTGATCACTTATATCATATGGTATGATTTGAACGAACATATATATCAAAATAAGGCGGAAGAAGCAGTTAACTCACCAGGTGCAATATATCCGTAGGATCCTGCCACCATTGAAACAGTTTCATTCTTGTGAACCATCATCCTAGCCAACCCGAAATCCGCAATCCTAGCATCAAGATTTCCATCGAGCAAAATGTTATTAGACTTGATATCCCGGTGGATCACCTGCGGCTGACAGTCATGGTGGAGGTAGTTCAGCCCCTGTGCCACCCCAACCGCTATGTTGTACCGCGAAACCCAATCCACCTGTAATAGATAGATAACCCGCATTTAAGCGATAATAAATCAACATTAAAAAGGTAAAAAGAAAGTGAAGGGTTTATATGACATCGGAGAGTCAAATTCTACCAGCAACTTTTCGGCTTCCTTGCCATGCAGTGCAGTCCCTAGATTCCCGTTCGGCATGTAATCATACATTATCATCACATCCGTTTCGTTGTGGAGATACCCCAGTAGCCGTACGATGTTCCGGTGCCGGAGCTGACCCAAAAGACTCACCTCTCCGATCAAGTCGTCCCCTGTTTCAATGTCACTTTCTGATCTCCACAGCTTCTTGACAGCTACGACAACGTGTGGCCTGTTGACTTCGGCCTTGTAAACGATCCCGGTCCCGCCCATGCCGATGATATTTGATTCTTTAACACAAGCTAGAATGTCGGTGCTTGTGAAGTTGAGTCTCTGGAATGCTATCAGTCTCCAAGGCCATTCTTTGTAGCTCTTTTTGAACAAGTCGTGGAAGAAGCTGTTGTACAAATACCATCTCTTGTATAACAATTTGCCAGTGAAAATGGCAATGCCAAGGAATAATATCACCAGAGTTCCAACAACGAATCCGATAATGACATGATTGATGTGCAGTTTCCTTGGATGCCCTGGTTTTATTGTGTACTTTTGAGGACATGGTGGGAGGACTCCACCACAAAGACCAACATTGCCGATGAGCACGTTGGGGTTGATGGTCATTAGTATACCATTTGAAGGAACTAGACCTTCAAGCTTGTTGTAGGACAAGTTAAGCATTTCCAGGGCTGGCGAGTTTCCGAAATTTTTGGGTATTTTGCCTGCCAGAGAGTTGTTGGAGAGGTCAAGAATGGCTAAAGTAGGCATTTTGGCAATTGCTTTCGGTATCTCTCCGGTAAGCTGGTTGTTTCTGATGTTTAGAGTGACTAGCCTCTCACAAGAAGCAATGCTCTCTGGGATTTCTCCAGAGAGTCTGTTGCTTGAAAGATCAAGTACTGAGAGTGATGGGTAGTCTTGGAACTGGTCAGGGATTTTGCCCTGGAAGTTGTTGTGTGAAGCTATGAATGTTTGAAGATTTGGAATGGAGAGAATGGTAGATGGGAGAGATGATTTGAGGCAGTTCCCGGAAACATCAATGAAAGAAAGTGATGTAGACAAAGAAATGTCTTCAGGAATTTGGCCTGTGAGATTGTTGTCTGCCAATTCAAGTCTTTCAAGTATTGGGAGACTTCCAAAACCGACAGGAATTGTTCCAGAAATAAGATTGTTTTGTAACCGAACACGAACTAAAGACTTGCATGTAGATAAATTCATTGGGAGCGTACCGGAGAAGGAATTGTTGAAGACGATGAGCTTAGTAAGATTGCCAGAATCACACAGACCTGGTGGAATCTCACCGGACAACGAGTTTGATGATACATCAAACCACTGCAACGGTGAGTTCTGTCCGAGATTTCTTGGCAGAGAGCCTGTGAAAGAGTTCTTCCACAGCTCAAGTACCTCTAGTTTTGTCAACTCACCAAGCCGGTCTGGTATGAAACCAGCCAGTTGATTGCACATCAAATTCAAGAGCTGCAAATTCTTCAGCTCAGCTAACTCCACTGGTATCTCTCCAGATATTCGATTATCAGAAAGATCTAAAAACTCCAGTGATGTAATGTTGCCGATTTCTGGTGGAATTTTTCCTGTAAAATTGTTCTTATACAAATAAACTGTTGTTAGTTGTTTTAGCTTACCAAGTGAATGTGGGATCTGACCACTGAGACTGCCAACCGCTAGGTCTAGATACTGAAGGTTGGTGAGATTGCCAAACTCTGCTGGGATTTCGCCTTCAAACTCGTTGTATCCGATGATTATAGTTTCTAACGAAGAAAGCTGTCCAAGTTCTGGTGGGATCTTCCCAGTCAGATTATTACCTGAAAGGCCACAAAACTTCAGCTTCTGCAAATTCTTGAAAGAGCTAGGAACCGAACCTTCGAAAAAGCTCCCTCTGAAATCCAAGATTTCAAGTGATGTTGCATTGCAAAGATCTTCTGGTAGAAATCCTGAGAAGTTGTTGCTTGACGCGTTAACTGAAGTCAATCCCGAAGCCTTCCCTAGACCGATTGGGAAGCTTCCAATGAAGTCATTTTGACTTACATCAATGCTCTTCAATTTGGTGAGATTGGATAGTGATTTTGGCAGCGATGAAGCAAACCCATTACAGCAAATGTTGAGAGAAGAAAGACTGTGCAAGCTTTGAATGCTGTCTGATATACTTCCACTTAGATTCATGTTGGACAGGTCAAGCTTCTCCACAAAGCCTCTTGAATTGCACCAAACTCCAGTCCAATTACAATGCAAAAATCTGTTCTCTGCCAAATTGCTTGGCATTTTCCAGTCTTCAAGAACATTTTGTGGATCAATGAGACTAGCTTTCATCGATAGTAAAATCGAAAATTCATCGTTTGCTAAAACTTGAGCTCCCTCAACAAAAACAAAAGAGAGACCAATGCAACAGCAGAGGAATAGCAACTGGGTCTGCATTTTGTTGTTCTACTTAGTTGAATACTTGAATCTCATATCATTTTTGGTTCTCTAGAACAAAGAGGCAAGAGAGAGGGTGACAAGAAAGATATAAGAGAGACAGAACAACTTATGAGAGTTAGTTTATGACAAGTAACAGCAATTATGATTAGTAAAACAAGTAGTTCGTGGGATATTGGGATCTGCACCAGCTAATAATCTGACACTGAATGGCTGTAAAGCTTTGGAGTTATCACAAATCTACCAGACACTGAAACATGGAGAGAATGTGTTTTCATTTGATTGCTGATTGTGCTTTTGTTGTCCAATTATTTTATTCAATCATATAATTGTCAACCCAAGTTGGAGATTCTAAGTTATAACTAGTAATAATAATTCTTACTTTATTATTGAAATCTCCTGTTCTGTCTCTGAACATGAACTTGTCTCCCTCCATCAATCTTCTTCTTTTGCTCCATTTATCTTCTTCTTTTGCTATGAAATAATGCAGTGTTTTAGACTAATTAACTTAATTCGGACTTTCTTCGATCTTAATGACAATATTTGATGAGAATTAAGAAGCATCACCAAAAGAACCATTACATATTCCAATTGGGCCAATTAAAAGGAGCCAAGAGGATTAAATGATGGGCTGATTCCGAGTTGCTAAAATCCAAATTCGGCCCACATGAAGACTAAATCCGGACTGAACTTCGTGAACCTCTACAGAGAGCATCTGAAGTCGGATTGTCTATTATAATATGTTTTCGGAAAGCCCAAGACAAGCTCTACAGATGCTATGAAGACCCTGTCCTCCGAAACAGATCACAACAAGTTCAAATTCGGTCATCTATATTATTGTGTGAAGACTTGAATTGAATAAAAAATTTGTGAGAGAATTTTCTCTTTGGTTCTTCATGGAACATGTGAACTTATCAAGGTTCTACCTTATGACGTTCATATCACTCACCTTCTTTCTTATTCTTGAGTGTGACGTCTATAACTTTCTTGATACCGTTGGTTCTTATCTTCATATAGATAACGGGTCGCTGTCCGATTTTGTTCATGTTTACAAACTTGAAATTAGAAAACGATTATTGCTACCATATATTGGTTTCGGATCTCACTGCTCTTGGTGAGGTTCATATCAATATTCCACTTAACATTGTAATATCTCAATATGGGCGATTAAATGATTGAGAGAACACAATTGACTGTCACATATTGTAATTGACTGTTGTAGAAAATTTTTACTTTGATTCAGACCAATTTCAAAAATATCTATGATGAACTACTTGGTTTTACAATGTGGAATTGATTTTATTTTATTTTATGAATTCTAAAATAGCTCAACAATCATAAACATGAAAGATCTCCAAACTTACCCATAAACTCTTCAACCACTTTCTTAATCCCATGTAGCCATGTATATGCGTCAATGTAACCCACCAAATTTTGATGCAAGGTATATATGTCCGAATGCATGACCTCTTTCACAGCAATAAAATACTTTATCAGCCAAACCAAGTAATTACCACATATTGATTTATTGTTGCATTTTTTACAGCAACAAAAGATTATAATATATATTGAATAATTACAATTAATTTGAAGTTATTGAGAGGGGAATGACTCATACCCACAACTTCATTGATGTAAGTTTGAACTCCTATTGTCATGAATAATAATCAAATATTAATTATCATAACAAAACATGTCATAATCCAATCTAAACAAGGTAAAAAGTTAAAGGTGCCGATATTGACACCAATAAATACGATAAGCAAACTCATATTTTAATAAAAAAATTTAATTAAAAAAATATTATAATAGAAATATACATGACAAATTAGTTTAATTAAAAATAAACTAAATGTTATGTACACCTATTAATTACATCCATCTCTTTAACTATATCACTTTATTTAAAAAAAAAACTAAACTTTAATTAAACCCTATTTCTATTCAAGTATCAAAATCTCCCATTACCATATAACAAAGTAATGGAAAAAGAATTTTCAGAGGACTCTAATCATACATATTATTTCTTTATATTTTTTGTTATGAACTTTTAAGATATATATATTAAAAAAAGATAGCTGTTTCAAGTTTGGAGAAATTAAGAATTTATCATTTATATAAATAAATAGTATAAAAACTATCTAGTAGTACATATCTGTAATAATGAATCAGTCTTATTTATCAATAAAAAATCTTAATTCTGATGTTAAAAATTTAAACTACAAAAGTAAATGTTAGAAATAAGAACGTTAAAATAATTTAAAAATGATAAATCTACGCAAAACTCAACCAGACCAGGGTTTTGCAACAAGCCAAAAATTGAGGACAATCTTTCTGTTCTTTTTCTCATGTTTGCTTTCAAGTTGTTCTAATCAAATGTATGCTATGAGAATCCATAGTACATTTCCCATCTTTTACTGATAAATATTGATCGATTATTAAAAAGAAATTAAACTGTATTTATATAGGATAATAGTACATATCCGATTTTACCGGACTATGTTTTCGAGTCATGGGAACTTAAGAATTTATCATTTATAAAAATGGATTTGATAATAACTTAAGAGAGTTTATAAATAAATTGTATTAACATTAAAACATTCATTTATATAAGAGTACTATTGATATTAAGATGGATGTTTATAGTAATATTTAAATTTTAAATTTTAAATATTAAATATGTGTATACGGTATATATATCATATCTACGGGTGTTAATATTCACACCCAAAGTCAAATTAGTGAGTATCCGAATTGCTTTGATGATATAATAATGTGCAATATATTGTCTTTTGAAATAAATTACTTTAAAACAGTGGAGGTAAGAATTAGCTCTGTCTGAGTAGCATCTATAAACAAAGAAAAAGTTGCACCCAATTTTTTGTATGCTTAATCTTACCCAACCTTTCCATGGTCACTTAACATCAACAATAAATTCTTGGTTGCTTTAAAGTTTAAAGTGACCAACCTAACAAAAAATATAGTTTCAGCATGATAGTTAATACTTAATAGCCCATATTATACTACAAAAAGCAGGCCTTGTTTATTTAAAACTAAGTTGCTATGATTATGTGACTAATGATGAAGATAATGATGCTATCAAATGATGCTTTATCTGCAAGGATACCTTTGAGTAACTTTAATTAGTTCTACCGTAACTCAAATAATTAGATAGGTAATTTTCCACTTTGAAAATTAGACGCCAAATTAGTCGTCACTTGAGGAGAAATCTTCCTTAGATTGAACACATGTATATCTATCCAATAAAATCATGTCATGTTATGATTTTTTATGTGTATATGTGACGTGATTATGTTGAGACACGAAAATTCTTAAGTGTGAGATCTCGTGCTCTATAATTTTTTTTATAGAGAAAACAAATTTGGATATTTATATTTTTATGGATTTGAAAAGTTTTAAATCCATTTTCTTGTACGAAAAAACATAATGAATCCCTAATAGAGAGACGGGTTTTATTTTAATATAAATCAAATATAAATTCAGCTTCAAACAGTTACTGCATGTACTCACACAAGGAAACTCGTATGATTCTGAATGTTTAACAAGAACATGATTAATTTGGAATAATAGAATCTGAGCATGTTATGTGGGGATGGAAGAGAGATGAAAGAAAAACAATAGACAAGTTGGAACTTTTTGTGTGAGAGATTGAGGGTCCCATATATCCCAAGCCTATGGCAGAAAAATGTTAGTAACCAGTGATTAATAACTAATAATATATTAAGCGACTATATAACGTACGGGTTTCATTAACATGTATTCTTAGTTCATATGTTAAAAGGCTATACAACACATGTAATGTTACATTACAAAAATCAAAATTGCATAAACTCCCATTTTTAAGGAAAAAAGTTTTACATAATATTACATAGAACGGTTAACGTAAAAGCGGTTAACATAATTCTAACTTCAACAATCATTTGTCTTTCCACCGAATCTCATTCCTTCTCGCTAACTATAAACAAATATTGGAAGCCCATTTTCAAGTACATCATCACATGCACACATATCTGGCTTCTTGCAATTATTATACAATTGTTTAGAATACAATAGTGGTCCAATATACATAATATATAGGATGAAGATATATACTGAATCTTTGGTGATAATAAAAGGGTGGTAATAATAATTCAATCCGTAAATGAAGGTTGAGAGAGTCTGGAGGCCATGTGCAAGGGCACCTTAATTCCTAGTGTGAATTAAAGAACTCATATTCATTGTCCCTATTATTGCCGTAGACATAACACATCCATAGAAAGGATACGTTGGAGATTATTATAAACATTACAAATGAATTGAAAAAATAAAGATTTATTTATTTTTAAAGTAATGAGATTGGTTCAATAGTATGTCCCTCGTATCTACACTATTAAAATCATGGGTTTTAGTCCTTCTTTCCTCTCCCAAATCACAAATGAATTGTAATATTATTTTATTTTATTTTTAAGAACAAAGGGATTCGAACTTAAAATCTCAACCAATTAAAGTTGAAATTATGTGTGATTACCATTGGGTTATACTTACGACTGCGATTCATTATTTTAGTTTAATAAAATGATTTATTTAATTGACATATATGATATATGTATATATGTTTTGGTGTATTGGATCAATGTGGGGTTAGGTACCCCACATGGCTTTATGCCAAAGATAGAACTTTCATCAATCATTTTGATCATTGAGGAAGGATTGGAGATCAAATAGTGGAGGCCATATGAAATCAAGATGTTATGCTTTTGTCATAATTGTGAGTGCTTTTAAGGGTTTTGAAGTCGGATGACCAAAATTTAATGATTACATTTTTATTTAAAGTTCCAATCTCTCTCTCTCTCTCTCATGTTTTTTAACTTGTCTTTCAACATAATCTTCATCGATGTATAATAAAGTGATAAAATATTAATTGAAACTAATCTAGCACTTTTGAGAATATTAATTTGCATCAGTGCGATGGACTTTAGATTAAATCAAATACCTGTTTCAGCCCGAAATTTTTTTTTTCCCTATATACATAGCCCAATGTGGGAATTCAAGAATGTAAGCAATAGGATAATGAATATGAGCAGAAATGGAGCTATATTCATCAGCCTTGACTGCCTCGGACATGGCCCAGTTGTTCCAGTATCACTTCATAATGGGGATTCTTCTGAAATACTTTTAGGGGCTGTTTGGTATAAGGACATCTTTATATGGGAATGAGAATCTCAATACATTTCCATGTTTGGTAGCAGATTTGGATTTTTTGTTTTCCGGGAAAGTGAATCTCATGGGAATCACATTACCCTCCAGAGGGGTGATGTGATTCCCATCAAAATAGGTGAGTTTCAGATTAACTCCATCTGATTCCCACCGTGGGACCCACCATCATTAAAAAAAATCCCCAATTTCCTTTGATTCTCCGATTCTCTGTTCTATGTTCTCTGTTCTTCAATTAAAAAAAAAAAACCCTCCATCTGATTCTCTATTCTTCACGTTGCTTCTTAACAATAATACCAAAAATCCCCAATTTGCTTTCTAAAATCCCTAATCAAAACCATTATCAAAGCATCATCTCAAACATCATCACCAACACAAAAAGGAAAACAAATTACAGCAACAAGAATAAAATAAATCGATCGATAACGATGATGACGACGGGGTTCGACGATGATGACGACGAGGATCGAGGAAGACAACGATGAACGGAGATGACAACGGCGAGCTTCGATGAAGACCACGACGAGCATCGACGAAGACCACGACGAGCTTCGATGACGATGCGACGACGAGCTTCGATGAAGACGGCGACGCTGAGCTTTGATGAAGACGACGATGCGACGACGACGATGACCTAGAGAGAAAGACACAAAGAGAGAGATGGAAAGAAATGGAGAGAGAACGATGGAAAAATGAAAGATCTGGAGAGACCAGATCCATTTATCTGGTTATAATTAAGTTGACTTTTTTTTAAGATTTTAATAATAAAAAAAAACAAATTCCCATGTACTACCAAACATTGTTGCTTGATATTCCCAGGAATCCTACATAATATTCCCATACACAACCAAACACATGTGTACAAGTTTCTAAGGAATTACATTCCTAGGTTTCACTTTCCCAGGAATCACATTATTTTGATTACCCCATACCAAACGGCCCCTTAACATGTTCAAAAACAAACTATAAGGGTGCGTTTGGTACACGGGACAGGACGGGACAACTTTCTCTTGTCCCACGTTTGGCACGATATTAGCGTGGGTGGGACGAGACGTGATAAGGTGGGACAAAAACCATGAAAAATTGTCCCACCTCAGACCCTCGGCCAGACTTGTCCCATGCTCCCATGCATAGGACAAGTCTGGAAAAGATATTTTTACCCTCAAATATTGCAAAAATTACAACTATATATATTAAAACACTATCAGTCTTCTTTGCTCTTTCTTTCTCTCAATCTCTCTCCTCTCTCCAATACGATAAATGTTCTTCTCTCCAAACCGCTGCAACTCCTCGCCGATTGGTTTGCAGGCGTGCATATACACCGTCAAGCATGCCCGCGATCTTCCCATTGGAGAATCCCCACCACCGAGACAACACCCAAAACCTTTCCATGAAATCAATGGTTGAATCTGGTGGGTTCTGGGTTCGATTGAAGCTGGGTTCGGTGGTGAACGGTGGTGGTTATAATGGTGGATGATACTGGGTTTGGTTATGAACGGTGGTTTGGTGTCGACGATGATGGTGGGGTTTTTTTGATTTGTTTTCAAATTTTAGTTTGGTGTTGATCGTCGATGATGATGATGATGATTTGTGTCAAGCTTTTTTGATTGAAGAAAAATGTTGTTCTAATTAGTTGAAAATCAGATTTGAGGAATGAAGATCGTATGAATTGGAGCAATTTTTTCAGATTTTTTGTCTTTTCTGTTTGTTTTCCAGATTTTTTCTTTGTTTAATTGATTTAAGAACATATTAATTGGTTTTGTGGAATAAAATTGTGGAGTTAATTGGTTTAAGAACAGATTTTGGTTGTTTTAATCAGATTTATATAGTTTAATTAGTTTCATTGAAGAAAAATTGAAGAATCCAGAATTTGATCCAAATCTGGGATTTTTTTTAAAATAATAATTTGTTATAAACATTAGAAAGGGCATGATGGATACTTTGGTCATTTGAACATCTTGTCCCGTTTTGTCCCAGCCATACCAAACGCATGACAATATAATTAACAGTTCTATCCTATGCATTCCAAACACAATACGGAACAACTGTCCTGTCCTGTCCCGTCTTGTCCCGTCTTGTCCCGTCCTGTCCTGTCCTGTCCTCTCCCACCCTGTCCAGTCCCGTCCCATCTCCGTGCCAAACGCACCCTAAAGAAGCAGATACAATGTTTGAATTACAGTAATGTTACATATCCCATCTAAAATTTCATCTTTTTCATCCTAACACAAGTGACACTTGAAATGTCAAATGATGAGCGAAACATGTGGTAGGTGAGATAAAACATCATTAATATGTATCCATTCAGAATTTGACATCTCACATACCATATGTATTGGGATGAAAAATGTGGGATTTTAGATGACATATTTAACATTGTTCTTTGAACTATTATGATGGTGTTTACTAAATAAAAAATATACCATCACTCGATGTGATTTGGTAATAAATAACACTTATACAAGAGTTCATTTTTACTCACCCCTTAAAGGGGGTGAACATTACCCCCTTTCCAAATACACGACATGTGTTCATTGAAGGGTAAATTTATCCAAACTCTATTATCTTTTTAGACAATTTTACCCCTATATGGACATTTGTCATATTTTTGGGAGAGGGATAATGCTCCACCTTTTGAAGGGGGGTGATCACTCACAAATTCGAGTAATCAGCCAATGTTAACAGGTGCATTGGATATACATGCCAAGAAATATATATATATATATATATGAGAGGGAGAATGAGAGAGCACCTTATCTATATGATATGTTAAAATGGAATCCTCGTGACGTCATGTGTTGTTGTGAGAGAACTTTGATATTAAATTTTGCTTAAAAAATAATTAAAAAATAAATTGACAAAAATAATGGGTTGAAACTTATTTAATATACATTGAACTCCATTTATAATTTTTTTTTTTTGATTGAAATTTATTTAATTCAATTAAAATGAAAGTTATATACATTGTACTTCTTAATTTTTCCATTAATGGAATCAGCTCAAAAACCATTTAAAATAATTGATTGAAACTTATTTAATTCAATTAGAATGAAAGGTATGTACATTGAACTTCTTAATTTTCCCATTAATCGAATCGGCTCAAAAACCATTCAAAAATGACAGGTATATACATTGAACTTCTTAATTTTTCCGTTAATCGAATCAGCTCAAAACCATTCAAATTCAATTAATCAGATGATCACACTACAAAAAAAAATGTCTACTAGTGATTAATTATTTTCGATGGTTCTAATTACCGTCGGTGATTTAGCCTTTTTCGACGGGCTTTTCAACACCGTCGAAAATAATGAAAAAATTAATACCACATTTTTGACGGTAAAAGGCTGTTGAAAATAGTCAAAAAACCGTCGAAATTGGCCCACATTTTCAACGGCACTATATGTACCGTCGAAACTGGCCGACATTTTCAACGGCACTATATGTACCGTCGAAAAATGACCTACATTTCCAACGGTATAAATACCGTCGAAAATGATGAACGAATTAATATCAAAATTCCGATGGCACAATGGCCATAAAAAATAGTCGAATAATGTGTTATTATTTTTATTATTATTTGTTACGGTATTGTCTTGAAAAATATAATTAGTTAAATATTATAATATAATCTAATAAATTATAATGGAATATATTTATGTATGTGATAACTTATATACTACATTAAAAAATGACTTATAAGTCAATATTTTAAATACATCAAAATAGGTACTAATTTTTTTATCACTATATTTTTTAGCGAAATCACTCTATGAATTTTTTTCACCACGCATTTTAGTTCAGTTTTGAAATATCAATTAATTTAAAAAAATATAAGGACTCATTGGGCTAAATTAATCAAGTATGAAATATATCAAAATTATTAATAATTACAAGAACATTTGGTTATTTATAATTATGTCTACTAAACTTGGCTATATTAAAAAAAATTAAAAAAAGAATGCTCTTAAAAAAACCTTTTTTAATATCTATTTGTATATTTTATAGAATAATTATAAATATTTTTTTAAATGAGTTTAAATTATTAATTAATAAAAATTATTAATTAATAAAAATTATAATTTTTCATTAAAATATTGATTATAAAAAAAATACATGTATAAAAATGCATTACCTATTAAAATATGTAGCTATAGCAAAATGGTAAAATCAAGTCAATTAATTTTGATTATTTTTATTACTATTATCGACGGTAAACGACCGTCGAAAAAAGTGGTATTTTCGACGGCTCGTATTCCATTTTTAATATTATTACTGACGATCATTTTCATTTTTTACGATGGCCATTACCATAGAAAAAAGTAGTATTTTCGACAGCCCGTCGATAAAATTTTATTTCCGACGAATGTATTTTCGACGGTCGTTTTCTGTCGAAAAAACGTATTTTCGATGGGAATCCACCGTTTTCGACGGCATTTAGCCCTATTGATGGCCATTTTTTTTGTAGTGTCATGTGACCCATGTCCTCTCTTCCTCAACATTTCTATAAATAGCCACTCGTAGCTATCGTCTCCCACAAGCATAATGGTTGCGTTCTGCGTTGGTTTCCTTGGTAGATTTAATTTAGCTTTTATTCGGATGTGTGTTTTGTGCATTTGATTTTGTTGTCAACGTTTTATGATTTTATTTATTTTGTATGGTTCAGAGACTTTTCCGGTGAGTTTTTATGCATTCATTACGATTCTGAATGAGTTTAGATTGTGTGCTTATACGATACTATTTAATTTTTTTGATTTTGAATTTTAAGTTTCGTAGGAGAAACTCTGGTTCTCTCAGGTGCAAAAGCTCCATGACTGTAACGAGAATATTTATAAGGAACCTTAGTGGTGTTTGGTTGGGTGGAATGTAATGGAATGGAAAGAAATTCATTCCATTTGTTTGGTTTGGTAAATGGCAATATTCTATTGGAATGTGGATTCCACCATTTTGGTGGAATGGGCATTCCATCCAAAAACCAATGGAATGTCCATTCCATTCCAATAACACATTTTATCTTCCAAAAATAACCCTCTATTTCAAACTCTATTCAAAAAATACCCTCATTTCCAAAAATAAAAAACACACACACACACACACACATATATATATATATATATTATATTATCATAATATATTATTACATATTATATATATATAAATATATTATATTATATTATGTATTATGTATTATAATATATATATATATATTCATATATTATTATTATCCAAAATATATATTATATTATATTATATATATATATTATATGTATAATAAATATTATATATATATATTAATATACTATATAATTTATACTTTTATATTTTATTGTTATTATTCAAAAAATATATTATATTTTCTAATTATTTAAATTATATATTATATATTATTATATTACATAAAATAATATAATATTTATATAATAATAATAATAACAATTATTATAATATATAATATATATTATATATTTTTGTTAAAATATATATAATAATATTTATAATATATATTATTATTATATAATTTATACTTTTATATTTTATTATTTTATTATTATTATCCAAAATGAACATTATATTTTCTAATTATATAAATTATTTTATTATTATTATATATAATAATATAATAATATATAATATTAATATTAATATTTCTAATATATATGATATATTATGATGTAATATATGTATATGATATATATTATATAATATATAATAATAATAATATTATGTAATATATTTATATGATATATATTATATAATATATAATAGTATTAATATTACTAACATATAATATATAATATATATATAATATTTATATGTAAATATTATATAATATTTTATTATTATCATTATTATCCATAATAAATAATGTTATTATAAATGTTTTGTAATTATGGGTATTTTGGTCAAAATACAGTTGATTCCATTCCATTCAGCTGTTAACCAAATAAAATAATACTGATTCAGATATTGATTTTAAAGTCTCAACCAAACAAAGAAGTCAGTTTTCCATTCATTTCTATTCCAATTCTCATTTCTATTATCATTCCAATTCTTATTCCACCATGGTAACCAAACGCCACCTTAGTGCAAAAGCCTCTTTCCAAGGCACTTTCCAAGCAAGAGACGTCGTGGACAGTGGACAGTGGACAGTGGACAGTGGACAGTAGTAGTAGTGTATTAATTTGTAGCAATCTTTCGGTGTATGATAAAAGCCTCTTAATGTGCGATCTCATATGGTGGGGGCTTTATAGTAGAAAGATGAGAAAACCGTATTGATTATGGGTTTGCTTTGATGCATGGTGTTTTCTGATCCAAGACATCTGGACTGGCACCATTTTTTTATATTAATCTGGAGTAGCAACTATAACAAGGTTTTCAACAAATAATGAGTTGTTTTTTTTATTAGTAGATAACATATACTCAATGTGTGCATCTATTAGATGGAGATGCTGATTGCTATATATAGAAAGAAGAGCATCCGAGAATCCAGACCAAGAGCATCCGACAATCTCTCCCGACCAAAATCCCGACCATTGACAAGTTGACCCTTCATCATTTAAGATGATGATTTTGTTGATCTTGCTATTTATTGGCCAGATTTGATTTGCGATATTTATGTGTACAGAATCTTTAGTTTAGACAATATCTTAATTGTACAAGATCCTTCATTATAGGCAATCTTCTAATATTCCTTTATTGATTATAATTGATGTATATAAATACACGGTTGTTCAATGAAATAATATAACCCTAATTTTCACATCTTTACATGGTATCAAAGTGTCACGCTCTTTAAGCACAGCCTCCATTTCTTTTTCTCCCTTTTCTTCTCTCTTCATTTCTTTTTCTATTTCTGTTCTTCTTTCATCCATGGCCAATCCCAGTACCCAAATCACCATTCCCAATGACAAAGATCCTAATAAACCTATGTTTGTTATCAATATTTCCTTTCAACATAACATTACACTTAATTCCACCAATTACCTATCCTGGAAACTTCAATTTCATGTGCTACTTGTTGGCTACAATCTCGATGGATATGTAGATGGTTCTTATTCAGCACCAGAACCAACCATTAAAATTGACAATCATGACACTCCGAACTCCGACTATATCACATGGGTTCGCCAAGACAAACTTATTTTCAGTGTCATTGTTGGATCTCTCACTCCTTCCATAATACCACTCATTCAATGCGCCACCACCTCTCATGAGGCCTGGTCCATCCTTGCCAATACTTATGCAAAACCCATTCGCAGACACATCAAGCAGATTAAAGATCAACTTAGACGTGCCAGCAAGGGATCCCGCAACATATCAGAGTACATGCAGTTTATCAAATCCCAATCGAACGAGCTCGCTGTCCTGAGTAAGCCTCTTGATGCTGAAGATCTCATTGAAAAGGTTCTAGATGGACTTGATGATGACTACCGTCCCCTTATTGATGCCATCAATGGTCGGGAAAGAACCATCTCCTTTGACGAACTCCATGAAAATTTAATCATAAAAGAAATGTTGTTGACTCAATCCCGAGCATCTAGTGTATCACTCCCGGCCACAGCAAACCCGACTGCACCCCGTACCCAACCTTGGCAACCTTCATCTCAGTCTCATAGATCTTCTACTACAGGACCACAGTCTTCATCTTCACATGGGTCTCGTCCTCCATCCAAACCATATCTCGAAATCTGTTAGGCATGCAACACTCAAGAACAAAGTGCTAAGCGTTGTCCTTCATTCAGCCTGGTGGCCTCTCAGTCTCATAATACCTGACCTCCTCAACAGCCTTGGCAACCGTGTCATCCATCTTCCTGGCAGCCCCAACCACTAGCTCATCAAATGCCTCGAGCCCACTATACAGCTGCAGAGAATAATGACACTCCCACTTGGCTACTTGATAGAGGTGCCTCACATAATGTTACCTCTGATCTCAACAATCTCTCTCTTCACTCACCATATACTGGTTCAGATGATATTGTAATTGGTGATGGCACCAGACTTCCTATAACACACACGGGTTCCACCTCTTTATCTCATCCCACTCGTAACTTTACTTTAAATAATATCCTTTGTGTTCCTACTATGCGTACAAATCTTATTTCCATATCTCAATTCTGTTCCTTTAACAATGTCTCTGTTGAGTTCTTACCTACTGCCTTTCACGTGAAGGATCTTTGCTCGGGAACCATCCTTTTACGGGGGCAAACTAAAGATGGCGTGTATGAATGGCCCGCACCTCCTGTTAAATCTGGCCCTTTGCTTGCTTTCGCTAGCGTCAAGACCACTTCGTTCGAGTGGCATCATCCATTAGGACATCCCGCAGCTTCAGTCCTCCGTCATCTTGTCTCCAACTTCGGTTTAGAATTATCGAGTCCTATATCTCAAACTTTTAACTGTAATACGTGTCAATGCAATAAAAGTCATAAGTTGCCCTTTCATTATTCATCTCTTGTCTTTACTCAACCACTACAAATCATATTCTCTGATGTGTGGACATCTCTGATTTTCACTTATGATGATTTCAAATACTATGTGATTTTCGTTGATTATTACTCCAAATGTATATGGTATTATCCTCTCAAATGAAAATCTCAAGTCTATGAGGTGTTTATTAAATTCAAAGCCTTAGTGGAAAATTTTTTTGACAAGAAAATCATCACTCTGTACTCGGATAATGGTGGGGAATATCAAGCACTGGAAGCATTCCTTACAACCAATGGTATTTTCCACCTCACCCCCACACACACACTCCTAAACATATTGGGTATTCTGAACGGTGTCATCGCCACATAGTATAAAATGGCTTGTCCCTCTTGTCTCATGCCTCACTTCCGCTCACCTTTTGGAATCATGCTTTTCCCACTATGGTCTACCTCATAAACCGTTTGCCTACACCAAATCTCAATCTCCATTCTCCCTATGAAACACTCCTAGGTTCACCGCCCAATTATGCTAAACTCCATGTATTTGGGTATTTATGTTATCCCTGGTTTCGTCCTTATGCGTCACATAAACTTGATTCCCGGTCCATTCCATGTCTCTTCCTCGGGTACTCTCTTACACAAAGTGCGTATTTGTGTCTTAATCCATCCACCTTCCACATCTACACATCTTGTCATGTGACATTTGTTTAGCCCGTATTCCCTTACAAATCTCTACAGAGTCATCTTCCTCGTCGTGAGCCCGACTCCTCATCAGACTGAATTTCTCTAGTGCCTGTCATTCCCTCTGTCAATCATCCTCACCCTGACCAAGAGTCAAGTCTTTCCCGAGTTCCCGACCAAGAGTCCACTCCTTCCCGAGTTCCCAAACCCGAGACTACTCCTAGGGTTCCCAAACCCGAGACTACTCCTAGGGTTCTTAAACCTAAAACCTCTGTTTCTAGAATCCCCGACTAGAAGACTCCTGAGTCCAGAGTTTCTGACCAAGAGACCCTTCAATCTCGAGCCCTCAACCCCGAAGCGACTATTACATTGACCAATACACACTCTATGGTTACCAGATCCAATGCTAACATCTATAAGCCAACACAGAAACTTAATCTTCATGCTCATCTTCCCTCTTCCAGTGACAAGGAACCAACTACTGTTACATGGGCCCTCAAAGACCCTAAATGATGCCAGGCCATGTCAGAAGAATATGATGCCTTGGTTCACATGGCATCTGGGAACTTGTTCCCTCAGCCTCTTCCCATAATCTTATGGGTTGCAAGTATATTTTTTGTACTAAGCGTTTATCTGATGGCTCTATTGACAGGTACAGAGCTAAACTGGTTGCGAAAGGATTTTATCAACGTCATGGTATTGAATTTCATGACACCTTCAGTCTGGTTGTTAAACCTACCGCTGTCAGGATAGTTCTCAGCTTGATGGTGAGTCACGGCTGGTCTCTGCGTCAGCTGGATGTCAACAATGCTTTCCTTCAAGGTCGTTTATATGAAGATGTTTACATGGCTCAACTGGATGGCTTTGTGAATCCTGAGAAACCTGCTCATGTTAGCAAACTTCACAAGGCTATCTATTGTCTCAAGCATGTACCTCATCCATGGTACCATGAGTTACGACAATTTTTGCTTGAGTCAGGATTTCATAACTCCCATGTAGACACTTCTCTATTTGTTCTCATCTCTGGTGGTCTCAGTATGTACTTGCTTGTATATGTGGACGACATTATCATCACTGGTAACGATGATCATACGATGCATTCTTTCATTTAGACTCTGGCCAATCGGTTCTTCTTAAAGGATCTTGGTCCGTTTTCCTTCTTTATGGGTGTCGAAGTTGTCTCGTTTCCCCATAGTCTACTTCTTTCTCAGCAACGTTACATTCTAGATCTACTTACATGTACCAAGATGACTAGTGCCAAGTCGGTTGCTACTCCTCTTCCAACTTCTCCAACACTGACTCTTCATACTGGCACGACACTCTCCGATCCCTCTGAATACCGGGTAGTTGTTGGCAGTCTCCAATATATATCTCTCACTCGGCCTGACATTGCCTATATGGTAGGCAAATTATCTCAGTTCATGCATCGTCCCACCAGTGATCATTGGACTGTTGTGAAACGTCTTCTACGGTATCTAAGTGGTACTTCTGATTTACGGCTTGGTTCCTCACCGTGACTCCTCCATGACATTCCATTGTTTCTCTGATGCTGACTGAGCTGGTAATCGGGATGACTATACTTCCACCAGTGCTTACATTGTGTACCTTGGTCGTAATCCTATTTCTTGGAGCTCAAAGAAGTAGCACACAGTTGTTCGTTCTTCTACCGAGGCTGAGTACCGCTCGGTCGCATCTACTGCAGCTGAACTTATATGGGTTTGTTCCTTTCTTACTGAACTTGGTATCACTATTCCATCCCCTCCTGTTATTTACTGTAATAATATTGGTGCCACACTTATGTTCCAATCCCATTTTTCACTCACGTATGAAACATGTTGCTCTTGACTATCACTTCATTCGTGATCGCGTCCAGGGTCGGGCACTTCATTGAGTTTGCAACTGCTGAAGCCTATATATACTACTTACAAAACTTCGAAGAAATTGAGAAGGTGAATGTATACTTCCAAGTTCCAATTTCATTTCACTTTTGAAGTTAATGTCGTTGGTAGTATTATGCTAGAAAAAGTGTGCAATTTGTCTAGTATATCGGCTAAAATCGTTCTCATATTAATATAAACTATTGTCTACCTCGTTTTTGTTCGAATGTTATTTTTATTTCATTTGTTATGAGATAAAAGTAATCATATATAATATATATATATATATATATATATATATATATATATATTTTACATTAAATATGGTTACGATATGTGGTAATCATAAATGTTATTAATTATTAATTTATTTTTATAATATATTCTTTTCTACTTTTAATGTGGTTGCGACACGTGAGTTATTAATTTTTTAAATATTAATATTAAGATTAACTTTTAAATATTTTTTAGAATTTAAGGCCAAACTTCTCTAATATTGACATGTGACAAGTTTGAGTTCAAATTTTATATATTATATATAAATGTGTGCTAACTATTCTTTAAATAATTGCATGTAAATTAATTTCAATCTTATACACCGATTCAAATCGGAATTTTCATGATTTTTTTTTCTTTTTTTGAGTCCTTTTGAAACTTTGAAATTAAGGGATCATTTATTTTTTTGTCTGAAAACTGGAATAGTCCTAAATTTTTATGAAGACTGAATGAGAACTGAAATCTGAACATGAAAAACATGTTTTTTTTTTACTCTTATTAAAAGTAATTTATTTAATAAGAGTTATGTCAATCTGCAAATATGGACCGGGCCCAAACATGCCGGTCTGTCCAGCACGAGAATGTTGATTGGCCGTGCTTAGCACGACCCAAGTCGTTGGCTGGCCAGACCAAGCCCGACACGTAGGCAAACCTCGTACTGGGCCAGGGGGCCAAATCCGGCATGCCACAACACGCTATGCCAGCATGCTAAGCCCAACGGGCGGTATGCCGATCCACCTGTTTGGACTGATTTTTTATTTTAAATCTCGATTTTGCCTCGAACGGCTGAATTTCAAAATTTAGACATTGGAGGCAAAAAATTACAAAAACACCCCTATGTGTGTGTGCGTGCTTGATTGCATGAGTGGCTGCATATCTGATACCGTCCGTGCGTCTGCGTGCATGCGTGCGTGCGTACGTGTGTGCGAGCGTGCATGCGAGCGTACGTGTATGCTTGCCTGTGAGCGTGCATGCATACGTGGGTACGTTTATGCGTGCATGCATACGTGGGTACGTTTATGCGTGCATGCGTTCGTGCATACGTGCATGCGTTCGTGCATACGTGCGTGTGTGCATGCACGGTGTGTGCGTGAGTGCGTGCCTAAGTAAGTGCTTGCGCACGTGAGTGCTTGTGTGCATGTATTCCTGCCTGCACGTGCGTGTGTGCATGCTTACGTGTGTACGTGTGTACGTGCATGCTTGCGTGCGTACGTGCGTGCGTGTGTGTACGTGTGTATTCATATCTACGCATGCGTATGTGCAAGCGTCCGTGCATATGTGTACCTGAATGCACGTGCTTACGTGCATCTATGCATGCACGTGCTTACGTGCATCTGTGCGCATGCACGAGCTTACGTGAGTGGTGCATGCGTGCACACATGGTGTGAGAGTGCGTGGCTAAACAAGTGCTCGCGTGCGTGAATGAGTATGTGAGTGCATTCCTGCCTGCACATGAGTGCGTGCGTGCGTGCTTGCATGCATTCATGCTTATACGTGCTTGTGTACGTGCAAGCGTCCATGCGCCTGCGTGCCAGTGTATGGGTATGGGTATGTGTGCGTATGTGCGTGAATAAGTGCATACGTGTGTGCGTGCATAAGTGCGTCTATGCGTGCTTACATGTGTACGAGCGTGATTACACGCGTGCGTTCTTGTGAGTGTGCATCCGAGCGTCCATGCGTGCGCATACTTGTGTGAAAGCGTGCAACCGATTGCTTACATGTGTGCGTGCGTGTACGTACGTTCATACGTGCGCGTGCGTGCATGAGTGCGTGTGTGCTTGCGTACGTGAATGCGTGCGTGTGTGCTTGCGTACGTGAATGCGTGCGTGTGTGCCTGCGTGTAGGCGTGCATAAATGCGTACATACGTGCCTGCGCGTATGTAAGTGCCTACGTGCGTGCGAGCGTGTGTGCGTTCGTATGTGCGTGCGTACATACGTGCGTGCGTGTGTGCATATGTATGTGCGTGCTTGCGTGTGTACGTGCGTACGTGTGTGATTGCATACGTAATGCTTACGTACGAGTATACGTACGTGCGTGCATACATGTTGCGTGCATGAGTGCATGCGTATATACGTGCGTGTGTACGTGTGTGCATGCTTGCTTACGTGCGTGTATGCGTGTGTGCGTACGTGCATAAGTGCATGCGTGCATGCATGCGTGCTTGCGTGTCTGCTTGCATGCGTGCATGCGTGTGTGCGTGTGTGCGTGTGTTCGTGCGTACGTGTGTGCGTGTCTACATGTGGGCATGCGTGCGTGTAGGAATGAGTGCATGCTGGTGTGTATGCATTCGTGCACGTGTACGTGCTTGCGTACATGCATGCATGGTGCGTGCGTGCATGCCGAAGTAATTGCTCGTGCACGTGAGTGCTTGTGTGCTGGCATTCATGCCTGCACATGCGTACGTGCGTGCATGCTTGCGTGTATGCGTGCTTGCGTATGTATGTGCGTGTGTAGATGTGAGCATCCATGCAAGTGCATGCGTACACGTACTTACGTGCGTGTGATTGTATGTGCTTGCCTATGCGTACGTGAGTACGTGCGTGTTGAATTGTTGGCATGCATACGTGTGAACGTCTGTGCGTGTGTGCGTACGTGTGAGCATATGTGCACGTACGTGCGTGCGTAGGTGCATGCGAGTGTGCGTGCGTGCATGAGTACGTGTGTGCATACATTCTTACGTGCGTAAGTGAGTGCGGATGTGCGTGAGTGAGTGCTTGCATACGTGCATACGTGTGTGTGTGCATGCGTGCGAGCATGTAAGTGTAAAGGCGTCCCTATGTGCGTACGTGGGTGCGTACGTGGGTGCGTACGTGCATGCAAGCATATGTACGTGCGTGCATGCATATGTATGTGCTTACTTGCGTGCGTGCGTGTGTGCTTACGTTTGTGCATACGTGCCTACGTGTGTGCGTCCGTGCGCGTGCTTTCATGTGAGCATGTGTGCATGCTCCCGTGCATGCATGCATGTGTGTGTGTGTGCGCACGTAGTTTATACGTACGTGCTTGTATGCGAGCTTGCGTGCATGCGTGCTTGAGTGCATGCATTCGTGCTTGAGTGTGTCCGTGCATGCGTACGTGTGTGCGTGTATACGTACGTGTGTGCATGCGTGCGCGTTTACACGCGTACGTGCATGCTTTCTTGCTTATGTGCGTGCGTGCCTGCGTGTAGGTGTGCATAAGTGCCTGCATAAGTGCCTACGCGTACATGCATAAGTGTGTGCGTACGTGTGCGTGTGTGTGTGCTTGCGTGCGTGCATGCATGCCTGCGTGTGGGCCTTCATGTGTGCGTGCGAGTGTGCTTGCATGCGTGTGTGCGTTTGTTAGTGCGTTCGTACGTTCGTGTGTTCGTGCCTGTCTACATGTGGGCGTCCGTGCGAGCATGCTTGCGGGTGTACAGGCGTGAGTGCATGCGGGTGTGCGTGTATTCGTGCACCTATGCGTACATGCTTGCGTGCATGCGTGCCTGAGTAATTGCTCTCGCACGTGAGTGCCTGTGTGCACTCATTTATGCCTGCGCGTGCGTGCGTGCTTGCATTCTTGCGTGCTTGCGTATGTACTTGCGTACGTACTTGCGTGCGAGCTTGCTTGCGTAGATGTGAGCATCCGTGTGCTTGCGTGCGTGAATGCGCGTTCTTACGTGCGTGCAAGTACTTGAATGCTTGTGATCGTGCGTCCTTGCCTGTGCGTACGTGAGTACGTGTGTGCGTGTGTGCGTGTGGGATTATGGGTGTGCATAAGTGCAAACATCCGTGCGCGTGCTATCGTGTGGACGTGCGTGCGTGCGAGCCTATGAGCGTGCGTGCATACGTACGTGTGTACGTAAACGCATGCATCTGTGCACGTACGTGCGTGCATGTGTGCATAAGAGTGTGCGTGCGTGCTAGTGTGTGTGCTTGTGTTCTTAAGTGCGTGAGTGAGTGCGTACTTGTGTGAATGAGTGTGTGCGTAAGTGAGTGAGTACGTAAGTGCGTACGTGCGTGCGTGCGTGCGTCCATTTGAGCGTAAGTGCATCCCTATGTGCGTATGTGCGTGCGTGAATAAGTGCGTGTGTACGTGCATGCAAGCATACGTGCGTGTGTGCTTGCATGCGTATATGCTTGCGTGCGTGAGTACGTGTGTGCTTGCGTGAGTGCATACCTGCGTACGTGTATGTGTCTGTGAGCGTGAGAGCGTGCGTGCGTGCGAGGGTGCACGCTCCCGTGCTTGCCTGCGTGCGTGTGCGTGTGCGCACGCATAGTTTATGCGTACGTGCGTGCGAGCGTGCGTGCGTGCTTGAGTGCGAGCTTTCGTGCGTGCGTGTTTGAGTGCATGCGTGCGTACGTGCGAGCGTGCGTACGTGCGAGCGTGCTTGTGTAGTTTGTGCATACGTGCATTTGTGCGTGCATGAGTGCGTGCATGCATGAGTGTGTCGTGCTTGCGAACGTGCATGTGGCATGCGTGCCTGCCTACATCCGTGCGTGTATGCATGCGTGCGTGTGTATGTGCATGCGTACGTGCATGCGTGCATACTGATGAGGACGTGGCTAGCACGAGATCATGGATTGTAGATCCAATTCAAGTTCCTATTGGTCCAGTTACAAGAGCACGAGCCAAGAAGTTTCAAAATGCGTAAGTGTGCTGATTCAAAGGATTTGGGCTTAAGCAATCATGTGGAGGCCCCTTGAAGGTGATGAACAAAATATCAAGCCCATAACAAACATTATTCAAGTCCAAGAAAGTCAATAGGCATTGGAGCTGATTTAGGAATGAATAAATGTTAATTTTATTTCTTGTTGCACAATTTTAGGCTTAGATATTAAGGAATTAAAGTCAAGATTAACTTCCTTGATTTGAGGCCGAACTTAGCTTATTTAAGAAATTTTTTAATTTGTCAACTTTCCTTTTTCGTTGCCTTGGGCACAATTTCAGGAATCTTTGCAATAAATCTTCAGATTTCTACGGATTTCTAAGGCTGGTCTTCTGTGGCCTTAGTACTATAAATTGTACATTTTCTTTATAAGCAGTGGATTATTTCATAAAAAATAGAGAGCAATTTCTCTTTTGTTATTTGAGAACTAATTGAAACTTATCAGAATTTTTCTGTGGCGTTCCTCATCGACTTATTAATCAAGTATCCCATCCTTGATTGTGGTGTCTTCCTTTATACCAAGGTTCGCATCTCGTTATAGGTGTTGGGCCGCGGTTTCCATCCAAACCAGATCGTAGAACGGTCTTAGTCACAAATCGACGAGGATCGTATCATTTGGTATTAGAGCCTAGGTTTCTAAACTTAGGTTTAAACTATCCATTTTTTTCTTCTTCTCTGTATTCGTTTGATTCTAAAAAAAAATCTATTCTGTTTGATCAAATTCAGTATAAACAAAAGTACCAAAAGTTGTGCTTGAGTCCATTTGATCAAAGTCGGTACAAAAAAAAGGTACACATTTTTTTAGGTTGTGTAGTTGACATATATCAACTATTTCTATTCCGTTCCTTGATGCCGTGAATTGATATTAAAAAAAAAAATCGTAGTGGAAAATCATCTTTGTTTGGCTCGTTGTGAATCGTTTCGTGTGAACCTAGAAAAAATTCTTGGTACGGTGAACGTGGCTAAGAAATCCTGATTATTTGTTTGAATTAGTTTGATAAGAACTTTTGAGAAATAACGAGTGGAAAAAGGCAAGAGTGGTGAGTACATATTGAAGGTAAAAGCCGAATTTTATTATGTGAAAACACGAGTGTTGAGTGAATTGATTATACGAGTGAAACACGTGAGAGAGTGTTGTGAAGTTCTTTTTTTTTCTAATTTTTTTTTTGCAGGAAAATATGTCCATAAACAAAGGTAAAGGTGCTACTGAAGATACTTCCATTCCGGAGGATCTAAAGATTTGGAAGGAGGCATTAGTAGGGGAGATGAGACGGTTGATGAGGGAGGAATTGGAACCCTTACATGAGCTTTTAGATCAAGTGAAGAATGCACGCGCGGAGTAGCCAAAACCACTTCCACAAGCACGTGGGAGACAGAGAGTTCCGGTTAGAAGAGAAGTTAATGATTACTACAGGGATGGATATGGTGAGAAGGAGGAGTCCGTGGGTAGTCATAGGAGGAATGGACGGGTTAGAGAGATCAAAACCGAGGGGATGATAACCTTAGTGATAAAAGATGAAGGTCCCATCGTTTCAAGGGAAATTCGATCCTGAAGCCTACCTTCAATGGGAAATAAAGATGGAACTCGTGTTTGATTGTCGCCAATACCCCGAAGAACAAAAGGTAAAACTAGCTGTAATTGAATTTACTAACTATGTTGTGATTTGGTGGGATCAGTTAATTATTAGTAGGAAGCAGAATGGAGAACGTCCGATTGCGACATGGGAAGACATGAAGGCTGTAATGAGGAAGAGCTTTGTGCCTAGCCATTACTACCGAGGCTTACATCAGAAATTGCAAAGTCTCACGCAAGGCAATCAAAGTGTGGAAGACTATTACAAAGAGATGGAGATTGCTATGATTAGGGCAGATGTGGAAGAAGATCGAGAAACAACCATGGCTCGTTTTCTTAAAGGCCTAAACCAAGATATTGCTAATGTGGTGGAGTTGCAACATTATGTGGAGATAAAAGAGATGTTGCAAAAGGCTGTCAAAATTGAGCAACAACTCAAGAGGTGGGGCAGTGCATGACCTTCATCAAGCTTGCAATCCAATTCTTGGAGATCGAGCTATCCAAAGAAGGAAGACAAGGCACAAACGTCCACCATTCCCAAGCCAAAGTCTGAGCCTTCCAAACAAGGAAATCATGGTAAAAATGAAACCCCTAATTTTTAGAATCATGATATTAAATGCTTTAAATGTCAAGGCAGGGGTCACATAGCAAGTCAATGCCTGAATAGGCGGGTTATGGTGATACAGAATAATGGAGTAATTGAGACTGATGACGAAGAAGATGAATTAAAGTCCATGTATCCATTAAAGGATGCCTCTGAGGTGGAATATTTAGCCCCTGATGCATTGACGTTAGTGGCAAGGAGAACATTGAGCTTGCAAACGAAGAACGAAGATGAAGTTCAATGAGAGAACATCTTTCACACTAGATGTTATGTCAAAGACAAGGTGTGTAGTGTAATTATTGATGGTGGTAGTTGTACTAATGTTGCAAGCAGGACCATGGTTAACAAATTAGAGTTGCCAATAACATTGCATCATAAACCGTATAAATTGCAATGGTTGAATGATAGTGGTGAGGTAAGGGTGACTAAACAGGTGTTAGTGGCATTCCAGATCGGTAAATATGAAGATGAAGTTGTGTGTGATCCTAAACCGTACGTGTAAGAGTGCGTAGGTGCTTGCATATATACGTGTGTGCGTGCGTGCGTGCGTGCAAACGTGCATGTATGCATGCATAAGTGCGTACGCGCGTGCGTGAGTGAGTGCGAGCGTTTGGGCATGCGTGAGTGTGTGCTTGCTTGCGTATGTGCATGCGCGTGCTTGAGTACTTGCGTTCACGTGCGTGCATGCGTGCCTATGTGTGGGATTGCGTGCGTGTATGTGTATGTGTATTCATGCCTGCGCGTGCGTGCATGTGAGTGTCTGTGTCTGTGTCTGTGTCTGTGAGTGCATGTGTGTATATGTGCATGCGTACGTGCATGCATGCATGGTGCGTGCTTGCGTGCTTGCGTGCGTACGTGCGTACGTGTGTGCGTACATTCATGCATTCGCATGTGTGCGTGAGTGCGTGCGTATGTGCGAGGGTCCGTGTGCTTACGTACGTGAATGCACTTGCTTGCGTGCATGCGTGAATGCACGTGCTTGCGTGCATGCGTGCATGAGTGTGTGCGTGCATACATGCATGCGTATGTGTGTGCGTCCGTACACATGCAAGCGTGTGTGCGAGTGTGCATGTGTGCGTAGTTTGTACTTACGTGCATGCGTACGTGCGTGAGTGCGTGCATGAGTGCTTGCATGATTGCATGTGTGTGTGCTTGTGTGCATGTGTACATTCGTGCGTGTGTGCGTGAGTGCGTGAGAACGTGCGTGCGTGCGTGCGTGTGTGTTTTCGTGCGTGCGTACGTGTGAGCGTTCGTGCGTGTGTGCGTGCATGAATACGCATGCTTGCGT